>VDFB02000003.1:318546065-318637611 GCA_007258455.2 Sequoia sempervirens | reverse complement strand
GAGAATGGAAATTGGGTAATGATTAGGTGCAAATTATTACAAAGGAATGAGTAGTTCTTTGTCATAAATGTGTATGGGTCGATATCTACAATCGACAAGAGGGACTTGTGGCAGTAGATCTCTAATGAAATTTTCAATTATAGGGGTGAAAAAGGCATCATTGCAGGGGATTTCAATGCAAACCTAAATAACAAAGAAAAGAGAATGGGTATTGGACGGATCACCAATGTCCAAGAAGACTTCTAGGAATTCATTGACAATAACCAACTAATGGAAATGCAAGCCAAGAATGGGGTGTTCAAATGGTCAAATAGGAGGAGAGTATTCACAAACATAGTAGATAGGTTGGACCCATTTTTTCTCTATGGGGGTGTGTGGAGCAAGTAGATTTGCATGAGGTTATTGTAGTGTCAAAAAATGTCGTCGGAGACATTTCACACTTGTTTGGGTCTTCCTTGTGGAATTGAACTTAATGTCACCTTGATTTAGTGTTGTAATGTGGTTGACACATTCAAATTAGGTCTTGGGCCCTTGTGAACAAATGGATTTAAATGGTACCATGCTAAAGTGTTGTCAAGTGTTGTAACACACTTTCACACTTTTCTAAGGTTTTATTCATTGACTGAACATAATAAAACTCTTTTTAATCAAAATAAATATTAACCTTTCCTTATTTTAAGTGTTGTAAAGTGTTGTAACAAAATTTCACACTTGTCTAGGCTTTTCATTAATAATTATGCTTTCTTATGCTTTAATTGGCCCTATTTTGCATCCACAAGCGTCATTTATTTAATCTTTTTGAGGATAATCCTGACACCAATCATACCCAATAATAATTAAGGTGTTTCTAGCTTGTGTGGTCTAGATTTAGTGATCTGGGACTCATACACCACCTTGGGTGAATGAGTCCCACCTAGATTTTTGGGTCCTGAACACGTTTTTACACTTTTCTAAGCACATTTAATTTTTGGTCCCATACATTATGCCAAATGGGACTTGTATACGTCTAAAAATGGTCATGATTAAGCTTGTTAATTAATTAAATATGATTTATTTAAATAATTCCCTTAAAGTCATCTACATATAAATAAATTTAATTATTTATTTATATCATTCATTTTCTAATTCTTCTACCTTAATTAAATAAATAATTTTATTTAATTATTGACATTTCCACCTTCCACCTTTGGCTTAATTAAATTAAATAAATTCTCATAATTTATTTATATTTTATTATCATATTCTAAAGTTTGAATATTTTGAATATTCAAATCATGGAATATTCTTTTCATCCTCAAATTAAAATATTAAATATTTAATTTAATATTTTCCATCTCACCCTAATTCATTTCTAAAACATAATTAAATATGATTTATTTAATTATGCGAGTTTCCATTTTCGTCTTCACTTACAAATTAAACAAATTTAATTTGTTTATTTCTAAGTCATGCTAATCTCATCCTTCGAAATGGAAATTTCTCTTCGAAACTCAATGACAAAAGTTGAAGGAAAAGGGAAACCTTCCATCTCCCTCCCCACTTTCGAAAATCTCCCACTGTCCATTCGAACAAGCTTAATCTGAGCCGTCGATCGAATCAACCAATCGAATCCGTTCAAAAAATCTATAAATTCCGGCGCAAATCCAAGCTTTGGTTAGACTACGCATACACACTACGCACGTATACACCTATGCATTCATACGCATTTACACAGCCATACTTTCATCTTGCTTATGTGATCATATCGTTTTCAGCATCACAGCCATACTTTCATTTTAGCATAGCTTTGCATTTAGCATAATATGCATTTTTTATTTTTATCTTGTTCTTCATGTTGTCCTTTTGTTGAGCTTGATCTGCTGATCTGAGAGCCATTTGGAAACCAACAAAACGCTAGATTTAGAGAGAGATAAGTTGGTTTCGGGAAAGCTGCGATAACGGTTTGCTTATTCTGTTTTATTTTTCAGTTTTCCTGATTTAATGTCTTATTTATATGTGTTTGATTTTCATTTAAATTGATATATTTTTCACTCACACATAAAATGGTGCGCGCCGTGGGGCTCAAACCCATGAATTTAACATTGTCTACAAGTTTCTTTTGACAGTTTCGCGTTCTGGAGTCAATTCTCGAGAAAAATTTGGTGTTTAGGCACATTCGAAACTTTCTGCGGTTCATACGGGGTTTTAATTTTTTGTTTTGTAGGATTTTGGAGTGCATATAGTGACTGTTTAGGCACATCTAGTGACTGTTTAGGCGCATCTAGTAACTATTTAGGCGCATCTAGTAACTGTTTAGGTGCATATAGTGACTGTTTAGGTGCATACAGTAAGCTTTCCTTTTTCACATGCAGTAACTATTTTAAGATCATATAAATCTTTCTTGCAGTGCATATATCCTCTGTTCCAGCGCATATAGCCTCTATTCTGGCGCATCTAGCTTCTGTTCTGGCACATCTAGCTTATGTTCTAGTGCATCTAGCTTCTGTTTCGATGCATATATCTTCTGGCGCATATGGTTGTAACAAAACTACATAATTCAGAGTCTGATGCCTTCCGCGGATATAATTTTTTTTTCTTTTTCTGAATTTTAAAATGAAGCAATCCTAGGGTAGCCACATCTAGATAAAATGAAGCAATATATGATAGTCACCAAACAATGATCTGGCAGTTAAAATTGAACAAATTTGTTTTTTAGTGAAGTAATATCTTCACTTAGATTAGATCATTGTGATTTGGGATTTAAAAAGAACATCTGCTTGCTTTGAATGTGGCAATAGGTCTATGCTCTCCCCTTAACTGGGTGATCAGAATACCAGACTTGCCTTTTTAGTTTTCATGCAAATTTTATTGTTTCAATTACATCCTTTAGAGAGCCTGCCATAGTGGGAAAAAGTAATCACCCTATGGGAATGACTCAAGTGGGTTCAAGCCAAAGCCAGGCTATTCCGCCCCACTATAAAATTTAAAGCAAATCTGGGGAAACCCTCTTTTGCCGGTAGTGTGCAAGATAACCATCCCCAAAACCTTTGTTCTAAAGGTTGGGAGGTCTCCTGAGGGAGTTTATTATTGCTGCACCGAACGAAAATCCTTACTACAAACCTAGTGTAGTGGCCAGCTGAAGTCAGTTTCTGAACATTCTAATAATCACAGTGCAAGGGGACGGAAGAATCTACCCCCAAGACACTCACCATATAACTGCCAAGGACCATTTGCTCAGGGGATCTAGTATCCACTTCCATAACTCTGAGTGGGCACCTAGAAAATACAAAAACACGAGCGCCCCTTCGGGGGTGACACGGCTGTGTGAGTCGACGCAGTTCTAAGATGTGGGTTGTTGATTACTAGAATGACCTACTTGAGCATTTAAGAGTGAGTCTGTCTGAATTGTCTTTCATGTGAAAAACCTGTGAAAACATTTGTTGAAAACATTTTCTTGATCAAACACTTCATGTTAGTATAGGGCTTTAAGAACAACTATTTTCAAAAATGTTTGTTGTGTCTTCCATCACATTAATTCAGATAAAGAGATCATCCAAAATGAACATGACGAACAACAACTGAAATCACTCAAAAGTTTTTCATACCATTGATCCAATAACATTCCCAATACTTTTCCCATGCTTAGAGATTGGAGATCAACAAAATTTCCCAAGAAATCAGTGTCTAAAAGGATCAGAAAACCAAAGAAACCATTAAGATCCAAGAAAACACTGTAAAAGAGAAAATTCTTGTACAAAAGTCGACAAGTCTTGCTTCACTACCGAGGATTTCTTCACAGATACCAAGACTTTGTTAGAGGATTCACTGATGAGTATGTTGTAGATCCCTTAGATTCTCGAGCTTATTATCAAAGATTAGCTCTATCACAACGGCATAATCATAACTAACCTCTTGAATTTGAAAACATACCACAACCTTCTATAGAATATCCTTCACATTCCAATCAAATCCTTTAGTGATTTTGGAACCTTTCTTCGAAAACAAAGATCAAAACTTTAAGAAGTGCATCTCTCAAATAACTTTCTAATTTTTGGTTCAACTTCCCCAACAGGATTCTGAAATCCTTCATCAATTGGAAGCCACAATCAATAAATTAGGAGCATCCTTGATCATATCATAAGATTTTGCATCTTATCAGATCATCATCATCGCACTTGTCAAAAACTAGGATCTAAGTTTAGAAGAATTTTCAAAATCATATGCCTATCTTCACAAGATCCCAATTCAATAAATTGAAGGACAAAATCCAACAAGAAGGACATACTCAAAACATTCAAGAAGAAGGTGAAAGTAGCAATCCTCTTTACATCATGAATCGTAATCCACTTTTTGGCAAAGATACAGATAACAGAGAAGAAAATTCGTTCCACTACTACAAAGACATGAAAAAAACACAGATAGATAGTGATGAGGAACAAGATGAGGAACATCTTAGAGAGGCTGAGCAAGATCCAAAATTTCACAAAGCCATCGAAAAGATCTTGCAGCGAGATAAGGAAAAATATTTTCACTATCTAGCCGAACAAGGGGCTAAATTGCCTCATGACTTTGATACTGAAAACTTGAAAAATAAACCTGAAGAGACACCCCTTTCTGATCTTAGTGCTTTGACCCAACAAATCAAGGCACTTCAAGGACAAGTTAAATAATTACAAGGGGGAACAACCACAAAGAAATATACCCTGGAGGACATTTGTCCTTATCCTTTCGATAGAAGTCTTAACATGATTCCTTTTCCCAAGCATTGTGAAATGCCAAAATTTGATCGCTATAATGGGAAAATAGATCCAATCGATCATGTTAGAGACTTCAGAAACATGACATTGGAATTCGCTCACGAAGACACTTACTTGATGCAATTGTTTCCAAGGAGCCTTGGGGT
The DNA here is from genome assembly GCA_007258455.2 of Sequoia sempervirens. Taxonomy (NCBI): domain Eukaryota; kingdom Viridiplantae; phylum Streptophyta; class Pinopsida; order Cupressales; family Cupressaceae; genus Sequoia; species Sequoia sempervirens. The sequence goes on along the minus strand of VDFB02000003.1, from coordinate 318,632,729 downwards.
ACACTCTATGGAATGGCTATCTAAGATTACACCTCCCGTCAGGATATTTGAAGAATTGATCATTCTATTCATATCACAATATACCTACAACATACAACACCATATCACCATGATAGATCTTTGCAAAGTTGCACAAAAACCTGATGAATCTTTCATTACATTTCTTCAGAGATGGAGAAGAATGTTCGCCAGGATTCCACATCCTATTCCTGAAAAGGAAAATATGGTTACCTTCATTAACAGTTTAAATTCAGAAATGAGCTATCATTTGAACTTACATTGTCCTTCTTCTTTTCAGAAAATGATTGAAGATGCCATAACCATTGAAAATGCTTTGGTTAAAAGAGGGATAATAAAACATGACAAAGACAATCCTAGCTCATCCAACCATCACAATAATCAGGACAAGTCCAAATTTTGGACTTGCAACAAAAATATGGTGAATGATGGTGTTGTTGATGCAAATCATGCCTCGACCAAGCCATTTGTCCTCATTTCTCCAAAAATTCACAACAACAATGTCAACTTGATTGCAAATCATGGAAATAATCCTCCTCCTCTGAGGAACAATATAAATCAACACTCTACTCCCAACCAAGGGACTCCCAACAACCAAGGTTACCGAGGAACCAATAACAATCACAATTCTTTAGGGAACACCTCGAATTCAAATCCCCAGAGATTTTCATTCTTCTCTAGTAGAAGAATTTTCACTCCATTGAGCCAATCTGTAGAATCTGCATTCAAAGAGTTGATGGCCAAAAATGTCATTACTTTTCTGCCTCAATGAAATTATGAACCCAGTGTAAAGCCTCCATCATGGAATGAGGCATACTATTGTGATTATCATCGGTGCAAAGGTCATTGCATAAATAACTGCCAAGCCTTGAAGAATTCCATTCAAGATTTAATTGACAATGATATCATTACAATAGAAGGAAATCAACAAACCGACGCAGACCACCAAGCATTTCGCAACCCTTTGCCCAATTATCAAAAGGGTGTCTTCCGAAAAAAATGTGAATCACATCCATGATGATCATAAAATCAATCATCTCTACACAGATGACGAGCGGGTGATGTATACGCATAAAAATGGTCATGTCTATAATCCTGGCAATTAATTAAATATTTATTATTTATTTAATTTCTTCTAAAGTCCTCTACATATGATTAAATTTAATTAATTTAATTATATTGTTCATTCATCTTATTCTTCTTCCCTAATTAAATAAATTTATTTTATTTAATTATTTTCATACGTCCACTTAATTAATTAAATAAATACATTCTATTTATTTAAATTAATTATCACTGTTTGAATTTAAATTAAATCTTTTGATTTAATTGCTTAAATATTTCCCTTCTATTTTAATTCTTCTTCTAATTAATTAAATGTTTCATTTAATTAATTTCATAAAAGTGATTTAATTGAATAGATCTTATTTAATTAAAAATATCTTATGATTTCTTTCTAAATCCAAAATTAGGTATTTTAACCTAATTGTGCAATCTTCTCATATCATAATTAAATATTTTATTTAATTATGAGATATTCTGCTTTTTTTCAATAAAACTGATTAAAGCTCTTTTCTCACCACAAGTTTTCTTCTGCTTTTAAAAGCTTAATTAAATATTTTATTTAATTGAGAAAAGTTGAATGTGCTCCACAAATAAATAATTAATTTTTTTAATTAATTATTTATCAGCTTTTAATCTTTCTTTTATTCTTATCTTCTCTTCTTTTTCCTCTTTCATAATAAAATAGAAAAATCTATTTCTAGGGTTCTATCTTATCCTTCAGTTTCATCTTTCTTCAACCGTTTGATCTGTCAGGAATTATCACAATCGTCAATCGAGACAGCCAATCAGAATCAGTCAGAAAGCCCTATAAATACTTGTGTGAATCCAAACATTGATAATAGGCAAATAGGCAATTAAGTAGAGTTTATGCATTTAATTCATTTAGTATTCATTTATCATAGCATCTTGCTTATTTCAAGTTTCTTAGCTAAAATCATTATCATAGCTTAATCATGCATTCATATCATAGAAAAATCTTGTTCTTTAGGAAGACAGTTTGTTGAGCCTAGCCCTTAATCTGAGAACACAAGGCTGGAATCTACAAAAACACTAAAGATAGAGGACGATAGGACGACAACAGGAACAGGATACTGAGTTTGTACATTTCTACTCCTTTTATAGTTTTGTTTTTGTTATAATGTTCTATTGGTGTGTTTGAACTGATTTTAATTCTTACACTCGATTTTCACACACACATTAAATGGCACCCACCGTGGGGCCTATGCCTCGATTTTAGACTTCTTTCTTGCAGGTTTTCTTGCAGGTTTGCTTACAGGTTTTCTGGCATTCGGCAGCACGTTTCGGAAGATTCAGGAAATTTTTATTTGCAGGTACTTCGGCGCATCTGGGCTCTGTTTCGGCGCATCTGGTCATTTCTGCGGCGCATCTGGGAAACAGAGTGGCGCATTCGTCACTTTCGGCAGCGCATATAGACATTTAGTTAGCGCATTTAGGATTTTCTTTAGCGCATTTAAAATTGTATCATAAAATTTTAAAAAAAATCTCTGCATTTAGAATAGCACATATAGTCTCTGTTTTCGTGCATCTGGGTAGCAGAATTGCGCATTTGGTTTCTGTTTTAGCGCATTTATGTAACAGAGTTGCGCTTCTGGTCTCTGTTTCTGCGCATTCGGGAGACAGAGCTTCACATCTGGAACTGTAACAGAGATTCTGAGTCTGACGCCTTCCGCAGACAGAATTTCTTTTATTTTATGTTGGGCTTAAAATGAATCAACCTAGGGTAGCCACCACATCTTTTATCATGCAGTTAAAACAAACCCCATGTGTGTTGTGAAGCAACATCTTCACCTAGATTAAATCACATTTGATTTTGGTGCACATAAAATGAATCTGTCTACTCTTATTGACTGTGCTTGAAGGTGGTAGGTGATTATGCTCTCACCCTGTGCAAACTAGGTGATCAGAAAACTAGACCCACTTTTCCCTGTGTAACCCTGATTTGATAATCGAAGTATCCTCTCCCCTTGCACACTTGTGCGATCCTGGGTGCAAGAGAAATGGTTATTGACTCTAGAAATTGGGCCTGCCTTAAGGGAAAAAGTACTCACCTTAAGGGATGACTCAAACCGGCAACGGAGCTAAGGCCAAGCTACCCCCGACCGGTATATAAATGTAAATCTTAAGGGAAAACCTAAGGTTGCTTGTGCGGATGTGTCATATGGACGGAGTTGTACTCCCATAAACCCTGTTGAGCTTAACCTCTTCAGGCTGGAGTGCCACCTTAATGGTGATTAATCTCTTGCCCCATGTATGGCCACTCGAACGGGGGTCCCAAACTAAATACCATTGTTTAGAAAGCCAAAAACCTTCTATTTGCTAGTCCAGCACCGGTCGGTGTGAAGCCTTCCACACTTTCGCAGTCAATAGTAGAGGTGATCAGCTCGCCATGGGAGTTTCATGGGGGTTGGAAGCTTGGTTCGCCTGAGAAGAGAGTGCACTGTAAGGGGGAGCCCGTGCAGCCAAGCTTCTGGATTCACACGCTACTGATATGCGGTTGGGGAAACCCACGTGGAGTCTAGTGGATATTGTCCTGGCCTAACCTAGGTTGTGCTTGTCTTATTATGTGCTTGGTTACGAATCAACTTAAATCAGACTGTTTGCTGTGCTTTCCAAACATTAATTCAGATAATGGATCATCCAAAAATGAACATGACAAATTTCAGCTAAAAACTAGTCAAAACTGTCCTAGAAATAAACTACTTTAGCACACCTAGGGGAAAACTCCAGCGCATTTAAGCTCTGTTCTAGTGCATCTGTGTTCTATTTCGGCGCATTTAGGATTTTCTACTGCGCATTTGTTCTCTGTTTCTGCGCATATGATATTCTCTGCAACACATTTGACTATTTCTGTAGCGCATTTGAGAAACAGAGTAGCGCTTTTAGGTTTTTGTCACCGACCCGACTTTCTAAGATTTTACTCCCATGTTAAGAAAGTGGAAATCAACCAAGTTCACCAAGAAATCAGTTTTCAATAGGATCAAGAAGCCCAAAACAAATTTCAGTTACAAGAAGACTTTAGATCGTAGAAAATTCCTGTATAAGAGTCAAGACGTCTTGCTCCATTATCGCGCATTCCTCCATAGATACCAAGACTACATTAGAAGATTCACCGACGATTATGCTGTAGAACTGTTGGCTACGCAAGCTTATTATCAAAGATTAGCGTTATCTCAATGTCATAATTTGAATCAACCTCTTGAGTTTGAGAACATACCACAACCTTCAATTGAATATTCAACGCGTCCCAATCAGATCCTTCAGTGACCATCTTCAAGGATTTCTTACATATGCCTGTTTTTACGAGATCTCAACACAACAAAGCAGGAGAAACACCTCAAAAAGAGGGTGAACGAGGTAGTCCTCTTTTTAGTGTAAGTCGCAATCCCCTTTTCAGTAACAACAATATGGCTGACGGAGAGGAGAGTTCAATACTTAAGAGCAAAAACATGAACAAAACTCCTATCGGTAGTGATGATGAACAAGACGACGAACTTGAACTTAGAGAGGCAGAACAAAATCCCAAGTTTCTTAAAGCCCTTGAAAAGATTATACAACGTGACAAAGAGAAATACTTTCTTTTTCTAGCAGATCAAGGAGCTAAATTGCCTAAAGACTTTGATACTGAGAAATTAAAAACCACCGAGGAAGAGCCATCCCCACCTGAATATGCCTCCTTAAAAAAAGAGTTTAGAGAGATACAGAAAAAAATCAAAGAGTTAGAAGGAGGAACCACAACCAAGCAGTACACTTTGGATGACATATGTCCTTACCCTTTTGATAGAAGTCTCAGCATGATTCCATTTCCTAAACATTGTGAAATCCCCAGATTTGATCGTTATAATGGAAAATCAGACCCAGTTGACCATATTAGAGACTTTCGAAACATGACATTGGAATTTGCCCATGAAGATACATATTTATTGCGATTATTTCCTCGAAGCCTTGGAGTCAACTCTATGGAATGGTTATCTAAGATTACACCTCCTATTCGAACATTTGAAGAACTGATGAATTTATTCATAAAACAATACTCCTACAATGTTCAACATCAGATCACCATGATTGATCTTTGCAAAGTTACGCAAAAACCTGGGGAATCTTTCACTACCTTTCTTCAAATATGGAGGAGAATGTTTGCTAGGTACCCCCGTCATGTCCCTGAAAAGGAGAAAATGGTTACTTTCATCAATAGCCTCAACTCAGAAATGAGTTATCGTTTAAATCTGCATTGTCCACCTTCCTTTGAGAAACTGATTGAAGATGCCCTCACCATCGAAAGTGCTTTGGTCAAAAGAGGGACCATAAAACTTGATAGGGATAGTCCTGCCTCATCTAACCATTACAACAATCAGGACAAGTCCAAGTTTTGGACCCGCAACAAGAATGTTGTAAATGATGGAGTTGTAGATGCAAATCATGTCACGACTAAGCCATTTATCCTGAACACTCCTCGTAACAATAATTACAACCATGTCAATTCAGTCACAAATCAAGGAAACAATCATCCCCCTCCAATGAACTACAATCAAGGGACTACCAACAACCAAAACCACTGGAACAACAACAACAACAACACTACAGGGAATACCTCAAGCACGAAACCACAACGCTTTCCATTCTTCTCCAATAGAAGAGCTTTTACTCCACTAGGACAATCCTTAGAATCGGCTTTTAAAGAGGTCATGGCAAAGAACGTCCTTATGTTACCCCCACAATGCAATTACAAACCTAATGTAAAACCTCCATCATGGAACAAAGCTTATTTTTGCGATTACCATAGGTGCAGAGGTCATCATACAAACAGCTGTCAAGGTTTGAAACACGCTATTCAAGATCTCATTGACAAGGGTATTATCACAGTAGAAGGACAACAAAAATCCAACGAAGATCACCAAGCATTTCGAAATCCTCTACCAAATTATCAAAAGGGAGAATCTTCTGACAAAACTGTGAACCAAATTGATGATAATGTAATCCGTCACCTCTATACGGACGATGAGCGAGTCAATGTCATCAAAATCAAAGAGAAAGTAGACAATGGGAAAGTAAACGTCACAACAAGAGCACAAGCTAAGGTTGTTTTGAAAGGTACCTCCTCAAAATCCAATGAGACCTCTCCTCAACACCAATACGACTTAGTTAACCAACTTCGAAAAACTCCAGCCCAAATCTCCATTTTCGAACTTCTAAAGATTTACCTTGCACATAGGGAGATTTTGGATAAAACCCTCGTTGAAACGACTGTATCTACGGATTTGGATGTGAATCAATTTCAAACCATGGTAGGACATTTGTCCTCTCCCACATGCCTTTCATTCTCAGACAAAGATGATGTTTCCCTAACTCATCCCCACAATTCATCATTATACTTAGAGGTCATGATCCACAAATTCCGTGTCAAACGTGTTCTAATAGATGGAGGGGCTGGTCTAAACATATGTACTTTGAAGGTGATTCAAGCATTAGGATTTGCCGAAGATTCCATTGATCCTAGAAGGAAGATTACCATTAAAGCCTATGATGATGAGGAGAGAACGTCTAAAGGTCTAATCATGCTACCAATCAGAGTGGGACCTGTTATCAAAAATACCTTTTGCCAAGTTTTAGAGCGAGATCTTGCATACAATATCTTGTTGGGTCATCCTTGGATCCATGAGATGCAAGCTGTTCTGTCCACTTACCACCAATGTCTTAAGTTTCCATATGATGGACAGGAAATTACTATACCAGCTGATAACTCAAACGCCCAAACTTGTGCCAATGTCAAAGCTCATCAAGATACTTTGGTTCCGAATAATCGAGAAGCACTTGCTGATACTTCTTCTCAACATGCTACACACATCAGTCAGTTAACTAAAAGTTTTGACAAGAAACTACGGTTCAAGGAAAGTGGAGTTGGGGAATATTCCCTTTGTCTTGCTAATCTACCTACGTCTCCTCGATCACATGGGAAACCTTCTATTACACCACAACAGATATCAGCAGCATCAACATCAGCACAGATACAAACAGAGCCCACTACCAAGTTCAATGGACAATTTATCAAAGAAAAATTTCCCATGGGAGATCCTGAGGACACAGCAATTCTAGATTGGCTCTATAAAGATGAAGAGGACACAATTCTAAACGTCACCTTACCAACAGAACAATATGGGAAAGGATATTCTATCATGCAAAAGATGGGATATGATAATGGTCCTCTTGGAAAGAGAAAAGAAGGCGTAGTTGAGCCTATCCATCTTCCAGGACTTGCAGCATATGATAAAACTAGAATAGGCTATGAAGCTACCCAATCTAAACAATCCCAAGGTAATGTTTGTACACTGCAAAAAGGTTCCGATAAGAATGAAACATGTTTGGTATCAGTCCTGAATTACATTGAAAATAACTCTGACACAGATTCTGCTGAATATGAATGGGATACCATCCATGATAACAAATTTTGAAAAGACAAAGAGGTAGATGTCATACAAAAATATACGCCCGCTTTGATCAAAGGAGAAGGTTCAGGATCCCAACCACAAGAATCTGAACCACAAAGCAACTATGAGTCTAGTGATACTGAGTCGGATTTTAACAAACAAGATTATCAGGAGAATAGTCCCATCATTGACCTATCTCATACCTCGGATCCTACCGATAACTCTGTCTTGACCCTAACCATCGCCAATTTTACACAACCGGATGACGTCCTACCATTAATCCATCCTGATCTCATTGACTGGGATCTTACCAAACCTATGGATATACCTATTTTTCCAAACGACAAAGCTATCATAAACTTCCTTTCCGCCGATGATGTAAATAATTGTTCCACTAGTGATTTTCGGTATGAAGTCTTTAATCAGGAGAGTGTCAAGTCTCCTAGCTGCAAAAATGAAAATAAAGATAAATGGTCTAGTGGTGAAAACCAGAATCTGGCAGTACTAGATCAAGCAAAAGACAAAATAAAAAGCGTATCAGATGGTGAAAACCTTTTTGAGGCACCATCTGATGGGACTCTTGACACTCTCCCAGAGCACTATCATGAGCGATCATCCATCTTGACTGAGCCTACAAAGGAAATCAACGTCGTAACTATAGATAATCCAAGGATCCTACAGGTAGCTGAATCAATGACAGCTAAAGAAATCCCAGAGTTCATGAATTTTCTCAAGGAAAATCAAGTCAATTTTGCATGGTCATATGCAGATATGCCCGGCCTTGATCCTGATCTCATTATGCACCATTTATCTATCAAATCAGGAGCCAAACCAGTAAAACAAAAACTCAGAAAGATGAATCCTCATATTGCACTATTGGTTAAAGAAGAACTCAAGAAGCTCCTCGATGCAGGTTTTATAAGATCAATTGACTATGCCGAATGGATTTCCAATATTGTACCAGTAGCAAAACTAGACAAACGTGTAAGAGTATGCACTGATTTCAGAGATCTTAACAAAGCTTGCCCAAAGGATGACTTTCCGCTTCCAAGTATCGACACTATAGTTGATCTAACAGCAGGCCATGCCATGTACTCATTAATGGATGGTTTCTCGGGTTACAACCAAATCAAGATTGCACCAGAAGACCAAGAGAAAACATCTTTCACTTGTCCGTGGGGAACATATTGTTGGAATGTCATGCCTTTCGGCTTGAAAAATGCTGGAGCTACTTATCAAAGAGCTATGACTACGATCTTTCACGACATGATGCACACATTCATGGAAGATTATGTAGATGACATATTGGAAAAATCACACACTAGAGAAGGACACTTGGAGATACTATCTAAAATATTCACCAGATTGGAAAAATTCAAAGTTCGCTTAAACCCTAAGAAATGTGTTTTTGGGGTCACATCTGGAAAACTGTTAGGATATATTGTTTCAAAAAAGGGAATTGAAGTAGATCCTGCTAAAGTTCGCGCAATCATGGAGATGCCTCCCCCAAAGAACATTAGTCAGTTGAGATCCTTACAAGGGCGACTCCAGTCTATCCGCCGATTCATTGCACAATTGGCTGACAAAAGTCTACCATTCACATATCTCCTACATAAGAATGTTCCTTTTAGATGGGATGATAAATGTGAAATGGCATTTCAACAAATCAAGCAGTACCTGATGAATCCACCAGTTCTTGTACCACCAAATCCAGACAAACCATTGATTCTGTATATTGCTACAACCGAGACATCTTTGGGAGCATTATTAGCACAAGAAGACCATGAAGGGAAAGAACGGGAAATTTATTACATTAGTAGAACATTGACAAGTCATGAGCTTAGTTACACTTTCATTGAGAAGGCTTGTTTGGCAGTCATCTTCGCTTCACAGAAATTTCGACATTACATGCTAACTCATACAATTAAGCTTGTTTCCAAAATTGATCCACTCAAGTATCTACTAAGTAAAGCATCACTAATAGGAAGGTTAGCAAAATGGATCATGATTTTGAGCGAGTTCGACATCCACTATGTTGATCGCAAAGAAATCAAAGGACAAATTATCACGGATCAACTAGCAGATGCTCCTCTCCAAACAGAGCACCCTTTACACATTAAATTTCCAGATGCTGATGTCTTCACAGCAGACTTTAAGCAACCATGGTCCTTATACTTTGATGGTTCTTTTACTCAATATGGCTCGGGGGCAGGCATTCTCTTCGTCACCCCTCAAGGGCATACCATTCCTAGGTCCTATAGGTTAATGTTTCCATGCACCAATAACATAGCTGAATATGAAGCACTGATCACTGGACTGAAAACAACATTGGAATGGAGGATTACCGAGCTACAAGTTTATGGTGACTCACAACTAGTCATTAATCAAATCAATGATGACTATCAGACTAAAGATGACAAGTTGTTACCATACAAGAAGATGATTGATGACTTCAAGAAGTATTTTGTGGACATTCAGTTCACACAAATTCTGAGGATTGACAACAAAGCGGCTGACGCTATGGCTACGATCGCCTCATTGATACAACTCCTAGACAAACAGACTCGCTAAGAATTTCTGGTGGAACAATTATTTACACCTGCCTATGACACACCTGAAAGCCAAATTATCTACCACCTAGTAGGATCCGATTCACCCTGGTATGGCAAGATTTATGCATACCTAAAAGATGATATATTACCACCTGACTTGTCCCGCAACCAAAAATGTAACTTTATCCGACAATCCTCTCGATATACCCTTATCGCTGATACCCTTTATCGCCGTGGTCTTGATGGTACTTTACTTCGATGTCTTGAACGTGACGAATCTGACAAAGCTTTACAGGAAGTTCATGGGGTTATTTGTGGTACTCATTCGAGTGGACTAACCTTATCCAAAAAATTGATCAGAATGGGTTACTACTGGCCTACAATGGAAAGGGAATCATTTACCTTTGCTAAAACATACTCAAAATGTCAGATTCATGGGAATCTTATTCATGCTCCTGCACAAGAACTTCATTCGTTTACACCCACCTGGCCATTTCTCTCAATGGGGTTAGATCTAGTGGGGAAAATTCATCCTTCTTCTTCAAATGGGCATAAATTCATTATCACAGCGACGTAATATTTCACTAAGTGGATTGAGGCAGTACCTCTCTCTAAAGTCACTGGAAAATAGATCTCATCCTTCATACTCCTTCATTATTTATTAGATATGGTATTCCTAATGCCATTATGCAGATAATGGCCAACCGTCAAAAATTAGGATGTTGATGAACTTTGTGAAAAGATTCCATATTGACACCGAATATTCCGCACTTTTATCCTCAAAGGGAATGGCAAAGAGAGGCCTCAAACAAAACCATACTAAAGATTTTGAAGAAGGCTGTCAATGAGTCTAGGGGAAAGGGATGGCATGTTCAACTCAATCAGCCTTGTGGGCTTACGAGAACTAGTGTCAGAATACCCAGCAGAACGCGCCTTTGCCCACCGTCTATGGGCAAGAAGCCATCACCTTCCAGAGGTAGAAATACATTCATTAAAATTATCGAAAGGTCTCACCGCCGGTGGGAATGAGTTTCCGACTCAGAGTTAAAACTTTTGGAGAATGAAAAGAGAGCCGAAGCGGCCAGAACCATTTAAAGTATATCGCCGAGATATTGATGTCGTAGCTATAATCATAAAGTCAACCGCATTACATTTCAGATTGGGTGATCTAGTTCTGAAAGAAGAACTTCGTAATCAACAAAGGCGAGGGAAAGAAAGGAAAGTTTGAATCAAATTGGTTAGGCCCTTATGTGGTTATTGCAGTCTATGGTTCAGGGGCATACAAGTTATCAACGCCAGAAGGAGGCCTATTTGATGAACCCATCAACAATATACATCTTAAGAAGTATTATGTTTAAGTTAGAAAAGTCGAAGAAATACAAAATAGCGAAAAGTCTTTGAAGAAATAAAGCGAGAAAAAGAATCTTGAAAAATAAAAACAACAAAGTCTAAAAATAAACAAAGTCCGGAAAATAAATAGTCGAAAAATACAAAAACAACCAGAAAAAGGATCCCTAAAAAGAAATAAAAACAGCAGAAAAAAGGATCCACGAGAAGAAATAAAAACAAGCAGAAAAAAGTCTGAGAGACATCAAAAAAATCAAAACATTTCAAAAATACAAAAAATCAAAAAGAGAGAATGTCATAGAGTTGAAACACGGCAAACGGTAGATCTATTGGCGAGAAAAATCTAAAAAAACTCCTAAAAATAAAAAAAAAAATGCAATAAATACAAATAGTGAAAATCTGGCAAACAGACGCTATCTGTATCTCTCCATATATTAGTTCCTATTTTGCACCTTATCTTTCCAAAGCTTCCCTTTTTTTTCCGCATCTTTTTTCGCATCTTGAGGTCATTAATCGCACCATCCTGCCGCCATTTGCCTAGAGAGTTAAAATGTCTTACCATGGCTTGATCGTTTGTACATATTCGTTTCCGCTAGTTATGTCAATCAACAAGGCAAAAACTCAACTGGAGGCACTTAACTTTCAGAGCATACCAAAATAGCTAGACCATGACATAGCAATACGAGCATACTAACAAACAACAAACTCCTTTGTCAATGTTATCCGATCATGACACACTTTTCAGCAAGATATCATATCATTTGTCTATTGGATGATCCAAATATCTGAATAATGTATGCATTAACAGTATTACATGTTTGATTAAAAGTTGTTTGATTTTCGATATCATTACTCGGGATCCTACTCAATGATGTACTGTACTAGAATAGCAAGGAACGAGAATGATTTTTCTTTGTCTGCTGTCTTGAGGTTAACAGCCCAATCTGATGCAAATATGTCAAAGGACATGATGCTCAAAGAAAATATCATCGATGACAGTTCCACATTTGCATCAGAACGGTGGTTAATCTTTGTCTTTTTATGCAAGAAATGCTCAGGTCATCTCGGTTCAATTATACCTCGATGCTTGTGTTCGCTTGCTATATCAAAATTCATGAAAGTTGTACTTTGGTCATCATTGGCACTAATTTCCCCTCTGATGCTTGTACATACTCCCAACATTTTAAATGTTCTATGATGATTCAAGAAGGCTTCTAACAGGCTCAACAAATTGGTTAGTTTCATATAGTTGCATGTTCATTAGATCATTGTATACATCTGCATATTGGATTCATATCCATATTTTGAAGGGCTGAATGAAGGTATTCAAACGGTTGTTATTAAGTTTTGACCTTTTCGTCGAGGACATTTGGACATTTAATTCATTGCATTCATTCATTTCATATCATCTTATCATTCTTCATTCATTTATCATTTTATCATTTCATATCATTACCATTAATATTTCCTTACCATTTACCATTTATCATTTCATTTTTCATTATCATTTATTCTTTATCATCCATTTATCATTTATCATTTCATTCATCATTTATTCTTTATCATCCATTTACCATTTTTTCATTTCATTTTTCATTATCATTTACCATTTATCATTCCATTATTCATTTACCGTTTCATCATTCATTTCTCATTTTATCATCTCATACCGTTGCATTACCATCCACATTTATCATTTTATTATCATGTTACCATTTTACATATCATTTTACCATATTACCATTCATACCACATTCATTTTCTACCATATCACGATGCATTTCATACATGGAAAATTCAAAAAGAAATTAACATCTCACATATATACATACATCATCACAAAATCATTGCATACACATCATAATCACTGGATCATCCTGCATTATATGGATTAGTCCGCACATGTAATAAAAGCATATCAAAATCCATCTCATAACATACATGCATAAACATCATATCCATATCATATCATAAATGCACGAACATAACATCATCCGAAATACCGCCACTGCATATCATCACTCATCAAAATAATACAAATGTCCAAATGTCCAATGAAACTAATAAAAGGTCAGAACATAAATACATCATACATGATCAAAACACAGTATACATAATGAATCAAGCCCCAAAATGGCTAACTGGTCGATGCCCCTGACGGAGCTGGTCCAGAAGGAGGTGGCCTACTGCTGGTCCCTGCATCAGGATCCCGTCGAGGCCCGGTAACCTCTCTACCGTGTGTTGATGTCCAGGATCGGGTCCTCGTCTGGCTGTGTGATCTGGGATATGGCTCTCGCCGCTCAGGAGGGCATAGCTCCTCGTAACGAACTCTGTAGTACTCTACCTCTCTAGCTGCCTCGAATCCCTCTATAATGGCCTCTCGTAGGGATGTACTCTCTACGGTACCCATCAACCTCTGTGCTACACCCTCAGCCTCCTGTGCCCGCCGTCTAAAGGCATCCCTCTCTGCTACTAACTGTGCCACCTGAGGATCCAGGGCAGGCATCTGAACCTGTGCCTGTGCCTGTACCTGTGCCTGAGCCTGTGCCTATGCAAGCTGTGCCTATAACTGCACTATCATGCTCTGTGCCTGCACCAACTAACTCTGAAGCTGTGCCTGCTGCCCCTGAAAGGTCTGCACCTGACCCTGCAACGCATCTATCTGTGCCTACTGGGACGAGGATGTCACCCTAATCACCGTCTGTGGCCTGGCACCGGATCTGGACCACTGGGGAATCTGTACTTTGCCGAGACTGTCTAGTATCTGCTGTCTCTGCTCATCCCCGTCATCTCCATCATCTCCGTCCTCTAAGCTGCTCTCCTCCTCCCCAGCTCCACTCTCCTCGCTCTCCTCTCCCTCCTCCCTAGCTCCACTCTCCTCCTCTCCACCCATAGCCTGCTCCCCTCCACCCATAGCCTACTCCCCTCCACCCATAGCCTGCTCTCCACCTGCCACACCTCCCTGTATCCCTGCTCCTGGCTGTGGGACTGCTCTGATAGCCCGTGCCTCATCTGGCACTGTGAACCGTGGAAAATGATGAGTATGAAAGTACTGGGCGTAGTCATTTGTCATCCCTGCATCCAAAATGTCTGGCCTGTCCGCCCATACCTCGAGCTGTAAAGACATGTACTCTGTGTAGGCTGCCTGGTAGGGAATGCATGGCCCCCATCCTACATCCCCCTTGCGCCGCCCATAATGAGCAACGCCCTGGGGCATCCCCTGCGTAAAACCAAACTGTCTCAGAACCCCTAGTGCCAGAAACCTCTCAATAATAAAGGGCGTCCACCCTATCAGGTATTGCGGTCTGCACACAAACGGCATCTCTAACTGATCCGTCGCCCATGCCTCGTAGTCTGTGTAGGGCCTCCATATCACTACACCCACATCATCTAGCACTCGCCGCCAGTACTCTACCTTGCCTAGCCTCTGCTGGACAACTGCACCAGAATAAGCATATACGTACGGCCTCCCTGCTGGTCTCGCCTTGGTACACAATGGTCTCGTGACAACAATGTGCTCCCACACCCAGATCTGCAATAATGTAACTCCACTCGCCAGGCTGGTGGATCCTCTGTATACAATCTAATGAAGGTCATGATACATATCCGCCAAGACGCAACTCCCCCAGGCAAATCTCCGCAGCTGAGTGATCATCCACTCTAGCATCCTCCCCCACCCCATGGCAAATCCCTTGGACCGATGGTCCGGTCCAAGGAAACCTCCAACAAATGCTGCCAATACCGCTACTAGAGCTGGGTACCTGCTGAAGTCATCCCAGTCTATCCAGTACCCATAGATACCGGGATCGCCACATACCCGCTGTAATGCCTCTGTCCCACCGATCTCCTTGTGGTCATAAACCACAAGGGCTCCAACCACCGGAATCCCCAGAATCTGATACACGTCCTCCGGTGTCACACTCATCTCACCCGTTGGCAGGTGGAAGGTGTTATGCTCGGAATGCCATCTCTCGGCCAAGGCCGTCAACAGTCCCCTATTGGCCCGAATACCTCGCGGCATGGTCAACAGTGGCCCTAATCCACAATCTACAAACACCTGTAACTCGGCCGATGTCAACTCTCCTATCCGCTCCCAGCACAAGGGGAACCGCTCTCTGATCTGGAGGCTTTTGAAAGCGTCCTATTTTGTCCAAAAACATCACAACACCCAACATAACATATCAATCATCTATATCAAGTGCTACATCAATCTATCAGTATGACTAATCAATCTACTCTATCATCATTTACTATTTGTTTTTCTTTTCAGGAAAGCAAATTTATCAACACATATCCTTTTCTGTTTGTATTTCAATCATGGATGCAAATTTAAATCTCTATTTTACTATTTGTTTTCTATCGCAGAAAGCAAATTTATCACAACGTTTACTCTTTGTTTTTAAATCGCGAGAAGCAAAGTTATCAAATTCAAATCAATCAATTTCTCATCTACTCTTTGTTTTTCAATCGCGGAAAGCAAAGTTATCAGTTCTCTATTCAAATTTCTATCCTATCAACATGATGATCCGACAATTTATCTATCTATTGACTAAAGAAGCAATTTTTATCACTATTTTTTCAGCAAACGGCTATCCTGGGGAAAATTTCCTAAATGCGCAACTCTGTTACTCATATGCGCTAAAAACCCACCAAAGTTTTTCTCAAAAGCGCAACACTGTTTCCTAAATGCGCTAAAACTCTGAATGCGCAACTCTGTACCTCAGATGCGCTATTCTATCTATCAAATGCGCGACTAATATTTTTGGACCAAACCCTAAATGCGCAGTTCTGTGCCCTAGATGCACTAAATCTCTAACCTAGCCTATTTCGACCTATATGCACAACTTTATCTGTCGGATGCGCTAAACGATCAGTTTGTGGCTTGTTGCTGGATGCGCTACAGAAGACCCTAGATGCGCTACACTATTTGTCGAATGCGCTAAAACTATACCTAAATGCGCTAAAACGTTCCAAAAAACTTGCAGTCCGACTTTAAATCAATTCAATATCGATCAAAAATGCGAAATTTGACAACTTAGAGGTTTCAAATCACTCACCGGTGGTCCATACGCTGCTGGTCTCTGATACCGTCGCGCTCGCTCGAACCTATGTCTGTGCACGGGGATCACCATTTCACCAAGTCACTCTCAGAGCTCAAAATTCACTGTAGCAACAGGGTGAAAATGACACCTCATTTTACCCCTTTTACCTTATAAGGGTTTTTTCAGGATGGGCAGTAGTGGCATTTCCCATTTTTCATCTTCTTTTTCACTGGGGCATCAACCACATTATCTATCAGGAGCTAAATCACTGTTCCTCAATCCTTATCAATTTCTTCTTCCGTGATTTATCTCCCGAGGGGGCATCATCAATATCGAAAATCAGAAACATATCAGGGGCAATTTTTTTTTCTTTTTTCTTTGAAGCAATGCGTTTCACACATCACTTCAAAGAGGGGCAAAATGTATACGCATAAAAATGATCATGTATATAATCCTGGCAATTAATTAAATATTTATTATTTAATTAATTTTCTAAAGTCCTCTACATATGATTAAATTTAATTAATTTAATTATATTGTTCATTCATCTTATTTCTCTTCCATAATTAAATAAATTTATTTTATTTAATTATTTTCATATGTCCTCTTAATTAATTAAATAAATACATTCTATTTATTTAAATTAATTATCACTGTTTGAATTTAAATTAAATCTTTTGATTTAATTAAGTTTAAATATTTCCCCTTTCTTCTATTTTAATTCTTCTTCTAATTAATTAAATGTTTCATTTAATTAATTTCATAAAAGTGATTTAATTAAATAAATTTTATTTAATTAAAAATATCTTATGTTTTCTTTCCAATCCAAAATTAGGTATTTTAACCTAATTGTGCAATCTTCTCATATCATAATTAAATATTTTATTTAATTATGAGATATTATGCTTTTTTCAATAAAACATGATTAAAGCTCTTTTCTTATCACAAACTTTCTTCTGCTTTTAAAAGCTTAATTAAATATTTTTATTTAATTAAGAAAAGCTGAATGTCCTCCACAAATAAATAATTGAATTTTTAAATTTCATTTATCGCTTTTAATCTTTCTTTTTTTTTTCTTATCTTCTCTTTTTTCCTCTTTCATAATAAAATAGAAAAATCTGTTTCTAGGGTTCTTCTATCTTCTCCTTCAATTTCATCTATCTTCAGCCGTTTGATCTGCCAGGAATTATCACAACCGTCAATCGAGACAGCCAATCAGAATCATTCAGAAAGTCCTATAAATACCTGTGTGAATCCAAACATTGGTAATAGGCAATTAAGTAGAGTTTATGCATTTAATTCATTTAGTATTCATTTATCATAGCATCATGTTTATTTCAAGTTTCTTAGCTAAAATCATTATCATAGCTTAATCATGCATTCATATCATAGCAAAATCTCGTTCTTTAGGAAGACAGTTTGTTGAGCCTAGCCACTAATCTGAGAACACAAGGCTGGAATCTACAAAAACACTAAAGATAGAGGACGATAGGACGACAACGGAAACAGGATACTGAGTTTGCACTTCTCTATTCCTTTTATATTTCTGTTTTTGTTATAATGTTCTATTGGTGTGTTTGAACTGGTTCTAATTCATTTATGCACTTAATTTTTACACACACACATACTACTAAAAATAGTGTGTCCAATCTCAAAATAAGTACATTCTGAGATATAGTTATGAATTACAAAAAATAGTAAGTACTAAAATGGACATTTCTAAAAATAGTAGTGACTACACAACAAGGATCTCAAAAAACCCAAAAAGACCTAGAAAACCCTCTGAAAAACTCCTACAACAACCTCTTGAAAAGCTGATGAGAAACCTCCAAAACTATTGGAAACCATAAAAATACCTTTGAGTAGCCTATGAGACTCCAAAAATAGGCTAACAACCACTAAAATTCATAGGGCTAAAAAGGGGGCATTATACTCCTCCCTCCATAAGATTACTTGTCCTGAAGTAATCACAAGTCATGCATTGATTGATTTTGAATTAAACTCTTCATGACTCTAGGATACCAAATAAGTCTAAGGAATCTGTAGCTCCCACAAATAGGAACAATGCTTTGTTGGGTGCCGACAAATGTAATCTCATGAAATTCCCCCATAAGAAGAGCAACCAAACTCAACAAGACCTCAGCCAACCCCCTAGAGAATTTCTCTCCATAATCAAAACCATGTGGCACCCTATAGGTGAAGTTGAGAAAGTAGTTGCCAACTTCCTCATTCTTAGCTTCCTGAACTCCATCATTAAAGACATAACTAAAAATTAACCTGCTACCCCAATCATAAGTACACATGAATGGATTAGAATAGCAATTGATTGGTGCTTGTACACTCCTCCCACACAAATTATGATTACCCAAACTCAACATTCCCCTCATTCGAGATCACAAGTAAATAATGTTAGGGGACTGAATGGATTGAAAACAAGCATACCTATAGCTCTCCAAGTCTGAAATGGTTAACTTGATGTATGATTTTTGAAAAATCAGCATCCAAAAAGAAGAACTACTGTAACACTAAAAAAATCAGCGAAAATGATACTGAGTTGCTAATGTCCATGGCTAGGAAATTCCTCTCAAGTGTCACCAACTCACCACAGAGCCAACCTTTTTTCAGAATCTCTCTCCAATCCATTGGTGGAGACATCAATGGAATCATAAGATGGCTACAAAGAGGTAACAACAACAATTTATCCATGCATACAATCTTGGGCACAAAAAACCTCTCTCCAGTCCATTTGTAGATGAGCAATTGGAATAAAAAATGGATACTCAACCAAGAATGATCTCCAGCAAAATAGAAAAGTTACACATCACAACCCCATATATCATTCATAACATATTGGTTACCATGAAAGTTTGTGACTTCTTGGGTACTTGTCTGCAACCCATCCACAAAAGCATCATCAACTATGGAGCATAGAGTAATTGTTATCTTCAAACCCAACCCACCAAAAGGATTAATATAAGATAAAACATCACTCAACCCGAGGGATGGATTTTCAGACATGTAGATATCATGTTTTGGTCCTTCTTTCTCCCATGCTTCAAAGGTAACAAGCCTAAAATCTCCTTTCCTTGTTGCTATAATTTGAAACTTTTAGTAGCTACCAAAATATGTTTGGACAACACATCGATGTCAAAGATGTTGAGATAACCATGATACAACACTTCCCATGTGGAAACTTTATCCTTAACCCTAAGTATGCATTCACTATCAAGAAACCTTGGAAGATTACCAATCACAAAGTTTGACACGTCCTCATGGTTTGATATCAAATCATCGATAAGATAGAAACCACACTCTATCTCATGCTTAGAAACTTCACTATATGTTTCATCTTCCATCATGAAGAGTGGATTATCATACATTGAATATGCACCCACTTCAAAAAGAGGATTATCAAGAATTTTAAAGGAATTCCTTTTCTCTTGCTGAAATCCAACTTGTTGAACCAAATCTACACATGCAACTTATGATTTTCTTTGGAATGCCTCTAAGTCAAACTCCTCTTTAACACTATCAATCTCATCAATTAATTGCTTGATTTCTTTAGCTCTTTGTTCATTATCTTTCTCTCTGGAAATCTTGGTATCAACTAGCCGATCTCCTACCTCCATTAGTACCATCTGAGTTTTTTCTAATATGTCTTTTATCGAAAAAATCTCAAGAGAAATATCATCAAACTTCCTCTCCCTTTCTTTGAATGCACTAATAGCCTCCTTTACAAATTTTATGGCATTATCTCAATCTCTAATCAAGTGCAAGTACTCTTTTTTTACTATTTCCAAAGAGTCCTTGATAAGATACAAGTTTGAAGTAGTAACTCTTCCCCCAACACCATTCTGCATGCAAATTTCAAGGATCTTATGAGTGTTATGCAACTTCTCAAGACTTCAATATCCTTCTCATTAGTGACCAAGAGTTGATTCTTCAATTCACAAAACTCCCCAGGTCTTTGTTCAATCAAGTGACTTGGTTCTCCATGTAACCAAGATTTGGAAATATCTTCATTACTAGGAACAATATGATCCTCTAACTCTACTTCCTCCTCACAATCACAATGATCAAAAGTCATGGTAGCCCCCAACTCAAGCAATGAGTCACTACTGAATGCTGATTTGAAATCCTCATCAAGATCCATTTCGTCATGCTCCTCTACTAGATTCTTTGAGAAGTTGAACTGATATTCTTCATGTATAGGATATTCCCACTCAAAATCTAGATTAATATCACTGGAATGATAAAGATTCTCCTCAATAGGCATTCCTTTTGAAAATTTCAATAGCATCAAACACTTCATTATTAGTTGCAACCTTCTCAAATAAATCATTTTGGAGCTTTTCCATACAAGATTCTTCATTAAAGACATCTTCTTCTTCAACAAAAATCTCATGGCTCACATTATGTTCTAAGTTTTGAAGATCATCCAAGTCAAAGGGAAATTCATCCCATGTAGAATCCTCATTATGCTTAGGTGCCAATACACCCAGATCCCATGTGCTAAAGGGATAATTGCTCAACTGAAGGAAAATTTGATCACTGTACTCATCATGATCAAATGTTCCTATAAATAAGTCACTCTTCAACTCCCTAGTACTAGCATCATAATCGTCATTCACCTCCATATCTTACAATATCAAATCAGTCCTAACCAAACCTCTTTGTTCACCATATACTGGGCTTTCTGGATTACCATCATATTTATGAACAACATCCAACTCAACGCCATCCAAGCCATGTAAGGGTGATGAAGCAATGCTAGGTTCCCCTAGAGGAATAATCAACAAACTCATACCTCCTTGAAACTGATCCATCATGGAAGGTTTGTAAATTTCCACGGCGGTATCTTCCTCCAACTCCACATGTTCTTCATTTGTAGTTTTGATAGGTGAATTTTCTTCAATCTCGCAATCATCTTGAAGTATCATGCCATCTTCACTTGTACCTATTATCAGGAATAAATGTGGTCCCAAAAACGAGCAACAACACAAAACATGCCAAAAACCACTTAAACACCTAACACCTCAAGATTGGGCTAAAAGTTAAACCTAACAAAATAGATAGAATGATAATACGTTGTTAAGCTACTCCTTTTGGTTGGCCCTTCGATTGTTGATGTGATATATGCTCCTCTTGATGGAAAAATATGTATGAATTAGATGCAATATGGATGGAAAATAGATGGGGATGCTATGTTGTATGCAAGAAAATGAGAATTCTAGCTAAGTATGGCTCAAATAATTTTTTTGCAAGAGTTTGGTTAACACAATTATCAACCCCCCAAATGAGAGAAAAGAGGGGGTATTTATAGAGGAAGTTGAATTCTCTAGAGAATTCAACAGTTGAGATTCATCCAACAAGGTCAAGATGAAGGGCTATGGTGAGTTGAGGACTCACAAGTCTTCACATCTTAACATGTGGAATGTGAGATGGCTTAGGGATGGTGATGTGTAAATGAGATGGAAGGAGGGTACATGAGGTGGGAGAAGGACAAGTACTTTGCAAGTACCTTGGGAAATGAGAAGATTTCCTCAAAAATGAACTTCTTGTCCCCAAGTGGGAATGAAAGTGATTTTTGAGAAATTTTAGAATTCCTCAAAAATCTCCATGGGAAAAGGGAAAGTAGTTGGAGAAATAAATGTGAATTAAAAATTCACATACTTGCAAGAATCTCATGGACAAGACAAGGTTCCAAAAAGGGAAGCCTTTGTCCACATGTGACTTGATGTGACAAGTCAAAAGATTCTAGAAGATGCATGGGAAGAGGAGATTCTAGGAGGAATAAATGTGAATTAAAAATTCACATGGGAAAAAAGGTCAATACCAAGAAAGACAAATGAAAAGGTTGACTAAAAAGACATGCTAAATGTGGCTAATGACCTTGATTAAGGTTGTGAAAACACATGATTAAGATAATTAACTAAAGATTAGAAGCAAGTGGCAAATGTTGGAGGATGTGACACATCCTAACCATAAATTAATTAAATTAATTATGATTAGAAGAGGGTTAGATGGCTAAGAGGAATTAGAGACCAACTCGCAAAAGTTGGAGGATGTGACAATGAGAGAAAAAGAAGAATTAAAAATTAGCTTAAATTCAAAGAGGTCACATGACTAAATTAAATAAAGTGGTATATTTGTTTAATTTATAGAGGAAAGAAGGTAAAAGTATTTAATTATTAAATTAAATACTTTAGAAACCTTATGCAAATGATAAAATATTAATTAAATGAATAATTTAATTAATACTAACAAAGTAGATGAGTAAAATGATGAATAAGGAGATGACTTTGACCATATGGAAGTGGTCAAATTTGGATGTCTACATTTTCCCCCTCTTCGAAACATTGTTAGGATAATAAGGTTTCAAAGAAAATAAAATGTAGATGACTCTATAGAGGAAGCGACTAGAAAAGACATGCCCTAGCATAAGAAAGACGAGATGAGCTGCCCAAACAGAAATAAATAGAAGGAGATGCCCCAGTCTCATGAGAGAAGACTCATGACGGAGGAATGGAAGAGAATGGTAGGGTATGCCCCCTTCGAGAAGGCAGACAAAGAAGGAAAAGGGGTCCCGAGCAACTTCTCGAAAGTATAAAGTGGTATATGTCATTGGAAAGAGCACGATAAACCAAGAAAATTGGCTTTTGAACGAAGTCAAATGGAGGCTCATTGTGCAAATGGCGGCCTTGGGAAGATAGAGGATGGGGGAAATTAGTTGGAGGAAGAATTTTGTTAAATAAAGGGAAGAAATCCCCTTCATTTAAAATAGGTGAAAAAGGGGGGAAAAGGTTATATAAGGTAATTGTAGGAATTACCTCTCCTCATTTGAACAATAGTTAGTTGAGGAAGGAGGAGAAGAGGAGAGAAGGAGAGCAGTAGAGGATAGGATGTCAGAGTATGACACCGACATTATCCACCAAGCGAACGTTGTGTGGCGGTTCTTCAATGAGTGTGTTGTTCCACGCTAGGTTAGCCCCAAACCCAACTTTGTGATTTTTTCCATTTTGTTTGAATTTTAGAAAATTTGAAAATATGGGTTTTGTTGGGGGGGAAGGGAGGAAAAATGGGTAGGAGGAAAAAATTGGAATTCTTTTATTTATTTTATTTTAATTTTTGGTTGGGGAGGGTAAAAGGAGCTAGGCTGGGGAGGGAGATAGGCATGTCCTGGAAGAGGGCGAGGTCACATGCGAAGGGGCGGGTTCAGAGCTAGGTCCTGCAGTGGGACATGCCCGTGCATAGGGGCGGGTCTACTTGAGCTCGGGCGGGTCCGCCCGCACATGAGTGGGTCCACCCGTGCATGGGGCATGGGCTTGCCCTAGAGCCTGGGTGGGTTTGCTCGAGCTCGGGCGGGTCTGCCTGCAATTGGGCAGGTCTGCCAGTGCGCAGGACACGGGCTTGCTCGGGAGACTGGGTGGGTCTACCTATGCTTGGGTGGGTCTGCCTGCGCACGGGGCACGGGCTAGCCCGAGAGCCCGGGTGAGTTCGCCCAAGCTCAGGCGGGTTCACTCGCACCCAGTCGGGTCCTCCCGGACCCTGGTGAGTCTGCCCGTGGGCTCTCCCAGGGGCTTGGGCGGGTCCACCCGTGACTGGGGTGGTTCTGTCCATAGCCTAGGACTGACAAGAGGGAAAGAGGGAATAGAGAGGAAAAAAAAAAGGATAGGGAACGGGACTCGGGACAGGTGAAAGGAAGATAAAATGGGAGAGAAGGAGAAGATGGGAGAGAAAGATTGATAGAGTTAGCATGTCATGGATGTAGGATTTTGGCTTACTGTGGACACAAGAGAGGTGGTCTGAGGTACTGAGGAGATGTATAGCGACTATGACGGGCGCATATCACCAGGCACTAGCAGAGACAGGATTGTTGCACATGTTATCATATTTGACTATTAAGGCTTACAAAGCCATGTTGACAGCGTTGATAGAGCGTTGGGACTTAGCCATGTCAAAATTTCATTTGATGATAGGGGAGATGACGGTGACTCTAGAAGATGTTTGGAGGATTCTGAGGCTCCCAATAGCAGGGCTCCCGGTCAAGGAGTACACAGTAGAGGATGAGGCACTAGACAAGTCTTCGCAGATTGTGTTTGGTGATGACGAGCTACCGATTCAATGGCAACAGCTAGACGTGGACAAATGTTTGTCCTGTAGGGTACCAAAATTGTCGCTATACCTAATAGGGGTAATGAGCGGGATCCTATTAGTGGACAAGAGTGGTTGGTTCCTGCCTCTGAGGTTTGTGGGGGTGATTTAGCACATCATCGAGGGTCGAGATGGTTAGTTTGCATGGGGGACTTGTCTGCTGGCATAGTTGTACCGGGATATACATGTTACATGCTACCGGGAGTAATTGAGTGTGACACACATCACATTGCTACATGTATGGGCCTGGGAGCATATTAGGGTTACCATGCCGATCGTGTTGAGAGCAGGAGGGCAGGATGATAGAGCAGCAATGGCCTGGGGATAGGGGACAGGGTCAAGAGTGATATTGCAGTATTGGGAGGTTGGAGATGTGGATGTCTGGAGGAGACTATTTGATAAGGTGCAGGATGAGATGATAGTATGGTGTTCGTATATGCTACGACGATTCAGAGACCGGAGGGAGGATGAGGAGAGACACATAGACTACTTCTACACCTGATGTTATATCATCGGGAAGGATATGCACGTAGCTGAGTTGCATAGGCCAGATCGGGTGACAAGACAGTTTGGAGTGAGGCAAGATATTCTCGCGGGGTGAGTGACATTCCAACGACTGACATGAGAGTGGCCATGGGCAGATGAGTTGGATTTGGTGGCTGTGAGGGAGGAGTTGGAGGCACTAAGATTGGTGGCATACCCCAACAAGAGGGAGGGGCCGATAGATGCAGGGACAACAGATCAATATGGTTAGTGGTTTTGGTGACATCCACCTCCATGGATTACACCAGTGGTGCCTATTGAGGAGGCACTAGGGTTTGGGTCAACAGATGAGAGACGACTGAGGGTTGAGATAGAGGGACAAAGTCCATGGGGATAATAGAGAGGAGGATAGGAGAGAGGAGGATGGCGAAGAGGAGGACAGGAGGCGCCCGAAGTAGCCGAGGAGCTGGTGAGGGTAGGCAAGAGGAGGAGACGATGACAAAGAGCCCAGGGAGGAGATGAAGTAGAGGAGGGAGAGGAGGAGGTCAGGGCTATGGTGCAACAAGATAGAGGACAGGAGGCCTAGAGGGAGAGGAGATAGGAGGATCATGTAGTCATAGGAGGTCGGCAACAAGAGAGACAGGAGGCACATGTAGCCATAGGAGGGTAGGAGTAGCAGAGACAGGAGGAGGCCGAGGCTAGTGGAGAGTAGGAGAGGATGACGAGGGGGAGGAGGAGAGGAGCCCCCGTGGTGATTGATGTGGATGAGATAGAGGTGTTGGCGGAGAGTGAGGGGTATGAGCCATAGGAGATGGACATTGATATGGAGGTACATGACATCCCACCATTATCGACGACACCACCTAGAGGAGAGGATCCAACGAAGGTACTATGAGGGGCCCTGGAGAGGCTATGACTTAGCGAGTAGCAGTTATGGCAGTCAGAGGTTGAGCGGAGTAGATTAGAGGCAGAGATGAGTGAGCTACAGGTACAATTTTCCCAGAGCAAGAGGGACTAGTCAGATCTGGCCATGATGGTAACAAAGGTCGAGAGGAGGTTGCAAAGAGAGAGGGATGAGGCACAAGATGAGGTGGTTGACCTACAGGCAGAGGTAGAGAGGTTGCGAGTTGAGTTGGCTAGGGAGCATGAGGAGAGGGATGCAGCGAGATGGGAGAGAGATCATTTGGTGGCTGAGGAGGCGATACGATAGGCTGTTGGAGTAGGGACAAGGTAGGGGCCTACAGAGATTGGGGCAAGGATTGTAGGAGATATAGAGGGTTTGTGGAGATAGATAGAGTGGTTATGGAGAGAGAGAGGGGATCTGCATTGGGAAATCAAACTCAAAACAACAAACCGTTAAATGCAAAATCAAACTCTTAATCATTTTCAAACATGTCAATCAACCTTATATCAACAGCCTATCAATCAACTTATCAAACCATCATCATCCTATACAATGCATGTCCTAGGATATATCGTTTCGACAATGGGCATCATTTTGAATATCACTTTGGATTCTTATCCTATCAAAACACATCCCTTTGGCTGAAGGTATGAAGAACATTGGCTTGTTTGTGTACTTGATATTTTCTTTTGATTTATCTTATTGCACTCATTCCAATGACCTCTCAATGATGTCTACTCAAAATGATTTAGAGAGAAAAGGAATGGGGCAATGATCATTATCTTTTGTTTGTTGTGCTTGTTGGATGTTCTTGTAATATAACTTGGTGAATACTTGCTTTTTTAGGTACATCCTAGCAAAGTATCTATATGTCAAGTGTGAACAAGAATACTCCTATCTATTTGTCGAGTCAAAGTCCATCACACTAAGTGCAATGCCATCCTGGTTCTTTATACCTTGATGCATCGTGCTTATGCATGTTATCAAACATAAGGTAAGTGGCCCTTTTAAAATCTCAATTCTTGATAAGAAAATCATCCATTTCTAATCATCCATTTCTCATCATCATTTCTCATAAAGTTGGCTTGTTGGATCCTCTTGTCATCACCTAATTTCTTCTTTTCCGCACTACTATCACGTCATGAATAGTTAATCATCATCAGCAGTGCATCCATCCTGCATCCACAAACCATAGCATTCTGCACATCATCTCACATGCATATTCATCATCTTAATATAGATCTGTTAGTCTAAGCATCTCATAAAATCATACATTTGCATCATCCATCTCATCCATCTCACATCATATCATCATTTAAGTTGTTTAGGATAATATAGATTGGTTATTCTAAGCATCTTAAAATCATCTCATTTGCATCACCATCATAACCATCCATTTTGAACCTCCTTATCATGAGATCGACCCTCAAATCAAATCTTTATGCTCGATCTCTCGAGGGGGCACTGTACTAATGTACTTCTTTCCATTGGGGTATCCGAAAAAATTAGAATTTTTTTGAATTTTGTTTGCGGCAAGTTTATTCTTTGAACCAACACAACAAGTACATTGCTTCAAAGAGGGCAAAAATGTAGACACGCAAAATATGCATACATTTCAATCCACTAATAACCTTGATTTAATCAAATCTAACATTTCATCCTTCAATTAAATAAATTCACTTCATCATTACCTCATTTAAATAAATCAATCAAATCCTAACATTTCATTTTTCAAAAATCATCTCCTAGATTCATCCTTCTCAAATTAATTAACCTTTATCTTGCACCATCCTTTTAATTAAATAACCAGACTTTATTTAATTAAACCTCAAAATTCATATTTCTCCCTCTTGATTTAAATAAATTAAAATATTTAAGTCAAATGGGTCAAAACCCCTAATCACCATCTTAAGTTAATCAAACTATTATTAATCTAATCTAACCATCTATCACATCCTCTAGCTTTTCCCACTTGCACCAATAAAGCATTTTAATTCATTTATTAAAATCATCATTTTCCCTCAACAAAGCATCTTTTGAGAATATTCCTCAAGTTTGAATTTGAAAGCAAGTTGACTTGTCCCTTCCAACATGGCAATAACTTCCCTCTTACATGTCCCCCACTTGGCATTAAAGTCACTCTTTCTCCCTCCAACAAGATAAATTTGAATTTGAAAAAGGCCAACCAATCTCATTTATTGGCACATTGCCCCAAACTTGCACATTCCTCAACCACTCACAAGGTGACAAGTGGTTCCATCTCATTGGCTAAAACTTTATCCCACATTGCTATCTTTTGAGCACTCTTAGCATTTGAGTTTCTATAAATGGAAGCTTCATTCTTCAACAAATCATCCACAATCTTAAACAAAGTTACTCTCTTCAATTGAGATCCAATTTTTCCCACTTCAATCCATCTTCAACAATCTTCATCATTTAGCTTATCTAAAAGGGTTGGGAGAGGGTTAATTTCCGCATCAAAGTAGCACCAATCCCCTTATGAGATTATGTTTGAGTAGTTTAGGAATAGATTTCATGCTTATCTCATTTATAATTTCATGTTAGTTTTATGATGTTATTGTTCCCTTCACATTTGCTCAACAATTTCATCGGGAGAATGATTATCTCATTTATTCAATGTTGACAGATTTCTCCATATTTGTCAATCTTTGATAAAATAAAGATTTTACCTCTCACAGGAGGTTTAGTACATGTTAGCAGAGATTAGATGTGATCTACATCTCTGGATTTTGTACCTTATTTGATGATATACATGATGGATATATATTTGATTATGTTTGAGACATTATGATGAGATTGATATTGTATTATTTTGATTATGATATGAGATAGTCCTTATTGACACTATGCATTATGTTTTATGAGATGGATGATTTAGTTTATATATGCACAGGTATATGATATTTTATGTTTATGTGGATAGACGATTTAGTTTATGTATGCACATGTATATGGAATTTTATGTTTATGTGGATGGATGATTATGCATGTATTAAGGTTTATAATGTAGGATGAAATGAATATTTGTAGGAAATGTAATTAGGATGGATCTAAAAATATGTTTTGCAGGTGGTAATGCATGTATTATGTGAATGTTAATATGGACATGTATGGGTTAAATGAAACTAAGATGCTTAATCTAATCAGTCTATGAAATATAAAATATGTTGTATCTACAATGTAACACGCAATATGAATGGAAAATGAATTCCTATAATGAAAACTTAAATATCAATAAGGACTTGCATGGGAAGGTTGGTAGACAATAGGTGTAATGTAGGTGTGATACTACACCTGTCAAGAACCATTAGTACCCTGAGAGGAAAACCAGGGGGAAAAAGAATCAAATTTTGCACAACCTAAATCATGAGTCATGGGTTATGAATAAGGCTAAATGAAGGGTGCATGCAATGAAATGAAATGCAGTTAGGAATGCAATTTTCCATCTTCAAAGCATTGATTTTTTCTATAGCATAAGATACTAAATACCATGATATATGAGACCAAGGCGAGTTAACATCAAATGCATGAAACAAACACAACAAAGAAGGTTATCCTAACACCCCAAAGTCGTGAGGACCTTGGTCAGGCCAGGTATTAGAATAACCACAAGCACAAAGGGATGTTGCCAACATAACACAAGATTCTAGGGATCCTATTGGGTACTACGTGGGAATGACCCAGCAGATAACAACAATAAATGATCAAGAGATGCCCCTGCATTAACTTAACAAAACACACCATAATATGGTCGATGATGGTGGTTTTGATAAGTGAGAATAGGGAGCTCAAACAATAAACAAAAGACAAAAGGATGAAAAGATCATAATCAAATTTAAACATCCTTTGCCTTAGGATCACGAGGAAAAATGGGTGATGACATGATTTGTTAGGAAGGATGCATCCTGTTGAGACCGATGATGGATACAAAACTAAAATGACCTAGGTGACACAAGATATTTTTCAGTAACTAGATCTTTTGAGACTAGAGGATTTCATTTGTGAAGAACCAGCTAGATAAGGGTACTCTTAACAACATGACACAAGAGACTAGACAAAGGATTGACACACCCTACAGACCTAAGGGCTCGGGGGCTGATAAGAGATTAGCCTTGCCTATGTTAAAGCACAGAGCTCTCGTAGTTCTGGAAAATACCATGGATAAAGTAGAAAGAGGACTAATGGAGACCGATGAGGCAACGATGAAACAAAGCCCCAGGGGTGGATCAAAAGATCAACCTTTCCTACGTGCAAGCGTAGGGGCAACGTAGTTCAGAGAAAAACAAACAATGACCTACCATGGATAAAAGTGAAAAGGAGACAATGAGGAAAGATGGTGGAGGACCATCATAGGATGATCTGAAGGCCCCAGGGGTAGATCAAATGATCAGCCTTGCCTACGTGAAAGCGTAGGGGCAACGTAGTTTGACCAAGACCAGAGAGATCGATATGACAAGATGAGGCCTAGGTGGAGACAGACACAATGGATGATCCTAGACGATGACACAAATCAATAGGTGGAAAAACTGATGACATAAGCTCAGATTGGGATAAAAATCTCAGGATAACGAATAGCATATAATTGTCGAATGCTCAATCAAAATATACCAAGTGGCCATGGATGGAATGGGAGAGGATGTTAGGATAGGATGGATGGAGTCACAAAGTAATTAGGACACAAGGTAGATAATGATTAAGCCCTCTACGGATGATTCCTATTACCAGGTTTTCGCCATCCATACCTATCCAAGGTGCCACCAAGGGTGGTTTTCACCATAGGACAAATTTATTTCTCTTTACTATTTTTGGATTTTTTTTGTTGATTTTTGATTTTTTTGTATTTTTGCAAGTAGGGTACCAAGCGGACTTAGGTGTAAAACCTCTTCAGATGCATGATATTGATAGGCTCTTCTAGGGGTTCTCCTTCAAGGGTAGCAAGTCTATATGCCCCAAATCCATATTTAGCGGTTATGATATAATGAACCAACCAGTTTGCTTCAAATTTTCCTTTCTTATCGTGGTCCTGCTGAGTATGTTGGTTCTCTTTAAGGACAAGATCACCAATCTAGAATTGTCAAGGGTGAACCTTCTTGTTTTAGTTACTCTTGAGGTGGTTTTGGTAATCTTGCAGATTATCATAGGCTTTGATTCATCTTTCATCAAGTAATTCCAGTTGTGCAAGCCGTGCGACATGAGCATCTTCCTCACTGATAAGGTTCTTCAGAGAAATACTTAGTGATGGGATCTCAACTTCGATTGGAAAGATGGCTTCAACACCATACACTAAAGAATAGGGGGTGGCACCTGTAGGGGTACGGATGGAGGTGTGATACACCTAGAGAGAAGGATGAATATGGAGGTGCCAATCTCGGCCAGTGTTATTGAAAACCTTTTTGAGGATGCAGATAAAGGTCTTATTGGTAGCTTTTGCCTGACCATTACCCTGGGGGTAATAGGGCATTGACCAACGATGCTAGATATGAAAGGTGTCACAAAGGTGTTTCATGGATTGGTTTTTGAAAGGCTTTCCATTATCCGAGAGGATTGTGGATGGAATACCATATCTACAAAGAAAATGGTAAAGGATGAATTTTGAAATTTGAGTATCGATGATTTGTGAGAGTGGCATTGCTTCCACCCACTTGGTAAAGTACTCAGTAGTAGTAATTTTGAATGTGTAGCCATTGGAAGATGGTGGGTAAATCTTTCCAATCAAGTCAAAACTCCATTGAGAGAAGAGCCAAGGTGCTAGAAGAGGTTGAAGGTCCTGTGCCAGAGCATGAATCAAATCTGCATGTTGCTGGCAGGGAAGGCATTTCTTCACGAATTCACAAGCATCATGTTCTAATGTAGGACAATAATATCCAACTTAGAGAATCCTTTTGGCCAAGGCCATACCATTTGAATGGGCCCCACAAACACCACGATATACCTCTATTAGTACAGTATGGGCTTCGGTCTCATCCAGACACCTAAGGAGGGTTCCATCATACCTGCGATGATAAAGCATATCACCTATGATGATGTATCAAGAAGAATGTTGGATAAAGGATTTTTGTTGGTTTCATGTGAGGTTTGGGGGTAGAATATTATCATGGAGATAAGTATATGTGTCTTGGTACCATGGGGAAGCGGGACCTACAATGTCACACACCATGTCAGTCTCAGGGATATCATATGCTGGGATTAAAAGTTGTTCCACAAGGAACTCACATTCTGCTTGATCATTAGGAATGTCAATCAAGGAGCCAATAGTAGCCATAACATCAGCTGCTTTGCTTTGTACCCTAGGAATTTGGTCAAATTGTATGAAGGTGAAATATTTATTGAAGTCATCCACCATGCGTTTGTAGAATAGATTGTCATGTTTTGTTAGGAATTCATCATTAACTTGCTTAATGACCAACAATGAATCACCGAAGACTCTCAAGTGAGTTATGTTCTACTGCTTTGCAATTCAAAGACCTGTGAGGAGGGCTTCATACTCAACTATGTTGTTGGTACACGAGAATGCTATCCTGAATGATTTTGGGATGTAGTCACCTTGAGGGGTAACAAACATAATTCCTACTGCCAATCCATTATGAGTATATGAGCCATCAAAATACAATGTCCAAAAAAGTTCTTTTGTTACTGTGAAAAATTCTTCATCTGGAAATTCAGTGACCAAAGGGTAAGCATCCACTAGGGGTGCCTCGGCCAACTGATCAGCTATGACTTGTCCTTTTATGGCTTTGCGATCCACGTACTCGATGTCAAATTCACTTAGGAGCATGACCCACTTAGCCATGTGACCAGTTAAAGTGGTTCTAGATAACAAATACTTTAGTGGATCAACTTTTGCTATTAATTTGATTGGATGGCTAAGCATGTAATGTTGGAGTTTTTGTGTACTAAAGACCACTGCAAGGTAGGCTTTTTCCATGGGTGAATAATTTAATTCATAGCTGACCAGTGTTCAGCTGGTGTAGTAGATTGATCTTTCTTTTGAGGACTCATCATGTTGTGCCAATAATGACCCCAGTGCGACTGAAGTGGCAGAGATGTAAAGCAAGAGGGTTTTTCCTAGGATAGGTTGCATCAAGATCGGTGGATGAGCCAAGTAATCCTTGATTTTATCGAAACCTAGCTGACATTGTTGGTTCCATTTGAAGGTGGAATATTTTTTCAGAAGATGGGTGAATGACTGACACTTATCTGCAAACTGGGCTATGAACCGAAGGTTGGATTGCAGCTTTCCTTGGAGACTTCTTAATTGTTTTAGATTGCGTGGGGGAGGCATATCTAGAATAGCTTTCACCTTGGCTGGATCAACCTCAATGCCTCTTCGGAAGACTATGAAACCCAACAATTTCCCTGATGTGACACCAAAGACACACTTTTTTGGATTTAGTCTTAACTTGTACTGCTCTAACCAATCGAAGATCCTTTTCAGGATGGCAGGGTGCTTTGCTTTGGTTCTAGATTTTCCTAGCAAGTCGTCAAAATAATCTTCCATGATAATATGGATGAGGTCATGGAAGATGATAGTCATTGCTCTCTGATATGTTTCCCCACATTCTTGAGACCAAATGGCACAACATTGTAGCAAAAATTATCCCAAGGTGTTGTAAAAGCGGTCTTGTGTTGGTCTTTAGGTGCAATTTGTATCTGGTTGTAACTAGAGAAACCATCCATAAGGGACAACATCTCATTTCCTACAGTAAGGTCGACCAACATGTCAATATTAGGCAGTGTGAAGTCATCCTTTAGATAGGCTTTGTTAAGATCCCGAAAGTCTGTGCAAATCCGTATGTCTCTGTTTGGTTTAGAAACAAGCACTATGTTGGAGATCCAATCAGAGTAGTCAATGGGTCTAATAAAATTGACATCTAGTAATTTCTCCAATTCCTTCTTGAATAATAATGCTACCTGTGGATGCATTTTTTGGAGATTCTGTTTGATAGGCTTGGCATCTGGGCGAACATCCAAATGATGAACTACTAAATTAGGGTCTAAGCCTAGTAGATCTGAGTATGACCAAGCAAAGTTAATGATACCATCTTTGAGTAGCTGAACGATGATTGAATATTCTTGCTCTGCTAGTGATTTGGCTACATAGGTGATCTTAGGGTTTTCAATAATACCCAGGTTAACTTCTTGAGTTTCTTCAATTAGGATGGATGACTATGCGAATAATTGAGTTCCCACAAGGGGAAGATGAATGTCTCCATCCTCCAGTGCCTCTTCGAGGTTCTCACTCTCAGATGCATCATTTATTTTTACTTTTTCTAGGTCAGGAAGTGCCTCATGGAGGTTTTCACTAGATGACTGCTTTTTATTTTTCTTGTTTTTATTTTTGTGATATGAGTGTTCATCCGCCCCTAATCCCATGAGGTTAACATTGTATCCAGGGAGACATTGGTAGGTGTGCTATCTCGTAGGTCCCAATCAATGAGTTCGGGATGGCGAAGAGAAAGGCTGATGGTAAAGACGGATAAATAGTCAAACATCGATGATAGGTCTGTGTGATCAACATCATCGTACGCATGTATGATGGATTTTTCCTCAGGTATGTCTTCTAAGGGACCATCGTCCACAGTAACACTATTGAAGGTATTAGATGATGTTGCTGGGCCTTTCTGCTTTTTATCATATCTGAGACCTATATTCCGTGGAAGCTTTGATACATCAATAGGTTGCAACCGTCCCTGTTCTTCCTTACCTAGGCCCCCGCCTTGGTAGTTATGCTTTTCTGTGAACTTAGTTGACCAAGGGTATACTTCCTAAAAGTATTCCTTAAGAGGAGGATCTAGTTGGGGTTCTTCACAGTATACCCACTGACTGATATCTTCTTCTTGTGCATCTATCTTTATACTAGGAGACCAGAAAGTGGTAGTGGGGATGTTTTTAGCACTAAAGGTGATGGTCTTGTCCTCTTTTGGTGTAGATTGTGAAGGTTGGCCGTAAGGGCGTGGTGACGGTGGCATGGTTGCTACATTTAGAGTTGTATGCATTTCATATTCATGACACCCCTTGTCAATGATCTGGACTTTGGTGACAGTAGGATTGGTGGCGAGAGATGTAGTGGCTCTCATGGTGGATGATGGATTGGAGGATGATGACTAAGATGCCCCCATTTTGACCCCAGGACAATAATGTAAATGGGGAAATGATGCTTCTAGAGCACGACAATACTCAAATGGTTGTGGGTTGACATAAATGGTGATCTCTTGTCCATTAATCAGAAACTTTAGGCATTGATGGTACGTGGAGGGGATGACTTGCATGGCGTGGAGCCATGGGTGGCCGAGGAGGAGATTATATGGTAGTCCAGATCAAGGATGTGATAGGTAGTACACTAAACTACAGGTCCAACCTAGATAGGAAGATTGATAATCCCTTCAGAATTTCTTTCTAAATTATCATAAGCCTTTATTGTGATGATTTGATTACTCAAATCTGCTTGAGTATACCCTACCTATTTTTTGAACTTCAAAGTGCATAGATTGAGGGAAGAGCCATTATCTACCAGGACCCTTTTTATTTTATGATGGGCAACCAGGACTTTGATGTGTAAGGGATATTTGTGATTGGCATCAATATTTGGCATGTCATTCTAGCTGAAGTGTAGCTGATAAGATAAAGCCAGGTGTCCTACTAAAGCTTGGAACTGTGTGGGATTGATGTCATAGGTATGCAAGTTTCTTATAAAGATTTGTTGAGTATTTCCTAATGCACGAGAGAAGACTTAAGCAGATCCAAGATTGAGATCTGAGCAGGGGTCTTTCCTAAGTGATCAAGAATGTTGTACTAAGAGTTTATAGGATTTGGCTCAGTGATTGTGGAGGTTGCAGGGACAGTAATGTAGGATCATCGGGTAGCAACAACACATTGGGTATATTTAGCTTTAACATGTATCATAGACATGCGAGCTTCTACCTGCTCAATGTAATGGACAATACCATCATAATTGAGGGGTACATTCTTATAGCCTATATTATTTGTGTTTTTGTCTTGGGGATTGTTGTTGGAGGTGCTTGCACCTTGATTATGGTTAGGGAAGTTGTTTTGATATATTTGCAATTGAGCATTGGATGATGAGCACCGACTTTGATATCTCCTTGATCGATAAGATCTTGGACATAGTTTTTGAGACCTTGACACTTATTCAAAGTGTTCCCTTATTCACAATATTCATTCTCCCTAAACCAGGCTAGTTTGGGCTTAGATTCATCAAGTGGTTTGGTGACAGGATATGTGATTGGATAGTTGAACTATAACAATTTATTAAGGACGACACTCAAGGATTCGCCTAATTGAGTATACTGGTGTTTTCCGTTCCCTTGACTGTTGAGGAGGATGAGATGCCCCTTGTGGAATGAATATGGTATTAGGTACAGAGGGTTGTTGCCTCTAGGATGTATTGGCCACCTGAACATGTTTAGTGTCAGTGACACCATCATTCACTATGTTTTTGTTCTTGTTCCAAAAGTGTGACTTATTGACAGATGGCCTTTCTTTGTCATGGTTGTGTATCTTGATGTGTCCTTTGGCAATAAGGGTGAATTCAAGGATGGGTCCTTTTTCCACTATTTTAGTGAAAGTGGTGACACAATGTAACCTAAAATTATGGGCCATGTCGGGATGTGAGTTCTCCACAAAGAGAGTGACCATGTCTTTCTCCTTGAGAGGGGTTTTCATTCGGCTTGCCAATGCATGCCACCTTTGGAGGTAGCTAATAAAGGTTTCACTGTCACACTACTTTTCCTTAAGAAGTTCCAAGGTATCGGTGTCTTTTTCTAGATTGAAGAAGAAATAATTTTTTTTGAAAGATCTACGAAGGATTTGATGGACCCCCATTCCAGACCCATGAACCAATCCAAGGCGTATCCTGTTAGGCTTCATGGGAATAGGCACAATAGGTAGTTGTCATTGTGCATAACCTCCTAACATTGGGAGTAAAACTCTTGGAGGTGGGCTTTAGGATCTTTGTTTCCCTTATATCTGTTGAACTGTGGTATCTCAAAGTGCTTCGGGAAGGGAATTAGTGAGATAGATGGATTAAACAGATAGGGACATATATCTTCAAATTTGAAAGATTGTTTACTAGTCCCGGCTTTGAGATCTTTCAAAGTAGCTTTGATTTCCAATAGATCTGTGTTGACCAGTCGTGTAGGAGTCGAGGCAAATGGGTTGGATGGATATAGGTGGTAGGACAATGAGGGATCCTACTGACATAGTGTTTGTAGGTTGACGTATGGATTTTGATAGTGAGATGATGA
This sequence comes from Sequoia sempervirens, assembly GCA_007258455.2. Taxonomy (NCBI): domain Eukaryota; kingdom Viridiplantae; phylum Streptophyta; class Pinopsida; order Cupressales; family Cupressaceae; genus Sequoia; species Sequoia sempervirens. The sequence continues at coordinate 318,595,436 of VDFB02000003.1, read as the reverse complement.
TATCCCTTGCTAGTATGCTGAGGGAGTTTGTTGGTACTAGGGTTGTTGTTGTGAGGTATAGTATGGATTTGTTTGATAAGAATGTGTGGCAGGATGTTGAGGAGCTTGGATGTGGTGTTGTGGATTGGTCTGTCGGTACTAAAGGTATTGTTATGACTGTTGGGAGGTCACATAGGATGGTTGTTGCTAAAACTGATGTTGGTTATGATAGTAATAGTTCTAGGGAGGTTGTTGATGTGATGTCGGTTGTTGCTTGGGCTGAGATGGGATGTTGTGTTGTGGTTGAACTTGTGGACGTAAAATGGATGTGGGGAATGGGGAAATGGTCTGGACGAGAGGTCGGGATGGATTGCCTTGTGATTGGTGTGTGGTTGTTGTGAAGAAATTAAAGGATTATGCAAGGGTTGTTGCTGATGAGGTGGCTAAAATAATGTAGAGGCGTTCTGCAAAGGAGGTTGTTGAGTACCAATGGGAATATTTGGTTGGGATGTACCTTGTAGAGGTAATTGAGGTGGTATGTTGGATTAGGGAGGCTGTTGAGATGTGTACGAAGGTCATGGTAGGATTTTTTCCCCAGGAGGTGGATGCAATGCAATAAAAAGGTTGCCCCAATGGTTGACTGGAGGCTAATTTGAAAGGGGTGGTGCTATCAGCATTAATGGTGAAGGCTGCAAAAGATTTTGTGACATGTCGTAAGTGAAAGGATTAATGGGATCAGGTACTTGAGGAGCCCCCATGACTGAGATTATGGCATGTGGGGGATTGTTAACATGATAAAGAATGGCATTTCCAAATTCAGGTTGATTCCAACCCTCCACTAGAAGAACATTGGGGATGTATGAACTACTTGGTGCATTTTGTGAAACTTGGGGTATGTTAGATGTGGAACTGCTATACTTGGATAGGTCGACACCTGATGGTGGTTTCACACCTTTTTCAATTAGGTGGTCCAAGATTTCTTCCCCATGTTATTTGAACAAGCGGTTTGTCATTTACACATTGGTGGGGTAACTAAAATGTTCCTCAAGTGTGAGTTCAGGCTGATTGACCATGTTCTCATCTCCAGGTGACGATATGTTTTGACTGTCAGTGTTGGACTGTGATGATGTACCATTATGTAGATCTCAAGGGATATTCATACCATTATTCAGATCTTTTGAGAGGTTTACCGTGTTGTTGGGATCTTGAGGTATATTCAATTGGGAATTTTGGGCTTGTTGCTCGGCCATTTTCTTTGTTTGTGACGAGGTCTGAATGGGCATGCAAGATGGTACAATGATGATCAAGATGATGAAGGATTGACTTAATTGGATGATGGACTAACCAACAAGGATGTGACTTGATAGGATTGGATTGGATGATTGACAATGGATTCGATTTGATTAGATCAAAGTGGATTATTTTCTTTGATAGGATTGGAGTAGATGATTGATAAAGGATTCGATTCGATAAATGATCGACGAGATCAAATTGGATTGATTGATGAAATGGTTGGTAAAATTGGATTGGACCGAATTGACTGATAAGACAATTGATGAGATAGGATTGGATTGGATTGATAAGCGATTGATAGGACTAAGATGGTGAAGGGGTTCTAAACCAAGTTCATAAATTATCCTTGGTAACGTAAGGTGTTGATTGATCGATTAAGAGTTGGACATATGATGATGGTGCCGAATCCAACTTGAGATGTAAGTGGATTGATAGGGCCGATAAGGATGACTAACTTAGGATGGATAACAATCTGAAGCCGGTTTTGAAGGATGATGATCAAGCTCATACACCTAGGTCAAGTTAGATAATTACTTCAAACGAAGTTTAGCGGAATGGGAGAACAATTTCCAAAATGAGGGAAACGACAATCCAAAATGGATGAGTGGCCTTTCAGAACAAGGAAACGGGAGCCAAAAATGAGAGAACGACTATTGAGATAGATGGATGGAGTCCCAAATTGGGTAGATGACAACTCGGAACGGAGAAACGACAACCTGAAACAGAGGAACGGTTATCAAAACAAAAGAATGACTATTGAAATGAAAGAATTACTATGGGCGAAGGGCAATCTGAAAGAATGAACGGATACTCGTATTGGATAAATGGATGTTCGATCGGGGGAAATAGGCCTTCAGAATGGGGGGACGAATGATTGGAATGGGTGAACAATCACTTAGAATGGAAAAATGAGCGCTCAAAATGATGAAACTAGAGTTCAAAATGATGAAACAGGGTGACACAACTGACTATTCAAGGGTTATGTCCACCCCTAGGGGTCAAGTTTTCCTGTCTGACTGAAGGCTAATCAAATCTAACTAAAACAGGTTGAAAAGGGGCCCTGGTTCATAGGTTAGGTACTCCTGTGCAAGAGGTCAGGTATGCCTGTGGACTGAAGATTGATCAAAACTGACTCAAATAGGCTAAAAAGGGGTTGGTTCAGAGGTTAGGTACACCTGTGGACTGAAGATTGATCAAAACTGACTTAAATAGGCTAAAAAGGGGTTGGTTCAGAGGTCAGGTATGCATGTACAAGAGGTTAGGTATGCCTGTGCAAGCGGTTAGGTATGCCTGTGGACTGAAGATTGATCAAAACTATCTAAAATAGGCTAAAAAGGGGCTAGTTCAGAGGTTAGGTACGCCTGTACAAGAGGTCAGGTACGCTTGTGGAAAAATTTGAACGTGTTTTTTGGACAAAAGACTAAGGAAAAGGACCCAAAACATAGCAAACAACATTCAAAGGATAAGGTTGAATTGATTGAACACAAAATTATTGGTTTCATACAAAGAAGATAGTTCAAACAACACAATCTTAAGTCTAGTAGAAAGGGGTATGGCCAACAAAGTCTTATATTCTAGGATGAACATGGTTGCTAGGGAGTCCTCGATATACACCCAGTACGTGAGGCCCAAATCATGAACACCAACCCATCACAAGCGTGAGTCAAGAACCTTAGCGAGATGCTAAAGGCTTAGACCAACTCTTCATGTCATTCTAATGCTTTTCCCATTATGATGCGGTTGGATTGAGGTACAAATTTTGCTCTCCTCCTTTTATATACCCTGTTGGTATGTGTGGTTGGAATCATCCCTTGGGGAGATGAAATCCCCAAGCAGGTCCTGCTAAGAAAAGCAAAAGAGTGTGACTCAAAGAACTTGGTAAGCTATGATTTCTCATAACCCAGGATCACCAAATGGTGCAAGGGGATTGGATACATCAATAGCTTACCGAAAACATGGCACACAAGGTAAATTGACTTCCTCTAATTAATCTATGTTCCTAAATTACTGAAAAATGATAAACAACAACTGATAAAAGTTCTAAAATAGATAATCTTGCAAGAAACTTATTAGTGATTTCTTTTTTTTTTCCCTCCAAATTCTGATCAAATGCTTGCATAGACACAAACAACACACATTAGGGGGTCAAAAACACTCAAAATAGTAAAAAATAGTGCTTAAATTTTTCTTTTTACCTTTTGGAAAAAGTTATTTTTGGCTAGGTTAGCCTATTTGTTGGGTCAGGTACACCCTTGGATAGGTCAGGTTTGCCCCTCTCTGAAAACTGTAAAATTTTAGGTCTCTGTGAAGGTTAGGTTCGCCCCTCTGTGAAATCTTCAAACTTTCAAGTCTCTATGGAGGTTCAGTTCACCTATCTGTTGGGTCAGGTTCACCTTTGGAGGTCAAGTACGCCTATCTAATAGGTTGGGTTCGCCCCTCTGCAACCTACAATGGTAAAGAGTGAAAAAATAGAAAACATGAAAGAATAGGACTTGTTTGTGGGTGCCACCAGGCGTGCCAGAAATGTGATCAGGAATAAATGTGGTCCCATAGATGAGCAGCAACACAAAACATGCAAGAAACCACCTAAACACCTAACACCTCAAGATTGGGCTAAAAGTTAAACCTAACAAAATATATAGAATGATAATTCCTTGTTAAGCTGCTCCTTTTGGTTGGCCCTTCGATTATTGACGTGATATACGCTCCTCTTGATGGAAAAAGATGTATGAATTAGATGCAATATGGATGGAAAATAGATGGGGATGCTATGTTGTATGCAAGAAAATGAGAATTCTAGCTAAGTATGGCTCAAATAAATTTTTTGCAAGAGTTTGGTTAGCACAATGATCAACCCCCCAAATGGGAGAAAATAGGGGATATTTATAGAGGAAGTTGAATTCTCTAGAGAATTCAACAGTTGCGATTCATGCAACAAGTTCAAGATGAAGGGTTATGGTGAGTTGAGGACTCACAAGCCCTCACATCTTCTCATGTGGAATGTGAGATGACTTAGGGATGGTGATGTGTAAATGAGGTGGAAGGAGGGTACATGAGGTGGAAGAAGGACAAGTACTTTGCAAGTACCTTGGGGAATGAAAAGATATCCTCAAAAATGAACTTCTTGTCCCCAAGTGGGAATGAAAGTGACTTTTGAGGAATTTTAGAATTCCTCAAAAATCTCCATGGGAAAAGGGAAAGTAGTTGGAGAAATAAATGTAAATTAAAACTTGACATACTTGCAAGAATCTCATGGACAAGAAAAGGTTCCAAAAAGGGAAGTCTTTATCCACATGTGACTTGATGTGACAAGTCAAAAGATTCTAGGAGGAATAAATGTGAATTAAAAATTCACATGGGAAAAAGGGTCAATACCAAGAAAGACAAATGAAAAGGCTAAAAAGGCATGTTAAATGTGGCTAATGACTTTGATTAAGGTTGTGCAAACACATGATTAAGATAATTAACTAAAGATTAGAAGCAAGTGGAAAATGTTGGAGGATGTGACACATCCTAACCATAAATTAATTAAATTAATTATGATTAGAAGAGGGTTAGATGGCTAAGAGGAATTAGAGACCAACTTGCAAAAGTTGGAGGATGTGACAATGAGAGAATTTTTTTAAAAAAATTAGCTTAAATTCAAAGAGGTCACATGACTAAATTAAATAAAGTGGTATATTTATTTAATTTAGGGAGGAAAGAAGGTAAAAGTATTTAATTATTAAATTAAATACTTTATGAACCTTATGCAAATGATGAAATATTAATTAAATGAATGATTTAATTAATATCGAGAAAGTAGACGAGTAAAGAGATGAATAAGGAGATGACTTTGACCATATGGAAGTGGTCAAATTTGGATGTCTACAGTACCTTCATTTTCTTTAAGACTCAAAGTCCCATCATCAATGAGTGTTAACTATTTTTTTTCCTTCCTCATGCTTACTTGTTGGTTGTAAACCACAAACAAGTACTTCTTTTTCTCTGACCCTTCGTCAATGACAAGTTTTGATTTTTGTTTCATTGTTCTTTTGATGTACTTAACAAAACCCATTTTTCTAGGTCTCAATATTACAACACCTAAGAAAGAGTCAAAAGAAACTATGTTTCTAAACCCACCAGGCATGCTTTGTTACTCTTTAAAGAGTTAGGTAGCCTATTCATAACTCCTCTTGATCTGATTTTCAACTCTACTAAAATTCATTTTCATAACTCTGAGTTTTTACTAAATTCCCATAGGTTGGTTGGAAAAATGGCTTTGATACCACTATAATAACGACCCCAATTTTTTCTACAAATTGCACCCGTAAGCATTAGCTAAAATGAAAAGATAAGCAACTAAATAAGCAACCCTCCACTTTCTGATCACCTAGGTCCCAGAGTGGGAAAGGTGAGAGCATACGATGAAAAGGGGATATTGCAATTACTAAAATAAAAAGCTAACTAGAAATTAACACCTTCCACTTTTTGATCTCCCAGATCCTAGAATGGGCAAGGTGAGAGAATATAGTGGTTGGCTTACAATATTGAAATCCTCTATGCTACCACTTCTTCAGTGGGGTGAGTAATCATAATCAAGTGCATGAAAGTAAACATCCTCTTATTCAATGAGAAATACAAAGAAAGGAAAATTCCCTTGGTGGCAAGCTAACCAATGTCTACTTGTTCAATGAGCAATAACAAGAAAGTAAATTAGAAACTTGACCACTTATTCAGCGGGAGTGCAAGTAACATAAAGTAAACCTCAACTAGTTTTCAACAAGAGCACCACTTGTTCAGTGGGGTAAGTATCCAAAATAACAAGAATCAAATCATTGACTGGTACTACCAATTTGACTTTACAATGAGTTCTCAATACAAGATATTATGAGATAATCAAGTCAACATGATAGCCCATTGAATCAGTAATTAATCCCTACAACATTGTAATGATTAGAAATCATAAAACATGAAAAGATAAAGTAGTATCAGGTCTGATATGACTGGTGCAATAGTCTGATATGCACAAATGTTCAACGATCATGAAACCCAAACTAGCCCTCATGAAATGAGCATATCTCCTCCAATACTCAATGTAATCTCACCAAACCACTTGAAAATGATCTAATAATGCTAGGAATCCCAAACAAGGTAGAAAGACACCACAAACAAGACTAATAAGCATTGGAATAAATCTCAAGACACCTCCAACTAAGTGGTACGACCACTTAGGTAGGTCAACTAGCTATTAAAAATCCAATACTCCAACTAAAATGACTAAAACTTAGGAATAGGGGTTCCCAAACATGAGACCAATGGGCCAACACCCACAAAATGATTTTCACTTCTCTATTCAGTGTAAACAAAAAGGTGGGTCAGCTAAGCATGAACCAACAACATCAAAGTCTGATATAACACACCAAAAATGCCTCCAAAGCTATAAACCATCACAAAAACACCAAAATATATATAGAAGACATAAAAACTAATAAGAACTGAAAGGTATGAGATAGCCATCACCATACTAAGACCAACTGCAACCCCTGATATGGTGCTACAACATTGTTCAGTTAGGAGATATCTCTCAATCTCAAAACTAAAGTTGACTTGGAGGGATTCATCCTCAAAGCCTAAGAAAACCACTTTCTATTTTGGAAGTACTTCATTATATCAAAATCAAATAAAAAATGAGAGAAAAAGAAGATGTATATATAGACTTTGTAACCTAGAATTTTGAAACCCTTTACCCTCCAAAAAGGGATGCCACATTTGGTGAATAAAATACTTTATAAAAAACACTTAATATCTTCACTTTGTCATCCACCTTGGTTATGCATAAAATTTATCTTTTAAACAACTTAAGTCTCCCTTCTTGGTGTCCAAGCTCAAGTCCAGCTTTTAAAAATAACTTAAGCTATGCTTCCTAGGCATGGGGGTCAAAAATGACTTTATCTTTATAAAATAAACTTGAGTTACAAACCTTTCCATTTTCAAACCCCAAAGATGGTGGAGAAACCAACTACTAAAAAGATCGAGATGCCAACCTTGTAACTGCCACCACTGCCAGAAATAGTAACCCTACACTGAACTACTGCCAATACCACTACCAAAAATAGTACTTACTAAAAATATCATACTAATAAAAATAGTAATTGTGTCCAATCTCAAAATAAGCACATTATGAGATGCATTTGTGACTTACTAAAAATAGTAAGTACTAAAAATAGACACTGCTAAAATAGCAGCGACTGCCCACCAAGGATCCCAGAAAACCTAGAAAGACCCAAAAAGCCCTCTGGCAAAACTCTTGCAACAACCTCCTAAAAAGCTAAAGAGAAACCTCCAAGAATCTTGGAGACCCTAAAATGCCTCTGAGTAGCCTACGATACACCAAAAATAGGACAACGACAATTGAAAAGCATAGGGCTAAAAGGGGGACATTACATGGTAGTGTCATAGGAGTAGTTTTGAGTCAAGAAGGTAAGCATGTTGCCTATTTTAGCGAGAAATTGAATGATGGTAAGAGAAAATATTCTATCTATGATTAGGAGTTTTATGCAATAGTCCAAGTTTTGAAGAAATGAGGCACTTTTTTTTTCCAAAAGATATTTTTTAGTATACTAATCATTAGGCTTTATAATACCTTAATAGTCAAGGGAAGTTGAACCAAAGGAACTTAAAATGGGTTGAGTTTTTGTAGAGTTACACATTTATTTTAAAACATAGAAGTGGGAGGTCAATTAGAGTTGTAGATGCCTTAAGTAGAAGGTAATTTTTTTTATAAAGATGAAGATATAATTTATTATTTTTAATAAACTCAAGAGTTTGTATCTTGAAGATCCATACTTTGTAGAGGCCTAGAAGGCTTGCTTGGAACCTATTTCTTTGGATAGGAAAAAGTGGTTGGATTTTATAATCTAAGATGGTATTTTGTTCAAAGGAAGATAGTTGTGCATTCCAAGGAGTTCTATGAGAGAGAATCTAATCAAGGGGAAGCATAGTGGAGGATTGGTAGGACACTTTGGTCAAGATAAGAACATTTCTCTTGTAAATGAGAATTATTATTGGCCTTAGTTGCACCAAGATGTGAAGAAGTTTGTGCAGAGTTGTAGAGTACACTAGATGGCTAAAGGGGAAAGTCATAATATTGGGATATATAAGCCATTACATATACCAGAGAGGCCATGGGAGGACATCAATATGTACTTTATTCTTGGTTTACCAAGAACACAAAGGGGACATGACTCAATATTTGTGGTGGTGGACATATTTTCAAAGATGACACATTTAATTCCATGTCATAACACTAGTTATGTTGTGCACATCACAGAGTTATTTTTCAGAGAAGTGGTTAGGTTACATGGCCTACCAAAGACTATAATCTCAAATCAAGATACCAAATTTGTTGGGTATTTCTAGAGAACACTGTAGAAGAATTTGAAGACTGATTTGAAGTCTAGTTCTATACACCATCCAAAAATTGATGGGAAAACAAAGGTGGTAAATATGTGTCTGGATAACCTTCTAAGATTCTTAGTAGGAGATAGGCCCAAGGGATGGGATTTCATTTTACCACATGAAAAGTTTGCATACAACAATTCTGTCAACAAGAGTATTAGTAAATCCCCATTCCAGATTGTATATAGAGTAGTCTAAGAATTGCTTCTAACTTAAGAAATATTAATAAAGGAGATAAGAGTAGTGTTGAGGTTGAATATTTTGCAAAACACCTAAAGAACTTGCATGAAGAGGTAAAAAATCATATCCATAAGATGAATTCTCAGTACAAGGCTAAGGAAAATCAAAAGTGAAGATATAAGGAATACCAAGTTGGAGAGGAAGTCATGGTTCACCTGAGGCAGGAAAGGTTCCCAATGGGGACATATAAAAATTGAAAATGAAGAAATTTGGACCATGTAAGATCCTAAAGAAGCATGATTCAGGAAATGCCTATGAGGTAGAGTTGTCAAGTGGGATACACATCTCTCTTATGTTCAACATTGTTGATCTAACAAAATATCATTAAAGAGATATGGAGGATGCACCAATAAAAGAACAATGGAATATTATAGCACCTACTTTGGAGAAGGAGGAGATTGAATACATCTTGGATAACCACATGGGTAGAAGTACAAGAAAAATGCAATATGAAGATTATTTGGTTAAGTGGAAAGGAAGGCATGTTGAAGATTCATCGTGGCTATTTAAGGTAGAGGTTGACTATCTTGGTTTCCCTTAGAACACTTGAGATGTGACAAGTTCAATTCTCAAATTACCCTAAGTGTTTGATTCAAGAGCATCCAAGATGTAAGAGCAATCTTGCATCCCAAAAAAAATGTTTATTTTGATTTTTTTTAGGTTTGGTGGGATAAAATAGTAGGTTACTATTTTTAGTAAGTTGGAATTTGTGCACATATGGACATGAAATCTTACATAGATCTCCAAAAGTTATGGCTCCCAAAAGTTGGACTAAAATATGGAAATTTCTTAAGGCTAGAAAAAGGGACAACTAGATTGGTTTGGTGCCAAAGTGGAAGTCATAGTTCATTGGCAAGTGGAAAAATCATATAAAGTGGTATTTAATGGAAAGTGATTCATTCTAGATGAGAAGATAGCTAACTTTTCCTACTTTTTTAGTACATAGAGGAGGTTGAGGTTTTAGTGGCCATTATTTCCATTCGCAGACTTGCATGTCTGATTATTTGTGTGTATTTGTAACCCATTTTATGTAATAGTGGTCTAGTGACCAAATCAATATAATGAATTTGATTTCATGTTTTTAATTTACATTTCATGAAGATATAATACAATTTACAGGTTGTTTCTAAAATTTGTTTATCCATGTAATGTTGTGTTTAAGGGAGAGTCTCCCTCCATCAATACCTCTCCAAATAAGTCCTTAGAACTAGATCCATAGCTCAAGAACAAATTAAGGAGAACCATAAAAATCAATAAAGCATGCATCTTCTTCTTAACAAGTCTTCAAAATATCTATATTCAAGACTAACAAATATGAAAAGACAAGATACAAAATAAAGAATGCATCTGATATTCAAGTATGGAAATACCTCTCAAACCATTCACCTATCGAGTAGATCAAGAGTGGGATACAAGATTGTCCTATACACATAACACCAAGAAATAAAAAAAATTCTCTTCAGGTCCATGATGGATTCACATCCATAACTAGGTGTAGGATCCTTGGTATTTCTACTAAAATCCCCATCAAAGAGTAACCATCTCAATATGTGATCCCATAAATCTAAGAGATTTTTTAGCCTCACACAAGTCTCTTTGGTCTCTATGAGCATCCACCAATCAATACATGCCAACTTTAAATATGGCCCTACAAGATCATGAAGCTCCAAGCAAATTATTAATACTCAAAACCAAAGAGAAAAAATAAGACCATTGTCAAAATTCCAACTATAGAATTAGAAAAATATCATGAAATCATGATATAATATCCCCTCCTAGGAGATCACATGAAAATAACCATCCATCATCAAATGGTGAATCAACATCATTACCAAAGCTCCCACTGAACCGTGTAAGCAAGCTCTCTAGACATCGTGATAACCATCTCCTAATTGAAGATCCCATTGTCCTGAACATAATCAAACAAATCAACACCATGAGATTCCAAATGGTAAATTACAACCACAATCACCAAACCAAGAAGATAAAAACACCACACATCCTTTGTTAATATAACAAAATATTTTATTAAAATCTTATTGCACTAACTAAACGTAGAATCCAAGAACTCCTTATGACACCAACACCTATTGCAAAAGACCATCCATCTTCTAATCAAAGATTAGTGATGGCTCACAACATATTGTAACAACAACTTAGAACAAAAATATTGAAACAAAGAAGATAGAACATATTATGTAACTTCATAAAACTCCCACTGAAAGTAATACAGAGTTATACATGACATCATGGACAATATCATCACCAAAACTCTACGTAAAAGTAAATAAAGCTTCTCATGCACCATAAACAACTACTATAGATTCAAATGAATAACTATATTAGGTACTCCTAATAACCATCTCTTATTGCAATAAGCATACCAATGAAATAATGGTGACCAAGAATATGGCTTACCAAAAACAATCCACATTAGATAATTTTACAATATCTACACATATGCAACATCTCGAAGGAGAATACATAATCAATACTTCAATCTTAAATTATTAAAAAATATATTCATCCCCACATCAATATCATGCAAAATAGAGATAATTAGGTATAACATGTGGATTTCTAAGACTCAAACACTAGAATTAATTTTCCAAACAAACCCACATAGAGTAATGATGCAGGATCATCCAATAGTGTAGAGCAATCTTGCATCAAAAAAAAAATGTTTTCTTTATTTTCTTCAGTTGTTTTGAGTCCCATGATGGCACTTAAGGGGTGTAAGACAGTCAGGTGTCAAAAATAGTGAAAAGCAGGCACTTACTATTTTTAGTAAGTCAACCTAAATGAGCTTGTATGGACCTAGAAATTTACCCCAAGGAGCATAACTGAAAAACATTTCTGGTCACAAAAGAATCGCCTCAATACCCTGCACGGTTTGGGAGAAATTAAAGTTTCTATCCCAAGAAATTTCTCCAATGTAGCTTCAAATTCAGATATAAAACTTTAGAGGTCCCGAAACAACTCAAAAAGTGGCCGAACCAACCTATGGTGGGTTCTCATGTTGTAGAGCTCGTTGAGAGCTTTCCAACAATATGCAATAATAACAAATTGGACACCCGAATCAAAAGTTATGGCCACACAAAGTTGGTCCTCTAAAAAGTGAATTTCATTAAAAATTTCTTCCTATGCTAGAAATCAAATGGTGGGAATTTTGGTGCCAAAATAAAAGGGGAAATTTGAACTTTATAGAACATTCTAGGGCGGTTATTAGGGAAAATAAAAAGGGTTAAGTGGGGGTAGTAGAAGGTGGCCTCGATAGTGCAGATTGTGGCTCTGAATAGTAGATTTTTTTTTCAGAGTTGATTTTGTTGTAATGATTCAAGCCTTTGAGGATATTGCATGTAAGCTTTGAATCTATAATTTCATATTCTGAAAATAATTGAAAGTGAGTCATTTTTCTATCTTGCATCTTCTATGTTGGTATCTGTTGTTGTGATTTCTGTGAGTCTTGGGTGGTGTGGCCCTCATCAAGGCCCTCATCAAGTGGTATCAGAGCAGGAGTTCCTGAGCCTGTAATAGAGCGTCAAATGTGAGGTAGTTGCAGTAGGACCTGTGCGTGTGGGTTGAGTTCAAGATGCCTCCAAGACTTCCCCAATATGGCAAACGTAGAGGCCAAGATGGTGGAGGAAGAGATCCACCTAGAGATGAAATTAGAGCCCTTAGAAGGAAATTAGAAACCTTGCAACAAGAGGTTCAAAGAAGAGATGTGCAACGAGATAGAAAAGAGAGTGAAGATGAAACATAAGAGGAAATGGAAGAGGAAGAGTAGGATCCAATGGATCATGGAGAAAGAAGATTGTTGTGAGTGATCTCAAGCATTGAGAAGAGACCTAAAATAGAGGTTTCAACTTTTAGTGGAAATATGAATCTTGAAGAATTGATTGATTGGATCAATGACATGGAGGAATTTTTTGAGTTTGAGGAGATTGAAGATCCTCACAAAGTGAGGTTTGCAAAGAAAAAATTGAAAGGTCATGCCAGTATATGGTGTAAAGAGGTCCAGTTAGAAAGAGGAAGATAGGGGAAAGATAAAATTTCTAGATGGGACAAAATGGTGTCAAAATTGAAGAAACAATTTATTCAAGTTGATTATGAATTGGAGTTTCTTAAGAAGATGTAGAGCTTGAGGAAAGCGATAAGGACGGTGAAATAATACACAAAGGAATTTCACAAGGTCCTGATTTAGACATGACATTTTGAGGTGAATAAAGAGAAATTTTCTCATTATATTAACGGATTGAAGCTAAGCATACAAGAGGAATTGGCATTGGTAAGAATGACCACCATTGAGGACGCTTATCAATTTTCTCTAAAGGTTGAAGAATGACTGAACAAGAGGTTTGAGAACACACAACAAGGTGGAGGCCATGGAGGAAAGACCAGTGGACGATCATATGGAGGTTGAAATGAAGATCAAAAGAAGGGTGAAGGCTCCAGTAATAGCTAGAACCAAAAAGGAGATAACACCTACCATCCTCATGATCAAAATAATGGAGACCAAAGAGGAAGGGGAAGATCCAGATGAGGAACAGGAAGAGGAGGCTTCCATGGAACCTATTTCTAGTGTGGAGAAGAAGGACATGGAGCCTATGAGTGTCCTCAACATCATGGAAGGAAAAATAGAAGACCTGATGGTAATGCATGAGTTGCACATGTTGATGAAGATGTCGAGTCTTCACATTCTGAGGATGCAGAAAGAGGAGAGGTTTTTGTTACTAGAAGAGCCTTGCTGAATGAGGAGAAGGAGCCAAATCAAAGGAAGAATTTGTTTTGCAGTAGATGTAAGTGTGAAGGTAAATTTTGCAATGTTATTATTGATGGAGGTAGTACTGATAACCTTGTTTTAGAAGAAATGGTTAGTAAGTTGCAGTTGGAGAGAAGAAGGAATCTAAACCCATACTGGATTGCTTGGTTGCAGAAGGACCATAAAGGTTTGGTAAATGAACAATGTCTAGTAAAGTTCAAGATTGGAAATTACCATGATGAGGTATTGTGTGATATTATGCCTAGATGGATGTTTGTCATATGTTGTTAAGTAGACTGTGGTAGTTTGATCGATGATCAGTACATGATGGACATGCCAACACCTATTCTTTGAAAAAGGATGGAGTTCACCATAAGTTGAAGCCCTTGAAAGTGGTAGAGGAAAAGATATGTAGTAATGCAAGAATTTTTTTGGTTGATAGAAGAAACTTCCTAGAAGGTATGAAGCATGGGTATTGTGTTTTGAATTGATCCATAGAGTTGATAAAGAAGATACTACTGAGGTACTTGTGGAGGTTTTAGATTTGTTGAATGAGTTTCAAGGTATTATTTCTGATAACGTACCTAAAGGTTTGTCTCCAGTTAGAAAGATTAGTCATCAGATGGACCTAATTCCTAGAGCCCATTTTCCAAATAAGGCAACTCATCTTATGACTCCAGTAGAGAGTGAAGAGTTGAATAGACAAGTGCAAGAGTTGTTGCAGAAGGGATTGATTTGAGAGAGTTTGAGTCCATGTGCAGTACTAGCACCAAAGAAGGATGGGGAATGGTGGATGTGTATAGATTCTAGAGCCATCAACAAGATCACCATCAAGTACATATTCCCCTTGCCAAGGATGGATGACATTATGGATTGTTTGAGTGGAGCTGGTACTTCACAAAGATAGATTTGAAGAGTGAATATCACCAGATCCATATTAGAGGAGATGAATGGAAGACAACCTTTAAAACCAATGAGGGGTTGTATGAGTGGTTAGTCATTCCTTTTGGACTAACCAATGCATTGAGCACATTTATGTGACTTATGAATGAGGTATTAAAAGTCCAATTTTTAGGAAAAAAATTTATTGTTTATATGGATGATATTTTGATTTTCAGTAAGACATTAGAGGAGCACCTGATGCATATCCAGAAAGTTTTGGGTATGTGCAGGATCATGATGAGCCAAAAACTGGCAATATGATGGGTATGTGGCTGATGACTATTTTTTTACCCAAAATTGATGAAATGAAAAGGGCTTTTAAAGGAGATTCTCAAATTTTCACCAATATAAATTAAGCTTTACTTTGAATTTAATAAGTAATTATTATTCATTTTCTATTCAAATTACTACTAAAGTCCTAATTCATAGGTTGATTGAAAAACATCTATAACTTTCAAATGGTATCACATTTTTTGAATCCAAAACATGTGTCACATTCTATACTTCGTATACTATAGGATTAAGAAAATAAAAAATGAATTTCATGAAGTTTTGACCAAGTTAAGGTGGTCAGACATACAAGTTTTTATATTTTTTAAAAGTTGTAATAAAAAATTCATAATTAATTATTTACTTGGAAAAAAATTACAAAAAAATATGCATCACATCGGGGCATGAGTCCTCTACTTATATCTAAAATCTTATAAAAAAATATTATCATTTTAATGTGGTTAGGGTGGTCAGATAGACACCTACTTCTTATTTTTTCCCTGAAATTTAAGTACCACTTCATTGAAATTTCAAATTTTCACCAAAAAGATTTTTTTTTAAACAAACCTAGTAGTTTAGAAACTACATTCAATTTGCTATAGATTATATTCTTACATATTTTTGAAATAATATAGATAACTTATTCAAATTTTTACATCAAGTTGCCTAGCTCTGATTTTTCTAAATTTTTTACCACTTAAGGGCCTATTTTTTCCATGATGATCCTACACATAACCTTTTTGAGAAGCTAAGGGAGGAGAAGCCATTGATTAATTTGAAGAAATGTACTTTTTTGAAAAGGGAGTTGGTGTATCTAGGATTTTTTGTCTCTGCAGAGGGTCTTAAAATAGATCCATAGAAGTTGAGAGCTATCACTGAATGGCCTACCTCGAGGAGTGTTACAGAGGTAAGATCATTTCATGGACTAGCAAGTTTTTACAGAAAGTTTATTAATATTTTTAGTAGTATTTGTGCACCTCTAACTAAAACAATGAGAGGGGATAGAAAAGAGTTTAAGTGGACTATAGGAGCAGCCAAAAGTTTTGATATGTTGAAGAAGAAAGTTACAGAGCAACCTATTTTGGCACTTCCGGATTTCAATAAGGTCTTTCAGGTAGATTGTGATGCTAGTGGCACTTCCATAGGAGTTGTTTTGAGTCAAGAAGGTAAGCCTGTTGCCTATTTTAGTGAGAAGTTAAATGATGCTAAGAAGAAATATTATGTCTATGATCAATAG
Organism: Sequoia sempervirens; assembly: GCA_007258455.2. Classification (NCBI taxonomy): domain Eukaryota; kingdom Viridiplantae; phylum Streptophyta; class Pinopsida; order Cupressales; family Cupressaceae; genus Sequoia; species Sequoia sempervirens. The sequence continues at coordinate 318,579,273 of VDFB02000003.1, read as the reverse complement.
TTTTATGCTATAGTTCAGGCTTTGAAGAAATGGAGACACTATTTGTTGGGCCAAAATAATTTGTTTTATATACTGATCACCAAGCTTTGCAGTATCTCAATAGTCAAGGAAAGTTGAATCAAAGGCAAGTTTAAAATGGGTTAAGTTTTTGCAGAGTTATACTTTTGTTTTGAAGCATACGAGTGGAAGGTCAAAAAGAGTTGTAGATTCCTTAACTTGTAGATGGAAAAATTTGTTGATAGAGATGAATATAGAGTTTGTTGGGTTCAATGAACTCAAGAGTTTGTATCTAGAAAATCCATACTTTGGAGAAGCTTGGAAGGCTTGTTTAGAACTTGTTACATTGGATAGGAGGAGATGGTTGGATTTCTTAATCCAAAATGGGATGTTGTTTAGAGGAATCCAATTGTGCATTCCAAGGAGTTCTATGAGAGATAATCTAATCAAGGAGAAGCATAGTGGAGGATTAGTTGGACATTTTGGTCGAGATAAGACCATTGCTCTTGTCAGTGAGAATTATTATTGGCCACAGTTACAACAAGATGTGAAGAAGTTTGTACAAAGTTGGAGAGTATGTCAGATGGTGAAAGGAACAAGTCATAATACTAGATTGTATCAATCATTACCTGTACCTGAGAGGCCATGGGAGGATATTAGCATGGATTTTTTTCTTGGCTTGCTTAGGACATTGAGAGGGCATGATTCCACATTTGTGGTGGTGGATAGATTTTCAAAGATGGCACATTTCATTCTGTGTCAAAAGACCAGTGATGTTGTTCATGTTGCAGAGTTGTTTTTCAGAGAGGTGGTGAGGCTACATGGTCTACCAAAGAGTATAGTCTCAGACAGAGATACCAAATTTGTTGGTTATTTCTAGAGGAAATTATGGAAGAAGCTGAAGATAGATTTGAATTTTAGTTCTACACACCATCCACAGACTGATGGGAAAACAAAGGTGGTGAATAGGAGGTTGGGAAACTTGTTAATATGCTTAGTTGGAGATAAGCCCAAGGGATATGATTTAATTATACCACAGGAAAAAATTTCTTACAACAATTTTATCAATAAGAGCACTGGTAAATCACCATTCCAGATTGTATATGGGAGTAGTCCAGGAATTGCTTCTAAATTGAGGAAGATGGATAAGGGGGGAGAACAATAGTGCTGAGGCTGAAGATTTTGCTGAGCACTTGAAGAATTTGCATGAAGAGGTGAAGAAACATATCAATAAGATGAACTCACAATATAAGGCTCAAGAAGATAAAAAAAGGAGGTATAAGGAGTTCCAGGTAGGAGATGAAGTCATGGTTCATTTGTGAAAGGAAAGGTTTCTAGTTGGTACATACAACAAGTTAAAGATGAAGAAGTTTGGACCATGCAAGATCCTAAAGAAGCATGATTCAGGAAATGCTTATGAGGTAGAGTTTCCTAGTGGAATAAACATTTCTCCTATTTTCAACATTGTTGATTTGATAGAGTATCATGAAGGTGATATAGAGGAGGGGCTGATAAATGAACAGTTGAACATTCCAGCACCTACTCCAGAGAAGGAAGAGATAGAAGAAATCTTGGATAGTTGTGTGGGTAGAATCACAATAAATAGGCAATATGCAGAGTACTTGGTGAAATGGAGAGGAAGGCCTATTGAAGATCATCATGGTTGTCTGAGGATGAGGTTAGCCATCTTGGTTTCCCTCTAACTCTTGAGAAGTGATAGGGTCACTTTTCAAATTACCCTGGGTGTCTGATGCAGGAGCATCTAGTGTAGGGAAATATTGCATCACCAAAAAAAAATGTTTTCTTTATTTTCTTCAGTTGTTTTGAGTCCCATGATGACACTTAAGGGACCCTGTAAGACAGTTAGGCATCAAAAATAGCGAAAAGTGGACACTTACTATTTTTAGTAAGTCGGCCTAAATGAGCTCGTATGGACCTAAAAATTTACCATAACCAGCTTAACTAGAAAAAATTTCTGATCGTGAAAGAATCACCTCAATACCCTGCACAGTTTGGGAAAAATTAAAGTTTTATGTCTCAAGAAATTTCTCCAATGCAACTTCAAATTCAAATATAAAAATTTAGAGGCCCCAAAACAACTCAAAAAGTGGCCAGACCGACCTACGGTGGGTACATGCATTATAGAGCTCTTCGAGAGCTTTCCAACGATATGCAATAATAGAAAATCAGACACCCGGATCAAAAGTTATGGCCTTGCGAAGTTGGTCCTCTACAAAGTGAATTTCATTCAAAATTTCTTCCTAGGCTAGAAATCAAACGGTGGGACTTTTGGTGCTAAAACAAAAGGGGGAATTTGAACTTTCTAGAAAATTCTAAGGTGTTTATTAGGGAAAATAAAAAGGGTTAAGTGGGGGTTGTAGAAGGTGGCCCGATAGTGCAAATTGTGGCTCCGAATAGTAGATTTTCTTTTCAGAGTTGATTTTGTTGTAATGAATCAAGCCCATGAGGCTGTTGCATGTAAGCTTTGAATCTGTAATTTCATTTTCTGAAAATAATTGAAAGTGAGTTATTTTTCTATTTCGCATCTTTTGTGTTGGTATCTGTTGTTGTGATTTCTATGGGTCTTGGGCAGTGTTTCCCTCCTCAAGGTCCTCATCAAGTAACCATAGATCAATAAGAACCCTTCAAGAAGCCATGTAAAGATGTAGTTGTCTTCATCCAAAATATCATGAATATAGTCTCATCACATATCTACATTTTACATATTTTAGTTAACATGTAAAACATGCAAAACAATATCTTTACATATGAAATCCACTTAAAAATCTTGACATTCACATCAAACATGTAATTTAAATAATGGAATAAGCACATATTTGCAAACTATAACCCAATAGGAAAACCAAGTTGTCTAGGAGCTTATAATATATGAAACATATTAGCTCCACAACTCACAAAGAGGTTAGTGGCTTATTTTCTAGTGCTTTCATGTAAACAACGACTAAAACCATGAAGCCAACATAAGCAATCCATTATGTAGTCCAAATAGAAGGTGTTTCTCCATGTGACCATGATGTCTCTACCCATCCAACATGAACACCTTCTCACTACACATGACCACAAGGTAAGAGAAAAAAGCAACCAAACAATAGGATATATGTATATATTTCCAAACAATAGCTCCAAGTTACCAAAACATAACCAACCCCATAAAGATCCATATAATCATGAGCTTCCAATTCCTAACATGGATTATATTGACAATATCCATGGATTTCAATCTCATAAATTTGCAAAATAAATTTAACTCATAGAGCATTCATGGCATTCCCACAAGCCTTCCAATAACCTCTAATTCCTTCTAACAAATTCCCACAAGATTTCCAAGTTAATAAATAAAAAAGAAGGGATACCCAAAACCAAATTCACCTTAAGCTCTGATACCAAATGATGAGAAATAAATAGGTTCTTATACCAATTATTGAAAATTAAATCTCCGTCCAGATATGAATTCAATGGATGAGATACAAGTCTTGGACTAGATCAACATGAAAATCTAAAACGTATATGCGAATCTAAAAAATTAAGTTGCCTTAATATAGAAATTACATGATTAGATTCATATTCTTATGATGTCAAAAATTAACCAACATAATATGCTTATTAACACCATCTTATGTGAAATTATAACAACAATATATAAAGAATAACATAACCATAAGATAACATCAATAAGGCACAAATCAACAATACAAGAGCATCACATAACATAGCATTTAAGTGGAGAAACCCTTGCAGGAAAGAAATCCACCAAGAAGAGAGGCCAAGTATGCATGTTATCTTAAAATAAATGATATTACAATACAACTACTTACATTCTCCTCTTTGCCTCTACCATGGCAGCACCTATGCACTTTGAACAACCTCCTTATGCCTCAACCTATGCTTATTCTTGCAATGAAACTCTATATTCGACTATTGCTCATCTTTTCTACATCCAAGAAGTTGATTCTATAGACTTGTGAATACATCTTAATCCCCAAACAAGGCTCACAAAGATGATCATTCATTCCAACCATCCCCAACCCTTGGATTACCTTCTCTAAATGCGAAAATAGACTAGTTTTGGATCCAATACTTTCTCTCCAACATTGGCACCCAAACTTGGAAGATAATCATTATATTAAATGTAATAAATGATGGAGTACCAAGAGACACATGTTGCCTCATTCCAAGCTCACATTGGGAGAATCCCAATGTCACTCATTTGTCCTTTTCTTTATTATTTATTATCCCATTCTAGGCATCCACATGTTGGGAAGACAATATTAAATATTTTTGTCAACAAGTCACCTTTACTATTGCTAGTGGACCCACCACCCCTTATGAATATATTACAAACAATGGTGAGGGTTAATATTATAAAATATTTTCCCAATACACCCTAAGTGCCTAGAGACACTTTGCAAGGATGTTGGAATCATGCAAGATGACACCAAATTTACAAGGTAGATGACACCTTAATCGTAACATTCTCCTTATATAATAAGTCAATGATTTGTTCTAATATTCTTTTGTTGATTCAAATGTAACTTAATATGTTTTCCTTGGAAGGCACACATTTACAAACTCTTATAGAGCTCTAAGATATTGCACATTGTATAGTCACACAGTTGCCGCCCTCATCCTCTACCAAGGGTCCTTCCCCTCTCTTAGGAGACAAATATGGTCATAGCCATAATGACCATACCCAACATAATTCATATGGATCCCATCACTCTCCTCAGTATTGAGGATGCGGTTTATATTAGTAGTGACATGTTCACTTTGTCTCTTAAAATTGTGACATTGTGCTTTTGATTATCTTGAGAGTGTCATCTTTCCTTATTTGACTTTGACTATTTTTTTATGAGAGTTACTCAGGTTAGCTTGATTTTGTTCAAGAATGTGCTATTGTATGGTAGGAGTCTATTCCTAATGGCTGGGACATCTTGGATGGTTGGAGAAATCTTGATGATTATATTATACCAAATCCTACAAAATCTATAGCTCTTGTTGTATAATAGTTTAATCACTTGTTATTTTATCTTAAGTTCTTGTGTCCTCTATTTAAAACTTTACTTCACCTCTAACTTTTAGGTTTGATACCATTCCACTCTTTTGTTTTGTTTTGTTAAATATGATGCAACATAATTCTTTATACAAAATATTATATAAGTCTCTAATTTATCCCCCACCCCAAATAATAATAATTTAATTTTTTAAAATCACTTATTATAAAATATGATTGAAAAAAGTCACCAATTCTAACACTATTTTAACTTAAAAATTTATTTTATCATAAAATTTTCTATTATAATCTATATATTCAATTTACAATTTCAAATATAAAACTTAAAAACAAATACTAATATAATTTTAAAAGTGTCTGAAATAATTATACCATTCGAAGGTTAAATTAGATTAAGACAATAAGATTTGGAGATGTGGAGTGCACTTGCTAGACTAAATTGAAACCATTTAAGTATTGTAGAAATGACAAAATCAAACTATTTTATTTAATAAAATAAAAAACTTAAGATTTTGAAAATATACCTTTTTATCACCTGCCTTCTTTTGTATGTATATACATAAACCAATTACATTAAGACAATAAGATTTGGAGATGTAGAATACACTTGCTAGACTAAATTGAAACCATTAAAGTATTGTAGAAATGATAAAATGAAGCTATTTTATTTAATAAAATAGAAAAATATACCTTTTTATCACCTTCCTTCTTTTGTATATATATACATAAACCATATTCTTTTCATGGAAGAACAAAATAAAATTAGTAGCTATCGTACCGATCTTTTCAAAATCTTGCAAGTGAAAACAATTTACATAGGCAAGCAAAGAAATATTTAATGAACAACTTATCAATCACACAAGTTCATACGTTTTTTAAAATAATGATTAAGTACTCCCTTTACATTTTATTTATTTTGAAAAAAGTTTCAGACGTAAACCCCAGATGTTGTTGTTCAAATATGTGCAGGTATGGAGACGACAGGCAAAACAAAATCGTTGCGTTGGACTGTGAAAGTGTGTTTGGAATCCATGTCTTATAAACTTCTCCAAACTGCTTAACATCATCACTCCTCGGATCTTTCGTATTGTATGATTGTTTCTTTTATAAATATCCAGGATTTCTACTTCCATTCCATTCCATTACATTTCCTATACTTTCTTCCTCATTTCAGTGCATTTTTATTGTTCTGCACTGAAGATCTTGAATCGAATTTTGTAATGGGGAGCAGCGGAAGAAGTCCTTTATTCCAAGCTTTTATGGTGAAGAATATGAGGAAGTTGTTGTGGCGCAGGAAATGGGGATATTTGAATGTTCGAAAGGGATATGTTCCTGTGTATGTTGGGACCAATCGCACCCGCTTTATTATGCGCGTCAGGAATTTAAACCATCCGGTTTTCCGTCCATTGTTAGATGAGGTTGGGAATGAATTGGGATTCGATCACGGGATGGGGTTCTGATTCCCTGTGAAGAAGCTGTGTTCGAATCCCTCATTTCTGTTGTGGATAAGAGGCGGCCTTCAGCAAAGACAAACTGGAGGCGGGAGGCCCAATCCATGCTCTGCATTAGGGCTACCATGGTCTGCGACTAGATTGTTAGGATAGTTGGTTGAGGAACAAATGGTGAAGACAGGAGAAAACGAAGAGAAAGTGGTGTGATGTTTTTGTTTGTTTTTAGGGTTGAAGATTTATTGAGGTTGATTATGTTTCGCCTCTCTTTAATGTAAAATGTTTATTCATAAAATATAATAATGTTTTTATAATTTATTTAATGTCTTGGTTGAGTGTTATTTTGTTAATTAAATTTATTTTTATAAAATTTTGTACAAATATCTTTTTCTTTAAAATTTTTATATTCATTTACATATTTATCATAGATAAATCTATATAAAAGACTTCAAGAGGTGTCTTCTCTAGATCACTCATTGTAATTTTATATAAGAATTTAACAAAAAATAAATCAAAAAATTGAGAAAGATATATCTCAACATCATAAATATGTGGGCTACTTAATATATTATTATTAGTTCCTACGGAAGGAACTAATTCATGATTTTTAACTTTTCAAATTCCAAAAAATATTTTTCCTCAATTTTATTGGTTAAAACATTTTGAGCAATAAGGGTGGAGCATAAAATTTTTATCAGAGTTTTTCAAGATTTTTCTGCCACAAAGACCATAATCAAAAACATATTTAACTAATTTTTAGGAAATTTTTTGAACTCTTCAAAATTTGTTTACTTGTTACGTTTTCCATTCTATGCATTTATTTACTTGTCACATCTTAAATAAAATATAATTAAAATAACAAATTCAATTATATAAAAATAATCTAATAACAAATTTTAAAAAAAATGTTTTTAATATATTATATTATTAATTTGACAACATATTATAATATTATAATATTATAATATATATATACTATATAATATGTAATATCTAATATATAATTTAATATATTAGATAATAATATTATAATTTTATATTTTAATTATATTATATTATTAAATATTTTTCATATATATTATATTATATTAAATTAACATCTAATATATTAAATTAATCTTGCTATATAGTGATTTAGCTTTTTTCATTGCTATTTATTTAAAATTTGTCTTTTTACCTAAAAACAAAAAGATATTAAAACAAATAATGAATATTCATTTGCATAAAAATTTATTTAAAAATCTTAATTTATCACTTAAACTCATCTAATTAAATTTAATAAATTTAAATATTAATTATTTTATAATATAAAATTCTTACTTACCTTTATATATATTATATATTATTTTAAAAAACATTATATATTAAAAGAATGTTCAAATAAAAAAATATAAACATTTTATTACTATCTAATATAATTATACCATAATAATTATTCATTTTTAAAAGAAAGGATTTAGGCAAGGCCCTCCCACTATCCTCAAATATCATCAGCTAAAACAATTTAAGTTTGTTTTAGTGATGCTGACCATTTTGTCCAATTGAGCATAATATTTTTGTTTTACAATTTTATTGACCTTTTTTTTTTGCTGCAAGGCAACTATTCTCATTTAATATTTGATATAGGAGAATACAATTATTATAAAAAAGTTAAAGTTTTGAAATTCTTTTTAAAAACTATTCTTTTTAAAAACTTTTGAAAAATAGTTAAAATAGTGATTTAAAATTCTATATTGGGTAAAAGAAAACCAAAGCAAAATGTTTCCAACATTATGAAACAAGGTTTTTACATGGCAAAAAAGTGTTGATGAGGTTAAAAGTAAAATATATTAAATTTCTCAAATTTAAATATATTCAATTTATTCTCTCAAAATTTTAAAATTTTAATTATTATATGGCAATAAACCAATCAAACTTATTATTTTAAATTATTTATCAAGTTTCAATTCCATTATTGCAACTTATAATTATTATATGGTAACAAACCAATCAACATCTCTAATTGTTTTGACTTATCACTTATATTTACACAAAAACCCTACATCAGAAACTAGGGTAGTAGTGGAACATTTCACAATATACACAAGGATATCATCAAAGAAGACAGGTTAGTTCTTTGAGAAATGACTTAAAAACCTCATTCAAAAAGCTTTCAAGAAATTCATAATGGTCATCATGAGTTCTAAAAGTCATCTTAGGAATGTGAGAAATGACTTAAAAACCTCATTCAACAAGCTTTCAAATCTTGATAGAGCGATAATGAGGCTGAATGGCATGACAAGAAATTCATAATGGTCATCATGAGTTCTAAAAGTCATCTTATGAATGTCCTTTGACATGGATCTAATAATAGTCCAATCATAAAGAAAGCTTGGAGAAGAAGCAAAGAAGAAGCGGGTGCCATGGAGTTAGGAAGTCTGTCCTTGATAGTAATTTTATTTAGCCCTTGAAAATAAATATAAAGTTTTCCCAAGGCCCATATTTTTTTGAGCCAGCTGAATTGGTGAAGAGTAAGGACCTATGCTTAATTGAATGACACTACTTGGAATAGGTTTTATCTTTATTTTTTTCTATTTTTGTGTTATTTTTTTCTATTTTTGTGTTTTAGAGGAAAGAGTACCAATAAGGGTGGATATTATGGTTACATTCTCTAGCATTGGCTGAATCACATAATCTTCTATACATTACAGTGGTAACCCTTTAGGTTCTCCAAAGATAAATGCATGCCAGGACCACAATTCTTGTAATTCCATTGACTGGGTTGAAGTAGATTATTCAAGGCTTTGAATAGCACAAAGCCAGGTGATAATTCCAAACATTATTTTCTCCCAGTCATCATAGAGAGGAGCTTCTAACTAACAACGGTTTCAACTCAAAGATTACTAACTCTAAGATCACAAATCAAACCAAGCTCACAAAATATTCAACAGGAAATTCGCATAAAATTCTGGTAGTCTTTCTTTTCAAAAAAAACATCATCTATTTATGAGCCAACACCAATTAACAGATTTACATCTAAAACATCCTTTTACAACTTAGATAGGCATGTTCTATTGGATGTGCCCACAATTATTATTGATGTTAACCAGTAGACTATTAATTGTAATGCAAATTTGACTGCATCTCTATCTGAAATTATTGTCGATGTTAACCAGTTGAATAATATATGTGATTTGTCTCCTAGTGACACAAATTTGACCATGAGAGTCATACATATGGGGTGTGAGGAATCTTTTGTTCCTTTTGATTTGGTTTATTATTTGATCACCACCTCGAGATGCATGTAGTTTCATTGATTAATTGATTATTTATTTATTTGTTTTATCAACATTGTTGGTAAAACTTATCAAACACAACTAATTAAAACATAACTATTCTATAACTTTTTGATAGGAACTTCCCTGCCCTACAACTCTTATTAATCTATATAAATATAATTATATTATATTATAGTCATACTGTTATATAAATATAATTATTCAGACATATAAAATATAGCAAACATATATTAAATTAAAAGAAAATTAAAATAATGAAATAACCCTTCAATACAAAAATATTAATAAGGAAAGTATTAATTATAAAATTAATATAAATGTAATTATATTATAATTATAATATTATATAAATATAATTATATTTACATATATTTACAAAGGCTCTAGGAAAATTCACTATGGTAAAATTCACCACCAATAATTCACGTGGGAAAATTCACTCCCATGACAAATGCAAACATAAAAATTATTTAAAACAAAATTAAAATAATAAAATAACTCTTAAGTAAATACAAATTAAATAGTTCTTATATGTTAATTTTTTAATAGTTTTTGTTAAAATATTTATTTCATTACATTTTTTTTCCATCTATTGATTTTAATCAAGGGGTAAATGCTTTTGAACCAGAGCTATGAACTAAAATACAACCATTCAACAATACCACCCCAGCGGGGTTTGAACCTTGGTGGCAAAAACAACGATGCCACCATTAAACCATCACACCATGCCAATACCGGCAAAAAAACTTTTCCATCTATTGATATTATAATCATAAATATTATATAAATATCATTATTCTGATATATATTTTAAACACTAAAAAAAATAAACATATATTTAAAAATAAAAATTAAATTATGAAATAATTTTTAAGTAAATAAAATTAAAATAATTTCCTAAATAAATAAATATTAATAATGAAAGAATTAATTATAAAAATTAATATAAATATAATTATAATGATATCTATTAAAAAGTAAAATATATCAAATATACCCAAAAAAAAAAATGAAATAATTTTTCATTAAATAAAAATAAAAAAATTCATAAGCAAAAAACAAATTTCTTAAATTTTTTAAATTAAGATTTTTTTATTATTTTTATTTACCATGACTTCTTACCTCAATAGGATGCTTTAACCAATCAAGCTAGGCTCTCCACCCATTTTAAATTTGAGAGTTATTTACACATCAAAATATTAATATTTAATAATAAATTATAATATTTCTAAAATAAACAACACAAAAATTAGATATTTCCTCATTAATACTATCTACATCTCCATTTTATTTAGCCAATAATTTTTTTAATAAAATAATTTGATTTACCAATTTAAAATAACAAATTGATTTGTTAATTATAATTAAAAATTACATGAAATTGAATAAACATATAAATCTTCAATAGTTAAATAATTGACCAAAATAGAGCAAACACGAATATATTTTATTTATTTATTTGTATAGATGTATAGAAACTATTTATTATTTAATTTTTATTTTTTAAATAGAAATTTTAATAATTAATCTTTTATTTAATAATTAAATTTATCAAAATATTTTTAAAAACTATTATCAAATGTTGAAAAAAATAATTTATTTTAAAAAGTTAATTTTAAAGATGTGTAATAATACTTTTTAAAAAAATTAAGTATAAAAAATAGATGCAAATAAATAAAAAATTATAAATATCAAATAATAAAATATAACCTTTCCAAAGTTACATGCAAAAGCAAAACAAATGTATTAAAAAATAAAATAAAAAATATATATACAACAAAATTTATGTTTAGTTGTAAATAAAATAAAACAACTTTTAAGTAAATAAAATACATGTGGATTTATATTTCTAGATAGATGTATTTAAGATATCTATACATGCTATGATGTAAGATTCATTTAAATACAAGTTAAAGTTCACAAGAATAGTATTAAAAATTGAATTTTGATGAATGAGGCTGATTTTTTTTACTTCCACTTTAGGAACATCATGTATCAATGCCAACATACTTCCATTGTCTTTTGTTTGTTTTTATGTTTAACATCTTTTGGAGTGTGATTTTATTTATCTCTCTAGTAAATGTGTATTATATTTTTACTATAGAAGTGTATGATTCATTATAAAAATAATATTGTATTTTTATAATTGTGGGTGGCAGGGTGGGCGGAGGGGACATGGCAGTTTTGCCATGGTGCTTGGAGATGTGGGTTAGGAGGCTAATGTGGGAAGGTATTCATGAAATAGAATTGGCAGGTGAAGTCTTGTCTTGAGAGTACGTGTGTTGATGGGTGTTGTAAGGCCGCTCTTTCCAAGGCTAGATAGAGTGCATATGCTTGAAGGTTTTAATCTTTTTGGCATGTTATCAACACGTTTGGAGGTGCTTCATTAGTTGAGGCAGCGGCTATTTAGTACTTGGAATTTATTCATCATGGGTTGGATTTAAGGCCATTCAAGACTTGCTTTCATTCTCATTTTATTTTCCTCTAGCTGGAGATGGTGTTCTTCTTTCTGGCAGAGTGTGATTTGTGCTTGGGCATCAATGACCAAGTGCTCAATGTTCATGATAGAGGTATCAGTGGATGGGTTGGCAAGATTTGGGGTGGATACCCTGATTTCCTTGAAGTCGTCCACTTAGCAAGCCTCTTTCAGGGCAATAATAGATCAACGTTTGAAAATTATTCTTCTCAATAATGATCCTTTGGTAGTAGTGGTGACCAAAATGGTCCTGGGTTCCAGGAATTTTGAGAACAAGGAATATGGTAGGGATAATCTGCATGTTTCAGCTCGATTTCTGGCCTCTCTCTTGGATATTCAGGTGGAAAAGGGTAAGGAAAAATTGTTTCTCGAAAAGATGGTCGGGGAAGATTTGGTGGAAGGGGTTGATGAGGTTCTGTGTGATGTGGTGGTTGGAAGAGGTATTTTGTGTCCCTACAATTTGGAGCTCCTTTGGTGTTCAGATGATGCTATCAAATTGTATTTGTTTCTCCTTGACTTGAGTTGATTGACCCTCATGAAGCATACCATGATAGCAGCGATCGCCATGGAATTCCTGAAGTTCTTCAGGCTGATGGCGGCTAGGGGTGTGGAATAGGTTAAAGGTTTCAAGGCATTCGCAGAGGTCAACCTTTTTTTGTAAGCCTGGTTTGGGTTGTGTCCTAGTTTGTAGGTTTGGTTTTTTGTTTTAGATGCTTGGGTGGTGCTCTATTTGTGGTGTTGGCCTCTGTTGGCCATTTTGGTTTACTTTGACTCTAGTTGGTTTTTTGGTGGGGTTGGTTGTCGGGTGTTCTTCTTAGTGGCTCTCTAATTTTTTGGCATAGTTGTCTGGGTTGTTAATGGTGGATTTTTAACCTACATTGCAAGCGGTAGTAGACTAAACTTTTAATTAAATTAATAAAATACTATAGTTGTGTATCAAAAAAAAAATTGTATTTTTATAATTTATTTAAGGTTATGTGGTTGACCACTATTTTGTAAAAAGTATCATTTTCATAAAGTTTTTTATATTCATTAACATATATTAAATAAATCTATATATAAAAGACACCAAGAAGTATCTTCCCTATGAATCCCATTCCATATTTATATTAAAAATTATTTAAAAATAAATACTGTAGGAAAAAAAAAATGGATGGCATTTCACGGAGCTCTGGTGCGAGCTAGGGCCCGTGTGCCCTAGCTTGCCTCGCTGGTTTTCTGCGCGTGCTGGTGGCTGCTTTCTGCTCGCGGAGGGGGTTTTTTCTGTGTTTGCAAGGGTCTGGAGGGGATTGGACAGGGGTTTGATCTCCTCTCTTCTATGGCTGGGCTCTTTCTGGCCACTGTCTCTGGTGCGGGGATCTGTTGGACGCGGGACAGGAAGTCGTTTGAGCATTTGGGCCGTTTGCCTCGCCCCTCTCTCCGTCTTCTTTTTGGTGCTTGGGCTTGTTTTGCCATGGAGATTCTGGGCCTGGCTTCTTCCTTGGATTTGGAGATGGCAGATCCATCCTCTTTGTTGCATGTCAGTAACAAGGATCGGACTGTGATCCCTCCTTCTGGGGAGGGTACCTCCTCATCAAAAGGGGCTTTTCGAATTAAAAAAGTGAATGGATGTTTCGAGAGATCAGAGGATAGACCAGTTTTAGTTATTCAGCCTAAGCAGGTTTTAGAGGATGTTGATTACTGGTGCAAGCATGCCCTTATCTGCAAATTTTTTGGGCCTTCGCCTATCTCTTCCTGTGTTGGAGTCCTGGGCACGTCGGGTTTGGAACCCTGAAGGAGATATGGAGATTCTTTTAGCGGCTAATAACTATTTCCTGGTTATTTTCTCAAGCATGTCAGACAGGAATAGGGCTTTTGAGGGTGGCCCTTATTTCTTTAACTAGGTTGGACTTTTTATCAAGCCTTGGCATATGGGCTTCAACTCTGCTGAAGAGATCCCGTCGCGGGTGCCTGTGTGGGTTCGTTTGCCAAGGCTTCCATTGGAATTCTGGAGGGAAGATATCCTCCACTCAATTTCTTTATTTCTTGGGAAACCTATTGGTTCGGCTTCTCAAACTCAAGATCGTAAGGTAATTTCTTTTGCTCGTATTTGTGTTGAAGTTGATTTGAATAATCCATTACCAGACTCTATGGAAATTTGCATGGGTTCTTCCTCCTGGATTCAACAGCTAGAGTACGAAACCCTTCCATTCAGATGCAGAATTTGCCATGAATATGGTCATCTACATCGCAGATTCCCTAGATTGAATTCTTCCCCCTTGCCTGCCTCTGGACCTCCTAGGTTGAACAAGGGGAAAGCTCCTGTGTCTGATGGGCCTGTGGATAAGGAGGGATTTATCCCAGTTAAAACCCGTAATAAGGGCAAAGGTAAGAAGAGACCCTGGATGGATAGACAGGAGGATGACACATTTAACAGGTTTGAGGTTCTAGATAGCGTAGTCCAGGAAGATGGTATTCCAATTGAGCTTTCTTCTGGGGTTATGGGTTAGGTAGAGAATCAGGAGGTGGATGCAAGGAAGGAGGAGCCGATTCTATCATCAGGGGCTCAACAAGTTTGTCAGCCGGCCTTGGACTTGCCCTCTCAAGGTCAGAATATTGGTGGCATCTAGGAGCCACATATTATGGTGGGTAATGTTAGGTTGGATCCTTGTCCCAATGTTGTGAAGGCATCTGCAGATCCTGTGAAGGGTGTTAAGGCTCCTCCTGCCTTAGGCCTGCATCAAAAATCTTTTAAGAAGGGACCTCTAGATAAACAGTCAAGGAGTGGAAGGAAGACTGATCAAGAGAAGGTTAAGATAATGGGTGATACATTGGTTGAGTCTGGGTCTGTGAAACCCATTGATTCCCACTTCTCCCACCCCCCTAAATGTTAGTTTTATCATGGAATGTAAGGGGGGTTGAACAGCATCCCCAGACAAAAGGCTGTTCGCAGATTAATCGAGTCTCAGGCTCCGGATGTGGTCTTCATACAGGAAACCAAGCTTACGGTGGATGGTTTGAATAATTGTGCTTTGCGTATCTGGCCCCATGGTTATTGGCAGGGGGTTGGGGCATTGGGCAGTTCTGGGGGGGTGGCTTGCTTCTGGAACCCGAGGAAAGTCACCCCCTTATGGTGGGTTTCTAGTCAGTCTTCTATCTCTATGGTTGCCTCCATTTTTGAAACTGGAGAAAGATGTCTTTTCTCCAATATTTATGCTCTTTCTGACCTTCCAGGTAAGACCCACCTTTGGGATCATATCAAGTTTGTCCGTTCTCTGGACTCGTTTCTCCCTTGGATTTTGGCTGGTGACTTTAATGCTGTTATTAGTATGGATGAAAAATGAGGAGGGTTAGCCAGGCTTGATCCTTCTTCTCTTTTGCTCAGAGATAATATCAGTCTCCTTAATCTCATTGACGTGAAGTCAACTAATGGAATTTTTACTTGGAATAATAGGAGGTGTGGTGATGAGGCTATCTCAGAACGACTCGATAGATTTTTGGTGTCCTGTTACTGGATGAGCAATAGGTGGACTACCGTGTCTGATATCCTAGATTGGAGGGGATCTGATCACTGGATCTGATCACTGGCCTATCAAACTTTGTGTCTCCTCTTATGGGGTCACCAAAAATCCTTCTTTCAAATTTCAATTGATGTGGCTACGGGATCACTCTCTTCAGGATCTGGTGCTGGATTGGTGGTACGAAGGGCTTCCTACCCATGGGAGGGCAATGTACACTTTTTGTAAATGGCTCCAACATGTGAAGTATAGGCTTAAGAGGTGAAATAAACAATACTTTGGGAACCTGCATGCTCAGAAACTTGCTGCTCAGTCCAAGCTGGATAGTGTAACTCATCAGACTCGAGACCATGGGCTATCCTCTGACCTTTTGAATGCTGAATCCTTGGCCCTTAAGGGCTTAGAAGAGTGGGAGCTTTGGGAGGAGATTTTTTGGAAGCAAAAATCCTGTATTGATTGGCTTCAGGAGGGGGACAGGAACACCTCTTTCTTTCATAATTCGGTTAAGGCCCGTAGGCAGGGGAGCTCTCTTTCCACGCTTGTCTCGAGTGATGGAACCCTTCTCTCGTCCGGTGGTGAAATTTCCAGGGAAGCTGTCAACTATTTTTCTAATCTTTTTACAAAGGAAGATATCGCTGCTAGAACCGAGGAGAGGGCTATCTTGGATTCTATTCCTCGCTTGGTCTCGGATGAGATGAATGGGGCTCTTTTGGGTCCAATCTTGTTGCCTGAATTGGAGAAAGTTGTGTTTAGTATGAAAAAAGGCAAAGCTCCTGGCCCAGATGGGTTTCCGATTGAGTTCTTCCAGGAATTTTGGGAAATAATAAAGTCTGATCTCCTTGAGGTGGTTCAGGAATCCCTTAGGAACAAACAAATGCTTAAGTCTTTGAACTCGACTTTTCTGGCTCTCATACCTAAGGAGGGGGCTAACCGGATGGAGCAATTCAGGCCTATTGCTTTATGCAACGTTGTCTACAAGATTATCACCAAATTAATTGCTGAGAGACTCAAACCTCTCCTTGGTGCTTTGATTTCAGCTGAGCAGGGAGGTTTTGTGGAAGGGAGACAAATCTTGGATGGTGTCGTGATTGCTACTGAGGTTATTCAATCTATGGCTTCTTCTAAGGAGAGGGCGATGTTCATTAAGCTTGACATGGCTAAAGCTTATGATTGGGTGAGCTGGGAGTTCCTTCAGAATATCCTCTTGGTCTTTGGCTTTAAAGAGGAATGGGTGAATTGGGTCCTCAGTTGTGTTACCTCATCCTCCTTCTCCGTTCTCATTAATGGGGAATCTTCAGATTGGTTTAGTGCTTCTCGGGGACTTTGGAAAGGGGACCCTCTTTCCCCTTACCTTTTCATTATCATGGTACAAGGTCTTGGTAGATTTATTAAATCTCAGGTGCGGCAGGGTCGTATTCATGGCTGGTGCTGGAACAATGATCTCCCTCCTTGTTCTCACCTTCAATTTGTGGATGATACTGGACTAATGGGCTTGGCTAGAATTAGCGAGGCTGTGAATTTCAGGAGAACTTTAGACATCTACTTGAAAGCTTCTGGTCAGAGTATTAATGATGATAAATCTTCCATTTATTTCTTTAACACTCCCCGTCTCATTCAGAACAGGATTGCCAGGATTCTAAGATTCCAAATTGGATCTCTTCCCCTGATGTACCTAGGGATTCCTTTGGCTTTGGGACCTCAGCGGAGAAATTTTTGGCAGGTGATCTTGGATAAGTTCCAGAGTAAGGTCAGTCATTGGACTTACAGATGGCTCTCATCTACTGGTAGGGTGCTTCTCCTAAAAGCTGTGGTGCAGGCTCTCCCTATTTATAGGTGTTGTGTGCAGATTCCTCCTGCCTCCTTTATGAGGGATTTTGATGCTCTTTCTCGGCAATTCCTTTGGTCGGGTAACCTTCTTTCCTCGAAGTGGAGTTTAGTCAAGTGGGAGTCTGTTTGTAGGCCAAAGCATGTTGGGGGCCTTGGCCTTAGGTCTATGGCTCTTGTGGTTACGACTTTGGCGGCTAAGCTGTATTGGAGATGGTGCAATAACCAGGATCAGGATTGGGCCAAGATTCTTGCTTTCAAGTATGTTCCTAGTGTTGAGAGCCAGGATGTGCCACGGATTGCCCTGTTGGGAAAAGGTTCTTGCATTTGAGATATTCTTAAGAAGGGAGCTTAGCTTGTTAGGAATGGTCTCTTCTGGATCTATAATAATGGCTCTGATGCTCTGTTTTGGCTGGACTCTTGGGATGGACACCCTCCCATCCTATCTAGTTTCCCTCAGCTTCTGCCTCTCTGCCAGGTGTTCTCTGATGCTAGTTGGATTAAGGTGGAGCATTTTAAAATTGTTAAGCGTATTGGTCATCTAGAGGTGTCATGCTAGAAGGATCCGCAAGAGTGGCCTGTGGGTGGTTCTGAGGAGGATTAGGCAGCCTTGTGTAAGGTCTTGGAGGGTAGGCTCTGCAGCTCTTTGAAGGAGAGGGACAAATTGGCTTGGAGTCCTAGCCCAAAAGGTAATTATACTGTTGCTCAAGGCTATGCTGTGCTTGATAGGAATTTACATGGTCCTGCTGAGGTGCCTTGGTGGAGGAAGGTTTGGAACAACTTTTCTTGGCCCAAGTGTAAATTCTTTTTATGGTTGGTTGCCCAGAGGAAATGTCTTACTTGGGAGAACCTTCACAAAAGGGGGTTTCAGGGACCTTCCATTTGTGTTCTTTGTTTGAGCAGTGAAGAGTGTTCTTCCCACTTGTTCTTTCATTGCCCCTATTCTCGTGAGATTTGGCACAGATGGTGGGAGGCTTGGCATCATGGTTGCATTCATGCTTCCTCTCTTATTGAGTTTTGGGAGAGCCTGGGCAGACCTCCTGTGAAGACTCCTTTTCTTCAGGTGGCCTGGTTCATTGGGCCTATTTTCATTCTTTGGAACCTTTGGCTGGAAAGGAACCGTAGAGTTTTTTGTGATTCCAGATTAGACAGAGGGAAACTGTGGAAGAAGATTATCAGTAGGCTTCAGGAGACTATTCATGCCAAATGTGATATGTCTGAAAGTATTGATCCTGGGGATGTTGCTATTGTGCGGGATCTGAGCTTGGGTGTTAATAGTAGGGGTTGCACTGCTGGTATTATGCCCTGTCGTGTCAAGAAACGGGTCTGTCGTGATGGGAGATGGGCACTTCCTCCTGATGGGGTCCTGAAGATTAATACTGATGGATCTTCTCGTGGGAATCCTGGGCATGCTGGCATTGGGGGTGTTGGTAGAAGTAAAGATGGTGATGTTGTTTTCTGCTTCTCTATTTACAAAGGGCTTTACTCTAATAACCTGATGGAGGCCCTGGCTATTAAGATTGATGTTGAGAGGAGTTGTTCTCTTGGCTGGAGGAGGATTATCTGTGAGTCTGACTCTCAGATTGTTGTGGATATGTTGAACAACCAGAGGTTGGATGGTGTTAGTTGGCATTTAGCTTCGATGGTCAGACCAATTCTAAGTGTTTACAGTTCCTTGGAATCTGTCTCTTTCTGTCACATCCCTAGAGAATGGAATACTGTGGCTGACTGCTTGGCGAAGTGGGCCTCGGAGAAAGGGGATGGTTGGGATATCAGTGGTAGGGATGAGTTACCTTCTGATTATCAGGGGACTTTGGAGAGAGCTTTATTGGAAGATAGGACTATGTAGTGTTGTAGTTTGGTTTATTGGCTATTCGCCTTTTTATTGAGCCTGTGGCTCTTGCCTTGTAATTCACTTTGGTTTGAATAAACTTTTTCCCCTTCTTTTTAAAAAAAAAAAATACTGTAGAAAATATATATCACAATAAAAAATAAATATGCTATTTGATATATTACTATTAATATTTATAAATATAATTATATTAATTTGCATTATATTATAATCATGAAATTATATAAATTTAATTATTGTGACATATATTTAAAAAATAACTTATTTATTTAAAAAAATAAAAATAAAATAACTCTTATGTAAATAAAAATAAAATAACTCTTAAATAAATAAAACATTAATAATGATAGTATTGATTATAAAAATGAATATAAATATAATTATTTTATAATTATAATATTATTTAAATAATTATATTGATGTATATATTTAAAAAATTAGGTAAATAAAATAATTCTTAATTTTTTTAAAAAATTAATGAATTATTTTATTGTATTTATATTGATTACTTTATATTTATTTAAAGGACTATTTTTGTCTATTTTGGAGGATTAAATATAATAATAAAAATAAGAGGTGGGGGTGTAATGACACCAAGACTATTTAAAAGAAAATTAAAACTATAAAATAACTCTTAAGAAAATAAAAATAAAATCTCTAAGTATGCATGTCATCTCTTTAATATTCTTTTGTTAATATTAGAATTATGAATAAATACTAGATGTAGGATAAAAAAATGAACAAAAACACCTTCCACACAAGAGAGATGCAAACAATAATCTGTTATATCATCAAGAAAAAAAATTATAAAATGAATCTCAAGGGTCTTCAATGAGATAGAGAGAGATAATACAATGAGTGTGAGTGTTTTATAGGAGAAACCCTAAATGATAAAGGGATTAGACAAAATGATCTAATAAAAGCTTACTCCAATTAACATAAAAAATCACTCCTAAGTTTAGCTTAAGTGCATGAAATGAATTAGACTAATAATCAATTAAAGATTGATTAATTATTAGCTAATTTATGATTACTCTAACACCCCCATTAAGATGAACCTAGGGATAGCTAAAAAGCCTTAAAAATTCAATACATATAAAAACAAAGAATGAATAATGGATTTCCAAAAAAAGGCTTGATGAAGTACCCATGAATAAACAATCTAATCTCTCACAACTTGAGAAAAAATGAGAAAACATCATAGGAAAAAATCCTCTACAAAAGAGAGAAAGATGAATGAAGAATTAAAAAGCCTCCAAAACAATGTCCCAAAAAGAATAGGAACATGAAGAAGCTATAGAAAACTATTGAATGATGACTAATATAGTGTTGAAATGGAGAACCTCCTCTAAAAGAATGATGATAATGATCAAGAAGAATTTTTTTTGCATGAGTACCCCAATGACACTACTCGAATCATATGGAAAACAAAGGTGAACATCCAAAAATCAAAGATACAAATGGAAAAGGTACCAATGATATGAACACTAATAAAATGAAAATATAAGATCACCTCCAAAAATAGGAATGCAAGAGTGTCCATAAGGTAAATTCTCCATCTCAACAAATTGCATGGGTAACCAACCACTTCATCCACCTAGTACATAGGAACAAAAACTAAATACAAAGATCACTCCAAAATATGAAACCAAGGAAGCATTAGCACCAATAGTAGATACCCCCCATAATGTGAAGATGGATAGCCAAGATAGGTCCATTGAAACTGTGTGTCACCAAGAAGTGCATGTACAATAATAAATAACACATGATTTTTTACATAAAAGTACCTACAAATAGAAAAAGGTGTGAAAACTAAAGCACACATGCATGAGGTAATAATCACTAGGATTGAATATTTTCCTAGAAGAAACACTCAAATGACAAAAGTGTGATGGAAAAAAAAAAGAGACTCACAAATGACCGATGACACTCTATAACATAATGTGAGTACAATAGGCACAATAGGATGTACGAAATCCTCAAAAAGTATACACCAGGATGAAACTTTATCTTACTGCATCTACAAAAGAGAAATTGTATGTAAAAGATGCTCAAAATGCTCAAATAGGATAAAAAGCTAGAAATACATGTATAACAGCCTAGAAAAGACATCCCATGCAAACATGAAGTTTCTAGGAGCTAAAACATCCAAATAATCCATTGAAATGTGAAAATTAAAAAATTACTTAGAATAAAATTTGAAAAATTGTATGGATATATGTGAAGAGCTATGAAATACTATCTCAACGTCACTAGCATCATGAAAAACAAAGAATCAAGTCAAAATTTGTGAGCTCAAGAGTGAAAACATTACATCTGACTTTGACAGGCGATAAAATATACCAGTAGAAAAATATGAGAAAAAAATTAGCACCATTGGATAGTACTCAAAACCAACTTTCTAACAATATCTTATTTTCCCGATTTTGATAATCGAGCGGAAAGTTATCATGATTTTCTCAATCTTGCTAAAATTGCAAAAAAAATTAAAAAATTGTTTAGCCCCCAAGGGTAAGGTGTTGGTCACCCATGCGACCTTGGGGTGACAAGGGTTTAATTTTTTGTATATATATATATATACATATACGTGCACTAAAATTTGTAAAAAGAACAATGAAGATTCCAAATTTTCTCCTATAACCCTAGTTGAGGAAAACAACTCAAAAATGAAGAAGGGGTTTGTTGAATCCATGCTCTAATACTATGTTAGAATTATGAATAAACACAAGACGTATGATTAAAAAATGAACAAAAATACCTTCCATGCAAGATTTTTTTTTATGTTAACTAAAATGAGCTTTTATTATCTAGATCATTTTGTGTCATCACATAAGATGTTGGTACTTGTCATTATCTAATCCCTTTATCATTTAGAGTGTCTCTTATAAAGCGTTCACCCTCATTGTACTATCTCTCTTGATCTCCAACTAATAATCAATTAAGGATTAATTAAAAATAAAGAGTACATAAAATCAAAACTAGAGCATGCAATATAAATTTATTTGTATAATCATCTTTAGGTGCATCAAGAAATGAAAACCCTCTAACTTTTCATAGGCACGCTCCACCTATGATGGGGAAAGAATAACAATGAGATCATAGCAGTTGAAAATTTCTATGTTGTTATAATTTAGTCCTTCTCTAAACAACTTGACCACCTTGAGGGTGTCTTTTTTCTTTCATGTGGCATTAGCATTGAATACTCTACCTAGTATTTCTTCCTCTAGTTTTGTGTTGAATATTGATAATGTACTATAATCTCCTTTTTGATGAAGGCACATGAAATGATTTTTCGCACTACTTCTACCCTAGAACTATAGCCACATTTATCAAGAAATCCTCATTTCATTGCATATTTGTATCCTAATTATTTATTAAATTATTGTGACAACTTCCACATGTTCAAAATTGAACAACCTATAGATATAAACCACCAATTCCTCAAGAAGAAATAAGAAATCATATTCCATATTCATCCACATTGTCATCTCTTTAGTGTTAGGAGAAGAAACCAATTTAAATAGAAGTTACCACAAATATCTTTAAGTGAACACAATAAGGAACTCATGAATTATGTAGCATGAGAATTATTTTTTGATCCCACTACCATACATAAAGGGGTATCTAGAGTTTTCAAAAATGGAAACATCCCTATCAAGCTCCAAAACATGTTTCAAGTCAGATTCCCAATTTGTATACCTGTTACATACCTCAAGGAAAACACAAATCACCCTCTATATCCACCTCCCTAATGTTCTTATATACATAAATCCTTATGCCTTCATAGAGGGCTTCCATCTTAGTCTCATTATTGGTGTTGTGTTTGATATTTTTGGATAACACCCAAATAAGGATTCCCACTTCATATCTAATGATGTAACTTGCACTAGAGGCCCTAGGATTCCCTCTTGAAGCCCCATCAAAATTAAGGTTCAATATTCCTCTTGGAGGGGTCAATAAATATAGGTTTTTTTAATACAATATAAATAAGGTATTATAAAAGGCTCATTTAAATACAAGTTAAACATTCACAAAAATAATGTTGGAAATTGGATTTTGATGAATCAAGTTAAAATTAATTTACTTACACTTTAGTCACTTCATATATCATTTTCAACCTAATTTAATTCACTCATAATGCATTCCAATTTCTTTATCCCTTTGGCACATGCAAACACAAAGATGAGTAGGTGTAATCATCTTTATACAAAATCACCTTATTTCTATTCATATACATGACACTAAGAGTTATAAAATCCTTTCACATATACAATCCATGGGTGAAAAGTAAATACATTATCACTGAACCATCATGTTTCTATTCACCCACATGGGACTTCAATAAATTATCACTTTCATAAGTATTACCAAAATTATAAAAATGATTCCATTATCATATCTAATCCTCTCTCAATCCAACACAATATTGGTGTGCATACCACATTTGGTGATTAATAACGCATGTAAGTATTTATGTACACACACCTTTTTACACACAATTAGGTAGAACACATGATATTTTATATATATATCCTTTAGGTAGTTAAAATTGGATAGATATAGAATTTCTAAGTTATTATGTGATTTGTAACAAATATAAATCAGTAAGATTATGCCAATAAATATATCTAATTTTTTAAATTATAGCTATCTAATTGATTTTAAATAATTTAATATCATATTTAAAATTAAATCCTTTGGAAAATGCAAGAAACACATCCAACACACTCTACACAATATTTTTCACTTGATAAACCCCTAATTTGGGAAGAAAAATCTAGCTTGATAGGTGCCAAATAATAGTACTATTTGGTTTTATTATTAACAAATATCTAATGTAGAAAGTGGAATCTAACATTTGGTGTTCCTACCATTCATAGATACCATGTTCAATAATTTTTTTGTTCATCTTTGTTTGTACCAAATGCTTTGTGTTCCCTACTTATCAAACAATATTTTCTATTTTATTTCTTTAACTTTGTATATTTTCAATCTATACTCTTATGTACTAAATTATCTCAACCATTTTGAACCTAAAGAGTCAACCTTTCCATCTACCTTATCCTTTTCTTTATTTTTTGTGATAGAATCATTACTTTATGTAAGAGATATCATAGAATGCTCTAATACCATGTAAGAGATGGTATAGAATGCTCTGATACCATGTAAGAGCTGAAATTAGCTCAATACCCAAGACCACCTGCAAAAACAATGAAAACCTTATACAAGAGAGTATATAATAATATGAGCTTGCTTGATATTAAGACCTATCAAAATGATGAGGTATGAAGTATGATACAAAGTATACAAATGACCCTCCTTATATAGGAAAGGTGAAGAATAGGATTGAACATGATTGTGACATGTTTCTTAATCCTATGACATGTGACAACTAACTTACTACCTAGGAAATTATGCATAGATAAGATAAGTTCTAGAAAATCCAACTAAGACTTCTATAAGGAATCTCATATCCTAAGTAAACTTAACATGTTAATAAGTCCCCTAATTACCTAGTGGAATAAATTACTAGGTACGAGACTTTATTATTCACACTAAAACCCCCCCTTAAGTGTAACTTAGGGAGAAGATTATTATGCAAAGATGCAAATATATGCAATGATAGGTCCTAGCTACTAGGCCATGTTAGGTACCCATGTACAAATGTAAAATAAATATCTCACAAATGGAGAAAAGGAGAACACCCAATGGGACAAAAATTCTCCCCAAAAGAGAAAAAAAATCAAATCAAGTGAGGAAGGATGGAGGAATCCATGATACCCCCAAGTACATCATCCATAACATATATACATTACAATCAATAGCCCCCCATAAGAGGGAAAGAGAGACACTATGCAGCCCCCCACAATGAGTGATCACCTACAAAAATGGTATGTTTGTGAAGACAAAACATGATCCAATGTTGACAAACAACTTGACTCCCTTTTGGAAGAAACAAAACCAAGTACAAACGTAGGTATGCTTCCCATTTTGGATAGGAATTGAAATAAAGAAGCAATATGTATTATGATGATGTCTCTAAAAGATGTTCATGTGTCTCCTTTGTCACTGAAGATGAAGATTCCACAATCAAATCAAGCACATGCCCAATCAATGCAGAAGGTGAAAAATCAGGAATGTGGAAACTGATGTTGAACAAGATCCAAAGACAAAGATGGTTTGAAAACAGTTGTGCAATGGTTGTCCTCAAAGAGGAGAGATAAACCCTCAAATGTGTCCTCCAAATCTGAAATGTGAGACTCCACAAACAAGGATGCATTTTTTTCCAATAAGAATCCCAATTAGGAAGATAATGAGATACTTGTTGTAATGAATCACTAGAAATGTTCAATGAATCGTTGGAAATGCTCAACAAATCACTAACATAAGATGAATGGTCCTACTAAATAGGAATGATGGGAGCCTTAATCAATGAATCTGCACAATGAATCATTGAAGGTGAAGGTACATCAATTATCTCTGATGGAGTAGAAGGAGAATCTGAAGAACCCTTGTCATCCTTTAAGGAATATTTAATGTATTCCAAATATTCAAAATCATACATAGTAGCATGACCATAGGGTATCATGTCCGAAAAATGAAGAGGTGCAAGACAATCTGAAACATGATCATTTGGGAATGGTTGAGTATCAAGATCTCCATGTATCTCCCAAATTTTAGTCCAAAGAGTATGAGGACACTTCAAATGATCAATAACATTCAAAGTGACATCATCAACATGCATTGCAATAGCACCTAAGACATGATCCCTTTTGCAATTCCATGCAATTTTTTTACTATTAGTACTAGGAGGGAGAATAATATTATACAAATGTTGTAAAAAATGAAACCATCAGAGATATTTTATGATATCATCTCTCCATTGTTTATAGCTTCCCCTTTTCAACATAATCAGAGAAGGATGAAATGAAAACCCCATAATGAATTATGATAAATCTCCAAGATTACAAATACATTGACCTTCAATATGAATTAAAAACTCCCAAATATGATGTACAACTAAAAATGAAGCCTCCCAATGCAAATAAATCTTCTCCAAATTGCAGTATGTCCAAGTTATCAAGTAAATGCCTCAAAAATACCAAAACTCAATAAAATGTACCTAGGGATAAATCTAAAAGAACTAAATCAAAAAAATGATAGAGCTTTGACTCACCTTCATAATGTCACTATAATCTCCAAAATCTGACAAACTGGCATAAAGTTATGAGCTCGGAGGTCCAAATGGGAGATCTGACTTGAAACAACAATAAAATATTACAAGAATAAAATATGATAATAATTCATACTCCACTGGAAATTGATCAGAATCTGCTTTCCAAAGATATCTCGTTTTCAAAAATATGATACCTTAGTCAAAATTTATGACAATTTTAAGAAAACTACCTAATTAAGACATGAGGGGGCTTCCATGATAGTCATTTGCCGATCAAATTTAAGATAGTCGCCCAAAAATTTTGAAAATTCACCAAAAAATAAATTTACTTCAAAATATGAAGTATTTATATGAAAATGGGGGTTTTGGGCCTTCTATACCCAATGGAAGGGTTGGATATGACCCAATCTAATCTAAAAATTATCACAAAATACAAACCCGCTAACTTGTAATAAAAACCTTCAAGAAAAAACCCTAAATCTGGTATTTCTTTCAAGTTTTTTTTTTATTCTCCAAGTCATCATGTGATGTAAGAGAAGAGCATACTCAACCTTACTAAAAATCACCAAGATCTCTCACAAGCAATAGCTCAACCTTCAAATTTGAGAAGGGTTTTGCAAGGCTTGGCTCTGATACCATGTAAGAGATGGTATAGAATGTTCTGATACCATGTATGAGATGGTATAGAATGATCTTATACCATGTAAGAGGTGGTATAGAATGCTCTAATACCATGTAAGAGTTGAAAGTAGCTCAATTCCCAAGACCATCTACAAAAAAATGAAAACCTTCTACAAGAGAGTATGCAAGAATATGAGCTTGCTTCATATTAAGACCTATCAAAATGATGAGGTATGGAGTATGATACACAGTCTACAAATGAACCTCCTTATATAGGAAAGGAAGAATAGGATTGAACATGATTGTGACACATGTTTCTTAATCCTATGATATGCGACAACTAACTAACTACCTAGGAAATGATGCATAGATAAGATAAGTTCTAGAAAAGCCAACTAAGACTTCTATAAAGAATCTTATATCCTAAGTAAACTTAACGTGTGAATAAATCCCTTAATTACCTAGTGGAATAAATTACTAGGTACAAGACTTTATTATTCACACTAACATTTTCATCTATGACCACCCCTTGTCAATTTTAGAACTGCTATGATGATTTTAGAATTACTATTTGATATTTCAATATCACCCCTTATATATAGAATGTTGTTATAAAATTTGATTTTTACTACCATCAATTATAGAATGGCCTTTTGATAGAAAATATAGTTACATTTGTGACCAAATATCAAATATTTTTCATTGTCCAATTTTTGAACCAATAAAGCTTTTGAATCCAATAAAATTCCTTGATCTTTTTCTTATCATGCATCCTTTCATAGAATATTTTAGTCCCTTGAAAGGTTACTAAAATATAAGGTGATAAAATAATGTCACCATCTCTTTAAAGTATCAATAGATTTTTTCCATAGTTTATGAATTGAGTGTTACAAGTATGAAGGTGTTTTCATTGATGTCAACAATCTTGTGTTGTAATTGGTGTCAACTATCAAGTGGTTGAGAGATGTTTTTGTTGTATGTGATGAAGATGTTGTGGATATTGAGAAAATTGATAAAAAGAGAAAATGACATGTTATGGTATTGTTCTGTGTTGCAAAGGTGTGTTCTTGTTTTTCTCTGCATTTCTTCTAGGTTGAAGATCTCCTTGTGTGGTTCAGATATGTTGGTTAGAGGTGATTAAAGATTCTATATCCAAAATTTGGGCTTTGGATCAATGTGCAAAGAAAGATATGTTTACCAGTGTGTGAAATGTGCATTATGGAGGTGTCAGGGAGAAATGTTTAAAATCCTAGTTAATTCTATCACATTATGTCAGGTTATGTTTAAAATCTTTTATGAGGTTACAAGTACAAAGTCAAAGTGCAATCACTTTCTATTTCCCAACATTTTGGGTGGCGAATTTGAAGTTTCTAATACCATTACAAAGATAAACTCTCAAAAGGAATGTAAGAAGAAGATTCTGACATATTTGACACCATGAGGAAGACTGAAAGTTATACAAAAAATCATCATGAGAAAAAGGTGGAATTTGTACATACAAAGGAGAAGCAACCCACCTAGGTTAAGAAACATTCTGGATCAAGTAATTTTGTTGATTCCCTTATTGATGCATCTCTTACTTTTAATATTGAAGTAAAGTAGTGAAATGTCTAGGAAGAGGCGCATGAAGTTGAAGTGTCTAACATAGATCAAGGAAGTTTTCCTATTGAGAAAGTGTTTGATAATGAGCTTGACATTTCAAGAGAGGAGGATAGATGGGAGTTTTGGAGTAAGAATAAAGATTTTTCAGAACCTTTAACCCCTGGAGTCTGGTCTATTTTTAATGGAAAGAATTTCAAGCCAAGGGGTGAGTCTCCTAATGTAGAAGTACACCTTTCTCTTGAGGAAGAACCTATTGATCACCCTATTATACTCCTACATCGAGTGAGCTTGGAGATGTCTTAGAAAATGAAGAACACATAGAAAAAGACATGCAAGCCTTAGAAGAAGAACTTAGGCTTAAGGAAGAAGAAGAGAATAGACTGAAGGGGTTGAAAGAGAAAGAAGATAGGATTAGAGCCAAGCAACTTGAGAGAGATGCTTAGAAATAAAAGATAAAGAAGATGTTGCTAGGAAAAAGGCCTTTGAAGAAAATGTCTCTAAGTTTACTGCTAAAATTACTCATGAAATTCCTAAAGAGACAGTTCAAATGGGGAACTTTGCCGCTAGTACCTATACCACATCTATTTCAACTACCAAAGATTTAGATCCTTCTTCCACTGCTAAGAAAACATCATTAGTACCTTCAATACCTCCAATACCAACACGGATATAAATACCCATACTTCATCTACTAAAACCCCAAAAAATAATGCCAAAGTTGATTCTACTCCATCCACTATGTCGCTAAATCCCGAGCTCTTGAAATTATAGTTGGTAAATGATAAACTGTAGGAGGATTTGAAGAAAGCTGAAATAGAAGCTGCTAATGCGGAAATAGCTAGGAATATTGCTTTCCTTAAAATGTCCACACTAACTCCAGAAGCTTCAAGCTTTGGACATAATAGTAGTGAGTCACAGAAAAACAAGTCTAAAGGACATACTCTTAGTGGAGGTGATGGGGGAGATCAAGGTGGTGGAGATGGAGGAAATAATAAGAACCAGAATTCATATTCTGAAGATGATGAGGGAAAAAGGAAAGGTGTTGGTAATGATGGAGAGGGAAAAGGAAAGGACATTAATCGATCTGATAGCCAAAAGGATGACGAGTCTAGAAATTCTCATAGGGACAAAAACACTAGAAGACCATTGCAAGTAGATAGATACCAATAGTTGTGTTTCACCAGAATACCCGGTTACCCTAATCCTTTCCCTGAAGATTTCAAACTTGCTCTAGTCAAATTTTTTGGTAATAATGCCTTGAGTGGTGAAGACCATATCAAAGCATTTTCTAATGTTATGGATGACTTTGAGGTAGAGGCAAAGGATGTCATGATGAAATTGTTTATGCAGTCTCTCATTGAAGATACTCAAGAGTGGTATAGGAGTTTTCCTACTGAGAGCATTGGCTCTTGGGAGGAATTCAAAAGGATATTTAGAGAGCAATATGGTGACAAGACTGATTCAATTTTTTGTTGAATCAATTTAATAACATTGCTAAAGGTCCTAATGAGTATGTGGCTGAGTTCAATACAAGGTTCCAAAAGGCTCGAAAGAGGTTGCCTCCTTGTCTACAATTGAATGAGAATGTGTGCTTGGTGAATTATTGTAATGCTTTTGATACAAAATGAGTTATCACCTGCTAGATAAGAATCCTCAGACATTGAGGGAAGCTTACAATATGGCAGAGCATCTTGATAATATCAGCAGAGTAATGGGTAAAGTTGGTAGAAGAGATGATGCAAAACTCTTCAGAAGTCAAAAAAAGGAGGATAAAACTTTGAGTGCTAAAGGGAGCACTCTCGAGGATAAGATAGATAATTTTATGAAAACTAGAAATGACAAAATTGTAAAACAAGACAAGGTTCAACCAAAAAATTATCAAAGGAATGAAAGACCTCCTCAGTTGCAGGATCACCCATATAATACCAATTGGTATAATGGGAAGCCTATTCCTAATAATCAAATAAATTCCCAAAATAAGGTCCCTCCAGATCCTCTATAGAAGAATTTAGGAAATTTTGTTGAAGACACCCCTTGGTGTATGGTTTTCTAAATGCCACATTCTCCTCAGCAATGTACAATTGCATAGATGGTTGAGGTGGAAGAAGATATACCTAAAGAATGTGATCAGCAAAATGAGGAGGATATTGATATAGTCATGGTTATGGGCGATTCTGATTTTGCTGATAGTGAATGCTCGTCTGATATGGAGTCCCATGAAATGGACATAGATGATCAAAGGAAAATTGCTAGTACATATCATCAGCAAGTTCTCTTTGATGAGGATGTTGATAGTGATACTAAGGTATATAATTGAAGATGGTGTGTCATTGAGAAGGTCCTCTGATCAAGAGATTGCAAGATATATTGTGGCCTTGGCTTCCCAAGCGAGAAGTTCATATCATCTAAGGAATAGAACAATCGATGGTGAACAAGGTAGTTCGATTGATCTTTTTATTAAGGAGTCGAGTGCAAAAAGTAAAGAACACAAGCCTAATGAAAAAATAGAAGAACTCAAAGCTAAGGAGGTTAGGGGAGAAAAATTTTGGGCTAAGAAAGTAGATAAGCCAAAAGCTAATGCAAAATCCAAATTGCCTACTGCTAAGATAAAGAAACAAAAGCCAAATCCTGAAGTTACAAGGAGGGATGCCAAGCATAGAGCTAAGATAACCATAAATCAATAGAAGGAGACCATAAATGAACAAGGTATGCTTCCAATTGAATCACCCAAGTATAATCCTATTGATATGTTTTAATTACTTAGCCAAGTAAAATTATTTGTTCCTTTTCTTGAAATGATTAGGATAGATGAACATAAGCAAAAGGAAATATCCCTTATCAATGGTGCTACTATAGCCTATAATGATTTAGTGAGTGAAAAGGATAAGAAAGACAAGGAAATTGAGGGATTCATCACTAAGATTCCCCATATCTTTCTAGGAAATTCAATGACTGCTTGTCCTAGGAAGATTAATCCATTTTTACTCACACTAATTATTGAGGGAAATTTTCTAAAAAATTGTATCATTGATTTTGGAGCATCCAATAATATCATGCCATCCAAAATTATGGAGGCATTGGGACTGAAAGTTGATAGCACTCATGGTAAGTGTTATTCCATGGTTTCAAGAAAATTCCATGTTATTGGTGTGATAGTGGATATCCCACCTAATTATGGAATGATGCTATCTCAAAAATGGAGTGCATCTATGGGAGGTAGTATGTAATGTGACATGTCACATGCCACATTTCCCATTGATGGTAAGGATGTTCAAGTGGTGCGAGAACCAAAGGTACCACATATGTTGGACCTTGCTCTTGAAGATGACACAATTCTTTTCATAGAAACTACTATTAGTGATTTTAAGGTGGAAGAAGTACCAAGAGAAGATGATAGGTGCCCTATGCCCATAGAAAATGAGGTTTTGAGATTATCTGACAAAGATGGACTTTGGAAAATGTACTTTGATGGTGCAATTACCAAGGAAGGGTTTTGTGCAGGGATATTATTGGTGTCACCTAGTGGTAGTACATACAAATTTGCTTTCACTTTATCTTCTGTCTACATGAATAATGTGGTAGAGCATGAAGCATTATTACTAGGATTGAGATTGGCTGAGAAGCACAGAATAAGAAAGTTAATGCTAATTGGTGATTCTGAGCTTGTGATATCCCAAGTAAGAGCCAAATATGCGTTACGGAACAATAGACTGAACTAGTATAGAAATGTTGTATGGGATTCCATTGAGTAGTTTAATGCTTTTGGAATTGACTAGATGGAAAGATAACAGAACAAAGTAGCTAACTTACTTGATAACATTGCATTGAGCCCAAATGTCATAATTTTTATAGGTATCTCTAAGGTTGAGGTATAGTCAAGGCCTTCCATTCCTGACAATGTGCATAACTGGCATATTTTCAATGATGATGAAGATATTCTCCAATTTTTGAAATGTGTTGGAAAATATGAGGGTCAAGAGATTGATTTTGGTGGGTTTTTTGAAAATATAGATGGAAAGGACAATATTTGGTAAGGAGGTCATCTGGTTAAAGACAAATAAGATTCACAAAGGCCTTGTAGCACTTGAAAGGGTTTTTGACAGCCAAGATAAAAGCAAGATTAAGACAACTATTGCTCATCTAGAGGACCTGGAGGAAGTAAATTTGGGGACTCAAAATGACCCTAAGAAATTTTATGTAGGAAATAAAATGAAGCATAAGGTTAAGGCAATGTTAATTGCCTTACTGAGAAAATATAGACATGTCTTTGCTTGGTCATACGATTACTTGAAAGCATATAAAGAGGAGTTATTTCAGCATGAAATTCTTCTAAAGGAGAATGCTAAGCCTTTCAGGAAGAAGCAAAGACCAATTAATCCCACCTTGGCTCCCAAGATGCAAGAG
>VDFB02000003.1:318282254-318545965 GCA_007258455.2 Sequoia sempervirens | reverse complement strand
GATGAATATTGATTTAAGAAAAGCGATACTCCACTTCAACTTTATGTAGCTTTCAAAAGAAACAAAAAAAAGTGATTGTAATCATATCATGACAACCATATTTTTGATAATATGTAAAACTGAAAGAATGAATATTATATGTTAATGAATGAATGTGAATATGTTAATTAATGAATGTTATATGTTAATGAATGAATGTTATATGTTATTAATGGATGAATGAATGTTATATGTTATTAATGGATGAATGAATGATTAATGTTATATGATTGGGTATGGAGAATTGAGAGTGATGTGAGGGGGGGGAGGGGCCAAATGAGCTTCCACTGTCACATGGTTGGCCCTGTTAAGTAGAGAATATTAAACTATTCTTGAAAAAAGAGAAGCTCAATAAGGTAATGCACTTTTCAATATAAGAAATGCATCATTTGAAGCATCAAACCAATATGCAGTCTGTATGTATGATCAGTCGTCAGTCTCCGCAATGGTACATTTCCACAAATATTTTTTTTAAAAAAAATTGATGTTTCGTCGCAATTTCGACGAAAACCACCGATGAATCAACAGAAAGGTTCGACGAAGTTGCTATAGCTACGACGAAGGTTTCGTCGTAACTCCTTGCCCATTTCATAGCAATTTTGACAAAATTTTGGCGTTGTTTCCACGCTACTCCTTGCCCATTTCGTCACACTTTCAATGAACTTTTGGTGTTCTTCAAACGCTACTCCTTACTATTTTTGTCGCAAAGTCGACGAACTCTTGGTGTTGTTTCGACGCTACTACTTGCCTATTTCGTCGCACGTTCAACGAACTCTTGGTGTTGTTTCAACGCTACTCCTTTCCCATTTCGTTGAAATGGCGAAGAACGTCTGGTGTTGTTTCGACACTACTCCTTGCCCATTTCGTCGAACTGGTGATGAACTTCTGGTGTAATTCGTCGGTGGATACACGAAGTGTTCATCGATATTCTGACAAAATTTTGAGCAATTTCACGATGCCAATGACCGACGATTCTTCGTTGTTATTTCGACGTTTAATTTGTCGTCGGCCTTTCGACAAAAAAATAGCGACGCAAATATTTTCACCATTTTGTCACGTTTCCGACAAAGATTTGTCGAACGACCGACGAGCAGCCGTCGGAAAATGGAGCCAAATTCATTAGTGTCAGGACTGACCCTGAAGCTATGCACTTATGTGAAATGGAAGATGTCGTTCAAGTTTCAGTTGTTCCTACCCTTATTCCTTCAGTGTCTTCCAATGTGTCGATGTTTACTCTAGCAGTACCTACTACAAAGGATGCTCTTGAGATAGATGTCCCTAAAGAAGATCCTTATGAAGCAATAAATCTTAAGTCTACTCCTTCTACTTCTTCTCAAAAGAATGCATGTGTTGATAATTATTAGGGTTCCTTAGACTTTACAAACTCCTTTAGTTGGGAATATAAAGTTGACCCAATCCACTTAAACCTTCTGATAACATCATCCACACCCGCTATCAAAGACGATTATTCTTTTGTATCGCGAAATAATGTGAGCAATAGTTATAATTTCCTTAATGTCAGTCCTCCCCCTTTTGAGGAAGATGATCGCACTTCTATTAAAGAGGCTAATGTTGGTTATCTTATCAAGAAGGATAATGGAGATCCCATAGAAGAGTATGATCCCCATTGTTGGAACAATGCTCTCTATGAAGATCCTCCTCAATATTTGCAAGCACGTTATGGCCTTGGCTTTAAGCTTGTCTCTAAATATGGTTATGGGTGTAAAGGTTGTGGGTGTAATGAATAAGGCATTCAGGTCCCTATAGAATGTGCACCTCATAAGCATAGCTTGGGACTTGGTTGCTTGAATGAACAATCTAAATGGAAACCACGGTTGAATGCTAACGTGATTTCCACTCAACCTTGTTCTCACAGATTGTTTCATCTGCTATTATTTTCTATCTTTATGCCTTCTTCTTGTGAGCAGTCAAGCTTTTCTCCACATTAGAAAGGGTTGCTTCCTACTCCTCACTCTTTATCTGAGAAAGAGTGTATCTTATTAAGGATTCTAAAAGCCCACTTGATTACTTTTCCTTCTACACGTATGAAATTTCATAAGCATGATAAATAAAAACATTCTTTTTGTGGATACCATCGAGTGCCTAGCCATTCCACTAGTGATTGTAAGGCCTTGAAGGATAAAATACAACTCCTTGATTTAGGTGTTATCACTCATTTATTTGTCGATGCACCTACCTCTTCTTCAAATGACAAGTGATATCAAGGTCTAACTTTATCCTATATGTTCTAAGTATCTTGCATGGTTATCCTCCCCTATATCTTGGGGGCAATGATAACTTGTTCTAGAAATGTGTGTCCTTCTTAATGACCCCCTCTCTTCTCATGTCTTTCAAATGAAGTGTCCCTTGAGTGGACCCCTTCTCTTTCAAACGGGCTCCCAAGGGACCCCTTCAAAATTATTTATCTCAAATGAATTTTATTGCATCTAACTTGGAGGCAGCCCAAATAGACCTATTTCATATCCTCACATCTAGCTTGGGAGTAGCCCGACTACATCCATTCAATATTACCTTGCAAGAACAAGCACCTATGAGGATCCAATTTGACTCTACGGAGTCCCCTACATTGGGCTTCCCTCAGGAGAGAGTACCTAGGATGCCTTCTTTGCAAGTTTGAGGACCTATAAAGCGCTTTCATCCTGCAGGATCTATTCACCGTTGGTCTTTGGGCCTCTAATGAAATTTGTTCAACTCTGTAGGAGAGAGTGCCTACAGAGCCTTTTGGTCACCTTCCATAGGTTTTCAAATCTGTGGTGCATTTGTTCAACTCTTCTGGGGTTTGAGGACCTATGGAGCCATCTCTCTTGGAATTTTCATTCCTTTCTAGCTTCTCCATCTCTCTCTTAAATTCTCTTTCTTCTCAATTGTGTGTACTGGATCGAAGAACTACATCTTCCTCATCCTGAGTATACGCTCTTTCTCTCTTCGATATTGATTTCTTCCCTGAATTTTGGGTGCATTCTTCTCTTGAAGCGATCAATCCTTACATTCTTCTCTTTGTTTTAGAATTCTTCTATGTTATTTCTTAATTTGGGGACGATGCATAGTACTGAGACAACCTTTGACATCAAGGTCTCTTTCACTTTTTTGACTCAAATCCTTTATTTTTTTGAGTGTACATGTGTGTATGTGGTTTTAAATATTCTAACCCCGTGATGTAACGATTTTTATGTTCTAACATATATGCCCGCTAAAGTGGGGGAAAAATGTAATGTTGTAAAATTGCACCCTTGCAATTTCACATACATTCTTGTATCCACTTTAGTGTCCACTCCCTTAGCATTTTTCTAGGTTCATTTTAGCCCCTACATCATCCTTTTTCCCTCTCAAGATGCTCAGGACCCCTTTTCAATAGCTACCTTTGTGTGCCAGCTTTGCGTTAAACCTTGTGCTTTTCCTATTCTCATCGTTTTGTGGTGTGATGTGTCTGGACACTAGTGCATCGCGTGGATTTCCATGCATTGTGCTAGCATCCTGTGATGTTTAAACATTCAAACAACTATTTTTGAGCATATTTTCCACTTGTCACCTCCTTTTGCCTGTGGTAATGGCCCAGGACACTTTGTAACTACTCAGGAAGATTTTTTTGCTCCTATTTCTCTTTAAAAGTTGTATTTTCAATCTATTGTGCATTCTTGGATTATCTCTTGAGATTTCTCTCTTGGATACACTCTCTTTCCCTCTTTCCTCTCTTGCTTGCACAAATATCTCACTTGTTACAACAACTTCAAGCACTCTTAAGCTCTTATAGTGCTCTTTGCAACTCTCTTGGCTCTCGTAGCCCTCTTTTTCATCCTTGCTCTCTTTGGCTTCCTTAAGCCTTGTAGCTGATATCTCCCATACCTTGTGCTTGCAAGCATCCTACGATTTCTCACATTCCCTATCCATTGCATCTTTATCTCATGATACGGGTTCTCCTCCTTGAGCGGGGATTATTTTTATCACGCCATATTTGCTTACTTTGCTCACTCTCTCTATCTATCTAGTTGTCCGTGGAGGTGGGAACACCAAAGCGGGGGTTTGACTAAGGAAAACCCCTATACAGCCCCAACATTTTCTCCAAATATTATATATGCAAGTATTGAAGACATTCATTTGTTGGAGGTCTCATTACTTTGGTTTTTGTGAGCGTCTTCTATCTCTCATCCTCTTTAACTTTATCATTCATACTTTACTTCATTCCAATTCAATTACATTTTGTTATCTTCCTGCATTCTGCAAGTTTGTAGCAATTTTATTGTTAGTAGACACTTTGTTGTTTTCTATGATAAACTCAGTTTCTGGTCCATAGGAGATGCCAACGTGCCTCTAGGACTCTAGCACACCACTCTATTGTCCTTATTCCATGATGTCGTCCTTTGGCTGAGAGCCTGTCAATCTGTCTAGAAAACCTCTGTGATTTACTCTTTTTGATTTTAGAACTCTCGCTTTGTTCCTTGAGGTAGTTTAGGGAAGTTCACCACTTGGGATTCTCTTAAGAATAAAGAGACTCAAGAGTAGTGAATCCCTCTTCTCTACAATTACATAGGGTTGTTTCATTCCCCCTCATTGTTGGAAAGGGATTGTTTTCTTTTCCCACATAACATCTTGTAAAAGAGTAAAATGTTGAGTTTTTGATGTAACATCTTCTAACCTATAAGGAACTTTCACATTTTAATCCATATCATTGGTTGGAAAAGCATGTAGACAAGAAATACCATCATAAGGAGTAGTTAGAATAATTTATGTTCAATTTTTGTGATGATCACAAGGTAAGAAAGAGGACCTATTCTAGGCTCCCACTTGATTCTATCATGAAATTCAAGACTGTCATTATTCCAAACCAGCAAGTAGATGATGGAGAATTAGTTCAAGAGGAATATTACAAGGAAATATTTAGTTGAACAATTCCTTCTCCTAATTATACAAAGGAAGAATTAAGTTCTCTTGATGAAATAATGAAGGATACTATTAGATACAACATAACATGGGCATATTCACAAGTAGTTAATTTGATTACCCAAGAGGTCATTCACCTATGATCTTCTACAACCAAAAAATAAACAAAGCTTTCAAGCCTTGATGAAGAGGAATCTTTTGGAGAAGAAGAAACTTCTAGCCCCAAAGGCAAAGAAGTAGAAATTGGTAGTCAAGATATTGAGGAAGAAATTAAAGAATCTCCTAAGAATAAAGGAAAAGGTGCATGAACGAAGATAAAAGGGATTAAAAATATCCCACCTCCCAAACAAAGGTATATAATAGAAAGGGAGATATAAGTGAGTAAATAGAGTATCAATCTATTAGGAAGATCAAGAGAAGCAAAAAGTGTATGTCTAGTCAAGATCCTTATACTTCTTCTATCTTTTCTACTACCATCCCACCACTTTTCACCCTTTTTGCTTCATCTCATATTCCTTTCACCTCTACTCCCTCTACTATGCCAAAGTTTTTCTTCACCACAATTGTTAACCACTTCATCTCCTCCACTCTCTTCTACATCATTACCACCCCAAGCATTTTCCTAGCATCCAATACCAATCATCACTCCCATTTCTATCTCCACCATGTCTACTATTTCCTCAAAGGTTCCATTCTTATCCACACCTTTTTCTACTCCCATTACCATACCATCTTTCATTTCTCAACTTACTTAGGTCTTTCTTCAAGAAGGAGTAGCTATTGTACTCTTTGAGGTTGTTGGAGATTAGTGTTGTCATTGATGTCAATGGGGAGATTGTTGGAGATTATTGCACTTTGTTTTCATTAGTGTTGTCAACCTTATGTCAACCTCTAGTGTGGTGTTGTTGAGAAGGTGTTATTGATGCAATTGGTTCACTTGGTTTCCAAGTGCTTTTGAGAAAATTGGAATAGAGAGTGTACAAGGTGATAGAGTTGTGTTTTGCATTATCCTCTATATTTCTTCATGGTTAAATATGTGCTTGTGCGGTTTGGATGAGATGAATGGAGGTGTTCATATGTGTTATATCCATAATTTTAGGTTTTGGATCGTATGGCAATAGAATATGTGTCTAATAGTGTGTTGCCTATGAAGAAGGTTGTCTGGGAGAAATGGAATTGCTCTACATTTCTCCATGTTTAGGTTTCTTGTCTTGTCAATTTTGGAATGTTCTTATATTGCTTGCATCTACCTTCCCCTAGAGTGTTTGGTGTTTAGTTGTTTCACAAGGTTGATTAGTGAGTTGTATGTCTATGGCAGTGTGGTTGGTTGCATAGGATAATTGTATTCTCAGTTTTAAGTGGTTACAACAATGTTGTTGAATATTCCATGATGTTGTATGATGTTACTATATGGTCTGCAAGATGTTTTCAGACTTGGTAAAGAGTGAATTTTTTTTGGGTAGCATTCATGTAGGTTTGGTCAACCTGGCATGATAGCGTTACTAGCATATGTGCTTCGTGCATTGTGGAAGTGTTGTGTAGCATTTCAATGTAGATTTGGGTCCTAGTTAACCCTTAGTGTGGTTTTCCTTCACTTCTTTCCACTATGGAAGTGTTTGGTACCAACCTATTTGGTGGTTGCACGTTTGAGGTGCATATGTTTCATTGAGGCTGATCTAAAGAAG
The DNA here is from genome assembly GCA_007258455.2 of Sequoia sempervirens. Classification (NCBI taxonomy): domain Eukaryota; kingdom Viridiplantae; phylum Streptophyta; class Pinopsida; order Cupressales; family Cupressaceae; genus Sequoia; species Sequoia sempervirens. Next base: position 318,539,342 of record VDFB02000003.1, on the reverse strand, counting down.
TTGTTTGAGGTCGTAGATGATATATAAGTAAGTTTAATTGTCAGAGATGAGTGTGGTGTGTTGTGTGGTGCAAAATGATGTAAGTTTGATCAAGTATTGTGATCTAAGTGCGAGCTTAAATGCCTAATACTACTAGAAGCAATGAGCAGAAAGTGTCTACATTTCAATGTACCTAAAGTTGTTGGAGACAATGAGTCAAAGGTTGTAGATGGTGTAGAGTTTTTGTGGTGGATCTTCCTATTGCCCTGAGGTAGTGAACCTCCTTGTAATATTCTTCTTTTATTCTCTTCTCTTTTGGGCAGTGAGTCTGTTGGGCAGTGAGCCATTCTTTTCTTTTGGGGAGTGAGCCCTTTTGGTAGTGAGCCTTTTGTAACCCATGTTGTTATTCATATATATATGTGAGTTAATCCTCACTGTGGTTTTTCCCTGATATGGTTTTCCACATAAATTTGGTGTTTTATTATGTATGGTTTTTTATGTGTTGATGTGTTGATGTTTCACTTGTTTACATTCATGCTAATGCTTAATAATGATTTGAAGATTCATGAGGGTTTGAATGTTTTAATGTACAACTGATTCCCCCCCTCTCAATTGTCCCGTTTGTCTAACAATTGGTATCAAAGTTGTGGTTTCCTGGAAGAATCTTAACCACTTGAGGTAGATCCAGATGGCACACAGGATTAATTATGTCAAGGTCCCTGTGTTTGATGGAATAAATTATACTTTTTGGAAAGCCAGGATGGAAGCCTTTATTGTCTCATTAGGGCTTGATGTTTGGAACTCGGTTGAAACTAGGTACATTATGCCTACTACTCCTCTGAAAATTGATGATGAGATCAAATATTATGAGAATAATGGCAAAGCAAGGAATGCTATCTTGAGTGGGCTTTCTAATTCAAAACTTGTGAAGGTAATAAGCCTCAAAACTGCTAAAGAGATCTAGCCAAAGTTGCAAAGCATTTATGAAGGAGATGATAAGGTCAAGCAAGAAAAGATGCAAAATTTCAAAGCCAAAATTTGAAACCCTAAGGATTTCAAAAGATGAAGATATTGTAGGCTACATGCTTAGAGTGGATGAAATTGTGTTGCAGGAGCACCTGGGAAAATACTAGGTTTCCTAGAAGTTTTGTATGAAGTTCTATTTTGGTTGTGTTTTTTTTAGGTCATGTTGGCCATTTTTGTTAGCATTTGGTGAAGAAGGAATAAAACTTGATCTATTATGATCAATGGATTGGGAGGTGGAAAGCATGGATGGGTTTTGAAGCTCTAACTTGTCTAGGTTGCCAACCTTGTCAAAGGTTAGAAAACACAATGGGTTTTATAATTTGCATCATTAGGTCATCTATGGGTTCGACAAGAAGAACTTAATTATTTCGGGGGCCTATTTAAGACATGGCTCGACCATGAAATAGGGTTGGAGGCATTATTGTTGGAGTGACATTTTGAGAAGTTGAAGAAAACAGCGTTCTGAGAGACAGTTTTCTGAGTTTTGCATTCAAATTGTGCTTTAATGGAGTAACCCTGCTATTATTTTGTTTGTAGAATGTAGTGTTAATATTGTACAAGCTTGGTGTTCCATCCATTTTTCTTTGTAGATTGTTTTCATCTTTTATTTGTAAATAGTTTGTTTTTTGTTTTTTTCTAGCCTGAATTAGGCAGTTTTGAGAGAATGGAGTCCTAGAGCACTTCCCCACCGTACAAATTGTACGGCCTTTTGGGAATAGTGTCTAGGATCCCTTAGTGTAAATATGATAGATTTTAGGGCTTGTGGGAGTTTAGGAGATGCTAGCAAATTCATGCCCTAGGCGAGCCAGGTAGGGTCCGGCTAGGGAAGACAACGAGAAAAAGACTCATTTCTTGCAGGGGTATTAAGATTTTGGAGAAATTATTTTTGGTGAATTTTTTTGAGGGTCTTGGAAATGCTTGGTAGTCAGGAGGAGGTTCTATCAAGTCGTTTGGAGGGAGAACTTTTTGACAGTCTAAAATCAGTCTGGGAAAGCTTACAAACCCTAGCTTTTGGGTCAATTTTGTGTGTGGACAATGTATGGGCTGAGCAGGTTTAAAACCCTAAAAATCTTTAAGGTGTAGGCCTGAGAAACACAAACCCTAAACAAAGAACCTAGATCTTTTGGTGGGTTTAGGAGAAAATTGCCATTTACCCGGGTAAGAGGCCTAATTGGGGCTCTAGGCTTGTAGCCTTTTCTAACCCTAGGAAGGGACTTTGTGAAAGCGATGGTTAGTTGGAGTCTTGTGATGGAACAAGAACTCTAGATTGATCATCTTGAAGCTATTACAACATTTACACACCCCTGCAAGAACCAAATTGGATGTTGAGAGGATTTGGCCTTTAGGGAAGAATAAGGGTCAATGGTGAGATTGTGGCAAGGCACCAAGACTGGCTTGGTAGAAGGAAAGTGTGTTGATAGTGGGGTTGGTCAGAAGGAGTAGTGGCACCTAAACCTGAGGCAGGACCACTAGGACAAGGTGGAAGAGACACCTAGGAGTTCTTAGGAGCAAGGACTCAGAGCATGGGGCAGTGAGTGCCTCATCCAACCCCAACCTATCAGATTGTCAATTCCATCAATGGTCTTGGTGGAAAAATGGAGGAAAGTGAAATTGTGAAAAAGGTAAATTGAGAACTCTTCCTAAATATTATAGTGTTGAAGTTTCTACTATTGAGGAAGCTTAGAATTTGGATCAGTATTCTAGAGATCAAATGTTTAGTGCTTTAACTACTTTTTAATTAAGAAATTTTAACTAAGATGCTTCAAGGAAAGAAACTACTTTAATGTCGGCAAGAAAGGGAATGATGAATCTAATATGGATGATCTTGATGAGGTGGAAGAAAATCTTGTAAGGAGATTAAAAAAGGGTATTGGTAAATATAGGGGTAAGTTACTCTTTAAGTGTTTCAATTGTGGAAAGACTGGTCATTATGCTTCTAAATGTCCAATCAAAGTTTCAAATGACAAACATAAAGATCATAAAGGTAAATCTGTCAAGAAGAGTTATTATGTTAAAGAAGATAGTGGTGCATCTGATGATGAGGAATTAGACTATCCGAGTGATGGAAATGATGAATGCTTGTTCATGGATTTAAATTTTGGAATTATACAAATCCTAAAAGATGAGCACCATTGCTTGTTCATGGATTTAAATTTTGGAATTATACAAATCCTAAAAGATGTGTGAAGGAGATTTCTTTGGAAATAGATCACAGTATTGAAGGAACTATGTTGACTGCCTTTCATGCAAGAGAGGAGAGAAACTATTGGATAATTGATAGTGTATTCTCAAATCATATGACAGGTGATAAAAGTAAGTTTGTTAAGCTTTAAAAGTATGATGGTGGTCTTGCTAATTTTGGTGATGATATATCTACTAAGATTTGTGGAAAAGGTTCAATTAGTTTTGATGGAAAGCATAAGATAGATGATGTTCTTTATGTCAAGGATCTCTGGCATAATCTTCTCAATGTAGGACAAATGTGTAGCAAAGGATACAATTTGGTATTTTGGGATGATGGTTGTGAAATCAGTAAAGGAAGCTCTAGAACATTGGTTTTAGCTAGAACAAGGACATAAGGAAATGTTTATCAGCTCAAAGTTGGTGGTGTTAAGTGCTTTATGTCTCAAATCAATGAAAGTTGGTTGTGGCATAGAAGAATGAGTCATGTCAATTTTCATAGCCTAGTGAAGATCAGCTCTACTCAAGTTGTGAGAGATCTATCAAGAATTACAAAGCCTATCAATACACTTTGCAAGGAGTGACAATTTGGAAATCAAACAAAGAAGAGGTTTAGAACTAAAAAATATTATACCACAGAAACTTTGAAGTTGGTGCATACAGACCTGTGTGGACCTACCAAAATAAGAAGCTCTCAAGGTGACAAGTATTTTATGTTGTTGATAGTTGATTACTCTAGAATGACTTGGGTGACATTTATCAAAGAAAAATCAAAAGCTCTAGATAATTTTAAAGCATTTAAGGCTATGGTTGAGAATGAAATGGATTTGAAAATCAAATGTTTGAGATTTGATAGAGGTGGTGAGTTAACCTCCAATGTGCTTAACAATTTTTGTGAAGATCATGGGATAAAAAGGAATTTATCAGCTCCTAAGACTCCTCAACAAAATGGAGTTGTTGAAAGGAAGAACAAGATAGTTCAAGAAGCAGAAAGAACCATGATGAATGAATCAAATCTACCGGAAGTCTATTGGAAAGAACCTATTCATACTGTAGTATATATTCTTAACAAAGGACAAGCAAGAGCGAATAGTTCAAAGACCCCTGATAGGTCTAGTAATGGTTTAGTTTCTGTTGTTTTTATACTTTTTTTAAGATATTTTTAAGATATTTTTAAATATATTCTCCAAAAAATGTTCCTACATTATGCTATCCTTTTATATCCATTGTGAAGAGTTAAACCTTAATTATGATGATGGAATTATAGTTATAATATATTAGTATTATATGGTTTATATGAATGAATGCATGGAATGTTGATGGAATGCTATGAGCTAATTGTGATAGTTATCCTCATGTACATGATATGTGGAATTAACTTGTTTACAACTAAAAAGGAACCATAGCACAATAGTTGCAGGGTGAACCCATAGCAAAAGGCATGATTAGACATTGAAGCAAGGGAAGCTCTAGGTTAAGTTGAACATGGTGGTCATTGATTAAAGTATCTTAATGAAGATTGGACGTGCATTATTATGACCATTTTAATAAACACTGAAGAGGAGGTTCCTTCACTGATGGAATTTTGACAAGTGGTTGTTTGTTTACATACGGTTTTGTTTTGAAAAATTTATCGTTCTAACAGGATTTCTCCTTCCTTTTCAGTTATAGGTTGAATAATTCAAATCTTAATTCCACACTCTATTACCTTGGAATGGAATTAATGATTTCAGTTAGTCATTGCTTTCAATAAAGATTCCCTCAGTTTGTATATATTTGTTGGTTGAATCTGTAGGATAGTCAATTGGTTTTTATCAATTTCATGTTACCAATTACTTTTAGTTTCAAGACATGAAAAATATTTCAAATGATTGAGTCCAATCTATGGAAAGATCTTTTGTAATATTTTACAATATGAAATGAATGGAGTTAATCTTATGGGGTGCATAGAAACTATTAGTTAGATTGTGTTTAGTTAAGTGGAAACAGTTACTTGAGCAAGCCACTCAAGGTATTGTTCTTCACTTCATCTTTCAGTTATTTATTTATGTTAATAGTTGTTATTAGTTTATCATTGTTCATGAATCATATGCAAGTTAATTTCATTTCATTTCTTGCTTATTATGAATGAATGCTTGAGAATATGCATGTAATGGTTATTAGTAACACTCTGGATGATAGTTCAGCTGAGTCATTAGTTTTTATTGAACTTTCAATTTATGCAATATCATTTTATTAGTAGCAGTTTAGTTACAATCTTTACTGTAGGTACCTATAGCAACTAGTTCTAGTTTATGTTTTTAATGTTTGGTAGTTTTGTGAATTTCCAGCAATTAGAATAACTTAAGTAGGATAGTTTAGGTAGTTTTAAGTCCATGAAGGCATATATAATGTTGCACTATCATAAGCTTACAAGCCCTGGATTAATAATTTAATGTAGTCTTAAGCAATGTGTAGTGGATTATTCAGCCAATTGAACCTCTGAATTGAGTAGATTCTACCAAGTTTATAATACATTAGCTTAGACTCTGAATTTGAATCATGTACAAAATGAGAGAAAGCATACAAGCGAGACTCATGATTGGCCTTACCAACTACAAGGAGTGCATTATCTTCAAGATTCCTGATGCTGATAGAATCTGGAGTGAATTCAACTTTTCTACCATTCTGAGTGATTTGATAGATGGAGAGAAGGTTCGCTGAAAGATCAGGCATGCAGAGGACATCCTCAAATGTACCATTGCCAGTATCAATTGAACCCTTCCCAATTACATCCACTAGAGAATCATCCCTAATGAGAATGTGGGGCATAGAACAAGGCTCCAACAAAGAAAATTGTTCTTTAATAGAACCCACGTGATGTGATGCGCCCGAGTCAAGAATCCACTCTTTTGAAGAATCAGTAATAGCAACAAGGGCATGCACTTTCCCTTTACTTGATTTGGAAGGAGTAGAGGATTGTTGAGCAACAGAAGAAGGTAGATCAATATTGTTAATTTTGAAAAGATTCTTTAACTCATTGATCTGCTTCTTATGACAAGAATTTTCCTTATGACCATGTTTCTTGCAATAACTACAAGTTGGAATTTCCTTCTTTTGAAAATTCCCCTTTGAAGAGGAGGAGTTGGAGTAAAATTTTGTTGTTGAAGATGATTGTGCTTGATCTCTTTGTGACTTATTCTTGAATTGCTTTTGTTTATTGTCAAGTTTCCTTGATGCTTTCTAACCCTTTGGTTGACCAGCCATCAAAGCTTGTGAGTGTGAAATATGAAGGAATGACACCATTGAAATAAGCTTACCTTGCTCTTGCATCAACATTTCAGAAAATGAAGCAAAAGAAGGTGTAGTGAATGTAGATCCCGTTGTCAACCTATGAGTATGAAAGCTAGAAACAAAATCTGCAAATTTAGGTCCAAGTTTGTTTAGAGTGTTATAGTGAATTGAAGAAGACATTGACCTTTGTTACATACAGTAGATGTTATAAAATCTAGGATCGAGTTGATTAATTCAGATCAATTTGATAACATGAACTTATCAATTGTACTTAGAGAGTTTTTCAACGTCCCACAATCAAACAATCTTACATTTAGTTGGTGAAACATGGCTCAAGAAAACTTTTGCCTTAACAATAAGAGCTTTTCATGTTCAAACATCCAAAGAGTTTTAGTTATCATTTGTGGGTTTAGGGACCTTTTTTTCACATAAGGTGTTAACTAGTTATTAAGGCATTCCATGCATTTTGATCCTATTGCTGTAGTGTACAGAAGGAAACTTAAATGTACCCATAGTGAAGGAAAAACATAGCACAAAGTATGAGGTTGGTAAAATGATAAAACCCCATGTTTAGTTACAAAGAACCGCTTTATCCCCCCCCAACAAAAATGATAGACCTTTATATTTAATGTAGGAAGATTGAGGATAATATTTTACAAACCTAAGAAATGAGCTGTTTGAACATAACATTTGGTGACAATTTCATATAATCAACAAATTGTGAAGTACACAAACAATTGCCTTTCAAAAAAATATCAACCGACCAGGTTTATGAAAAGTTATGCATTTCATTCAAACGAGAACGTGACCACTACCAAGCCTGAGATCATCAGTTCAAGATTCACCAAATGAATTGTTTTTACCAGTTAGAGCAAATAAAATAGCCCAAAGGAAAAAAAAATTCTCTGCAAACAATGCACTACAAGCACTACTCAGCCACATATGCATGGGATTACCATGATATGAAAGGCATAGATCCTGAGTCTATGTATGGATAGGACTCTCCATAGCTCAATTGTATGGATATAGACCCTAATTTTTGGACAGATGGAGATGAGAGAGAGTGTGACAAGCATGAAACAATGGAAGCCTTGATGCATGCCACCAAGAATAGCTATTGATGGGTTTCCATACCTTTGGAATCAAAAAAATTCTGGTGGAACTCTTCTTTTGGCATAGCCAATTAAATAGTGGTTTCAGAAAGATCATTGGCTATCAATAACCCTAGCTAAGGTCACTTGCCATCACTAGCGGGAAGATGTAAAATTTTTATGGGTTCCAGTGGTCCACATTGACTAGCAAAAATTAATCCCAACCATTGGATGATTTTTAATGAATTTAAGGCAAAAAGGGGCAAGGATGGTAGGAACCTATTGTTTTTTCCCTTTGAGCTTATAATACATGCTTGTCCAACTCCAGCTTTCAAAATAAAGAGGAAAATCGATACTCAACATTTGCAAGAAAATTTTTAATTATTGTCATTATGCATTTCCCATACTCCTGAATATGAAAAGGGCCTGATAATCATGAGAAGGACCTCAAATGACATCTTTGAATGAATATGTCATAATGAGCCATGGAATTTTGCAGCAAAAAGAACAGTTTTTAAGATCTTCACAACTGTATTATTCCTAATTACAAAATATGTTGTTAAATACACCAGGAAGATAGGTGTCAAAGAATGGGAGGGAAATATTGATGAGATTCGCCTTACAACCAAGTTGACAACCATTTTGAAAAATTTAGACTTCATTGGGCCAATCTTCCTACATCAAACAACAAGGAATATATTTAGTTTGCAACTACTTGACAAATGGGTGGAAGTAAGCTCTATATTTTAGGGAAGTTATGTGGCTACTCCATGAATATTTCCTTACAGGTAAGTCCTAGAGAAAACTTCCACCTTTTTGATCCCCCCTTGGAAATACCAATATTAGACATAAATCAATTATGTTTTCCATAGGCTAATAGGTCAGGTGGTCAAATATGGGATAGAAAGAATTCTTACCATTTATCTCATTGAAAAGAATATTGCATGGCTTCCACAACCACTAGAATCCTATGGAAGACTCCTTCAAAGAAAGAAATTTTAGTTGAATTTTTAATAAAGCATAAGGAAAGGCTTCTTCTTTTGTGGATTGGATTAAAAGAATGAAGCAGAATTCATACAAGATTGGATTCATACTTATTATGGGATATGGTCTTAAAACCCTTTGGTATGTTTGGGTATGGTTTTACACCTTCCACACCTTATGTAGTCTATTTTCCCTAATTGTTAAGGACAACACTGAACATTGAAAATTGTCCATTTATTTACCCATTGACACTAATTTGGAACCATTTATTTAACAAAGTAGTTCACACTTCAATATTAGTAAAATGCTACTTCTCTCGAGCAACGTTTGTAGCTGAAATGAATATTCAACTCAAAGCCTATTGGCAAGTTCATTGCAATGTTTTTAATGTATTCATGTATATATCCATAATGCAAAATAAGACATTTATTTTATTGGTCATGAAAAGATTGTCAATACGAACTCCTAGTTTTCTTGAATATTCATAGTTAAATATTCCAGAAAAAACAGTTTTAAAAAATGGTTATGCTATCAAGGCCACACCTTGCAAGATGATTAAGACAACTAAACTTTCCATTTTTCATCAACTCATATTGTCATGATCTAATTATCCAATATTAGTAATAAAATATTCACAAGAAGGTATGCAAACTACCACATTCAGAATACTATCCTGATTCCACTGAGGATCAAAAGAAACTTCAGCTCTTTGAATAATAAGAAACAGATTATTGACAGCAAAAAAAAGAATTTTTTATTATTCTTTTGGAAGATTTTTATTAACTTATAAGCTCAGATGAGGACAACTTTTGAGAACTGAAGTTTGGAAATGAAAAATGACATTCCATTACACGGGTGACTACCAAGGAGGCTCGGTCTCAGTTACAACTCAGGAAGAATTTTGCATAAGAGGAGAAATTGGACAAGGTATGAAAAGTATGTTTTTCTCATATTATTAGATATATTACATGGCCCATTTTAAATTATTAAGTCATCTTAGGCATAATAGGGTAGTAAATGTACCAAATTTTCTCTATAACTTGTTGAAACAAATGGCCTCAAAGTATCAGAAAAGGAAATGTGATACTTCCCTCTCTCATCATGCCTAGTCACATTGGTAAAAAGAAGTTTAAGAATCCAATACCCACAAGTGAGGAGGGAGGATTTTAGAGAAGATGAGTGCAAATACATTATAGTTTGCTAGAAGCACGCATAGGTCCTGAGGATGCAAAAAACCAAAGTGAGCCCCAAGATGAACCTAAATAGGAAAACCCTCATGTTTGGCCTATGGCCTCACCTAGTCGTAGCCAAGGTGAGCATGAAGAACCTGTAGATCCAAAGTATAGGCCGCCCATAAATGAGGAATTACCTTCTTCTAATTCAAATATAAGAGAAATAGAGGCAGTGTATCTACCTCCATTACACCATTGAAACTAGAAGGAGATTTCAAAGAAACAAAGGGATACTCAAAAGCAGAAAAAGGAGGAAGTTCCTAAGAAGAAAAAGAGTGTTGGAAAATTGAAGAAGTATTAACAACACAGAGGAACAAACCAGGTCATGTTTAGAAGACTAGAGAATGAGAATATTGAAAAAGAGAGGTATGTAGAGACCACTTCTGATTCTGAATCAAAAGTGAAATTTCATAACTTTCCCATTCTTGGAGATGAAGGAGTTTACATAGGACAGTTAAAAACTCCAATGAATTAAGCACCTAGAAGAATTGGTACAGAATTATGAGCAGAAAGATAAAGAAAAAGAGGTAAAATGAAGGAGATGGAGGAGAAGCTGCTATATTCATGGAACTAAACTGGATTTGCAACTACTAAGACAGGGGATAAAGAATTGGCTCCTCCTTTTAAAACTCTTGATTTCATAATTATATAATTGTTTGCAAAGGAAAAGGAAAAGGAACTGGAAAAGAAGGATAACAACAGGGAAAAATAAGGCTGCACAAATAATGTAGGCCTGGAGACTTTTTCTACAAGAAATGTTTTTATTGGTAGATTAGTTAGCAAGCATTATCAAACCTCTGAATCTTTAAGTTTTTGCTACTTCTACACCCGAAGACCAGGAAATTGTGTGAATTTTATTTGCACAACTATGTGATACCTAATGAAATAGAATGGATTTATTTGTGGGGGATCTTGGTTGCCTCTTATACAGGAATGAACAGAATGGGAAGAGAAAGAAAAATCTATTACACTTTAATCAGAAGGTGAATGGATGAGACTCCTTACAATAAGGGAGTATAAGAAAATAATGAAGCTCAAGTTATGATAGAATGAAAATGTTAGCTATGGGAGTAGGACAACAGTGTTTCAAGTATGTGAAAATTAGATGTTTGACACTTGAACTACAAAAGAAAGAGCCACAGATGATAATTTCATTGCTATGCTTCATAAAGGGAGTTCCAACTCACTTTTCATCCATCGATTCTCCTTTATCCAATTCCACATTGGACAAGAATTAGAGGGCGGGAACAATCAAGGTTTTTATCTGAAGTAGAATCAAGATGGCTCCCTGGGGGGATGATAGGTCTAGATAATGGTTTAGTTTATGCTTTTTTATACTTGTTTTAGATACTTTTAAACATATTCTCTAGAAAGACGTTATGCTATCCTTTTGAATTGGTTAATTATGATGATGGAATTAATATATTAGTATTATTCTTTATATGAATGGATTGGAATGTATGGAATGCTAGTTAATTGTGATAGTTAACAAAATGAAAAAAAGGGGTAAAATGAACGGTAAATTGGGGGTTTCCTTGAAATGCTGTAGTTTTTTCCCTTTTGTTAATTGGTCTTTCAATAAAGATTCCCTTAGTTAATCTGGTTAGTTGGTTTTAATAGCACATGAAAAATATCCTATGATTGAGTCCAATATGTGGAAATATCTAAATGAATGGAGTTAATTTTTGGCATAGAATCTATTAGTTTGTGTTCAATTAAGTGGGAACAATTCTTGAGTAGGCCACTCAAGGTATTGTTCGATTTCTAATAGTTGTTATTAGTGTTCATGAATCAAAGTTAATTGAATGAATGGCATTCTTTATTTTTATTGTGTGATTACCTAACTAGTTCTAGTATTTTTAGTATTAAGTAGGACAAAGTCGCATATTAATGTTGTTAAGCTTACAAGCCTTGCTAGTTGAACCAAATTGAGTAGATCCTACCAAGTTTACAATATATTAGCTTAGACTCTACACCCCCTATGAAATATGGTATGGAAAACCTCCTACTATGAAATACTTTAGAGTGTTTGGTATCAAATGTTATATTAGGAGAGATGAAGAAATATAGGAAATTTTGATGCAAGAAGATGAAGGAATATTCTTTGGATACTCTACAAAGAGCAAGGCATAAAGATGCTACAACAAAAGGTTAAAGAAGATAGTTGAAAGTGAAAGTGTCAAAGTAGAGCTGAATCAAATGAAAAAGAAGAAGAAAAAGAAGAAGAAGAGAATGAAGAATGAGATGCTAGTTGAAGAGGAAGAAGCTCTAGAAGACCTAAGACTCCTAAGTATATGCAAAGGAATCATTCTGGATCAAATCATTGGAGTAAGAGAAAAGGTTTGCTAACAAGAAGAAGAGATGCTATCCAGGTAAAATTTTGTTTACTCTTTGAGGTAAAACCTAAAACAGTAACTGAAGCATGCAAGGATCCCAGGATCAGAAGGAGAGAACTACTCAAACAAACTGGTCCCAAGACCAACAAACAAGAATGCCTGAACTTTTGCAAGACAAGTTGAACATAAACAAGGAGGCAGATAAAGGCTACTCACCCTAATAGATTAAGGACTTTTACTCTAGTAGCAAGAATCTTAGGATGTCTTTGGCTCAACCATTCTTTCCAGAAGGGGATGTCAACATTTGGGTCAAAAGAAGAGAATACATTGAACAACCAGAGAAGAAAGATTACTGATACTCAAACAGCTGTGCTCAAATGTTGATGGTGCAATGAGTTCCATCAGGTGGTATTAGAAACAACAAGTCCTGAGTTGTGTGGTTGTGTGTAGATGACAAATGGGCGTTGTGAGGTGGTGTTGGGGAGAAATGTGAAGAGTTGCTTGAGGGTTCAGTCAGTATAATCACATCCTTATTCAAGGAAAGGGACAAAGCGGTTGGAGGACTCAAATGTATGTAATTGATGGGTTTTGGTGTTCAGAAGGGGTCTCATGGATGGTGGACCTAGGTTGCTACTTCGGTGCAGGTTGTATGGGGATTTGATGACTAGCAGTATTGCTAGCTTCATAGTTGCACTTAACATTAGTGGGGGAGGTCTAGGTATACTTGATCCTTCGAAATCATGGTGAAAGTGTATTCAAGGGAAGATGAATGAGGTGTATTTTCTTTCAGGAAGTGGTATTGGTTCCGTATTTTTAAGGTTGCATGTGTAGTGCGGTTTGGAAAGGTAGTGTATCTGCCTCAGCATCTTCTTGAGAAGAATTGTTGGTGGGAACTAGTATTGGTTCTAGTACCATAGATGAATCTCTATTTCTTCTTGTGTGAACATATACAAGTGCTATCAACATTTTAAAAAATCTAGTAATGCATTTCAAGGACATGAATGCATATCTTTATCTAGTATGCACTTTTTAGAGAAGAAAATTTGCAAAGATCATGAAGTCAAGTTGGAGTATGTGCCTATTAAAAGATAAAATAAGCAAATATTTTCACAAAGACTCTTCCAAAAGATACATCTTGAAATCTCGGGTAGAAGCTAGATTGGGCTTTATTAGCCTACTCTCCTTTCAACCATGCCCTAAGTATGTTCTTCTTGAGTGAGCTCTATTTTCATATCAAATCTATGGGAGTCTCTGGGACAAAGGGATGAAAGTGAGATCGATTGAGGTGGGAGAAGGTCCTCTACAAATGATGAAGGAGTAAGTGGGAATAGTGGTTTCCTTTCCATGGTTTGGTGCACAAACTTCAAGAATCTCATGGACAAGACCCCGTTCCAAAAGGGAAGCCTTTGTCCACATTGTGTTTGCTGTGACAATCGAAAATATTCTAGAAGATGCATGGGAAAGAGATTCTAGGAGGAAAAAGTGAATTAAAAATTCACATGGGAAAAAAGGTCAATACCAAGAAAACAAATGAAAAGGCGACTAAAAAGGGCTGCGCTAGTGGTAATGACCTTGAGCAAGTTCGAAAACACAAGTTAAGATAATTAAAGGAAGAAGCTCGCAGTGGCAAATGTTGGAGGATGAGACACATCCTAAAGATCCCAATCCGCCAAAAGGATGGTCAGAAGCCAAGGTGTCTCGGCGACTGGCAAAGGCCTCGCCAAGAGAAATTGATATCGTCATGATGTCTTGGTGAAGGCTTTATGTCTTGCCGAAGATAAAGGGGGCCTCAATATGTGTTTTTCCTTCAGCAAGAGTATCGCCGACAATAAGGACTTCGTCAAGAAAGTTTGACATCGGCATAAGGTCTTGCCGATATAAGGATGTCTCGCCGACCAGTGAGCAACCCGATGAAAAGGAGGATTTTGCTGAGATATCTTGGTGACAAGCACGGGTCTCAGCAAAGAATATTGCCTTTGGCAAAATTTCTTACCGAAGGATGAAGGTCACACCAAAGAAAATCAAGGGGGCCTAGCCGAGGGGTCATATACTTTATAACGTCTCACCGTCGGGATGAGGTCTAGCCGATAGGAGGGTGTCTCGGCGATAGGATGAGAGTTTGGCATAAGGTCTTGCCGAAAGGTTGCGCTCGGAAAAAGGAAAGGGAGTTTTCCATAAGGTCTCGGCAAACGAAGCTTGTCTCCCCGATTGAAGAAAAAGCAAACCCATCACCAAAAGATAAGGAGCTCGGCGAGAGGTCTGGCCGATAGGCCAATGTCTCACCAACAATAAAGGGGCCTCGCCAAGAGTTGAAGCCATCGCCATGAGGTCCCAGCGACCAACTGAAGTCTTGCCGAAGGGAAACCAGCTCGGGGAGAAAGATCCAACATCGCCAGGAGGTCTCACTCGACCAACAAGAGAGGTCTCCTCGACAAAATAAAAGACATCGGTGGTAGCATTCCAGCCGTCTAGAGGAGTTTTAAATGTTCTTTTGCCGACAATGGTGCAAGGGAACTCTCAGTGTACTGAAGCGGGTATGCGGAAGGTAATGACTCAGAGTGGTCCTCACCTATTGAAGTCTTCTCGACTTTAGGAGTCTTGCCGAAAGAAATGAAGAGCTCGGTAGAATGGAGTGCGTTCAAGGTGACCTCAATCAACTCCTACTGAAGATGAGGGGTCTCGGGGTAACATTCTGCCTTCGGTAAAATTCTCACGGACACTCGGGTGTCTTGCTGAATGAAGAGGAGCTCGGGGAGATGGAAAAATGAACTTGGAAAAGGAGACAAGAGGAAGCTTGGAGAGAGGTCTCGCCGACCAAAGGAGGTTTCCCCGATATGAAATGAGGTCGCCATAAGGTCTCACCGACCTGAAAGGGTCTGACCGATACAGAATGAGCTCGGGGAGAAGGATCCGACATCACTATGAGATCCTGCTGACTCGGTAGTGTATTGCCGACATGGATGTGCTCACCGAGAGAGGAGGGGCTCGACATAGGGTCTTCCCGAATACATAATCTCTGGCCGACAGCGATGGATTTGCCAATGAAGTGGCGATATCATAATGACTTTTGGGCTCGCTAGGAGCTCTAATCGATAGTGTCATGTTATGACGATAGCTTCAGAGGGGAATAATCGTATCGGTGAGACACTTCTAGTGTCTCCCGAGACCAATTCTAACAAAAGGAGCTTTTGACCGCCCAAGGAATTGTGTGGAAACTGATCTAAGATGCTTAGTGGAGATAGGCCCAAGGGATGGGATCTGGTTTTACCACAGAAAAATTTTGCATACAAGGATTTTGTCAACAAGAGTATTATTAGGAGCATTCAAAGCAGCTCGACTAGGGGGGAATTCAAAGATCGACATGAGGAGTAGAAGTGAATGTGTGGTTGAGAAAGATCTGAAGAAGGTCACCCCTGAAGGTAATCTTTCACACCGACATGGACAGCAAGGATGCAATCGAATGCAGCATTAAATTCAAGCAAAAGATCTAAGGCAGATCTTTTTTTTCGGAGACTGATATTTTGTAAGCCCTAGAGGGGCCGACCTCACTCTTGTATATAAGGCATTTTTGCCTCTTTGATAAGGAGTTCGGCGGATGCTTTTTCTGAAGTCTGTGACTTTTCCAGTCCTCTCTCAGATTAGCAAACTTTTGTAACTCAATTTTGGAGATGAAATTCAGTAAAGACCTTGATTGTTATTGACTTGAAGCTTTTGCCTACTTTCTCTTTGCATTTTTGTGTTCAGTCGGCTGATTGATCAAGCTTTTAGTGAGGTAAATGTTTATTTCCTTCGAGCTTTGTCTCAGATTTTAGAACCTTTGTGCAGAAAGCATGTTTTTTGCAGGTCACAAATTGTGTCAAAAAGATGTAATGAATTCTAGATGTGAGATTAACTTTCCTTCTAGGAATCTTAACACCAAGACCTATTTGTGAAACACTTTTGCAAAGATATATGCGGAAGTGAGTTGTGCAAATTTATCTTCTGTCATCGCAAGCAAGTGTATGAAGTCTGGTTTCAAATCCAAGTAACATTCGTTGTATCACCTTAGTTTAGTTTCAATTTATGTACTCCTTCTCCCTTTCCCTTTACAGATCATAGTTAGGTGACACCAAAGGAAGCCAGCCTAGGTTGACCTCTACCTATAAAGTGACCCACAGCTTTGGAGGTCTTCCCATGTTACACTGGATCATTGATGCAAATCCAGAAGCATGATTCAGGAAATGCCTATGAGGTAGAGTTGTCAAGTGGGATACACATCTCTCTTATGTTTAACATTGTTGATTTAACAAAATATCATGAAAGAGATATGGAGGATGCACCAATAAAAGAACAATGGAATATTCTAGCACATACTTTGGAGAAGGAGGAGATTGAATACATCTTGGATAACCACATGGGTAGAAGTACAAGAAAAATGCAATATGAAGATTATTTGGTTAAGTGGAAAGGAAGACATGTTGAAGATTCATCGTGGCTATTTAAGGCAGAGGTTGACTATCTTGGTTTCCCTTAGAACACTTGAGATGTGACAAGTTCACTTCTCAAATTACCCTAAGTGTTTGATTCAAGAGCATCTAGGATGTAAGAGCAATCTTGCATCCCAAAAAAAATGTTTATTTTGATTTTTGTTAAGTTTGGTGGGATAAAATAGTAGGTTACTATTTTTAGTAAGTTGGCATTTGTGCACGTATGGACATGAAATCTTACATAGATCTCCAAAATGGTGAAATGAATCCAATGGTGAAGAAATCACTTCAATATCATTAGTCATTTGTGATATATTAATGTTTTTGTCTAAAAAATTTTATTAAAAATATTCAAAGGAAATTTTGAGGCACATAGAGGTTTTGGATGGGCCAAAAAATCATTGAAAATCAAAATTTGGCTAAATGGAAATTTTTTGGCCTTATCACTCAATGAGGTATTTTCAATGACATGGACAGTTTTTCAATATGATGCTCCAGTGAAAAGTTATGGCTCCCAAAAGTTGGACTAAAATATGGAAATTTCTTCAGGCTAGAAAAAGGGACAACTAAATTGGTTTGGTGCCAAAGTGGAAGTCGTAGTTCATTGGCAAGTGGAAAAATCATATAAAGTGGTATTGAATGGAAAGTGATTCATTCTAGATGAGAAGATAGCTAAATTTTCCTACTTTTTTAGTACATAGAGGAGGTTGAGGTTTTAGTGGCCATTTTTGCCATTCACAGACTTGCATGTCTGATTATTTGCGTGTATTTGTAACCCATTTTATGTAATAGTGGTCTAGTGACCAGATCAATATAATGAATTTGATTGCATGTTTTTAATTTACATTTCATGAAGATATAATACAATTTCAGGTTGTTTCTAAGATTTGTTTATCCATGTAATGTTGTGTTTAAGGGAGAGTCTCCCTCCATCGATACCTTTCCAAATAAATCCTTAGAACTAGATCCATAGCTCAAGAGAAAAATAAGGAGAACAATAAAAATCAATAAACCATGCATCTTCTTCTTAACAAGGCTTCAAAATATTTATATTCAAGACTAACAAATATGAAAAGACAAGATACAAAATAAAGAATGCATCTAATATTCAAGCATGGAAATACCTCTCAAACCATTCACCTATCGAGTAGATCAAGAGTGGGATACAAGATTGTCCTATACACATAACACCAAGAAATAAATTTTTTTCTCTTCAGGTCCACATGATGGATTCACATCCATAACTAGGTGTAGGATCTTCGGTATTTCTACTGAAATCCCCATCAAGAGTAACCATCTCAACATGTGATCCCATAAATTTAAGATATTTTTTATCCTCACACAAGTCTCTTTGGTCTCTATGAGCATCCACCAATCAATACATGGCAACTTCAAATGTAGCCCTACAAGATCATGAAGCTCCAAGCAAATTATTAATACTCAAAACTAAAGAGAAAAAATAAGACCATTGTCAAAATTTCAACTATAGAATTAGAAAAATATCATGACATCATGATATAATATCCCCTCCTAGGAGATCACATGAAAATAACCATCCATTATCAAATGGTGAATCAACATCCTTACCAAGCTCCCACTGAACCGTGTAAGCAAGCTCTCTAGGCATCGTGATAACCATCTCCTAATTGAAGATCCCCCTGGCCTGAACATAATAAAAAAAATCAACACCATGAGCTTCCAAATGGTAAATTACAACCACAATCACCAAACCAAGAAGATACAAACACCACACATCCTTTGTTAAAATATAACCAAATATTTTATTAAAATCTTATTGCAATAACTAAACGTAGAATCCAAGAACTCCTTATGACACCAACACCTATTGCAAAAGACCATCCATCTTCTAATCAAAGATTAGTGATGGCTCACAAAATATTGTAACAACAACTTAGAACAAAAATATTGAAACAAAGAAGATAGAACATATTATGTAACTTCATAAAAATACCACTGAAAGTAATACCAAGTTATACATGACATCATGGACAATATCATAACCTAAACTCTACGTAAAAGTAAATAAAGCTTCTCATGCACCATAAACAACTACTATAGATTCAAATGAATAACTATATTAGGTAATCCTAATAACCATCTCTTATTGCAATAAAGATACCAATGAAATAATGGTGACCAAGAATATGGCCTACCAAAAACAATCCACATTAGATAATTTTACAATATCTACACATATGCAACATCTCGAAGGAGAATACATAATCAATGATTCAATCTTAAATTATTAAAAAATATATTCATCCCCACATCAGTATCATGCAAAATAGAGATAATTAGGTATAACATGTGGATTTCTAAGACTCAAACACCCGAATCGACACTAGGACTAATTTTTGAAACAAATGCACATAGAGTAATGATGTAGGATCATCTAGTAGTGTAGAGAAATCTTGCATCACAAAAAAAAAATGTTTTCTTTATTTTCTCCAGTTGTTTTGAGTCCCATCATAGCACTTAAGGGGTGTAAGGCAGTAAGGCATTAAAAATAGTGAAAAGCGGGCACTTACTATTTTTAGTAAGTCAATCTAAATGGGCTCGTATGGACTTGAAAATTTACCCCAAGGAGCATAACTGAAAAAAATTTCCAGTTGCAAAAGAATCACCTCAATACCCTACATGGTTTGGGAGAAATTAAAGTTTCTATCCCGAGAAATTTCTCCAATGTAGCTTCAAATTCAGATATAAAATTTTAGAGGTCCCGAAACAACTCAAAAAGTGGCCAAACCGACCTATGGTGGGTTCTCATGTTGTAGAGGTCGTTGAGAGCTTTCCAAAGATATGCAATAATAACAAATTGGACACTTGAATCAAAAGTTATGGCACTGCAAAGTTGGTCCTCTAAAAAGTGAATTTCATTAAAAATTTCTTCCTAGGCCAGAAATCAAACCGTGGGAATTTTGGTGCCAAAATAAAAGGGGAAATTTGAACTTTCTAGAACATTCTAGGGCGGTTATTAGGGAAAATAAAAAGGGTTAAGTGGGGGTAGTAGAAGGTGGCCTCGATAGTGCAAATTGTGGCTCTAAATAGTAGATTTTCTTTTCAGAGTTGATTTTGTTGTAATGATTCAAGCCTTTGAGGCTATTGCATGTAAGCTTTGAATCTGTAATTTCATTTTCTGAAAATAATTGAAAGTGAGTAATTTTTCTATCTCGCATCTTTTGTGTCGGTATCTGTTGTTGTGATTTATGTGGGTCTTGGGTGGTGTTGCCCTCACCAAGGCCCCCATCAAGTGGTATCGAGTAGGAGTTCACGAGTCTCTGCAGAATATAGCTACCAAACGGAGGTAGCTGCAGCAGACCCTTATGAGTGTGTCATTGAGTCTAAGATGTCGATCAGCCTCAATATGCAAGGTGAGGTAGAGGCCAAGGTGGTGGAGGAAGAGATCCACCTAGAGATGAAATCAGAGCCCTTAGAAGGCAATTAGAAACCTTGCAACAAGAGGTTCAAAGAAAAGATATGCAACAAGATAGAAAAGAGAGCGAAGATGAAAAATAAGACGAAATGGAAGAGGAAGAGCAAGATCCAATGGATCCTGGAGAAAGAAGATTATTGCGAGTGATCTCAAGCATTGAGAAGAGACCTAAAATGGAGGTTTCAACTTTTAGTGGAAATCAAATCCTGAAGAATTGATTGATTGGATCAATGACATGGAGGAATTTTTTGAGTTTGAGGAGATTGAAGATCCTCACAAAGTGAGGTTTGCAAAGAAAAAATTGAAAGGTCATGCTAGTATATGGTGGAAAGAGGTCCAGTTAGAAAGAGGAAGACAAGGGAAAGATAAAATTTCTAGATGGACAAAATGGTGTCAAAATTGAAGAAACAATTTATTCTAGTCGATTATGAATTGGAGTTGCTCAAGAAGATGTAGAGCTTGAGGAAAGCGACAAGGATGGTGAAATAATACACAAGGGAATTTCACAAGGTCCTAATTCAGACAAGACATTCTAAGGCGAATAAAGAGAAAGTTGTTCGTTATATTAACGAGTTGAAGCTAAGCATACATGAAGAATTGACATTGGTAAGAATGACCACCATTGAGGACACTTATCAATTTTGTCTAAAGGTTGAAGAATGACTAAACAAGAGGTTTGAGAATAAACAACAAGGTGGAGGTCATGGAGGAAAGACCAGTGGACTCTCATATGGAGGTCTAAATGAAGATCAAAAGAAGGGTGAAGGCTCTAGTAGCAGCTAGAACCAAAAAGGAGATAACACCTACCATCCTCGTGATCAAAATAATGGAGACCAAAGAGGAAGGGGAAGATCTAGATGAGGATTGGGAAGAGGAGGCTTCTGTGGAACCTATTTCTAGTGTGGAGAAGAAGGAAATAGAGCCTATGAGTGTCCTCAACGTCATGGAAGGAAAAATAGAAGACCTGGGGGTAATGCATGAGTTGCACATGTTGATGAAGATGTTGAGTCTTCACATTCTGAGAATGCAGAAAGAGGAGAGGTTCTTATTACTAGAAGAGCCTTTCCGAATTAGGAGAAGGAGCCAACTCAAAGGAAGAATTTGTTTCACAGTAGATGTAAGTGTGAAGGTAAATTTTGCAATGTTATTATTGATGGAGGTAGTACTGATAACCTTGTTTCAGAAGAAATGGTTAGTAAGTCGCAGTTGGAGAGAAGAAGGAATCTAAACCCATTCCAGATTGCTTGGTTGCAGAAGGACCATAAAGCCTTGGTAAATGAACAATGTCTGGTAAAGTTGAAGATTGGAAATTACCATGATGAGGTATTGTGTGATATTATGCCTATGGATGTTTGTAATATGTTGTTAGGAAAACTGTAGTAGTTTGATCGGCGATCAATACATGATGGACATGCCAACACCTATTATTTGACAAAGGATGGAGTTCGCCATAAGTTGAAGCCCTTGAAAAAGGTAGAGGAAAAGGTATGCAGTAATGCAAGAATTTTGTTTGGCTGATGGAAGAAAGTTCCTAGAAAGTATGAGGCATGAGAATATACGTTTTGCATTGATCCCTAGAGTTGATAAAGAGGTTACTAATGAGGTACCTATAAAGGTTTTTGATATGTTGAATGAGTTTCAAGATATTGTTTCTGATGATGTAATTTGAAGGTTTGTCTCAAGAAGAAAGATTATCATTAGGATGAACCCACCTCGAGCCCGCTCGAATAAGGCAACTCATCGCATCACTCCAAAGAGAGCGAAGAGTTGAACAAACAAGTGCAAGAGTTGTGGAAAGGATTGATTCGAGAGAGTTTGTGTCCATGTGCAATACCTGCAGTACTAGCACCAAAGAAGGATGGGGAACGGTGGATGTGTACAAATTTTAGAGCCATCAACAAGATCACCATCAAGTATAGATTCCCCTTGCCAAGGATGGATGACATTATGGATTGTTTGAGTGGAGTTGAGTACTTCATGAAGATAGATTTGAAGAGCGGATATCACCAGATCCGTATTAGAGAAGGAGATGAACGGAAGACAACCTTTAAAACCAATGAGGCTAGTTGTATGAGTGGATTAGTCATGCCTTTGATCTCAACCAACGCATTGAGCACATTTATGACTTCATCAATGAGGGCTAAAAATAATTTTGTGAAATCTCATTGTTTATTTGGATGATATTTTTATTTTCAAGAAGACATTGATGAGCACCCGATGCACATCCTTTTTGAGAAGCTAAGGGAGGAGAAGCCATTGATTAATTTGAAGAAATGTAGTTTTGTGAAGAGAGAGTTGGTGTATCTGGGATTTTTTGTCTCAGCAGAGGGTCTTAAAATAGATCCATAGAAGGTGAGAGATATCATTGAATAGCCTACCCCAAGGAATGTTATAGAGGTAAGATCATTTCATGGACGAAAGCAAGTTTCACATGCACTATTAAGAATTCTAGTAGCATTTGTGCACCTCTAACTAAAGCAATGAGAGGAGATAGAAATGAGTTTAAGTAGACTACGAGAGCAGCCAAAATTTTTTGATATGTTGAAGAAGAAAGTTATAGAGCAACTGCTTTTTGCACTTCTAGATTTCAATAAGGTTCTAAGGTAGATTAGATGCTAGTGGCACTGCATAGATATTTTCTCGAAATAAGAAGGCAAGCATGTTACCTATTTTCAGTGAGAGGTTAAATGGATGCTAAGAAGAAACATTATGTCTATGACTCAAGAGTTTTGCTATAGTTCAAAGCTTTGGAAGAAATGGAGACACTATTTGTTGGGCTAAAATAATTTAGATTTATATAATCGATCACCAAGCTTTATAGTATCTCAATAGTCAAGGAAAGTTAAATCACAGGCACTTAAAATGGGTTGAGTTTTTGAAGAGTTATACTTTTGTTTTGAAGCACATGAGTGGAAGGTCAAAAGATAGATTCCTTAAGCATAAGGAAAATCTGCTACATAGAGATGAATATAGAGGTTGTTGGGTTTAATGAACTCAAGAGTTTGTATCTAGAAGATCTAGACTTTGTAGAAGCTTGGAAGGCTTGTTTGGAAACTGTTACATTAGATATGACAAGATGGTTGGATTTCTTAATCCAAAATGGGATGTTTAGAGGAAGCCACCTCAGCATTCCAAGGAGTTCTATGAGAGATAATCTAATCAAGAGAGAAGCATAGTGGAGGATTGGTTGGACATTTTGGTTGAGAGAAGACCATTGCTCTTGTCAGTGAGAATAATTATTGGCCATAGTTACAACAAGATGTGAAGAATTTTGTACAAAGTCATAGAGTATGTCACATGGTGAAAGGAACAAGTCAAAATATTGGATTGTATCAACCATTACCTGTACCTAAGAGGCCATGGGAGGATATTATCATGGATTTTGTTCTTGGATTGCAAAGGACACATAGAGGGAATTATTCCATATTTGTGGTGGTGGATATATTTTTAAAGATGGCACATTTTATTCTGTGGCATAAGACCAATGATGTTGTTCATGTTGCGTAGTTGTTTTTAAGGAGGTGGTGAGGCTATATGGTCTACAAAAGAGTATAGTCTCAAACTGAGATACCAAATTTGTTGGTTATTTCTCAAGGACATTATGGAACAAGCTGAAGACATATTTGAAGTTTAGTTATGCACACCATCCACATACTGATGGACAAAAAGAGGTGGTAAATAGGAGTTTGGGCAACCTGCTAAGATGCTTAGCTGGAGATAAGCCCAAGGGATGGGATTTGATTATACCACAGGTGGAATTTGCTTACAACAATTATGTTAATAAGAGCATTGGTAAATCACCATTCTATATTGTTTATGGGAGTAGTCCAAGAACTACTTCTAAAATTGAGAAGATGGATAAGGGGAGAAGAGAAGGCCGAGGGGTCAAGATTTTGGTTGAGCACTTGAAGAATTTGAACAAAGAGGTGAAGAAACATATCAATAAGATGAACTCACAATATCAAGAAAATCAGAAAAGGAGACATAATGAGTTCAAGGTAGGAGATGAAGTCATGGTTCATTTGCTAAAGGAAAGGTTTCTAGTTGGTACATATAACAAGTTAAAAATGAAGAAGTGTGGACCATGCAAGATCCTAAAGAAGCATGATTTAGGAAATGCTTATGAGGTAGAGTTTCCTAGTGGAATAAAAATTTCTGCTATGTTCAACATTGCTGATTTGACAGAGTATCATGAAGGTGAAATAGAGGAGGGGTCGATAAATGAACATTTGAAAATTCCAGCACCTACTTCAAAGAAGGAAGAGATAGAAGAAATCCTGGATAGTTGTGTGGGTAGAAGCACAAGAAACATGCAATATGTAGAGTACTTGGTGAAATGGAGAGGAAGGCCTACTGAAGATTCATCATGGTTATCTGAGGATGAGGTTAACCATCTTGGTTTCCCTCTAACTCCTGAGAAGTGAGATGGTCACTTTTCAAATTACCCTGGGTGTCTAATGCAAGAGCATCCTGTAGGGAAATCTTGCATCTCCAAAAAAAAAAAATGCTTTTATTTTCTTTAGTTGTTTTGAGTCTCATGATGACACTTAGGGGGTATAAGACTGTCATGCATCAAAAATAGCGAAAAACGGACACTTACTATTTTTAGTAAGTCAACCTAAACGTGGCCTCAGATGACTCCTAAAATTTACTCCCAAGGAGCATAATTGGAAAAATTTCTGGATCGCGAAAAGAATCACCTCCTCAATACCTCTGCGAGACGGTTTGGGAGAAATTAAAGTTTTTGTCCCAGAAATTTTATCCAACGCAACTTCAAATTCAAATAATATAAAACTTTAGAGGCCCCCCAAAATAGCCTTCAAAAAGTGGTCTAACCTACCTACAAGTGGATATGTGTGTTGTAGAGCCTGGCCAAGAGCTTTCCAACAATATGCAATAATAGAAAATTGAACACTAAATCAAAAGTTATGGCCCCAAGCAGTTGGTCCTTCTCTAAAAATTGAATTTCATTAAAAATTTCTTCCTAGGCTAGAAATCAAATGATGAGACTTTTGGTGCTAAAACAAAAGGGGAAATTTGAACTTTCTAAGACACTCTAGGGTGGTTATTAGGGAAAATAAAAAGGGTTAAGTAGGGGTTGTAGAAGGTGACCCGATAGTACAGATTGTGGCTCCAAATAGTAGATTTTATTTTCATAGTTGATTTTGTTGTAATGAATCAAGCCCATGAGGTTGTTGCATGTAAGCTTTGAATCTGTAATTTCATTTTCTGAAAATAATTGAAAGTGAGTTATTTTTCTGTCTCGCATCTTCTATGCTGGTATTTGTTGTTGTGATTTATGTGGGTCTTGTGCAGTGTTTCCCTCCTCAAGGTCCTCATCAAGTAACCATAGATCAATAAGAACCCTTCAAGAATCCATGCAAAGATGTAGTTGTCTTCATCCAGAATATCTTGAATATAGTCTCATCACATATCTACATTTTACATATTTTAGTTAACATGTAAAACATGCAAAACAATCTCTTTACATATGAAATCCACTTAAAAATCTCGACATTCACATCAAACATGTAATTTAAATAATGGAATAAGAACATATTTGCAAACCTACAGTTGAAAAAAAGAGCAAACTATAACCCAATAGGAAAACCAAGTTGTCTAGGAGCTTATAACATATGAAACATATTAGCTCCACAACTCACAAAGAGGTTAGTGGGTTATTTTCTAGTGCTTTCATGTAACCAATGGCTAAAACCATGAAGCCAACATAAGCAATCCATTATGTAGTCCAAATAGAGGGTGTTTCTCCATGTGACCACGATGTCTGTACCCATCCAACATGAACACCTTCTCACTGCACATGACCACAAGGTAAAAGAAAAAACAACCAAACAATAGGATATATGTATATATTGCCAAACAATAGCTCCAAGTTACCAAAACATAACCAAATCCATAAAGATCCATAATCAAGAGCTTCCAATTCCCAACATGGATTATATTGACAATATCCATGGATTTCAATCTCATAAATTTGCAAAATAAATTTAACTCATAGAACATTCATGGCATTCCCACAAGCCTTCCAATAACCTCTAATTCCTTCTAACAAATTCCCACAAGCTTTCCAAGTTAATAAATAAAAAAGAAGGGATACCCAAAACCAAATTCACCTTAAGCTCTAATACCAAATGATGAGAAATAAATAGGTTCTTATACCAATTATTGAAAATTAAATCTCCATCCAGATATGACTTCAATGGATGAGATACAAGTCTTGGACTACATCAACATGAAAATCTAAAACTTATATGTGAATCTGAAAAATTAAGTTGGCTTAATATAGAAATTACATGATTAGATTCATATTCTTTATGATGTCAAAAATTAACCAACATAATATGCTTATTAACACCATCTTATGTGAAATTATAACAATATATAAAGAATAACATAACCATAAGATAACATCAATAAGGCACAAATCAGCAATACAAGAGCATCACATAACATAGGATTTAAGTGGAGAAACCCTTGCAGGAAAGAAATCCACCAAGAAGAGAGGCCAAGTATGCATGTTATCTTTAAATAATTGATATTACAATACAAGTACTTACATTCTCCTCTTTTCCTCTACCATGGCAGCACCTATGCACCTTTGAACAACCTCCTTATGCCTCAACCTATGCTTATTCTTGCAATGAAACTCTATATTCGACTATTGCTCATCTTTTCTACATCCAAGAATTTGATTTTATAGACTTGTGAATACATCTTAATCCCCAAACAAGGCTCACAAAGATGATCATTCATTCCAAACATCCCCAACCCTTGGATTACCTTCTCTAAATGCGAAAAGAGACTGGTTTTCGATCCAATACATTCTCTCCAACATTGGCACCCAAACTTGGAAGATAATCATTACATTAAATGTAATAAATGATGGAGTACCAAGAGACACATGTTGCCTCATTCCAAGCTCCCACTGGGAGAATCCCAATGCCACTCAATTGTCCTTTTCTTTATTATTTATTATCCCATTCTAGGCATCCACGTGTTGGGAAGAGAATATTAAATATTTTTGTAAGCAAGTCACCGTTACTATTGCTAGTGGACCCATCACCCCTTATGAATATATTACAAACAATGGTGAGAGTTAATATTATAAAATATTTTCCCAATACACCCTAAGTTCCTAGAGACACTTTGCAAGGATGTTGGAATCATGCAATATGACACCAAATTTACAAGGTAGATGACACCTTAATCGTAACATTCTCCTTATATAATAAGTCAATGATTTGTTCTAATATTCTTTTGTTGATTCAAATGTAACTTAATATATTTTCCTTGGAAGGTACACATTTACAAACTCTTATAGAGCTCTAAGATATTGCACATTGTGTAGTCACACATTTTCCACCCTCATCCTCTACCAAGGGTCCTTCCCCTCTCTTAGGAGACAAATATGGTCATAGCCATAATGACCATACCCAACATAATTCATATGGATCCCATCACTCTCCTCAATATTGAGGATGTGGTTTATCTTAGTAGTGACATGTTCACTTTGTTTCTTAAAATTGTGACATTGTGCTTTTGATTATCTTGAGAGTGTCATGCTTCCTTATTTGAGTTTGACTATTTTTTTGATGAGAGTTGCTTAGGTTAGCTTGATTTTTTTCAAGAATGTGCTATTGTATGGAAGGAGTCTATTCCTAATGGCTGGGACATCTTGGATGGTTGGAAAAATCTTGATGATTATATTATACCAAATCCTACAAAATCTATAGCTCTTGTTGTATAATAGTTTAATCACTTGTTATTTTATCTTACGTTCTTCTGTCCTCTATTTAAAACTTTACTTCACCTCTAACTTTTAGGTTTGATACCATTCCACTCTTTTGTTTTGTTTTGTTAAATATTGGTGTATGACAAAACCCTCCACAGCTTGCTTACACCAAATCTCAAGAAGACACCTCACTGCCTTCACCAAGAACCTAGTAATACTCTAAGCTCTGTACTGACTTGGTTCAACAATGGAACCTTGCTACAACTCTGTCCTAAGAGTTTCTACTTGTGCTTTCACTTTGGAGGGTTCAACACCTTCTTGTAAATTACTGCCTCTTTTCACACCTAGAAGAGTCTAAATGTGATCTTCAACACCATGCTTTGGCTACCTACAGGGGAGTTAGGGACATTGCTCTGATGCATTTCATGACCATTTGAAGCCATCTTGTGAGCTCCTCAAAGACCACTCCTACCGATTTCAAAAGATAACCGTTGGAGGGGGCTATTCCTTGTAGCCTTTACCAGTCAGTATTCTGACTTTTTCTCTATTATCTGTCAAATGACCTGCCAAAAAAAATATGTTTTCAGATACCCTTTTCAGGGTTTCAAATCCTGCATCAAGTCTTACACCCTTGTCTGTTCCGTACAATGGACTCCAAAGCCCTTGGAGTGGAGGGCTAATTCACTTTGTATTTAGGGTTTTTCTGTTATTGGGTCTCAACTACCACCAAATTACAAATGGACCCCTTAAACCTGGAGGAATATAGAATCCCTATCTTTCCCTTCCTAGGACTATATGGGTTCCGTACAGTGTATGTTTCCCCTGCTTAGGTTCCTTGTTTTTCACCCTAATTTCCTAGCCAGGTCCTAAGCTCGCCTAGGGTTTAGGTGTATTCTCATTGGCTCTTTGTTCCATGCTATCTACTGGAAAATATATATAAACACATGACTCTTCTCCCATATTCCACAGTCTTAGGAGGATCCCACGGTCTGTGGTTATGGGGAAGTCATTTACAAAAGACTGTCTCAAAACTGCAATAAGAACGCTTCCAAACTAATGCCTATGGAGACTAAAAATGAAATCCTACTCTAAGCAATCTGTATACAGAGGGAAAACCGACACAAATCTACACTAAGAACTCCAATGCATTGAATGAAACAGTATTTACAAAGTTTTAGAATCCACTGTCTTCAAAAACTCACGGGCAGCAACATAAAGTGCAGATTTTGCTTAAAACAGGGTTACCGTGCTGTTTTCACCTAAATCTTAAACACTACGCACTATCAACCTGCAAGGTGAATATCATACATCAACAAAGATGTTAACACTACCATTGAAATACAAATAACGTGCTATATTAGTATGAAATGCCTAAATAAACCCTACTGCGTAAAACACACTGTGTTTTCCAGAAAACACAGAAATTGCATGAAAACTAGAAATCTGTCCTCTTATTCACATCAAAAACTTTGAATATCATGCAACAACTCCACCACTCTATCTAATCCTGAGCCATATCAACATTGGTCGTTACATTTCCCTATTTCAAGGGCATTACTCATTCCAAATATCCCTGATTTTAAGGGAATCCTAAATAACTTCCAAACCGCATGCCATCTTTTATTGTTATCATGCAGTTTTGGCAATATTCCTGCCAACTACGCCATTATCCTTCTTTTTTAGGATTTTCTAACTCATTGTCTATGAGTTAACAACCCTTCAACTGACCACTAATATCTTCCATCAACGAGGAAGTGACTCAACACAAATTGTTGCATCATATCTTCAAGCACAACATTCTATACCTTAATAAGGCAAAATTTACCAACAAACAACTATGATGACTAAAATAACACCTAGACAAAAGATTGATTCAACCTACCACACAACATGCTGACTTGGCCAAGGTCAGAACAAGCCAAAACTTTTCAAACCAAAACTTTGTGCAAATCAATTTGGAGATTGGCCTTGGTGCTCCTGCACCATCCTCCCCAAAATAGAGAATTCAATCCATCCTTGGATTGAGTAAGTTAGGATCAATACCTAACTTCTTGAATTCTGCCTCCTTGATCCATACTGCATCTGTATCAGGTTGCCCATGCCTTTTTATCAGATGTTCTTTATATTCCTTATTCCTAGTCTTCTGGTAGACCCTTGTGTCCAAGATTTGATCAGCTTGTTTGACTGTGACTGGGGGAAGTTTGAGTTCTTCAACATCTTGAGTGACTTCATGAAGTGTCTGATCCAAATCCTGGGGTGATCCTTTGTAATGCATCAGATCTGCAACATTAAAAATAGGGGACAGTCCACTGTCATCAGGTAAATGCACCTTGAAAGCATTGTTGCCATACTTTTCCAAGATAGGGCAGGGACCTATCCTCTTCATCTGCAACTTGTGAGGGACTCCCTTCTGCAATCTAGCCTTGTTCAGATGCACCATCACAAGGTCGCCAACATTAAACTAAACTTCTTTCCTATGCTCATCCACTTTAGCCTTATGCTTCATGGTGTTTTCTGCCAAGGTCTTTCTGACTGTCTCATGAATCTCCTGCATTGCACAAGAAAAATCATCTGCATAACCACTTCCTTTGACTCCATCCTTCAGCTCTCTCAGCTCATAGACACCCCTGGGATGTAAACCATACACAATTTCAAAGGGGCTCTTCCC
The DNA here is from genome assembly GCA_007258455.2 of Sequoia sempervirens. Lineage (NCBI taxonomy): Eukaryota > Viridiplantae > Streptophyta > Pinopsida > Cupressales > Cupressaceae > Sequoia > Sequoia sempervirens. The sequence goes on along the minus strand of VDFB02000003.1, from coordinate 318,508,899 downwards.
TGTGGATCTATTGACTGTGTCATTATATGCATACTCAGCCTACCCAATAATCTGATCCCATTGTTGACCATACTCCTTGGTCAAGCATCTAAGAAGGTTTCCAAGTGTCCTATTCACAACTTCGGTCTGACCATCAGTTTGGGGATGGTATGCAGATCCAAAGGACAGATTGGTGCCCATTCTCTGCCAAAGTGTCTTCCAAAAGTGGCTCATAAATTTAGTATCCCTGTCGGATACAATGCTGATTGGCAAACCATGAATCCTAACTATTTCCTTGAAGAAAAGTGAGGCTATTTGACTGGCATCATTGGTTGTTTTGCAGGGTATAAAGTGAGCCATTTTGCTGAATCTATCAACCACAACATAAACACTGTCCATTCCTTGCCTTGTCTTGGGTAAACCAACTACAAAGTCCATGCTTAAGCATTCCCATGGCCTAGAAGGGATTGGCAGTGGCTGGTATAAGCCTGCATTTGAAGAAGTGCCTTTTGCTTTTTGACACACTACACAACTCTCTACATATTTTCTGACATCTAGATTCATCTTAGGCCAAAAATAAAACCTTTGGACAAGCTCTTGAGTTTTGGTGATCCCAAAATGACCACTCAATGCACCATTATGTTTCTCTTGAATTAAATTCTCCCTAATAGAACCTCTAGGAACACAAAGCTGATTGCCTTTAAACAACAAATCACTTTGCAATGTGTATTCAACATACTTGCTATGAAAATGGTTCTTAAACTCAAGGCATACCTTATAAATTTCTCCAAAATCTTCATCATCTGCATATAGATCCTTGAAGTGATCTATTCCCATGCTTTTCAATTGGATTTCTTGGATGGTAAGAACTCTCCTGCTCAATGCATCAGCAACTTTGTTGAGAGCTCCTTTCTTGTGCTTGATGTTGAAGGTGTAGGCTTGCAAGTACTCCACCCATTTCATGTGCCTGTGACTCAACTTCTCTTGTGAATTCAGAAAACTGAGTGCTTGGTTGTCTGAGTACACAATGAATTCCTTGGGAAGCAAGTAGTGCCTCCACTTCCTTAGTGCTTGGACCAATGCATACATTTCCAGGTCATAAGAAGAGTACTTCTTCTTGGCTTCACTTAGCTTCTCAGAATGAAAAGCCACCGGTCTGCCCTCTTGGCTAAGAACAGCTCCAATTGCTACATTACTAGCATCACACTCAATTGTAAATAGTTTCTCAAAACTTGGCAACACCAAAATAGGTTGAGTAGCTACCTTTTCCTTCAGCAACTCAAAACTCTTGTTAGCTTGTTCATTCCACACAAACTTGGTTTTCATTCCTCCCTTAATTGTATCCAACATAGGAGCACAAATTGCACTAAATTGTTTGATGAATTTCCTATAGTACTGAGCAAGACCATGGAAGCTTCTTACCTCTGTTGCTGTCTTGGGAGTAGGCCAATTAAGAATGGCTTCTACCTTGCTGCTGTCCATCTTCAAATTGCCATGTGATAACACAAAACCAAGGTACACCAACTCTGTTTTGACGAACTCACACTTTTCCAGATTAATCTTCAGCTTCTCCTCCTGTAGCTTCTTGAAAACCATCTCAATGTGTTGGAGGTGCTCTTCTCTAGTTCTGCTATAAATTAGTATATCATCAAGATACACTACTACAAACTTGCCAATGTAGTCCTAGAGAATTTCATTCATGAGTCTCATGAATGTGGAGGGGGCATTAGACAAACCAAATGGCATTACTAGCCACTCATAGAGACCCTCATTGGTTTTGAAGGCTGTTTTCCACTCATCACCCTCATGTATTCTAATTTGGTGGTAACCACTCTTTAAATCTATCTTGGTATAGTACCTAGCTTCACCTAGACAATCCATGAGGTCTTCAATCCTAGGAATGGGAAACCTATACCTGATGGTTATCTTATTGATTGCCCTGGAATCAGTACAAAGCCTCCATTCTCCTCCTTTCTTGGGTGCTAAGACGGTGGGTACTGCACAAGGACTAATGCTTTTCCTAATGAGACCTTGATCAAGCAATTCTTGAATCTGCTTGGCTATCTCCTCATTCTATTGAGGTGTCATCTTGTAGGCTGCTTTGTTTGGAAGGGTGGCTCCTGGTATCAAGTCTATCCTATGACTTATGGCTCTTTTAGGAGGTAAAGTTGCTGGTTGACCACTACTTACTATGTTCTCATAGTTCTGCAACAAGTCTTGAATCTCCTTTGGTAGTTCTTTCTTTTCAGCTGCCTTCTCTTTGCTTGCCTCTCTTGGCTTGATCATGATTGCATAGCCAAATCCTTCTCCTTCTTCCAAGGTCTTTAAGAACTCCTTTTCACCAGTTATCAACAACTTAGAACCTGCTGTCTGCACCTCATTATCTTCCAACAAAGATTGAATCTTGTATGTGACATTGTCCTTCTTGAAGGTGTATGAGTTCTTGGCTCCATCATGCACAGCTTGGTGGTCAAATTGCCATGGCCTACCTAGGAGCAAGTGGCATGCATCCATAGGTAACACATCACACAAAACTTTGTCTTTGTACTTTCCAATTGAAAACTCCACCCATGCTTGTTCATTCACCAAGACATGCTGACCCTTGTTGAGCCATGTAACCTTGTAAGGATTACTGTGAGATATCCTTGTCAATTTCAGTTTCCTGACTGCCTCTTCTGACACAATATTGTTAGTAGAACCTGAATCTATAATCACTTTGCACACTTTCCCCACCATCTTGCACTTTATCCTAAACAAAGATCTTCTTTGGCTTGGTTCCTCTTTGACCAGTTCCTTGATTAAGGTCCTTCTCATCATGAGATTCTCACCTTCCTCTGAGCTCAATGGTACTTCTGATTGTTTATTTGTTGTAGCTGCTTCATCTTGAATTAGATGGGTTCTCTTATCTCCTCCATGAGAAGTGCTTCCTTTCTCAGGACATCTATAGGTTGGGTGTCCCAACTGGTTGCAATGATAGCATTTCATGTTGGTGAAGTAACTACCCCTTCCTTGTCCACCACTTCTTCCTCTAGGGCTGAAACCTCTTCCTCTACCACCTCTACTGGAGCTTCCTTCTTGCTGATCAGAAAATTTGACTTCTCCTTGAGCTCTTGATTCTGAGCCTCTTCCACTATAGCTTTCTCTTTGTCCTCTGCTGTCCTTGCCTTTACCTCTACCTTTAGGGTTCTGTTCTTGTTTCTTTTTGCCTTTCTCCTCTATCTTCAAGGCCATTTGATAGCATTGACGTACTGATTTGAAGTTTACCAAGCTCATATCTTCTTGGATAGACCACTTGAGTCCATTTAGGTACCTTGCCAACCTAATGCTTTCATCCTCAACCACTTTTGATCTAAGGCACAATTTCTGAAACTCCTCTGTGTATGTTTGGACATCCATGTCCTTTTGCCTCAGATTGTGTCTCCTCCTATGCAACTGGACTTCATAATCATCTGGAAGATAAGTTTGCCTTATCTTGGTCACCATTCCTCTCCATGAAACTATGGGACCTTTGCCTTCTTTCTCTCTTTCTGATTGTACAAACTTCCACCATGTGAGAGCTGCTCCTCTCAACCTTGACTTGGACACCTTCACCTTTTGGGCCTCTGTTATGCCATCACTCTCAAAGTGATTCTCAATGCTCTCAATCCAATCTACTACTGAATCTGGATCCATTTGTCCACTAAAAAGTGGCACACCATCCAATGCTTTACCACTCAAGGCCTACAATTCCTTCAAGAATGGTTCCTCTGCAAGAACAGGATCAGGCTTTGGAGCTTCCTCCTCCAATTCCACCTCTTTTTCCTTGGCTTCCCGCTCTTCCTTTTTCTTAATCTTGTCCTTCACAGTGTCTACTGTTTCTTGGACTTCATCTAGGAGTTTCTCCATCTGAGATATCCTCTCTCTGAGCAACCGGTTATCTTCCTCTTGCTCTTCTACTTTCTTTGCTAGCTCTACATTTGTCACCATGGTTCTTTCCTCTGGTGTATTCTCTCCTACTGACTCAGTGGATTGGCTCATTAATCACAAGCCTTGAATCTACTCTCTGCTCTGATACCAATATGGTGCGCACAAAACCTCCATGCCTTTGCTGGGCACCAAACCCTCCTAAGAAGTACACTCACCTTCTCACCAAGAACCTAGTAATACTCTAAGCTCCTCAGACTAACTTGTCTAACAATGGAACCTTTGCTATAACTCACCCTAAGAGTTTCTACTTGTGCTTCACTTTGGAGGGTTCAACACCTTCTTGGAAATTACTGCCTCCTTTCAACACCTAGAAGAGTCTAGATGTTATCTTCAACACCATGCTTTGGCTACCTGTAGGGGAGTTAGGGACATTGCTCTGATGCATTTCATAACCATTTGAAGCCCTCTTGGAAGTTCCTCAAAGACCAATTCTACCGATTTCAAAAAAGATAACCGCTGAGGGGCTTATTCCTTTTGAAGCGCTTTACTAGCCAAGATTCTCGACTTTTCTCTATTATCTGGCTAAATGACCTAAGCAAACAAAATATGTTTCAGATACCTTTTCAGGGTTTTAAACTTACATCAAGTCTTAAGCACCTTTATCCTGCTCCTTGCATACTGGACTCCAAAGTCTTTGGAATGGGAGGGCTAATCTTACTTTGTATTTAGGGTTTTTCTCCTGCAAGCTATTAACTTCAACTACCACTCAAATTACAAATGGACCCTTAAACCTGAGGTGAATACAAAAAATCCCTATTCCTTCCTTCCTAGGGACTGTGATGGGTTTCAGCATACAATGTCTTTTTTTCCCCCCTAGGTTCCTTTTGTTTTTCACTCCTAATTTCTAGCTTCAGTCCTAAGCTCCGCCTAGTTTAGGTGTGTGTATTCCTTTACTTTCGCCTTTGTTCCATGCTATCTACTTTTGTGAAAATATATATAAATGACATGACTCTTCTCCCATATTCCACAGTCTCAGGGAGATCCCACGGTCTGTGGCTATGGGGGAGTCATTTTACAAAAGACTGCCTCAAAACTGCAATAAGAATGCTTCCAAACTAATGACTATGGAGACTAAAATGAAATCCTACTCTAAGCAACCTGTATACAGGGGGAAAATGACACAAATCTACACTAAGAACTCCAATGCATTGAATGAAACAGTATTTACAAAGTTTGAGAATCCACTGTCATCAAAAACTCACGGGCAGAAACATAAAGTGCAGATTTTGCTTAAAACAGGGTTAACGTGCTATTTCCACCTGAGTTTTGAACACCACACATTATCAACATACAAAGTGAGTTTCATACATCAAGAAAGATGTTAACACTGCTATTTAAATACAAATAACATGCTATGTTAATATGCAATAACTAAATAAACCCTACTGTGCAAAACACACCGTGTTTTCCAAAAAATACATAAATTACATGAAAACCAGAAAACTGTCTTATTATTCACACCACAAACTTTGAATACAATGCAACCACCCTACTATTCTCTCTATTCCCGAGCCATATCATCATTGGTCGTTACCTTTTCCTGTTTGTTTCAAGGGCATTACTCATTCCAAATATCCCTGATTTTAAGGGAATCCTAGATAACTTCCAAACCGCATGCAACCACTCACTGTTATCATGCAGTTTTCGCAAGATTCCTGCAATACTCACCATTATCCCTCTTTTTAGGATCTCCTAACTCGTTATCCTTGAGTTAACAACTCTTCAACTGACCACTAACATCTTCCATCAACGAGGAAGTGACTCTAACACAAGTTGTTGCATTGTATTTTCAAGCACAACATACTATACCTTAATAAAGTAAAAATATACCAACAAACAACTATGATGACTAAAATAACACCTAGACAAAAGATTGATTCAACCTACCACACAACATGCTGACTTGGCCAAGGTTAGTACAAGCCAAAACTTTTCAAACCAAAATTTTGTGCAAATCAATTTGGAGATTGGCCTTGGTGCTCACACCAAATATGATTCAACATAATTCTTTATACAAAATATTATATAAGACTCTAATTTATCCCCCACCCCAAATAATAATAATTTAATTTATTAAAATCACTTATTATAAAATATGATTGAAAAAAGTCACCAATTCTAACACTATTTTAACTTAAAATTTTATTTTATCATAAAATTTTCTATTATAATCTATATATTCAACTTACAATTTCAAATATAAAACTTAAAAACAAATACTAATATAATTTTAAAAGTGTCTGAAATAATTGTACTATTCGAAGGTTAAATTAGATTAAGACAATAAGATTTGGAGATGTGGAGTGCACTTGCTAGACTAAATTGAAACCATTTAAATATTGTAGAAATGACAAAATCAAATTATTTTATTTAATAAAATAAAAAACTTAAGATTTTGAAAATATACCTTTTTATCACCTGCCTTCTTTTGTATGTATATATATAAACCAATTACATTAAGACAATAAGATTTGGAGATGTAGAATACACTTGCTAGACTAAATTAAAACCATTAAAGTATTGTAGAAATGATAAAATGAAGCTATTTTATTTAATAAAATAGAAAAATATACCTTTTTATCACCTTCCTTCTTTTGTATGTATATACAAAAACCATATTCTTTCATGGAAGAACAAAATAAAATTAGTAGCTATCGTGCTGATCTTTTCAAAATCTTGCAAGTGAAAACAATTTACAGAGGCAAGCAAAGAAATATTTAATGAACAACTTATCAATCACACAAGTTCATACGTTTTTTAAAATATTGAGTAAGTACGCCCTTTACATTTTATTTATTTTGAAAAAAGTTTCAGACGTAAACCCCAGATGTTGTTGTTCAAATATGTGCAGGTATGGAGACGACAGGCAAAACAAAATCGTTGCGTTGGACTGTGAAAGTGTGTTTAGAATCCATGTCTTATAAACTTCTCCAAACTGCTTACATCATCACTCCTCGGATCTTTTGTATTGCATGATTGTTTCTTTTATAAATATCCAGGATTTCTACTTCCATTCCATTCCATTACATTTCCTATACTTTCTTCCTCATTTCAGTGCATTTTATTGTTCTGTATTGAAGATCTTGAATCGAATTTTGTAATGGGGAGCAGCGGAAGAAGTCCTTTATTCCAAGCTTTTATGGTGAAGAATATGAGGAAGTTGTTGTGGCGCAGGAAATGGGGATATTTGAATGTTCGAAAGGGATATGTTCCTGTGTATGTTGGGACCAATCGCACCCGCTTTATTATGCGCGTCAGGAATTTAAACCATCCGGTTTTCCGTCCATTGTTAGATGAAGTTGGGAATGAATTGGGATTCGATCACAGGATGGGGGTTCTGATTCCCTGTGAAGAAGCTGTGTTTGAATCCCTCATTTCTGTTGTGGATAAGAGGCGGCCTTCAGCAAAGACAAACTGGAGGCGGGAGGCCCAATCCATGCTCTGCATTAGGGCTACCATGGTCTGTGACTAAATTGTTAGTATAGTTGGTTGAGGAACAAATGGTGAAGACGGGAGAAAAAGAAGAGAAAGTGGTGTGATGTTTTTGTTTGTTTTTAGGGTTGAAGATTTATTGAGGTTGATTATGCTTCACCTCTCTTTAATGTAAAATGTTTATTCATAAAATATAATAATGTTTTTATAATTTATTTAATGTCTTGGTTGAGTGTTATTTTGTTAATTAAATTTATTTTTATAAAATTTTGTACAAATATCTTTTTCTTTAAAAATTTTATATTCATTTACATATTTATCATAGATAAATTTATATAAAAGACTTCAAGAGGTGTCTTCTCTAGATCACTCATTGTAATTTTATATAAGAATTTAACAAAAAATAAATTAAAAATTAGAGAAAGATATATCTCAACATCATAAATAAGTCTACTTAATATATTATTATTAGTTCCCACGGAAGGAACTAATTCATGATTTTTAAATGCATGATTTTTTAACTTTTCACATTCAAAATATTTTCCTCAATTTTATTGGTTAATTTTTTGAGCAATAAGATTAGACATAAACTTTTTATCACAATTTTTCAAGGTTTTTCTGCCACAAAGACCATAATAAAAAACATATTTAACTAATTTTTAGGAAATTTTTTGAACTCTTCAAAATTTGTTTACTTGTTATGTTTTCCATTCTATGCATTTATTTACTTGTCACATCTTAAATAAAATATAATTCAAATAACAAATTCAAATATATAAAATAATCTAATAACAAATTAAAAAAAAGTTTTTTTAATATATTATATTATTAATTTGACAACATATTATAATTTATAGACTATATAATATCTAATATATAATTTAATATATTTTAATTATATTATATTATGAAATATTTTTAATATATATATTATATTATTAATTTACAACATATTATAATATTATAATTTTATATTTATTTTAATTTTAAATTATGTAATATGTTAACTTTTTAATAATTTAATATATTTTAATTATATTATATTATTAAATATTTTTAATATATATTATATTATATTAAATTAACATCTAATATATTAAATTAATCTGGCTATATAGTGATTTGCCTTTTTTCATTTCTATTTATTTAAAATTTGTCCTTTTACCTAAAAATAAAAAGATATTAAAACAAATAATGAATATTCATTTGTATAAAAAAATATTTAAAAATCTTAATTTATCACTTAAACTCATCCAATTAAATTTAATAAATTTAAATATTAATTATTTTATAATATAAAATTCTTACTTACCTTTATATATATTATATATTATTTTAAAAGATATTATATATTAAAAGAATGTTCAAATAAAAAAATATAAACATTTTATTAATATCTAATATAATTATACCATAATCATTATTCATTTTTAAAAGAAAGGATTTAGAAAAGGCCCTCCCACTATCCTCAAATATCATTGGCTAAAACAATTTAAGTTTGTTTTAGGTGATGCCAACCAATTTTGTCCAAAATTTGATATCGGAGAATACAATTATTATGAAAAGTTAAAGTTTTGAAATTCTTTTTAAAAACTATTCTTTTAAAAAAAATTTGAAAAATACTTAAAATAGTGATTTAAAATTCTATATTGGGTAAAAATAACCAAAGAAAAATGTTTCCAGCATTATGAAACAAGGTTTTTACATTGCAAAAAAGTGTTGATGAGGTTAAAAGTAAAATATATTAAATTTTTTAAATTTAAATATATTCAATTTATTCTCTCAAAATTTTAATTATTATATGGCAACAAACCAATCAAACTTATTATTTTAAATTATTTATCAAGTTTCAATTCCATTATTGCAACTTATAATTATTATCATGAGTTCTAAAAGCCATCTTAGGAATGTCCTTCTGACGTAGATCTAATAATAGTCCAATCATAAAGAAAGCTTGGAGAAGAAGCAAAGAAGAAGCATGTGCCATGTAGTTCATTCAAGAGCTCATCAACCATTGGAATAGGAAATATGTCCTTGATAGTAATTTTATTCAGCCCTTGAAAACAAATACGAAGTTTTCCCAAGGCCCATATTTTTTTGAACCAGTTGAATTGGTGAAGAGTAAGGACCTATGCTTAATTGAATGACACTATATTTATTTTCAAGGCCCATATTTTTTTGAACTAGATGAATTGGTGAAGAGTAAGGACCTATGCTTAATTGAATGACACTACTTGAAAGATTATTCAAGGCTTTGAATAGCACAAAGCTAGGTGATAATTCCAAACATTATTTTCTGCCAGTCATCATAGAGAGGGGCTTCTAACTAACAATAGTTTCAACTCAAATATTACTAACTCTAAGATCACAAATCAAACCAAGCTCACAAAATATCAGTAAATACAATCAGTCTTCAAACCAATTCAGTGAATGCTCACTCCAAAATATTTCAGTTACCATCAAAGCCAAATAAGCTTTTGAACTGATTTATTTGAATAGTAAGATCTTATGCAACCACGATTATCTTTCAATAGGAAATTTGCACAAAATTTTGGTAGTCTTTCTTTTCAGAAAACATCATCTATTTATGAACTAGTAGACTATTAATTGTAATGCAAATTTGACCACATTTGTGTCTAAAATTATTGTCGATGTTACCCAGTTGAATAATATTTGTGATTTGTCTCCTAGTGGCACAAATTTGACCACGAGAGTCATACATATGCATCTTTTTTTTTTTATTAGTAAACACTACAAGGGGCAGCACCCTATATTGATTTTCAAAAGATTTTACATGAGTAGTAGCAGAAAATGTTGGCTAGTCATTTTTGTATTATTGACCAACCAGAACATCTAGATAACAAAACATGGAGACCAAAATCTAGTTTCCGATTTAGTTATTGGTAGAACAGGAGGACACAATAGACTATGGTAAATAAACCCCACTCCCAGGACTGACACAAAAACTAGTAACCATAAACTACTGTGAAGATAATTACATTGCACCTAGATTCAAAAACCCACCCTATAAGACGTCAATTCTCAGAGGTCCTCATCTTCATCATCAGCTTCACACTGCTTTAGGTAAGCCTTATAACTGGCGATTGTGGGATAGTCGGGGCTGCAGTTCCTGTGAGCTAGATCATTAGCTTTTTCTTCTAGGTCCCATTGGTCATTTTCCTTCCATTCCTCTCCCTCACCCAGTCCCCATTCCTAGACATCATCAACATCAAACTCATCCTCAAGTTCCTCATCCTCTGAGTACCTTCTGACCCAACCCCTAGGTAGATTTGTAGTTAGATTTGCAGCTCTGAGGAGGAAGAAGATGCTCCTATCCCTTTTTTCCCATAGTTTTTCAAAACCTTCAGGATTAATGGTGTGAATCAAAGGGAATTTCATAACCTCACGACCCCTCACACGCGTCATATAATAGTTTTGTGGCATGGGAATGTTCCTTTCCTCATCCACATTATCCAATGCTACATCTATTTCACCCATGTAAGTGCAAAAACCATCTGGGTCAATTTCTTACCTAGCCTTGGAAACACCCATGTGAAGGAGGACTGCAAGAAACATTGTTAGAATCTCTGTGTTGGCTCGTGCTTTGTGGTAGGCATTCAGGAATTCTGGACCCAACATGCACTTAGTGGCCACTAGGATGAGCAGATGAGAGGATTGAATAAGGCCTTGCAAATGTTTGTCCGTGATTTCCCCGCGAAAAGCCTGCATTTGTTTGTTCGTTTCCAAAGCCAGTGGCGTCTCCATTGCTCACCTTTCTTCACACCTTCCAAAAACTTCTAGTCTATACTCATTTGGAGCCTTTGTGATGACAAAATGCTATGAATGCCATTGAAAACTACTTGCTTAACAGCACATGAGAGCTAATGTACCGAGCGCCACCTACTTGCATGACAAATACAACTGCGAATGTGAGGAGTACTCATTCCCATAGATGAAATTAATGCAATAGTCGACATCCTTATGGAGGAATCATTTCCTCAAATTTATCTTTTTCAATTATGATTGTAGCGACATCCCATGGCTTGTCAAGATGACGTGATAAAGTGTCCTTTCCTTCTGAAGGTTTTGGGGCCGCCAAAGTAACAACCAGTGCAAAAAATGACCAGTAGACTTTCCTAGTCATTAGTCCTTCGAATCCTAGTTGGCCAACGTCGAGGCAACTTTTTCCAACTCATCTGCTTCGGAGTTTCCTTCCCTGCATATGTGGCTAACTTTGAAGGTTGCAAAGCCATCTGAGGCATCTTTTGTTCCTTTTGATTTGGTTTATTATTTGATCACCACCTCCAAATACATGCAGTTTCATTGATTAATTGATTATTTATTTATTTGTTTTATCAACGTTGTTGCTAAAACTTATCAAACACAACTAATTAAAACATAACTATTCTATAACTTTTTTGAGAGGAACTTCACTGCCCTATAGCTCTTGTTAATCTATATAAATATAATTATATTATATTAGAGTCAAACTATTATATAAATATAATTATTCAGACATATAAAATATAGTAAACATATATTTGAAAAGAAAATTCAATTTCCATGACAAATTTCATTCAAAGAAAAATTAATACTGAAGAATTCACCAACAACAGGAAAATTAATCGTGATTTTCACCGTGGGTGAATTGTTGGCGGTGAATTCCCTTGGAGGTGTAACTTTTCCATGGGGATGAATTTTCCCAAGTTGAATTGTTGGTCATGGAATTTTCCAACCTGCGGAATTGTTGATAGCACCAAAAATTAAAATATAGTGAATATATATTAGAAAATTAAAAATTATGAAATACTTCTTGATTAAATAAAAATAAAATAATGTTTAATCAAAAATAATTCTTAAAATAATTTAAAAATTAAGGTTCAATTATCTTTTTTTTTTATATTGTTTGATTTAAATGTATTTAAAGGGTTATCTTTATTGACTTTGGAGGTTTAAGCATAATGAGAACAATATCAAGTGGAATGCAAACATGAACATTATTTAAAACAAAATTAAAATAATAAAATAACTCTTAAGTAAAGACAAAATTAAAATAGTTCTTAAATATATATATATGTTAATTTTTTAATATTTTTGTTAAAACATTTATTTCAACAATACTGTGGTTTGAACCTTGGTGGCAAGAACAATGATGCCACCATTAAACCATCACACCATGCCAATACCGGCAAAAAAACTTTTCCATCTATTGATATTATAATCATAAATATTATATAAATATCATTATTCTGATATATATTTTAAACACTAAAAAAAATAAACATATATTTAAAAATAAAAATTAAATTATGAAATAATTTTTAAGTAAATAAAATTAAAATAATTTCCTAAATAAATAAATATTAATAATGAAAGAATTAATTATAAAAATTAATATAAATATAATTATAATGATATCTATTAAAAAGTAAAATATATCAAATATACCCAAAAAAAAATTTGATTAAATAAAAATAAAAAAATTCATAAGCAAAAAACAAATTTCTTAAATTTTTTAAATTAAGATTTTTTTATTATTTTTATTTACCATGACTTCTTACCTCAATAGGATGCTTTAACCAATCAAGCTAGGCTCTCCACCCATTTTAAATTTGAGAGTTATTTACACATCAAAATATTAATATTTAATAATAAATTATAATATTTCTAAAATAAACAACACAAAAATTAGATATTTCCTCATTAATACTATCTACATCTCCATTTTATTTAGCCAATAATTTTTTTAATAAAATAATTTGATTTACCAATTTAAAATAACAAATTGATTTGTTAATTATAATTAAAAATTACATGAAATTGAATAAACATATAAATCTTCAATAGTTAAATAATTGACCAAAATAGAGCAAACACGAATATATTTTATTTATTTATTTGTATAGATGTATAGAAACTATTTATTATTTAATTTTTATTTTTTAAATAGAAATTTTAATAATTAATCTTTTATTTAATAATTAAATTTATCAAAATATTTTTAAAAACTATTATCAAATGTTGAAAAAAATAATTTATTTTAAAAAGTTAATTTTAAAGATGTGTAATAATACTTTTTAAAAAAATTAAGTATAAAAAATAGATGCAAATAAATAAAAAATTATAAATATCAAATAATAAAATATAACCTTTCCAAAGTTACATGCAAAAGCAAAACAAATGTATTAAAAAATAAAATAAAAAATATATATACAACAAAATTTATGTTTAGTTGTAAATAAAATAAAACAACTTTTAAGTAAATAAAATACATGTGGATTTATATTTCTAGATAGATGTATTTAAGATATCTATACATGCTATGATGTAAGATTCATTTAAATACAAGTTAAAGTTCACAAGAATAGTATTAAAAATTGAATTTTGATGAATGAGGCTGATTTTTTTTACTTCCACTTTAGGAACATCATGTATCAATGCCAACATACTTCCATTGTCTTTTGTTTGTTTTTATGTTTAACATCTTTTGGAGTGTGATTTTATTTATCTCTCTAGTAAATGTGTATTATATTTTTACTATAGAAGTGTATGATTCATTATAAAAATAATATTGTATTTTTATAATTGTGGGTGGCAGGGTGGGCGGAGGGGACATGGCAGTTTTGCCATGGTGCTTGGAGATGTGGGTTAGGAGGCTAATGTGGGAAGGTATTCATGAAATAGAATTGGCAGGTGAAGTCTTGTCTTGAGAGTACGTGTGTTGATGGGTGTTGTAAGGCCGCTCTTTCCAAGGCTAGATAGAGTGCATATGCTTGAAGGTTTTAATCTTTTTGGCATGTTATCAACACGTTTGGAGGTGCTTCATTAGTTGAGGCAGCGGCTATTTAGTACTTGGAATTTATTCATCATGGGTTGGATTTAAGGCCATTCAAGACTTGCTTTCATTCTCATTTTATTTTCCTCTAGCTGGAGATGGTGTTCTTCTTTCTGGCAGAGTGTGATTTGTGCTTGGGCATCAATGACCAAGTGCTCAATGTTCATGATAGAGGTATCAGTGGATGGGTTGGCAAGATTTGGGGTGGATACCCTGATTTCCTTGAAGTCGTCCACTTAGCAAGCCTCTTTCAGGGCAATAATAGATCAACGTTTGAAAATTATTCTTCTCAATAATGATCCTTTGGTAGTAGTGGTGACCAAAATGGTCCTGGGTTCCAGGAATTTTGAGAACAAGGAATATGGTAGGGATAATCTGCATGTTTCAGCTCGATTTCTGGCCTCTCTCTTGGATATTCAGGTGGAAAAGGGTAAGGAAAAATTGTTTCTCGAAAAGATGGTCGGGGAAGATTTGGTGGAAGGGGTTGATGAGGTTCTGTGTGATGTGGTGGTTGGAAGAGGTATTTTGTGTCCCTACAATTTGGAGCTCCTTTGGTGTTCAGATGATGCTATCAAATTGTATTTGTTTCTCCTTGACTTGAGTTGATTGACCCTCATGAAGCATACCATGATAGCAGCGATCGCCATGGAATTCCTGAAGTTCTTCAGGCTGATGGCGGCTAGGGGTGTGGAATAGGTTAAAGGTTTCAAGGCATTCGCAGAGGTCAACCTTTTTTTGTAAGCCTGGTTTGGGTTGTGTCCTAGTTTGTAGGTTTGGTTTTTTGTTTTAGATGCTTGGGTGGTGCTCTATTTGTGGTGTTGGCCTCTGTTGGCCATTTTGGTTTACTTTGACTCTAGTTGGTTTTTTGGTGGGGTTGGTTGTCGGGTGTTCTTCTTAGTGGCTCTCTAATTTTTTGGCATAGTTGTCTGGGTTGTTAATGGTGGATTTTTAACCTACATTGCAAGCGGTAGTAGACTAAACTTTTAATTAAATTAATAAAATACTATAGTTGTGTATCAAAAAAAAAATTGTATTTTTATAATTTATTTAAGGTTATGTGG
Organism: Sequoia sempervirens; assembly: GCA_007258455.2. NCBI lineage: Eukaryota > Viridiplantae > Streptophyta > Pinopsida > Cupressales > Cupressaceae > Sequoia > Sequoia sempervirens. The sequence continues at coordinate 318,493,626 of VDFB02000003.1, read as the reverse complement.
TTGACCACTATTTTGTAAAAAGTATCATTTTCATAAAGTTTTTTATATTCATTAACATATATTAAATAAATCTATATATAAAAGACACCAAGAAGTATCTTCCCTATGAATCCCATTCCATATTTATATTAAAAATTATTTAAAAATAAATACTGTAGAAAATATATATCACAATAAAAAATAAATATGCTATTTGATATATTACTATTAATATTTATAAATATAATTATATTAATTTGCATTATATTATAATCATGAAATTATATAAATTTAATTATTGTGACATATATTTAAAAAATAACTTATTTATTTAAAAAAATAAAAATAAAATAACTCTTATGTAAATAAAAATAAAATAACTCTTAAATAAATAAAACATTAATAATGATAGTATTGATTATAAAAATGAATATAAATATAATTATTTTATAATTATAATATTATTTAAATAATTATATTGATGTATATATTTAAAAAATTAGGTAAATAAAATAATTCTTAATTTTTTTAAAAAATTAATGAATTATTTTATTGTATTTATATTGATTACTTTATATTTATTTAAAGGACTATTTTTGTCTATTTTGGAGGATTAAATATAATAATAAAAATAAGAGGTGGGGGTGTAATGACACCAAGACTATTTAAAAGAAAATTAAAACTATAAAATAACTCTTAAGAAAATAAAAATAAAATCTCTAAGTATGCATGTCATCTCTTTAATATTCTTTTGTTAATATTAGAATTATGAATAAATACTAGATGTAGGATAAAAAAATGAACAAAAACACCTTCCACACAAGAGAGATGCAAACAATAATCTGTTATATCATCAAGAAAAAAAATTATAAAATGAATCTCAAGGGTCTTCAATGAGATAGAGAGAGATAATACAATGAGTGTGAGTGTTTTATAGGAGAAACCCTAAATGATAAAGGGATTAGACAAAATGATCTAATAAAAGCTTACTCCAATTAACATAAAAAATCACTCCTAAGTTTAGCTTAAGTGCATGAAATGAATTAGACTAATAATCAATTAAAGATTGATTAATTATTAGCTAATTTATGATTACTCTAACACCCCCATTAAGATGAACCTAGGGATAGCTAAAAAGCCTTAAAAATTCAATACATATAAAAACAAAGAATGAATAATGGATTTCCAAAAAAAGGCTTGATGAAGTACCCATGAATAAACAATCTAATCTCTCACAACTTGAGAAAAAATGAGAAAACATCATAGGAAAAAATCCTCTACAAAAGAGAGAAAGATGAATGAAGAATTAAAAAGCCTCCAAAACAATGTCCCAAAAAGAATAGGAACATGAAGAAGCTATAGAAAACTATTGAATGATGACTAATATAGTGTTGAAATGGAGAACCTCCTCTAAAAGAATGATGATAATGATCAAGAAGAATTTTTTTTGCATGAGTACCCCAATGACACTACTCGAATCATATGGAAAACAAAGGTGAACATCCAAAAATCAAAGATACAAATGGAAAAGGTACCAATGATATGAACACTAATAAAATGAAAATATAAGATCACCTCCAAAAATAGGAATGCAAGAGTGTCCATAAGGTAAATTCTCCATCTCAACAAATTGCATGGGTAACCAACCACTTCATCCACCTAGTACATAGGAACAAAAACTAAATACAAAGATCACTCCAAAATATGAAACCAAGGAAGCATTAGCACCAATAGTAGATACCCCCCATAATGTGAAGATGGATAGCCAAGATAGGTCCATTGAAACTGTGTGTCACCAAGAAGTGCATGTACAATAATAAATAACACATGATTTTTTACATAAAAGTACCTACAAATAGAAAAAGGTGTGAAAACTAAAGCACACATGCATGAGGTAATAATCACTAGGATTGAATATTTTCCTAGAAGAAACACTCAAATGACAAAAGTGTGATGGAAAAAAAAAAGAGACTCACAAATGACCGATGACACTCTATAACATAATGTGAGTACAATAGGCACAATAGGATGTACGAAATCCTCAAAAAGTATACACCAGGATGAAACTTTATCTTACTGCATCTACAAAAGAGAAATTGTATGTAAAAGATGCTCAAAATGCTCAAATAGGATAAAAAGCTAGAAATACATGTATAACAGCCTAGAAAAGACATCCCATGCAAACATGAAGTTTCTAGGAGCTAAAACATCCAAATAATCCATTGAAATGTGAAAATTAAAAAATTACTTAGAATAAAATTTGAAAAATTGTATGGATATATGTGAAGAGCTATGAAATACTATCTCAACGTCACTAGCATCATGAAAAACAAAGAATCAAGTCAAAATTTGTGAGCTCAAGAGTGAAAACATTACATCTGACTTTGACAGGCGATAAAATATACCAGTAGAAAAATATGAGAAAAAAATTAGCACCATTGGATAGTACTCAAAACCAACTTTCTAACAATATCTTATTTTCCCGATTTTGATAATCGAGCGGAAAGTTATCATGATTTTCTCAATCTTGCTAAAATTGCAAAAAAAATTAAAAAATTGTTTAGCCCCCAAGGGTAAGGTGTTGGTCACCCATGCGACCTTGGGGTGACAAGGGTTTAATTTTTTGTATATATATATATATACATATACGTGCACTAAAATTTGTAAAAAGAACAATGAAGATTCCAAATTTTCTCCTATAACCCTAGTTGAGGAAAACAACTCAAAAATGAAGAAGGGGTTTGTTGAATCCATGCTCTAATACTATGTTAGAATTATGAATAAACACAAGACGTATGATTAAAAAATGAACAAAAATACCTTCCATGCAAGATTTTTTTTTATGTTAACTAAAATGAGCTTTTATTATCTAGATCATTTTGTGTCATCACATAAGATGTTGGTACTTGTCATTATCTAATCCCTTTATCATTTAGAGTGTCTCTTATAAAGCGTTCACCCTCATTGTACTATCTCTCTTGATCTCCAACTAATAATCAATTAAGGATTAATTAAAAATAAAGAGTACATAAAATCAAAACTAGAGCATGCAATATAAATTTATTTGTATAATCATCTTTAGGTGCATCAAGAAATGAAAACCCTCTAACTTTTCATAGGCACGCTCCACCTATGATGGGGAAAGAATAACAATGAGATCATAGCAGTTGAAAATTTCTATGTTGTTATAATTTAGTCCTTCTCTAAACAACTTGACCACCTTGAGGGTGTCTTTTTTCTTTCATGTGGCATTAGCATTGAATACTCTACCTAGTATTTCTTCCTCTAGTTTTGTGTTGAATATTGATAATGTACTATAATCTCCTTTTTGATGAAGGCACATGAAATGATTTTTCGCACTACTTCTACCCTAGAACTATAGCCACATTTATCAAGAAATCCTCATTTCATTGCATATTTGTATCCTAATTATTTATTAAATTATTGTGACAACTTCCACATGTTCAAAATTGAACAACCTATAGATATAAACCACCAATTCCTCAAGAAGAAATAAGAAATCATATTCCATATTCATCCACATTGTCATCTCTTTAGTGTTAGGAGAAGAAACCAATTTAAATAGAAGTTACCACAAATATCTTTAAGTGAACACAATAAGGAACTCATGAATTATGTAGCATGAGAATTATTTTTTGATCCCACTACCATACATAAAGGGGTATCTAGAGTTTTCAAAAATGGAAACATCCCTATCAAGCTCCAAAACATGTTTCAAGTCAGATTCCCAATTTGTATACCTGTTACATACCTCAAGGAAAACACAAATCACCCTCTATATCCACCTCCCTAATGTTCTTATATACATAAATCCTTATGCCTTCATAGAGGGCTTCCATCTTAGTCTCATTATTGGTGTTGTGTTTGATATTTTTGGATAACACCCAAATAAGGATTCCCACTTCATATCTAATGATGTAACTTGCACTAGAGGCCCTAGGATTCCCTCTTGAAGCCCCATCAAAATTAAGGTTCAATATTCCTCTTGGAGGGGTCAATAAATATAGGTTTTTTTAATACAATATAAATAAGGTATTATAAAAGGCTCATTTAAATACAAGTTAAACATTCACAAAAATAATGTTGGAAATTGGATTTTGATGAATCAAGTTAAAATTAATTTACTTACACTTTAGTCACTTCATATATCATTTTCAACCTAATTTAATTCACTCATAATGCATTCCAATTTCTTTATCCCTTTGGCACATGCAAACACAAAGATGAGTAGGTGTAATCATCTTTATACAAAATCACCTTATTTCTATTCATATACATGACACTAAGAGTTATAAAATCCTTTCACATATACAATCCATGGGTGAAAAGTAAATACATTATCACTGAACCATCATGTTTCTATTCACCCACATGGGACTTCAATAAATTATCACTTTCATAAGTATTACCAAAATTATAAAAATGATTCCATTATCATATCTAATCCTCTCTCAATCCAACACAATATTGGTGTGCATACCACATTTGGTGATTAATAACGCATGTAAGTATTTATGTACACACACCTTTTTACACACAATTAGGTAGAACACATGATATTTTATATATATATCCTTTAGGTAGTTAAAATTGGATAGATATAGAATTTCTAAGTTATTATGTGATTTGTAACAAATATAAATCAGTAAGATTATGCCAATAAATATATCTAATTTTTTAAATTATAGCTATCTAATTGATTTTAAATAATTTAATATCATATTTAAAATTAAATCCTTTGGAAAATGCAAGAAACACATCCAACACACTCTACACAATATTTTTCACTTGATAAACCCCTAATTTGGGAAGAAAAATCTAGCTTGATAGGTGCCAAATAATAGTACTATTTGGTTTTATTATTAACAAATATCTAATGTAGAAAGTGGAATCTAACATTTGGTGTTCCTACCATTCATAGATACCATGTTCAATAATTTTTTTGTTCATCTTTGTTTGTACCAAATGCTTTGTGTTCCCTACTTATCAAACAATATTTTCTATTTTATTTCTTTAACTTTGTATATTTTCAATCTATACTCTTATGTACTAAATTATCTCAACCATTTTGAACCTAAAGAGTCAACCTTTCCATCTACCTTATCCTTTTCTTTATTTTTTGTGATAGAATCATTACTTTATGTAAGAGATATCATAGAATGCTCTAATACCATGTAAGAGATGGTATAGAATGCTCTGATACCATGTAAGAGCTGAAATTAGCTCAATACCCAAGACCACCTGCAAAAACAATGAAAACCTTATACAAGAGAGTATATAATAATATGAGCTTGCTTGATATTAAGACCTATCAAAATGATGAGGTATGAAGTATGATACAAAGTATACAAATGACCCTCCTTATATAGGAAAGGTGAAGAATAGGATTGAACATGATTGTGACATGTTTCTTAATCCTATGACATGTGACAACTAACTTACTACCTAGGAAATTATGCATAGATAAGATAAGTTCTAGAAAATCCAACTAAGACTTCTATAAGGAATCTCATATCCTAAGTAAACTTAACATGTTAATAAGTCCCCTAATTACCTAGTGGAATAAATTACTAGGTACGAGACTTTATTATTCACACTAAAACCCCCCCTTAAGTGTAACTTAGGGAGAAGATTATTATGCAAAGATGCAAATATATGCAATGATAGGTCCTAGCTACTAGGCCATGTTAGGTACCCATGTACAAATGTAAAATAAATATCTCACAAATGGAGAAAAGGAGAACACCCAATGGGACAAAAATTCTCCCCAAAAGAGAAAAAAAATCAAATCAAGTGAGGAAGGATGGAGGAATCCATGATACCCCCAAGTACATCATCCATAACATATATACATTACAATCAATAGCCCCCCATAAGAGGGAAAGAGAGACACTATGCAGCCCCCCACAATGAGTGATCACCTACAAAAATGGTATGTTTGTGAAGACAAAACATGATCCAATGTTGACAAACAACTTGACTCCCTTTTGGAAGAAACAAAACCAAGTACAAACGTAGGTATGCTTCCCATTTTGGATAGGAATTGAAATAAAGAAGCAATATGTATTATGATGATGTCTCTAAAAGATGTTCATGTGTCTCCTTTGTCACTGAAGATGAAGATTCCACAATCAAATCAAGCACATGCCCAATCAATGCAGAAGGTGAAAAATCAGGAATGTGGAAACTGATGTTGAACAAGATCCAAAGACAAAGATGGTTTGAAAACAGTTGTGCAATGGTTGTCCTCAAAGAGGAGAGATAAACCCTCAAATGTGTCCTCCAAATCTGAAATGTGAGACTCCACAAACAAGGATGCATTTTTTTCCAATAAGAATCCCAATTAGGAAGATAATGAGATACTTGTTGTAATGAATCACTAGAAATGTTCAATGAATCGTTGGAAATGCTCAACAAATCACTAACATAAGATGAATGGTCCTACTAAATAGGAATGATGGGAGCCTTAATCAATGAATCTGCACAATGAATCATTGAAGGTGAAGGTACATCAATTATCTCTGATGGAGTAGAAGGAGAATCTGAAGAACCCTTGTCATCCTTTAAGGAATATTTAATGTATTCCAAATATTCAAAATCATACATAGTAGCATGACCATAGGGTATCATGTCCGAAAAATGAAGAGGTGCAAGACAATCTGAAACATGATCATTTGGGAATGGTTGAGTATCAAGATCTCCATGTATCTCCCAAATTTTAGTCCAAAGAGTATGAGGACACTTCAAATGATCAATAACATTCAAAGTGACATCATCAACATGCATTGCAATAGCACCTAAGACATGATCCCTTTTGCAATTCCATGCAATTTTTTTACTATTAGTACTAGGAGGGAGAATAATATTATACAAATGTTGTAAAAAATGAAACCATCAGAGATATTTTATGATATCATCTCTCCATTGTTTATAGCTTCCCCTTTTCAACATAATCAGAGAAGGATGAAATGAAAACCCCATAATGAATTATGATAAATCTCCAAGATTACAAATACATTGACCTTCAATATGAATTAAAAACTCCCAAATATGATGTACAACTAAAAATGAAGCCTCCCAATGCAAATAAATCTTCTCCAAATTGCAGTATGTCCAAGTTATCAAGTAAATGCCTCAAAAATACCAAAACTCAATAAAATGTACCTAGGGATAAATCTAAAAGAACTAAATCAAAAAAATGATAGAGCTTTGACTCACCTTCATAATGTCACTATAATCTCCAAAATCTGACAAACTGGCATAAAGTTATGAGCTCGGAGGTCCAAATGGGAGATCTGACTTGAAACAACAATAAAATATTACAAGAATAAAATATGATAATAATTCATACTCCACTGGAAATTGATCAGAATCTGCTTTCCAAAGATATCTCGTTTTCAAAAATATGATACCTTAGTCAAAATTTATGACAATTTTAAGAAAACTACCTAATTAAGACATGAGGGGGCTTCCATGATAGTCATTTGCCGATCAAATTTAAGATAGTCGCCCAAAAATTTTGAAAATTCACCAAAAAATAAATTTACTTCAAAATATGAAGTATTTATATGAAAATGGGGGTTTTGGGCCTTCTATACCCAATGGAAGGGTTGGATATGACCCAATCTAATCTAAAAATTATCACAAAATACAAACCCGCTAACTTGTAATAAAAACCTTCAAGAAAAAACCCTAAATCTGGTATTTCTTTCAAGTTTTTTTTTTATTCTCCAAGTCATCATGTGATGTAAGAGAAGAGCATACTCAACCTTACTAAAAATCACCAAGATCTCTCACAAGCAATAGCTCAACCTTCAAATTTGAGAAGGGTTTTGCAAGGCTTGGCTCTGATACCATGTAAGAGATGGTATAGAATGTTCTGATACCATGTATGAGATGGTATAGAATGATCTTATACCATGTAAGAGGTGGTATAGAATGCTCTAATACCATGTAAGAGTTGAAAGTAGCTCAATTCCCAAGACCATCTACAAAAAAATGAAAACCTTCTACAAGAGAGTATGCAAGAATATGAGCTTGCTTCATATTAAGACCTATCAAAATGATGAGGTATGGAGTATGATACACAGTCTACAAATGAACCTCCTTATATAGGAAAGGAAGAATAGGATTGAACATGATTGTGACACATGTTTCTTAATCCTATGATATGCGACAACTAACTAACTACCTAGGAAATGATGCATAGATAAGATAAGTTCTAGAAAAGCCAACTAAGACTTCTATAAAGAATCTTATATCCTAAGTAAACTTAACGTGTGAATAAATCCCTTAATTACCTAGTGGAATAAATTACTAGGTACAAGACTTTATTATTCACACTAACATTTTCATCTATGACCACCCCTTGTCAATTTTAGAACTGCTATGATGATTTTAGAATTACTATTTGATATTTCAATATCACCCCTTATATATAGAATGTTGTTATAAAATTTGATTTTTACTACCATCAATTATAGAATGGCCTTTTGATAGAAAATATAGTTACATTTGTGACCAAATATCAAATATTTTTCATTGTCCAATTTTTGAACCAATAAAGCTTTTGAATCCAATAAAATTCCTTGATCTTTTTCTTATCATGCATCCTTTCATAGAATATTTTAGTCCCTTGAAAGGTTACTAAAATATAAGGTGATAAAATAATGTCACCATCTCTTTAAAGTATCAATAGATTTTTTCCATAGTTTATGAATTGAGTGTTACAAGTATGAAGGTGTTTTCATTGATGTCAACAATCTTGTGTTGTAATTGGTGTCAACTATCAAGTGGTTGAGAGATGTTTTTGTTGTATGTGATGAAGATGTTGTGGATATTGAGAAAATTGATAAAAAGAGAAAATGACATGTTATGGTATTGTTCTGTGTTGCAAAGGTGTGTTCTTGTTTTTCTCTGCATTTCTTCTAGGTTGAAGATCTCCTTGTGTGGTTCAGATATGTTGGTTAGAGGTGATTAAAGATTCTATATCCAAAATTTGGGCTTTGGATCAATGTGCAAAGAAAGATATGTTTACCAGTGTGTGAAATGTGCATTATGGAGGTGTCAGGGAGAAATGTTTAAAATCCTAGTTAATTCTATCACATTATGTCAGGTTATGTTTAAAATCTTTTATGAGGTTACAAGTACAAAGTCAAAGTGCAATCACTTTCTATTTCCCAACATTTTGGGTGGCGAATTTGAAGTTTCTAATACCATTACAAAGATAAACTCTCAAAAGGAATGTAAGAAGAAGATTCTGACATATTTGACACCATGAGGAAGACTGAAAGTTATACAAAAAATCATCATGAGAAAAAGGTGGAATTTGTACATACAAAGGAGAAGCAACCCACCTAGGTTAAGAAACATTCTGGATCAAGTAATTTTGTTGATTCCCTTATTGATGCATCTCTTACTTTTAATATTGAAGTAAAGTAGTGAAATGTCTAGGAAGAGGCGCATGAAGTTGAAGTGTCTAACATAGATCAAGGAAGTTTTCCTATTGAGAAAGTGTTTGATAATGAGCTTGACATTTCAAGAGAGGAGGATAGATGGGAGTTTTGGAGTAAGAATAAAGATTTTTCAGAACCTTTAACCCCTGGAGTCTGGTCTATTTTTAATGGAAAGAATTTCAAGCCAAGGGGTGAGTCTCCTAATGTAGAAGTACACCTTTCTCTTGAGGAAGAACCTATTGATCACCCTATTATACTCCTACATCGAGTGAGCTTGGAGATGTCTTAGAAAATGAAGAACACATAGAAAAAGACATGCAAGCCTTAGAAGAAGAACTTAGGCTTAAGGAAGAAGAAGAGAATAGACTGAAGGGGTTGAAAGAGAAAGAAGATAGGATTAGAGCCAAGCAACTTGAGAGAGATGCTTAGAAATAAAAGATAAAGAAGATGTTGCTAGGAAAAAGGCCTTTGAAGAAAATGTCTCTAAGTTTACTGCTAAAATTACTCATGAAATTCCTAAAGAGACAGTTCAAATGGGGAACTTTGCCGCTAGTACCTATACCACATCTATTTCAACTACCAAAGATTTAGATCCTTCTTCCACTGCTAAGAAAACATCATTAGTACCTTCAATACCTCCAATACCAACACGGATATAAATACCCATACTTCATCTACTAAAACCCCAAAAAATAATGCCAAAGTTGATTCTACTCCATCCACTATGTCGCTAAATCCCGAGCTCTTGAAATTATAGTTGGTAAATGATAAACTGTAGGAGGATTTGAAGAAAGCTGAAATAGAAGCTGCTAATGCGGAAATAGCTAGGAATATTGCTTTCCTTAAAATGTCCACACTAACTCCAGAAGCTTCAAGCTTTGGACATAATAGTAGTGAGTCACAGAAAAACAAGTCTAAAGGACATACTCTTAGTGGAGGTGATGGGGGAGATCAAGGTGGTGGAGATGGAGGAAATAATAAGAACCAGAATTCATATTCTGAAGATGATGAGGGAAAAAGGAAAGGTGTTGGTAATGATGGAGAGGGAAAAGGAAAGGACATTAATCGATCTGATAGCCAAAAGGATGACGAGTCTAGAAATTCTCATAGGGACAAAAACACTAGAAGACCATTGCAAGTAGATAGATACCAATAGTTGTGTTTCACCAGAATACCCGGTTACCCTAATCCTTTCCCTGAAGATTTCAAACTTGCTCTAGTCAAATTTTTTGGTAATAATGCCTTGAGTGGTGAAGACCATATCAAAGCATTTTCTAATGTTATGGATGACTTTGAGGTAGAGGCAAAGGATGTCATGATGAAATTGTTTATGCAGTCTCTCATTGAAGATACTCAAGAGTGGTATAGGAGTTTTCCTACTGAGAGCATTGGCTCTTGGGAGGAATTCAAAAGGATATTTAGAGAGCAATATGGTGACAAGACTGATTCAATTTTTTGTTGAATCAATTTAATAACATTGCTAAAGGTCCTAATGAGTATGTGGCTGAGTTCAATACAAGGTTCCAAAAGGCTCGAAAGAGGTTGCCTCCTTGTCTACAATTGAATGAGAATGTGTGCTTGGTGAATTATTGTAATGCTTTTGATACAAAATGAGTTATCACCTGCTAGATAAGAATCCTCAGACATTGAGGGAAGCTTACAATATGGCAGAGCATCTTGATAATATCAGCAGAGTAATGGGTAAAGTTGGTAGAAGAGATGATGCAAAACTCTTCAGAAGTCAAAAAAAGGAGGATAAAACTTTGAGTGCTAAAGGGAGCACTCTCGAGGATAAGATAGATAATTTTATGAAAACTAGAAATGACAAAATTGTAAAACAAGACAAGGTTCAACCAAAAAATTATCAAAGGAATGAAAGACCTCCTCAGTTGCAGGATCACCCATATAATACCAATTGGTATAATGGGAAGCCTATTCCTAATAATCAAATAAATTCCCAAAATAAGGTCCCTCCAGATCCTCTATAGAAGAATTTAGGAAATTTTGTTGAAGACACCCCTTGGTGTATGGTTTTCTAAATGCCACATTCTCCTCAGCAATGTACAATTGCATAGATGGTTGAGGTGGAAGAAGATATACCTAAAGAATGTGATCAGCAAAATGAGGAGGATATTGATATAGTCATGGTTATGGGCGATTCTGATTTTGCTGATAGTGAATGCTCGTCTGATATGGAGTCCCATGAAATGGACATAGATGATCAAAGGAAAATTGCTAGTACATATCATCAGCAAGTTCTCTTTGATGAGGATGTTGATAGTGATACTAAGGTATATAATTGAAGATGGTGTGTCATTGAGAAGGTCCTCTGATCAAGAGATTGCAAGATATATTGTGGCCTTGGCTTCCCAAGCGAGAAGTTCATATCATCTAAGGAATAGAACAATCGATGGTGAACAAGGTAGTTCGATTGATCTTTTTATTAAGGAGTCGAGTGCAAAAAGTAAAGAACACAAGCCTAATGAAAAAATAGAAGAACTCAAAGCTAAGGAGGTTAGGGGAGAAAAATTTTGGGCTAAGAAAGTAGATAAGCCAAAAGCTAATGCAAAATCCAAATTGCCTACTGCTAAGATAAAGAAACAAAAGCCAAATCCTGAAGTTACAAGGAGGGATGCCAAGCATAGAGCTAAGATAACCATAAATCAATAGAAGGAGACCATAAATGAACAAGGTATGCTTCCAATTGAATCACCCAAGTATAATCCTATTGATATGTTTTAATTACTTAGCCAAGTAAAATTATTTGTTCCTTTTCTTGAAATGATTAGGATAGATGAACATAAGCAAAAGGAAATATCCCTTATCAATGGTGCTACTATAGCCTATAATGATTTAGTGAGTGAAAAGGATAAGAAAGACAAGGAAATTGAGGGATTCATCACTAAGATTCCCCATATCTTTCTAGGAAATTCAATGACTGCTTGTCCTAGGAAGATTAATCCATTTTTACTCACACTAATTATTGAGGGAAATTTTCTAAAAAATTGTATCATTGATTTTGGAGCATCCAATAATATCATGCCATCCAAAATTATGGAGGCATTGGGACTGAAAGTTGATAGCACTCATGGTAAGTGTTATTCCATGGTTTCAAGAAAATTCCATGTTATTGGTGTGATAGTGGATATCCCACCTAATTATGGAATGATGCTATCTCAAAAATGGAGTGCATCTATGGGAGGTAGTATGTAATGTGACATGTCACATGCCACATTTCCCATTGATGGTAAGGATGTTCAAGTGGTGCGAGAACCAAAGGTACCACATATGTTGGACCTTGCTCTTGAAGATGACACAATTCTTTTCATAGAAACTACTATTAGTGATTTTAAGGTGGAAGAAGTACCAAGAGAAGATGATAGGTGCCCTATGCCCATAGAAAATGAGGTTTTGAGATTATCTGACAAAGATGGACTTTGGAAAATGTACTTTGATGGTGCAATTACCAAGGAAGGGTTTTGTGCAGGGATATTATTGGTGTCACCTAGTGGTAGTACATACAAATTTGCTTTCACTTTATCTTCTGTCTACATGAATAATGTGGTAGAGCATGAAGCATTATTACTAGGATTGAGATTGGCTGAGAAGCACAGAATAAGAAAGTTAATGCTAATTGGTGATTCTGAGCTTGTGATATCCCAAGTAAGAGCCAAATATGCGTTACGGAACAATAGACTGAACTAGTATAGAAATGTTGTATGGGATTCCATTGAGTAGTTTAATGCTTTTGGAATTGACTAGATGGAAAGATAACAGAACAAAGTAGCTAACTTACTTGATAACATTGCATTGAGCCCAAATGTCATAATTTTTATAGGTATCTCTAAGGTTGAGGTATAGTCAAGGCCTTCCATTCCTGACAATGTGCATAACTGGCATATTTTCAATGATGATGAAGATATTCTCCAATTTTTGAAATGTGTTGGAAAATATGAGGGTCAAGAGATTGATTTTGGTGGGTTTTTTGAAAATATAGATGGAAAGGACAATATTTGGTAAGGAGGTCATCTGGTTAAAGACAAATAAGATTCACAAAGGCCTTGTAGCACTTGAAAGGGTTTTTGACAGCCAAGATAAAAGCAAGATTAAGACAACTATTGCTCATCTAGAGGACCTGGAGGAAGTAAATTTGGGGACTCAAAATGACCCTAAGAAATTTTATGTAGGAAATAAAATGAAGCATAAGGTTAAGGCAATGTTAATTGCCTTACTGAGAAAATATAGACATGTCTTTGCTTGGTCATACGATTACTTGAAAGCATATAAAGAGGAGTTATTTCAGCATGAAATTCTTCTAAAGGAGAATGCTAAGCCTTTCAGGAAGAAGCAAAGACCAATTAATCCCACCTTGGCTCCCAAGATGCAAGAGGAGATGGTAAAGTTAAGAGATGTCGGCATCATAAAGCCCATCAGGCATTCTTCATGGGTGTACAATTTGGTGCCAATCAGAAAAAACAATGGAGATATAAGGTTGTGCGTTGATTTTAGGAATCTAAATATATCCTCATTAAAGGAAAATTATCCATTTCCAAACATGGAAGCCATGTTATAGAAGGTAACTAGCTGGGAGTTGTTGTCAATGATGAATGGTTTTTCAGGTTATAGCCAAGTATAGGTAAAAGAGTCTGAGCAGTACAAGACTACATTCACTACTCCATGGGGCACCTACATCTACATGAGAAGGCCATTTGGTTTAAGGAATGCAGGTGCCACTTTTTAGAGGGTTATGGATGTAGCCTTTTCTAATTTTATTTATTTATTTATGGATATATACCAAGATGACTTGATTTCCTAGAGAAAAATCATTGTATGCCCTTTGAAAAGGTATTTGTCAAGTCTCTAGAGTATGGGATATCTCTGAATCCAAAAAAATGTGCCTTTAGGGTCACTGAGGAAAAATTATTGGGGCACATTATGTCGAAAGGAGTAAGAATTGATCCTAAAAGGGTAGTAGCCATTGATAGGATACCTCAGCCAATAAATGTCAAAGGCATTCAATTATTCTTTGGACAGATAATTTTTTAAAGAAGGTTTGTGACTAACTTTGCAAAAATCACAAGACCCATTTCCAAGATGTTGAAGAAGGCAGAAAAGGTGCTTTGGATTAAGGAGCCTAATTAGGCGTTCAAAAAAATTAAATAAGCTATCAAGGAGAGTCCAGTATTGAAATCTCTAAATTTTTCTAAGCCAATGCATGTTTTCTCTTTTGCTTCTTTTCATACTATTGCTATTATTTTATTACAGAAAAATAAGGAGGGCTTTGAACAAACCATTTCATTCTTTAGCAAATCTTTACAAGCTACAGATCTCAAATATGACATGATTGAAAAGCAAGCATATGCTTTGGTTAAGGCTGTGAATAAATTTAGAACTTACCTAGTGGGAGCTACTGCCATAGCTTTTGTACCAAGTCTTGTTGTGAAAGACATCTTCACCCAGAAAGAAACTATGAAAGAAACTATAGGAAGAAGGTGTAGATGGATCAACAGGATCCAAGAATTCAACATTAATGTCTAAAATACCAAATTAGTAAGAGGGTAGGGCCTAGCTAAATTGATGGCAAAAGCTAATTTGGAGGCTAACCAAAATAATTAGACAGATATTGTTGATGTTGCACCTATCTGTGATATGCAAACATGTAGATGGTATAGAAGGATTGCCCAATATTTACAAACTTTGCAATGTCCTGCATATATGGCTAACAATGACAAGAGGAAATTAAAATTACATGCCATCAAGAATGTAATTATTGACAATGTGTTATGGTGAAGAAACCCGGAGGGCTTCGGTGCCTTCCTTTGAGGAATGTGACTTTTCTTCATCAGATGCCACTCTGTTTAAGTCTATGTTTAGCCAACCCTCTGGGTGTGCAAAATAATCATCTTTGAAGGGGTCCTTAGGCTCTTCAACTATACCTTTTGTGGCATCCCTTTGGCGTTTCTCCATCTCTTTAGAGATTTTTATAGTGGCCTCCATCTTTGGTAGCTCTGTAGATGGGGGAGGAACGGGCAAGTCAACAACAATCTATGGCCATCAAGCCCTAAACTGTAGGATTCATTATTACCCTAGAGATCTCAGTAGGTATACCTTGCATGTATTTTTTGAAGGCATATGGCAGAGTGAGAGGTGGCATAGTGGAAGTGGCTACTGCAAGTATTCAGGTAGAAAGAGTAAGAAATGGAGGAGAGAGTGAGGAAGATGACAACGAGGATGTCGTGGCTGAGGAGGAGTCCAATACCATTACTGGGGCCATTGGTGAGGTGGAAGCAAGGTGGACTAAAATGTCCACAGTGGGTGGAGAAGAAATAGGCAGTGCTTGAGATGTGGGAGGTGGAGTGGCAATGACAATAGAAGCAGCGGGGGTGGAAGTGGCAAGTGGTGATCATTGTTGCTTGGCTTCTTCTTCTCCTTCATGTTGGGGATCCTCCTTCATTGTAGGCATCTCACTTATGAATGCCCCTATCCTCTTTGATTTCTTTGGGGATTCTCCCTCTATAACCTTCTATGTATAGACTTTGTGCTTGGGATTGCGCTCGGGCACAGCCTTCCTTTTCTTCAGTCTTGTTGCTAGAGGGGATTTAGGGGCTTCTTCTATTGGGGAAACAAATGCTCCACTATCATTTTCACTTTGGACATCATCTTTGAGCTTGCCATAATTCAATACAACACCTTACACTTTGAGCTGAGAAATTTGAGCATCTACCCATTGTTTTGTCTGGTTTTCACCTAGTTGTGTCACTATATCGAGGTCAGTGATTATTTGATCGGGCACAGGGAACAAGTTTACAGACCTTACAAACTGAGCTATCATCCTCATGTAGTGCCTCATCTACACTTCCTTATCATCTTGGCAATTGGACCAAAAATTTTTGACATGAGGTAGATGAGCATACTGTCTTTTGACCTGTGGATTGAAAATCCCTTGAGCTCCCTTTGGGTTGATAATATTGTTTTTCTTAGCCCTAGCCCATGCCTCATATGTTTGGATTTCTCCAACCCCTTTTTGAAGAATTTTGGCTGCTTGCTCCATGTGTCCAGCGTGCGCTCCTTCCAAAGATTTCCTCCCTTACTTCTCTACCAAGCCCCGCCATGCCTCCACGTGTCAGTAGTGTGGGCCTTTGAGAGATCGCTCCCCTTTGCTTCTCTATCGAGCTCCACCTACGTGCCACATAGCATCATTCTATGAGCACCTTTTGGCAGACCACACAATCAACACTCGAGACAAAGAATCCTCCAAGTGTCTTCTCCGTGGGAATTTTTAGTGCCAAAAGGGAAGAATGAGTGACAAGCCCTGTCCTATTGCCACATGTCCAAGCCAACAATATGGGTGAGTGACACATGTCTGCATGGGAATTTTTTGCTGCTTCCACTGGAACCACAGTCATCATTCCCAGGGGGATGCATCTATTTCGAAGGTGATTGCATTTCATGCTTTGGAATATTTTCTATTGCAACGGCCATGTAAAATCATTGTGATGGACATCATTGCTAATGGGTAAGTGCACCAAGATGGTTCCCAAAAAGGGGGCTTAAGTGGCCACTTTTTTTCTAAAATCAGGAAATGCTAACCTTGGACGTGAAATTGAGGATAGTTACACTCAAAATTTTGAGATGGAACAAAAAAAAGGATCGAAGTGCTTCCAGTCTACTTTCTAAACTACTAATTTATTTGTAAAATGGTTGAGACTAAGGGGTTCAAAAGAGGGACGTACACAAATTGGCATTTTTTGGTCAGAAAAACATAACATAGCAACTCTTGTACAACCCTAGCATGGTGAACTTTTTTGTAGTATTTTTAAAATCGCTACGGTCAGAAGTTAGCTAACAGTATCTAGTTGATGCACAATTTTTTTGATAATTTTTTAATGAATATTTGACTTTTTACTAATTTTCTAAGTGGGCACTTCCTAAAAAGTAGAATTTTGGCCGTGCTCCCCCTACAAATTTTGGAAAATAATTGATTTCTTTTTCTTTTTTAAAAAAATTGTAGAATGGAGTCGAGTTTCAAAAAATTTAATTTATTTGAAATTTTGATGAACAGTTAATTTATAACAAAAAAACACCAAACATTGCTTTTTGGAAAAAAAGAGACATAAAAACAAAAGAAATTATGGATGAAAGGATTAACATTGTCAGAAAGTGAGAAAAATTACAAATTTGGATAGCTAAGAGAGAACCTAACATTACCCATGTGTTCGATTTTGTTGATATTGAACCAGATGCAATCCTAATGGTGAGCATGGACCCGATTATGTGAAAAATTGTAGAATTTGCAAAAACACTTCTATGGCCTCTTTGGGAATGTCATTGCCCTCCAAGCCTTTGGGTTGGTATTCCAAGGAAAATAATTTCACTTTTTCTTTTTTTTTAATGTGAAATAATGCGAGCGCATTATAACGTGCTCGTGCTATGAGTTTTCAAACCTTTTTTCAAAAGTGGCCGCAAAATTGCTACCTAACTTTGTGCACCCACCCTAGTGCCAGGGAATCTTTTTTGTTACTAGCTCCTAGGCGGTGGGATACCTCTCTATATATATACTCCTTCAGCTCTTTGAAAGGGGGTTTTGAGTTTGGAGAATACACAAAAAATTATGGAAAGACACTAAGCCTTTGTATTGTTTTTAGATTATTGTATTAAGATTCACAAATCGTGCCATTGTTTCTTCGCCTTTCTGTTTCTTAGCTAGTTGATAAGACATTATACTATGATGTTATTGTACTAAGTAGTTTATTTGCATAACTTCTATAATTTCAATATAATTTTGTTGATTCTGACCATGTCTTGGACTCTTCTTTTAGTAAATATGTATGGAAGTTATTTTATGTTATTTGATAAAGTTCTTAGGCTTTTCATCTATGATATCTATTATTTTTGGACATATAGATTGTTAAACAAACCCTTAAAACCCATCTGAAAGGAAGATTTATCGTTCCCATACCTACATCTTGGCACATTTCCTTAGGTTAGATCTTTATTTTATATATCTTCTTCCTTTTCCCATTCCAAACCCCCCAAATACAAAAGGAGTTGGCTTCTTTAAAAATCCAAAGGTCACTTAGTTTAGTGTAATTGGTCCCCCCATTAACTGAGTTTCCCATAAGGTTGTTGCTTGACATTTTTAGGCATCAATAGTTTCTTTTTCTAGGACACCCAGTGGGACTTGCTTAAATGTATCTATATCTAAAGTGGGTGTATGAGCCATAGTCCTATTACTAGATCTCAAATAGTGAACAACCCTGGCTTGCTAATGCCACCGCTGGTAATAGTACAAACAAGAACCCATCCATTGAAAATTTTGATCCCTCCACCAGCCATGTTTCCAATTGTTAACATAAATTATGTGGCATGGGATGCCAAAAGCCCTCTTATAACACTAGTAGCACCCACTGTTTGGGCCCCTATCCCAACCTCTGCTTTAAAAGTTGTACCAAAATTCACTGGAGAAGGCTCGAAAACACCATCCATACACCTATAAGAAGTAGAGAAAATATGTTTGGTGCATGGTGTTACCAACCAAAATGTGGCACTAAGGTTGCTCACAACCTCTTTCAAAGGTAGAGCACTAGATTGGTATCGCAGTTTGGAATCCAATACTATCGGTACCTGGGATTAGCTCAGAGATCCTTTCTATGAGTGGTTTTCAAATAATGGAGATTGGTCTTTGCTATTTTAGTAGATGGTGACCATAAAGTGGGTACCTCAGGAGACCATGACTGACTTTAATGCCCTGTTTCACACAAATTGGCAAAGGATTTAGCCTGCAATCCATCCACCTACAAATTTGGCATTCATGTTCTATCTGAAGTCTCTCAACACTGACATTTCAGTGATGATCTAGTCCCTTGGTGGGAACACCTTGCCAAGTGCATACCATTTTGTTGTTTAGGAGAAGAATTATTTGATCAATGCCAAAAAGTAACCATCTTGGCCCACTATGACTATATTTGTAGAATTGTCGATTCCCACCCAGGAGATAGCATCTACCAATGCATATCCAAGCACATCGTAGAGTGTTGCTTCTACATCTAATTATTCAAAATATGAGATGAGTGATTCCAATGAATTGTTTCAAACTATCTCAAATGAAATAACTACCATCAAGCAGAACCATTCCATGCCTCTAAAGCCAACTTACCAAAATTATCAAGGGGGAAAATCTTCCTAACACCAAAATTAGTTCCAAGGAGGCACAAACATAAATCTGCAAACTCAACAAGTAATCAGATGGTTTTAGTACATACTCTGCTACATAATGCTCAGCCAAGCTCAAGTAGAGAGCTGATAGTAGGACAAAATAATCTTGCTAATGATATCAATCCCTGGCGCTTCCCTTGCAATGAAGCACATATTCCTCAAAATTTCCCGCATGAAAATCTACAAGAAAGAGTGGTGGAATAGAACAGTCAAGGCATGGTGTCAAATTCAAGAGGTTATGTAAATGCCTCTCCATAAATGGAAAATATGGTACTCACTGCGTAAATGCAAGGAATTTCCCTGGAGAAGAGACATATATAGCTCCAAATCACACACTCCTCTCATGGATGGAAGAAGAAGAGGCAGTGTTTGCAAACAAGGCTTCCACATCAAAAGCCTTGCAAATGCATTCTAATTATAACACTCACTCTAAGAGGAGATTCAGAGGAAAACCAGTTGTCCCATAGCCCAAAAGTGTCCCCAACCAAACTCCTAGCACCTCTACAATTGCACAACAATTTCAGCCGCGAAGGGAAATTTTTATAACAAGGCCTAAGGAACATAAGCCTTTGAATCTTCCACCATTCAATGTGGTGGAAGAATTGGAGAAATCCTCTGCTAATGTATCTCTTTGGGATATCTTGGCTATTCTGGACCAGAAGTCGTTGCTACAAAAGGCCCTACTTGAAGATGCAAGCACTGATCCAATAGAGTAATCACTCAAAGGAAAGGTTGTTGATCCATCAACTCTGACCAAATTCCTTGCAAACAGTGTAGAGGAAGCCTCTACCTAAGTCAAAGGTAAGCCAAAACTGAAACCCTTTTTCCTAACTCTTATTGTGGGTAAGAAATTGTTGCATAATTCCATGATCGACTCTAGTGCTACTACCATAGTCATGCCCAAGTAGATATCTAAAGCCTTAGGCCTTAGATATGAACCCTTAAACAAATGGGTTATGTAGCTTGATGGGAACAAGGTTGAAACCATAGGTGTCATTAAGAACCTCCCCTTGAATCTATTCTCCTGCTCTAGTATCACAGTCCCACAAGATACCGTGATCATAGACATTCCCCCCATGTTCAGTCTTTGCTTAGCCCAGGAATTCACTTCCAAGATAGGTGGATATCTTTCTTTAGATTGGTCACAATTAATCCTCGGGACCAAACATGGAGCTAAAATGAAGATAGTGTCCAAACCTCTACATTCAGAACATGTGGCAAATGAATCCATGATCAACTTTGAGGTTGCTCATACCTCTATCACCAAAGAGGAAATGTATTGTACTAAGCTACTAGAGGATGAGAAGGTGACCGGAGACTAGACTGATTAGGAAGTGGTCCTCTTGAGTGAATATATAGACACTGATCCTTTTGAAAATTATCATGCTACCAGATTGGGAACTTATGCCATTTATGATGAAGATCAAGTGATTCTAAAGGTCATGAAGAAATCCAAGAGTGATCAAGCCTTAGAGCTATGGACGCTACATTTCGATGGAGCAAGATGTAAAGTTGGTGCAGGGCCGAGATATGTTTGACATCCCCATCCAATGAAAATTCCCTTAGGTATTTTTTCTTTCAATTTTCCTATTCAAACAATGAAGCAGAATATGAAGGCCTAGTGCAAGGTATGATTCTTGTAGAACGGATGGGCATTAAGCAAATAATAGTGTTCAAAGACTCTGAGCTAGTAGTCAATCAAGTTTGAGGACTCCTCACAGCCAAGAATGTTTGTATGAGATCCTATAGATAGATTTTGGGACTTGATTGAAAGCTTTGAAGCCTATAATATCCAGACAGCGCCCAAAGAGAAAAATATAGATGTAGATCGCATGGCAGAAATCAGATCTCAATTTGACCTTGTTCCCGGCCTAATTCATATAATACACTTTGTATGAATGATTTTCCAACAGACAATCCTAGATAATGATCAGAGGTAGCAAGTGTTTGAAAGTAATGAACACATTGCCTCATTCATTCAACAATTAGGGGAGTTCGCTAAGCAACTCCAACTGAAAATTGTCGAGGCCTGTGAAGGGAAAAGTATTTAGTTAATGTCCAACAAGCTTCCAATAGGATTGGTCACTCTTGAAAACCTATTTGATTGTGATGATGCAAGGAATGACAAGAGGAAGTTTGTAGTAGACAAAAGTGACTATGCAGACCTTCAGCTTGGGGATGAAAGGAAGCTCAACATTGGAAAAGATGTCTTGCAACATGATAAAGAAAGGCTCATTCAATTTTGTGAAAAATATGGAGTAGTGGCTTGGTCATATGATGACCTCACGGGATATGATCCCAAAATCATCCAACATACTATAGAATTGACAGAAGGAGTAAAACCTATCCGCCAGAAGCAGAGACAAATAAATTCAAAGATTGAGGCACTAATGGCCCAAGAGTTGACAAAGTTAATTCAATCTCGGATCATCTTCTCAATTAAGCACATCACATGGGTGTCCAGCCTAGTCCCTGTCTGAAAGAAGAATGGAGACATTCACCTGTGTGTTTATTTTTGGGACATGAACAAAGCATCCTTGAAGGACCACTACCCCTTTCCCTCCAGGAAGTCCATCTTGCAAAAAGTGGTTGGATCATAAATGTTTTCTCTACTAGACGACTTCTCTGGTTACAACTAGATCTAGGTAAAAGAGGAAGAACGACACAAGAAAACTAAGTGGGGAATGTTTACCTACATGGAAATGTTCACTACCAAGTGGGGAATGTTTACTTACATGAAAATGACCTTTGGTCTCTCAAATGCGAGAGCCACTTAGGGAAAGAGAGGAAATGTTCACTACCAAGTGGGGAACGTTTACCTACGTGAAAATGCCATTTGGTCTCTCAAATGCGAGATCCACTTTCCAGCAGAGAATGTATATTGCTTTTAGAGAATTGATCAAAAAGATTATCTTAATCTACTTGAATGATCTAGTTGTATTCTCTAAGTCTAAAGATCATCATTTTGATAATCTACAAACAGTTTTTAAAAGATGCCAAGAGTTTAGGGTATCCCTGAACCCAAAAAAATGTGTCTTCAGAGTTTTGCAAGGAAAACTATTCACACACATGGTTTCCAAAGATGGAATTGCAATTGACCCAAAGTGGATGAAGGAAATCAGGGAACTTCCCTTACCAGTCAACAAGAAGGGAGTTCAGTCCTTTTTGGGAAAGGAAAATTTTGTGAGAAAATTCAATTCTAATTTTGTAGGATTAATTAGACCTATTACCCTGATGCTCAGAAGGATCAATTGTTCAAATGGACAAAAGAGGCCATAGAAACCTTTGAGAAGGTTAAGGACGCTATTTCTTTAGCTCCTATGCCGGTAAATCCAAACCTAACAAAGGACTACATAATGTATGTATTCAGTAGAAAATCTAGCATTGCTACTATTTTGACCTAGAAGGATGATGAAGGAAAGGGAGAACATCTGATAGCATTTCATTTCTGAACCTTAAAGGATTATGAAAAAAATTATAACTTCATTGAAAGGCAAGCATTCACTATTGTTAAGGGGCTTAATTTCTGACATCTCATATCTTGCAACAAGGTGGTAGTATATGTTGTGCATTCTAGTGTGTGCGAATACATTATGGAAGGAGAAATCATAGAGAAAAGGGCCAATAGGATTACTAAGATCCTGGAATATGACATTGAGGTCAGACCCACAAAGACCATCCGAGGGAGAGGACTATGTGAGTATTTGACGCATGATCAAGAAATGTCAGCTAAAGGGGAACAACCTCAACTTGTTCTAATGAATGAATCTGAGTTTGAAGGCTATTAGTAGGTGGATTAGGTGAGATCCATGTAGACTAGGAAATACCTAACACGCCTCCCTTCTCAAAAAAGAAGATTCTATAGATTGCAGAATAGTGGATATGCACTCATCGAAGGAGTCCTTTTCAAAAGGAACTGCAGTGGGGCTCTCCTGCGGTACATTAGCACAAAGCAAGTAAAGAAAATTTTAGACATATTCCACAGCAGTCCCACCGACAGACATTTCTCTGCAAATACCACTTCCATCAAAAATATGTGTGTCAGATATTTATGGCCTACACTATTCAGTGACTCACACTCTTTGGTTAAGGGCTGCAAGGAATGCCAATTCTTCATAGGGAGAAGGAAGAACTCAACAATGCCCCTAAATCTAATAGTTACCAAAGAAACCTTTGCACAATGGGGCCTTGATTTTATTGGCATGATTAATCCCACCTCTAGTGCTAGACACAAATGCATCCTCACATCTATGGAATACTTTACTAGATGGACCAAGGTCGTGCCCCTAAAGAATGCAACAGAGGAAAAGATTGTGAACTTTACCGAGGAACTGGTAACGATATTTGGTTTTCCAAAGACCATAATCTTTGACAACACTAAGAATTTTTTGGGCTCAAAGGTATGTCAATTTATACTCAGTCATGGCATATTCTTAAAAACATCTTCAAACTACTACCCATAGGGAAATGGCCTAGATGAGTTGACAAATAAAATTTTAGTCTGACTCATTAAAAGAATCAGGTCAAAGCATCAAAAGGAGTGGCATAAGAACCTTCGGGTAGTGCTCTGTAAAAATTAGATAACTCCTAACCAAGTCCTTAAGACTTCGCTGTACAAGCTGGTATATGGGAAGGAAGTGTTATTTCCCATCCCCATGGAAATTCTCATGTTATAGTTGCTCAAGTCTCTAGAGGTGGAATAGAACGAAGCCATGGAGGTTTTGTTGGCCAAGCTGTTGGAGGTGCGGGAGAAAAGGGAAAAATCCCTAACAGCCATGAATAATCGCCAACAGGTGATTAAAAGGTGGTTGATAAGAAGACCTCTAACTAGGGTCTTAAATGCAGAGACCTAGTGCTAAAATTCAATGAAAGGGCCACAAAGCTTGGCCTGCATGGAAATTTTGATAGCCTATGTGAAGGCCCATTTTGCATTATTCAATGCAAGAAACATAACACATTTGAACTAGAAAATATGGAAAAAGAAGCATTGGGAATTCCAGTTAACGAAATTCACCTCAAATTGTTCAATTGAGCTTCATTAATCATTTTACTAGTGTAGATATGTAATTATGTAAATTTCCTTTGTGTTTTTGTTTTTTGTTCAGTCAGTCTTTAAAAATGGAACCCATAATGCAAAAAGAAAAAAAGACAAAAAATTGATTAAAAGGTTGTATATTCATTAGACGGTACTATATACTTCGATATTAGATTCCAAAATGGCTCTCAGACCATACTTTTTGAGTATATATATACTATGTAGTTTTTTCAAGCATGTGTTAAAAGCCTTTCAAGGCATATATACAAAAAATGGGAGAAGGGAGTTCATTCTTCAAACTGGAGTAGCACGAGCATCAACATCATTAGCAATATTAGGAACAATTTCATCAACAGTGGCAGGGTCATTAACAGTAGCAGTTGTGAAAACAACAGTAATGGCAAGTGGTGGAGGATACACCAAGTTTCTGAAATCAATGTACCACTCCACACTGTAGAATAGCATCACATTATAGCAACGTAGCAGGAATTGGTAAGCATGAGTAACCCTTTGGCGATGCTCTTCAAGCATCATAATGTGAAACCCACTCAGGAATGACACCCACAAAACCATTGCATCTTCTTCAATGTGTTTGTGGAGGTCACTCGCTATGGGAAGGCCAAGTCCATACACTGCATTCATCACGACTTCTCCAATGTCACCAAGGTAGCACTTTGGGAAGATTTCCATGGTGAGTTGTAGGATCATTGGCTTGGGTACCTATATATCAAGCAAAGAGGCAAAAAAATGGGAGAAAATGCCAGTATTAACCCTATACTTATCCTCGTATTCTATGCATTCCCTCCCCAGTATCCACTTCATTGCTATAATTGCCAAGGAATTCTTTTTCTTTGTCATGCATTTTAGACACCTACTAGAAATTTCACCTAGAAATGCTACTTGCAACTTATTGCTAGTAAGCCTAATTGGAGTACTCACTGTGCCTATCTCTACCAACTACCAAATGCATATTTTTCCCAATTACCAAGTGTAATTTTGTT
Source organism: Sequoia sempervirens (assembly GCA_007258455.2). Lineage (NCBI taxonomy): Eukaryota > Viridiplantae > Streptophyta > Pinopsida > Cupressales > Cupressaceae > Sequoia > Sequoia sempervirens. The sequence goes on along the minus strand of VDFB02000003.1, from coordinate 318,467,920 downwards.
GTCTTTAGACGCCAACTCAAAATTCCCACCAAGAGAAAACTTGAGAATCCCACCCAAATGCATTTGACGTGTACGAATTGTTGAATGTGAAGTTAAGGAGTAATTAATTAGCTGAAATTAGTGGTAGTCCCAAGCGATTGTCCACACGGTCAAGTGCTAATGTGTCACGTTGTGGGAATTTTTATTTCTCCAAGGATGAACTCAATCTTTTTGTGTACTCATTACACTTTTTTCCTAATTAGTCTTTTTAGGTTATTAACTGTAAAGCATGCAAAAGGTTTTCTATACCTTCAATTGTTGGCTCAATTTCCCAGGAAATCACGCCATAAGACACAATGACTAATCGTCATTATGAATTGATGTATTTTTTAAAAGGAAAAAAAATCATTTCGCATGAACAAGAGAGTTGGCAATACATGTTGAATTTATTGCAAAAGGGAAACCATTGTCTACAACTCCAATTCGAGAAAAGACTAAGTGTTGCATGCAAAATAACATCACTGTGAAAATATTTCTGGGTACAATGTTCATCATTAAGAGATTTGAGTGAAAAATTTGTCGAAGAATCCAAGTGAATTGTAGAGAGTTTGAACGTTGCTAAGGTCCACAAATTCTAAAATGAACTAGAATCTTCAGATGGAAGCACAAGGAGAGGCAACCCAAAGCTTATTTGATGCCATGTGTGTGACACCAATGGCCATTTTTGTTTATAACATCTCTTACACTTCGCCTGGGATACCATAGAAGCTAAAGTGGATCTGCACATAGGTCATGGACAAGACAGTACATAGGGACCAAACCCTAATAACAGAAGAATGGGATAACATTCAATGACCCTATCCTTAAAACCAACCCTAAGAGTCTTAGGGAAGTAGCCTATGAGACAATGAAATAGGATGGTATCCAACAATATTTGGCATACAAGCTATGGTTCTACAGTCTCCTATAATATATGGTTCCTTTTGTGCATAACTACCCAGAACTAGTTCATGAGTGTATTCATCATTTTAACCTAGATACTAACACCTTTGAAGGCTAGGAACTAAGGGTTGTGTTAAGTGTGGAGGCTATCAGGGATATGTTATGCATCCCTCTTGGAAGGAACTCTAGAGTAGAAAAGATGGAGACGTTCACTCTAGAGAAAGTTGGGGAGTTCTGGAGGACCAAAGATCTCACTCTAGACTTTTATAACAAAGAAACCAAATGGCCTAAAGAATATTTTTCAAATCGGCCACAGATTCTGGTCGCGCACAACACTTTTAGCTCAGACTTGCAAGAGCCCTTCTCTATGATGGATTTTGTTTGCGGCATGGACAACGAGAAGTACGTGGAAGAGTTTCAAATGGGTATGAGTTTTTAGTTAAGGAGACAAAATTCTTTATTCTAGTATGACTTCATGGAAGTCATTGTCTAGGAAATGTTGAGCTCGATCAAGGAATACAACACACAGCACAAGTTCAGGTTTTCTTCTCTCCATGCTCATATTTTTTTGCACCAGAACCCTGACTTCTTTAGAAAATGTATGGGCTTGGCTATTTTTTATGAACATGGAGTAAGAATGCCAATTTTTGTGTGGACTCCCCTCCTTTCTATGACTTATGATTACTATGCATTTTTGGAGTGTTTCTTGACTCTAATTTTACAAGATTTTAGTGAGGATGTAAAGCTTTATCAACTTTCAGCCGAGCAAACAAGGTGGATGCAAAGTTTTCATCCTCCTTGTGATTGGTTTCTTGGAGAGGATTTCACATTCATTAGGCTCCATGGATTTACCGAGGAGCCATTCTAACTCTCAACATGCATCACAGACAGGGTTTTGGTCATCAAGGTGTTTTAGCAACTATCGATTATCGACAACAACTTTTGTGGAGGAAAGAAGCAATTTTTTTCTTTCTTTTTCCCTTTCAGTTTCAAAATGGTGATAATGGAAAAGGAGACACATGGTCTACTAGAAGCAAATCTAGCTTATCTGGGATTGGTATTAATTTTTAACAAGTGGCAATATAACCCCGATAATGACTTGGCGGACCTAAAAGTTAAGGTGATTCACAGCCCCCATCCTTACTGGGAAGCTCGACAGAATCTGCAGTTAGAACATGATGATCTATTTGTCGACCTAGCCTATGTTCCTACTGATGATAGGAGGCTGCTATGGCTCTCTTTTTATTTCCCTTTGGGGAAGCATAATGAGAAGTTCCAAATGGGGGCCACCCTTCGAAATGAATTGGTCAAGCATTGGTAGTGGAGTGAGGAAAGAATTGTAGACTTCTAGATTTATCATTAGGAGACCAAATGCCTTGATGCCCCGTTCCAAGAGGTAGAAAAGGATGAAAGATTCGATAATATATAGAACAAAGGGCATGAAGATACTGATGCAAGTGATGATGAGTATATAGACCTATAGGAGGCTAAGACATATACAGTGAGGGAAAGGAGGTGAAATAGGCCCAAGCACAGAAAACTAGAAAAATGAAGGAGCAACCCAGCAAAGCTCCACCAAGAGAGTGGGTGACCATATCACAGTCAGAGATCTCATGACCACACACAAAAGCTATGAAAAGACCCAGGGTATCCTTGCAATCTTCATAGGTCATAGAAGTGGACAATTCTCCACCCGATAAGAGGTCACGCATGGATGCAACTTCTGGAGAAGGTCCATAGGAACTTGCAACAAGCCAGGGATCAAAGTCCTCTATGCCTCGGGTATCTTTCTCTTCCCCTTTTATCACTACACAATTGTTAGTTACTCCTTCTACCTCTGTTGTATCTGTAGCCCTAATTACTTCTAGTGTCATCCTTTCTTTTTCTACTTCCATGGCCATGAGAGGTTTCTCTCAATTCTTCCAAATCAAACATGCAACTTTTAATCCCCTGTGGTCTTTCCCACCTTTTATCGCAACTCAGTCTACATCCGCCATTACTACCCCTTTTACTCCCACTGCATGAGCTCTAACTCAACTTTCCTAATAGATGGAATCTTTTGCATCTCTGCTACTGCCACCACTCCCCATGAGTCCTTCCGTCACTTCCCCAATTAGGCCTTGGTATAACATTCATTTGTTCTCCCCATTAATGGTCTCTCTGTCAAAGAAGTAATCAGTCAGAACCACAACTATCTCTTTCTCTTTTTCTCTTCCTCTCGGTGTGCCCTTCACTGGCAAGTTGAATAAATCACTTGTAGAACTTATGTCAAAAGGCAACAAAAAAAAAGTAGCACAAGCTCTCAGAGTCTAGAAGGGAAAAAAAAAGATGTTGCAAAGATGATCGAGCCATGCATGTAAACCCTTTTCCATGAGGTTCAGTAGTCATTTCATTTTGCGGCCATGCATTTGAACACCATCAAACTATAGGGGGAGATGCACCCCGAGGAATATATGATTCATGTTGTAGGGGTTGATCTTTGGGAAGCCCAGCTTCAAGACAAAGTTGAGTTGATGGAGGAAACCCAACGAGTGATGACTACTAACTTCCTCAAGCATAGTTGTAAACTAAAGAAGAAGGAAGACGAGCTCAAGAATTTCAAGGAAAAGATGGAGCTCCTACTAAAGAAAGAAAAGACAAGGGAAGCCAAAATTACACGAATATATCAGCAAGCGTAGGCAAAAAGTGCCAGAATCTAGGTGGAACTTGCAAATTTCTAGTCCCTGGATCCCAACCTGGTCACTGAACTGCAAAAGAAAAACCAAGAATTACAAGACCGGTTGGCTCAGGCAGAGGGAGAAATGCAATAGAAGATCGAAGAGCTTTTGCAATAGTGAATTCAATTGGAGCAGGAAATCCAACAAAAGGATAAAGAGTTCTAGGGAAAACAAGATAAATTTGAGAGGGAGATCTAGGAAGTAAAGTTTTCTTGGGAAAAGGATCGACTACCAGAAGCTAGGCTAAGGAACAATTGCTTGCCGAGTTAGGGACTCTATAGGAATGACGCTCTGTTGTGAACAAAAGAATTTAGGAGCTAACATAGGATGTTAGGTCGAAGGAGATGGAAATTGGTGCTTTGAAGAATCCTCCACAACCCCTTGATACTCAGTTAGATCTCCTGTTAGTAACCCGACAACTATATATCTCCTACTAGGAAAAATTCAAGACTTCTTATCTGACTCTTCAGTTGGCACTTCAATTCATGGCAGAAGCAACAAGTTTGAGTAGGGAGGTTTGTGGAATAATTGAATAGTTCCCACAATTCATTGTAGAGAAACTACCTGAGGCGGAGAAGTTACTAGACAAGCTATAAACAGTGGTAAATGAGAACCTAGTAAATGTAGAGATTGAAGACCGGAGGTCAGCTGCCAAGAAGGAAAAATAATTCATTTGTTTCCATGCGGAAATTCTTCATTCCAACAATTGCTCGACAATAGTGGGTCAAACTATGAACAATATACAGACAAAGTTCTCCCAATTGGCTCAAATGGGCTTTCCCTCCCTATTTCTATCTAATGATTTGGTGGCTACGGTGGAGCATATCGCAACAACAATCAAGGAGAAGCAATAAGATTTATCCACCTTTTACAATTTCAGTCAACCCCCTACTACTAAGGACATTGAAGGCATCACCCATCAGATAGCACAGCTCCTCTTTTATCTTGAGTTTGGGAATAGGATATCCATGAAGCTTCCCTTCAAAGAAGTAATCAATCTACATGAGGCAAAAGAGAATATTTGTGCCATATCAATACCATCTGAGAAGGACTGGCTACCTCTGCAGACCACAATCTCAAAGCTCTAACTCGATGTCCCAATGGATAAGGCTTTGGTCCTCAAACCAGAAATTTTGGGTTCCCATTCCGTAGGCTAAATTCCCTTGGTATTCACCAAAAGTTATGGATTGAAAATCCTTTGAACTCCCTTTGGGTTGGTAATATTGTTTTTCTTAGCCCCATCTCGCACCTCATATGTTTCAATATCTCCAGCCCCTTTTTGAAGAATTTTTCCTGCTTGCTCCACATGTCTGCCATACACTCCTTGCAAAGGTTTCCTCCCTTGCTTCTCTATCAAGCCATGTCGTGCCTCTAGGTGTCAGCAACATGGGCCTTTGAGAGCCCACTCCCCTTTGATTCTCTACAGAGCTCCGCCCATCATTCACGTAGCATCATTCCACGAGCACCTTTTGGTGGACACCATAGTCAATGCTCGAGATGAAGACTCCTCTGCATGTCTTCTCCATGGTAATTTTTAGTGCCCAAAGGGAAGAATGAGTGGCAAGCCCTATCCTATCACCATGTGTCCTAGCCAACAATGTGGGTGAGTGACATGTGTTTGCTTGGGAATTTTTTACTGCTTCCACTGGGACCATAGTCATCATTCGCAGGGAGATGCATCTAGTTTCAAGGCTACTACATTTGATGCAAGTAAAAATATTTTCTATTGCAACAGCCATGGAAAATCATTGTGACAAACATCATTTCTAGTGCTAGGGAATCTTTATATTACTGGCTCCTAGGCAATGGGATACCTCTCTATATATATATTGCTTTAGCATCTCTGAAAAGGGGTTTTGATTTTGGAGAATACACAAAAAATTATGGAAAGACACCAGGCCTTTGTATTGTTTTTATATTATTGTATTAAGATTCATAGACTATGTCATTATTGTTCGGCCTTTCTATGTCTTAGCTAGTTGACAAGACATTATACTATATTGTTATTGTACTGAGCAGTTTATTTGCAGAACTTCTATAATTTCAATATAAGTTTGTTGATTCAGACCATGTCTTGGACTCTTCTTTTCAATAAATGTATATAGAAGTTATTTTATGTTATTTTATAAACTTCTTAGGCTTTTCATCTATTATATCTGTTATTTTTGGACATTCAGATTGTTGAACGGGCCCTTAAATCCCATCTGAAAGGAAGATTTATCATTCCCATACCTACATATTGGCACATTTCCTTAAGTTAGATCTTTATTTTATATATTTGCTTCCTTTTCCCATTCTAAACCCCCCAAATATAGGAATCGGCTTCTTTAAAAACCTAGAGGTCACTCAGTTTAGCGCAACTGGTCCCCCCATTAATTGAGTTTCCCACATTAATTTGAGTTTCCCATAAGGTTGTTGCTTTGTATTTTTAGGCATCAACATGACCTATTTATTCAATTTTCCATATGGGTTCATTCTCCATCGAGTTGTGTGAAGGTCTAGATTGTATTCCACCAACTCCTTCCCTAAATACTCCACGCACTGGGTGGGACAGGCATACATTCCTTGCCCAAAGTTCAAGGGATATGGGATCCCTGCTCTATGTTTGTCGCTTAGCATGGAATGGGAATTTTTTAGTTATCGAGAGAACAATAGGATCATGTAGTCATTGGGGTAGCATGGCAGCTTATAAGGCCTCTCAGAGAACCCCTCTATTCTAATGTATGTAAACTTTGGGAACTATATGAACAAATACCCAAACTGCTAGATGAAGGCTTTGGCACTATGCAAGACTCTTCTCTCAAAGTCTCCCCCAAGGAGTCTGATGATGTGCCCAATGAAGGCATCATTTACCCTCCAATATTCTCTCTTGAAGTTTTTGTATTGCAGCTAAGGGTGGCAGTCATATACTTTAAGGTCTCCTCTCCTAGGTTCCAAATTATTTGCAACAAAAAGGCCCTTTTATGAGAATTTCTCTACTAGGAGGTACACCAAGTAGGAGGTCATGTAGAACTTCGACATTTTCTTTATAGCCATAAGCTTCTTATGTATGTTTTCAATGATGATCTTCACCCAATGGAACTTTGTCTCGCCTCAAATGAACATCCATTCTTCAAAGAAGGTAGTAGTAGGGAGGCCCATTACCCTGCTTAGTAGGGTGACTAAATCATGGTATTCCTCATGGAAGTCACTTCTGAATAGTTCCTGGGGAACCTTAGCAGCACTGCCCCTCTTTTCCTTCAACCAATGTTGGTTAACCAATTTCTTGCATGCTAGAGGGTCTACCTTCCACATTTTTTTTAGCATATCCCTTTTTAGTTTCCTCCATTACATTAAATGTAGGGATATGGAATGTCTGGCCTATGGATCTAGCAGAAAAATATGCCAACACTCTGCCATTATGGTCAATGATTTTTCTACTATTGTGATAACATTCTTTACATACCATTACTAATTTTGGAGCAATGAGCACAGGTGGAAAGTCGACTACCTTGGCGAGACCACTCGCTCTAATTTTTCATGCATTTTCAGTTGTAGGGTGAATCATTACCCTTCACCGGAACGTGCCCAAGGTTGGTATTTGACATGGAGTCCTAGGTAGAGGTGATCTTGGATGTGCACTCTACCCCATTGAATTGATACTTCATTTCATCATTTTCCTCCTTCCCTTTTGGCAGGTGTGCAGGTTTCTTTCCTTTCTCTTTCTCGACAGACTTCCCCAATGGTCTCGTAGAAGATTCCATAAATCCTATACACAAGGATGCAGTAAGTACATTCATATAAAAATAAAGGAAGCAATAGGTAAATCCTACAAAATGAGGGTTAGATCCAACAATACATCTTTTAGAATATCAAAAAATTCATCCATATTCATCATTTGAGGTTCATTTGGACCAAATACAGGAATGAACGCCTAGGGATGTGGGTTTCCCTAGGCTAGAGGTCATAAGGAGTGACCAGGAATAGGAAAGCACTGCGGTCACAGTGACCCACAAATAGCCCCCTGCACTCAAAGTTTCGCAATGAGGATTTGACGGTCAAGGTCATCAATAACGCATTTGGAATATGAGAAAATCAATTTTAAGATCCTTGGAGTCGTTCGATTGGTCATCTTGGTTATGTGGGCTTGAGGAGTGGGGAGGCAAGAGGCCTCACAGACGTTTGAGCTCCATTGTTAAGCAACAACAAATAGGGAACACAAACCCATAGCAAGAAGTTTGCAATGTGGGCGCGCAAGGTTTTCAGATGGTTTAGGCTCGATACCACAAGATTTGATGAACTTGGAAAGCGTGGGGAAGAAATGGAAGACGGCCATTGTGTGATGGTCATTATGGATGGTAGAGGTGAGATGACAGTCCGCATGTGGCAGTCCACATAGATGGACACACAAAGCAGCTAACTTGGCCACTTCATTTCAATTGAGCTTAGACAACAAAGGAGGATGTAGATTTCGCACCATGGGCAGAAGAGAAGGCACCGCCATCATCAAACAACAATCGAGAAATGGTGGGCCACAAACGGTGGTCTACATAATCACAACACTTGGTCTTTTGTTTGAAGCCTTGAAGGGAAGTGATCCAGGTAGAGTCTGCAATGCGGGCTAATGGGGTCACTCAAACGTTTGGAGTAGCAAAGGGGGCGGGGCGGTCTATAGATGGACCCCCACAGATGCTAGCCTGCATGAATATTTTAACTTGGAATTTTTGTTTGGGAAACTGGAACGACAAGGAGGACTGTGGATTTTGTGGTGTAGGTGGAGGTAGTAGCTTAGTTTTTAGTGAGTGGCATTAAGGTGACGATGAAGAGCAGATGGTGACCTACAAGGGATGGCCCACAAGACATGACTTGGTCATTTTTTCTTTGTGGAAATGGTTTCAGTGAGATCCATGATGCAGGATGTACGTAAAGGCATGCCATTTGAGAATGGCTAAGAGATCGAGGCTGCCTGTAAGCAGTGGCCCACATTAGCGGACCAGTAAAAGCTTAGAAACTTGGGTTTTTTCGTTAAACATTTTAGCATTATGGGATTCAACCATGATGGTGATGAGGAGTCTATGGGCTGCAAAGGGGTCAATGCTCTACGAAGAGTAGCACCAAGGAAACAAAGTTTCACATTGTTTCAAAGTGCAATTTTCAAAGGAGTTTTAAGTGGGTTTCATGTGGAATGAGAACTGCCAGGTGTCTTTCAAGATTTACTTCAAATATTTAACCATTTATTTACAACCCTGATTATTGAAGTCATGCATTTATTGGTTTTGGATGTGGGCATACCTAGAAAAGCATAAGAAATTCGGTGAAGATCACATTTGAAATCCCTCAAAAGCTTATGCAGGCGCAGGGGTTGTTATTGTTGTTTCTCTCTAACAAATCAGAACTTGGCAGGTGTGAAAATGATAGGTTAGCTAGGCTATTTATAGGAAAAAACTCATTTATGATCCACAATAAATGTAGGTACAACGGTTGGTGAAGTGGTTGGGTGCAGAATTCAACTACTCGACAATAGGAAGCATAGATCCAACAATGCAGAAAGACCCCAAGGCTTCAGAGTTGATGAGCCACTGAGAGATAATGACCAAGAAGGTTGTAGAACCTGCCATGCAAGTGGACATCTCAGGTCGGCTATAATTTAAACAACAAACAAATGATGGGGTCACGCAAGAGGAATCCCACAACTGTGGACCTGCAAGGTTTGGAGGATGCTAAGCAAAAAGGCTAAAGGAAGTCCACCAAGGATTTAGAAAATTTTAGGGTGGTGAATTTGAGTCAATTAGAGAATGATGAATTTAGGGCTTCTTATCACTTTACTCTCAAAATTAGGGGCACACAAAACAAGGTGAAGGTAAAAGTGACTTGGAGAAATTGAAAGAAGAGAGGGAGTCCCCGTTCTGAAAGGGGCATTTGTGCTATAGGCACAACAAGACCATGTAGCTAGAGTAAACACAATGGAAACAACTCAAAGATACAAAGAAAAGGTATATTCAGTCAATCAATATATGATAAATTTAAATAAAATATGGTCAGCAATAGGAAGGCTTACAATCAAGGCTCATAGGCCTTGTCTCATAATTACTAGATATGCACATGGTATAGCATTGAATCTCTTTTACATAGAGACCTAACTATTGGATTCTCTATCAATCAGGTACTATCAAAATGCTACCTTTCTAAGGATCTATTACATCAATATATATCATCTCTGAAATAATAGATTCCTCCGTGTCAGCCCAAAAAGGTTACAAACTCCAAGAAAGAGGTGTAACGTGTATACACAGATAAGTTAAACCTAAATGAATAGGAATCCTCTGTAAATGAATGAAATGAAGTGTGGATCTCCAAGGAAGGTCGACCACAAACCATGGAACATTGAATTATGTGTCATTTTCCTCTGCAAGTATTCTCCTTTAGCTGATTGTTCATGGTTGTCAGGATGCTCTGTTCTGAGAAAACAATTGATCTTTTGATAGCAATAACTTTCTGGAACTAATCCAAATGTTCTAAAAATTAGATATGATGTATATGAGCATGTCTAGGTGCTAAGTCCAAATCTACAAGGTCTAACATATAGCTATGGCAGAATGAAAACCAAAATACACAAAGTACTTATGACTAAGCAAAATGAAAAGAAAAAAACTGACATGCAAATATTTTAGGTTGATGCAAGATTACTTGTAAACCAGGGATGCTCGTACATCAACTAAACAACCAAAAACAATACCAAGAAACTACAACATATTATCAAGAACCTTGGTAGAATCCATATTACTGGAGATGACCCTGTCATGCATCTCTAACACATCCTCAAGTCCTTGGAACAAAATTGCTTCCCTTTTCTTAGTTTTGCTCCTCGTACGCAGGCATGGTCCAACATCCACATTCTTCTCCATGCACTGGCCAACATCTACATTCTTGTCCTCCAAGTTCATATGGTTAACCTCAGCAATGGCTTCCTCATGTTCACCCATATCTAAGGGCTTACCCATCCAATTGATAGCTTTCTCATTCAAAAACAAGCCTTATGTGCTAGTCTTCAAGAACTAATTATTGATTCTAACCATAGTATGTAGGTCACTACTAATCTTGTTCATTCTTTCCTCCATACCCACTAACCGCTCCTCATTAGTCCTATGGACAACATTTTCCAAAGAGCTCAGCCTTTCCTCATGACTTTTACCAAGTATGTCAGTATCCACTACTACCTTATCGAAGATCACATTCAGAATCTTGACCTTATCTCTAACCGACCATTCCCTTTGATTGTAGTTCACCAACTCCACACAAACATCCTACCATTCTTTAAGCCTAGTATTAAGGTCATTCACTTTTGAAAAAAGCAATTTCACAAGGGAGAGTAGGTTTCTAGTGTCATCCTCCACCATTCTGCAAAAGAGGTCCATATTGATCTCCTCCCAATTGACCAACACAACAATAGGCACATCAATATTCTCATTGGGTTCCTTCTGCTCCCCATCTTTTCTCTTCAAATCCTCCTCCACAGGGGAGTCTTCAATCTCAATTACCTCCACTTTCACCTAATTTTTTTCAAGGATATTGGCCAAATTAGCCAATAGTTCAAGTCTCCTAGCCTTATCTTTAGTCTGCTTTACCTACTCATTGTTATTACCAACAAGTGACTCAAAATCATCATGGCTAGGAGCAGACACCCTAGAATTCACAAAGCCCTCACCTTCTTGCACATGATCCACCATTTTCTGCTCATTTCCCTCTTATACATCCCCTAAAACCCTTTAGCAAAAGGAACATGGGTCTCCTCCATTCCCTTCAACTCAACAACGCCCTGCTTAAGAGCACACTTCTCCTTCTTAGGGCCCCTTTTTTCCCCTTCAAATTATTATTTTTCACAAAAGGAGCAACAACCTCCCTCATTTGAACATTTGTTTTCTAACCCTTAGACCAAGACTTAGAGTCCTCAAAATTATCCTCAAACTTCCCCTCATCCTCTGACAACTCATCATCATCAAAGTCTTCTTCCTCATAGTCACTGTCCCACTCTTCCGCCAACTCACTAGTATCATAACCATAATTATTGCCTTCCTTTTTTCGAGAAGAAGAGAACTTAGGAATTTCTAGTACCAGTGTCATTTTAATATGGTCAATTATAAGTTTCATAAGGCCTTCATGATGAATAGCCTTCCTAGGGTTCTTTTTGTGATCATCAATACTGGTTTCCATAGAAACAAGTAGGTAATAGGGGAACAAAACCAAATTGTTGTGACAGAAATGATTAAGCAACATGAAGTGATAACCGTAAATTACATAGTACCTTATCTCCAATGTGAAGAATTGCATAATCGCAAGGGCAACATCTCTCCATAGCAGTTTGATAGATTTCCAAGCATACCCTCCACTACCAATGCACCTAAGCTTTTGCTTCTTCGTTCCTTTGAAAAAATTAGTTGAGGCAGTCTTAGCCGCAGCTCGATCCCTATAAAGCTTCCTTCCCTTAGTTGGAAGATGAGTAATCTCCTCAATGAATTCCTCGATGGTGTTGACCTCCACACCTTGGTAATGCATAACTCTATTTTTCCAACCATACACATAAGCCACTGTCACCTTTGAATCAAAATAATGAAGCCTCTAGAAAAAGGAGAAAACACCACCCTTCTCCAAGTGTTCCTAGACATGTTCATTCCCACAAAATTCATCACAAGAAAGCAACTCCACTCTACAATGAGCCCCTCCCATGGTAGACAAAAACAACCTACTCATAACCTTCAATATGTTCTTCTACATAGAAAGGTTAAACAAACAATCCAAAAGAAAATGCAAATAACACCCACAATCCATGTGAGCCTGACAATCCAAGTATCACCAATCCTTAACTCCCAGCCCATGATCTCAAAATCAACAGAAAAGCAATTATTAAATGATAATTCATTGAACTCAAAGTTTGAAAACCAAACAAGGAAATAAAATAACTTATCTCCCCATATATCTGCTACCATGACATGAAATTTGGTCATTATTAGAGATACACTAAAGGTTAAATTGTATGTCATCATAAGTGTACCAATAATTATGAGCCATCACTGCCAAATTGGCAAACCCATCAGTAAGAGAGTTAGCCTCCCAAGAAATTGTGAGTAATTTTCACCTCAAAAAAAGAATCAATGATGGAGAGGGCATCATTAATTAAATTAGCAATGGACCATGACAACGGACTTATCTTAAGGAGATAATTTATGATATTGAGGGATTCCCCTTCTAACCAGAGCCTAGTAACCCTAGTGTCTTTAGCGAGTAAAAGGCCATGATAGGCTATTGTTGCCTCCACAAAGTGGTTTTATTGGGTTCCCAAAGGGAGCACCACCACAGAGACAAACCTAACATTCTCATCACATCACATTCCCCCACAACCAACAGGTCTAAGATTCCCCTTAGCAGTACCATCAAAATTAACTTTGAACCAACCTTGAGAGGAATCTTTCCATTGAACCCCCTCCCTAGAAGCCTTAATCTTCTTCACCAAAGTAGAAAGATCACAAGAGAGGTTCCATTGATTCCCCACCATCAAATTATATTTGAAAATAATAGCCTTAGGACCCGAGGAAGGAAGCATTTTGAAATAAAATTTTCCTTTATATCCTCGCAAATTTTGAAAGCAAGCCTTGCAGGAGGAAGCTCCAACTGATGAAATGCATATTTATTTCATTCCTTCCAAAATCCCCAAGCCACATGCATCAAAATAAAATACCATAACATTGAAAGAGCCAGATTTTGAGAAGGTACCACCCACTGAAACCAAATCTCTAAAATAGAAGAAGGAAACACCCAAGAAATATTCCACCTTTGAAAAATATGAGCCCACACATCCCAAGTGAAACTACAACCAACCAAAGGATGACATCCATCCTCAGTAGCTTCTTTAGACAAAAAATATCTATTCAACATAGCCATACCCCTTCTCGCTAGATTGTTAAGGTTTAAGATCTTATCTTTGAAAAGAACTAATAAGAAGATATTAGTTTTAGGCAAAAGCTTCACATTCCACAAATTCCCCCAAAAGGGAGGGGGACCCAAGACCTGAGTCTGAAAAGAAAAGGTTGAAGACATTGAGAATTGGCCATTAGGAGCAAACCTCCACACCACTGAATCAATGGAAGAAGAAGTCAAAATGTGAATCAAAGATAGGGACATATATAGAGGTTCAAGATCCATGTTAACCAAATCAACTCTAATCCACTTACCCTCTAAGACATAATCAAACACATGAAGGCCCCATTCCCTAATACAAAGATCTTTGAATGGGGCTAGCCAAGGCTCATTCTTCAAGGGTTCATGGATAATCCACCAATTATCCCAGAACAAGATCTTCCTTCCATTCCCAAACACCTAGCGCAAACCAATGACAACAATGGAATGAGCTTTAGACATGAAATTCTAAAGGGTCGACCCCAAAGGTGGAGAAAAATCATCTCTCAAAAGATCTCTAAACTTATCCACCACTGTCAAATGTTTTGAAGATAAAATAGAAGTCCATTCCTTACCATCCAAAAATAGATTCCATAAATATTTAGCAATAAGGGATAAATTGAAGTCTTTAAATTTATGCAGGCCTAAGCCACCCTGAAATTTAGACCTGCGAACCTCTTCCCAAGATAGCAAGTGTAACCATTTCTTCATCTCCACTCTAGACCAAATAAATATTTTTTGAATACTCTTAGTATTCTCCCAATACCTCCTAGGGATCTAGAATAGACTTAAAGCATAAATGGGAAGATTCTACAAAGTAGACTTGATTAACTGAAGTTTCCTAGCTTGGCTAAGAAGAGCACCCTTCTACCGATCAAGTTTTGAATTAAACTTGTTAATGATACCATTCCAAAATGAGTCCAAAACCCCATTAGAACAAAGGGGAAGTCCTAAATAGGTAGAAGGAAGATCCCCAATGCTGCATTCTAGAATACTAGCAATCATCAGTAGGCAATGTTCCATAGTATTAAGAAAAAAGACAGTGCTCTTATGTAGACTCACCTTTGACTAGAAGCCGCCTCATATTGCTGAAGAAGGTGAATAGATTTGGTCACAACAACTGACGCTTCAACAAGAATAATAGTATCATCCATAAATTTTTGATGCGAACAACAAAGCTGACTTGAAGAAGGATAAAGGCCTCTAAAATCACCATTAGACACTACTTGAAGAAGAAATATTCCCAAAGACTTGACCATAATGATAAAGAGAAAAGGAGAAGTACGATCTCCTTGTCGCAACCTGCAGGAGCTTCTAAAGAAAGCCGAAGGAAACCCATTCACCAACACTGAAAAGGATGGAGAAGAAATTAATTGACCAACCAATTGCATAACCTGATCTGAGAAACCAAATGCATTCATGATATTACATAAAAAAAATCCAATTAACCCGATCATAGGCTTTCACCAAATCCAACTTCAAAATGAGACCGTACTTCTTATTAACCTTGAGAGTGGATATTCTCATGCACCGTGAGCGCCAAATCTAAAATCTTCCTTCCAGGAACAAAACCATTTTGTTGAGGAGAAATAATCCTAGGAAGGATCCTTTGCAGTCTATAAGCCAGTACTTTAAAGAAAATCTTATAGATTGAGTTACACAAGCTGATAGGCCTGAAATCACCAAAATGTGCAACCCAGGCTTCCTATGAATGAGCACAATATATGTAGAATTCAATTCCTTAAGAAGTTTCCTACTACCATAAAACTCTTTGGTGGCATTGATGACATCCTTGGAAATAATATCCCAGTAAGACTAAAAGAACAACATCAGAAATCCATCCATCCCAGGAGACTTATTTACTTCAAAGGAGAACACCAAAATTTCAATTTCCACATAAGAAGGAATACCCATCAAACCCCTATTCTCCTCCTCCATCACCAAGTGAGGAATCACATTAATGAAACTCTACTGGCAAAGAGGACCAAGAGGGCCATCCTTAGAAAGAAAATCCTCAAAGAATGAGTAGGCAATAGACCTAATTTCATCATCCTCTTCCAAAGAGTGTTTTTCAACAATAATTTTGGAAATCCTATTAGAGGATCTATGCTTCAATGTTGTGAGATGGAAGAAATGGGTGTTTTTATCCCCACTCTAAATCCAGATTGTTGAAAAAAAAAGGAAATGCAACTAAGAGGGGGGATGAATCAGTTGTGACAAAAAATTAAACTTTTATTACTTAACTTAACTTAATCTTAGATCTAATGAATAAGAAATTAACCACAAACACATCAAAGAGACAAATAACATAAGGATTTTTTACATGGAAATCTTGTTAGAGCAAAAACCACGGTGGATTTTAGTCCACAAGATTATACCTTGTTAAAAGTATAATGTGAAATAATAAGGAGAATGCACATGCATTCAAGCACACTGCCTAGAGCTCATTGCTCAGATACAAGAGAAGACTCACTATCCAACAATACATAATAGGATTATAATACAAAGAATGTGAACTGTGAAAAATAGCTTCCGCACAAGCCTGATTACAATTCCAATTGATCTCAAAAAACCTTCTTCACACTTTGCTCAATCTTCTTCACTCTCTGCTAATGATAGAAACACTATTCTTACATTTACACTTTCTCTGGCATACATTAACACTTATGCACACACTAACTTCATGCAACCAATCACTTTTATATATCCACAACATGAGATTTCATCACAACTTAGTCGGCCAGGAAAATAAAACATATTTTCAATGTCGGCCCAAATTTACAAATAAATTTCCAATGAAAATCCACCAAGGTCATCCACAACATAGTGGAGACCCAAACTAATGTCTCCAACACAAAAATACTTCAATTAATTTCACCACGAAGATCCATAACATGCTACCACCAACATGTTGGCCAGGAACATGAAAAATTGAACATGCGCAAGAGAAGATCTTCAACCATGAGCTCTTTGAGTAATGTGGACATACCAAAAAGATAGAGAATGATCTAGAGACATCAAAGAACACCAAGAAACAACAAAGAAGCATCCACAACAACTGATATTACCATAATAACACAATCTTCATTCGGGAACATTGACAGAGACCATAGAAACACTATCAGACCACAACATAATCAAAACTTCATGTGGACCTCTGAAACTTCCAGTAGATTATCTAGAAACATTCATAAATAAACCCTTTAATCCACACTAGATAATCATTAATGTACAAAACAAGACACCTTGATGACCTGCACAGTTCCACTCGGAACCTAGAACACTTTCTTTTACAATTTCCTCAATATCCTCGACATATACAACCTCTAGTACACCAAATGCTAATAGTGTTGACATCAATGACAACCACATATCAGCAACAATATCCACAACATCCAACAATCTCCCCCTTTGGAATTGATGGAAACACATGATGTGAAAATACCATCAACCCAACACACTTACTTTAACAGTACTTCTATTCTTGAAAGCATTTTTCACATTACACTTCTCCCCCTTTGACATCAATGGAAAAGGTAACCATGACCTTTCCATATACACACTCTAAACCACATATCTGCACATCTGACTACTCCCCCTGAGTAGCAGCCACAGAAGCATCAATCCAGATAAAAATATAGCAATGAAGTTCATGAATTGATGCAAGCAAATGCATCTTTTAGTTCTTATCAACAGGGGTGATTACCCCTAGCATTCCTCTGAGATACTGAAAAGTATCCTTTAGCAATCGCTTAGTAAATATATCTACAATATATTCTTTGGTATGCACATACTCCAGTCTAACTTCTTTCTCATTCACTTTCTCCCTCAAGAAATGAAACTTTATTGATATATGTTTAGTCTTAGAGTGTAGCACTAGATTCCTTGAGATATTTATTGCACTTGAGTTGTCACAGTATAGAGCAATAGGCTCTCCATATATCACCCTAATATCTCTCAGTGTCTATTTCATCCATATCACTTGAGTAAAATTATTGGCAGCAACAATGTATTATGCTTCAGCAGTAGATAGAGAAATTGAGTTTTTCTTTTTACTTAACCGAGATACCAGCTTCTTCCCTAGGAAGAAAGCACCACCACTATTACTTTTCCTATCATTTACATCACCAATCCAATCTACATTAGTATATGCACACAAAGTGAGATCATCATCGTTTGGATACTAAAGTCCAAAGTCAATTGTTCCTTTTCTATAGCTCAAAATTCTCTTGACATCAGTTACATGTGATTCTTTTGGATTAGCCTGAAATCTAGCAACCATACATACAACCTTCATAATGTCTTGTCTATTCTGAGTCAAGTAGAGCAATCCACTTATCATTGACCTATATCTGGTTTGATTTTCCTTAGGAGATTCGTCATTATGTGTCAACTTACATGTGGTCACCATGGGGGTACCAATAGGTTTTGAGTCATCCATTCCAAACTTCTTCAGTAGTTCTCACATATTTGGACTAAGATATGAAAATCCCCTTATCAAACTGAGTAACTTGCAATCCCATAAATAAATTCATCTCTTCAATCATACTCATCTCAAATTCATTCATCTCATCAACAAACTTCATACATAGATTATCATCTCCTCCAAAAATGATGTCATTAACAAAAACTTCTATAATTAACTCCTTATCATTATCTAATTTGAAGTATAAGTTTCTATCAACAATACCTTTAGTGAATCCAAGCTTTAGTAGGTATTTGTTCAATCTAGCATACTAGGCTCTATGAGCTTTCTTAATTCCATACAGAGTTTTCTTCAACCTGCAAACCATATGTCCCTTGTCTGTCAGCTGAAATCCATCTAATTGTTCAATGTACATTTCTTCTTCTAGTTCTCCATTCAGAAATGTTGACTTTACATCCATCTGATAAAATTTATAGTTCTTGTGTGCAACATAAGCAAGAAATAGTCTAACAACTTCAATCCTAGTGACATGCGAAAAGCTTCCTTCAAAATCAATACCTTCCATTTGAGAATACCCTTTACATACCATTCTTGATTTATTCTAGACCACTTCACCATCTTCATTCAGCTTGTTTCTAAATACCCATTTAGTACCAATCACATTTTTGTCTTTAGGCCTCAGAACCAGTAGCCATGTATCATTATTTTCAATTGTTTTCATCTCTTCCTTCATAGCTTCCAACCAGTGTTCATCTTGAAAGGCTTCGGCGACATTTTTAGGTTCAATCTTGGAAATAAAACAATATTCTTATGCAATCTTTCTTCTAGTTTTGCACTCCTTTACTCTTATCTCCTATGATTTGATTTTTAGAATGATTCACCTTTACATATCTTGGAGTTTTGGGACATTCTTGAGCTTCTAATTCTTTTGCTCTTTCTTCTACACTTGTATTTATCTGTGTTTCCTAACTGACTTGATTTACTAGAACAAATTGAGGTTGCTTTACTAGAACATATGGAATAATCTGAAGTAGATTATTTGTTTGAGTATTCTTCCCTTAGCTTGGAATGTCTCCGTCTAAATCATAACTACAATGTCTAGATGATTTGACAGAGTCCTCATCAACTCTAACATTTTCACTTTCAACCATCTTTCTCAGTCTTTTATTATAGCACCGATAGGCCTTTCTTTTAGTGGAGTAACCTAGGAAGATTCCCTCATCACTTCTTGCATCAAATTTCTCTATATCATCATCTCTCCTGATATAACACTTGCTTCCAAAGATCTTAAAATACTTAACAGTAGGCTTGTGACCAAACCATAACTCATAAGGAGTCTTACCAAAATTACCATTAACATTTACCTAGTTCAAAGTATACACAATAGTACTTACCACTTGATTCCAGTACATCTGAGACACATTTCCTTCCATCATCATTATTCTGGCAACATCTAGAATTGTTATATTCTTTCTCTCTACAACTCCATTTTGTTGACGGGTTCAGGGAGCAGATAACTTTCTTTTAATTCTATGCTCTTCTTAATAAGAGTTGAACTCCTTAGAAATGAACTCACCACCTATGTCAAATCTTAGGCACTTGATTTTAAAACCTTTCTCATTCTTTTCCATAGCCTTAAAAAATTTGAACTTTTCAAATGCTTCACATTTTTCTCTTAAAAAGGAAACCCAAATCATTCTAGAGTAATCACCATTCTAGAGTATGTAGCATCTCCAAAAAAATATTTGAATGAAATTATTTGCTCCAGAAAGAGACTCTAGTTTGCTCACCCATTTGACATTCCTTGCAGATTATATTAGTAGGCTTCACTAACTTAGGTAGATCTCTTACTGCTTGAGTAGAACTTATTTTGATAATGTTTCCAAAGTTTAAATGACACAACCTCCTATGCCACAACCAACTTTCATCTACTTGAGCAATTAAACAACTTCCACTAGTAGTATTCAGATGAAAATATTACCTTTTGTTTGTTTTCTTGTTGCAATCATATTCCTGGAACTTCCACGTATCTTGCATCTTCCATCTTTGAACTGAAGATCATATCCCTTATGCACCATCTATCCAACACTCAACAAGTTGTGCTTCAAGCCTTCAACATAAAGAACGTCATCAATGTTATTGTTACCACCAATACAAATAGATCCTCTGCCATGAATTACACCAGCATTGTTATCTCCAAATCTTACAACCCCAATGTCATACTTCTCTAGACTCACAAATTTTCTTTTATCACCGGTCATATGATGTGAGCATCCACTATCAATGACCCACTCATCTTTTTCTTCAAATTGGGCTGCAAGAGCTTTTTCATCTTTAGTAGATTAAGTAGCCACAGGATTATCTTATATGGTAGCAATGAAATCCCATTCATCTTCATTTCCATTATCTTTATCAGACTCATCATCAGTCACTGCTTCTTTAGCAAAGTAGCACCTCTTTTGGAATCTATACTTTTTAGGCTTAGATCTAGGAACTCTTTCAGGACATCTGAATGCAAAATGACCTATTTTACTACATGAAAAACATTTAATAGGAAATACATCTTCATACTTACCTTTTCCTCTTCCTTCTTGCTTTGCAATCAGTACTTCAAGTTCTTCTACATCTCTTTCTTTATCTTCAAGTTGTTTTAGTTCATCATACTTGGATGTCTTTCTAGAACTCTCTCCCAGACTTTATCTTTTCCTGTTACTTCCAAATATAGTAGCTTGGATACCAATTGTTGGCAAAATAAGGACACACAACTGAGAGGGGGGGTGAATCAGTTGTGACAAAAACTTAAACTTTTCTTACTTAGCTTAATCTTAGATTTGATGAATAAACAATTAACCACAAACACATCAGAGAGATAGATAACACAAGGATTTTTTACATGGAAACCCCATTAGGGGAAAACCCACGGTGGTGTTAGTCCACAAGCTTATACCCTATTAAAAGTATAATGAGAAATAATAAGGAGAATGCACATGCATTCAGAAACACTGCCTAGATCTCATTACTTAGATACAAGAGAGGACTTGCTATCCAACAATACATAATAGGATTAAAATCCAAAGAATATGAACTGAGAAAATAGCTTCTGCACAAGCCTGATTACAATTCCAATTAAGCTCAAAAAATCTTCTTCACACTTTTCTCAATCTTCTTCACTCTCTTCTCTGTAATCAAGTGATAGAAACACTATTCTTACATTTACACTTTCTCTAGCATACATTCACACTTATGCACATGCTAAATTCATGCAACCAATCGCTCTTATATATCCGCAACATGAGATTTCATCACAACTTAGTCGGCCAGGAAAATAAAACATATTTTCAATGTCAGCCCATATTTACAAATAAATTTCCAATGCAAATCCACCAAGGTCAGCCACAACATAGTGGAGACCCAAATTAACATCTCCAACACAAAAATACTTTAATTAATTTCACCACGAAGATCCACAACACGCTACCACCAACATGTCGGCCAGGAGCATGAAAAATCGAACATGCGCAAGAAAATATCTTCAACCACGAGCTCTTTGAGTAATGTGGGCATACAACAAAGATAGAGAATGATCTAGAGACATCAAAGAATACCAAGAAACAATAGAGAAGCATCCACAATAGTTGAGATTACCAGAATAACACAATCTTCATTAAGGAACATTGACAGAGACCACAAAAAAACTTTCAGACCACAACACAATCAAAACTTCACGTGGACCTCTGAAACTTCCAGTAGATGATCTAGAAACTTTCAGAAATAAACCCTTTAATCCACACATACTATTCATTAACGTACAAAACAAGACACCTTCATGACCTGCACAGTTCCACTGGGAACCTAGAACACTTTCTTTTACAATTTCCTCAATATCCTCGACATATACAACCTCTAGTACACCAAATGATAACAGTGTTGACATAAATGATAACCACATATCAACAACCATATTCACAACATCCAACACAGATAGCTCTCAACCTCTACTTCCAGAACTCCTCCTCCTTAGCCACAATATTGTGTAGGTTGGCTAAAAGATTATTTTCCTCCTAGAGAAGTGACAAATCATTTCCACTAGACTGAATTATTTGTTGCAAGATATCCAACTTGGCCTTAATCTTAGATTTCTCCTTAAAGATATTACCAAAAAATGATTTATTCCATTGGATTAAATTTTTCTTAACAGAGGAAAGCTTGTTAGCAACTTTATACATTGCAGATCCATCAACATTAATATTCCACCAGTCAGCAATTCTAGAACGTAACTCAGGGAGGCTAGTCCACATCTTTTCAAATCTAAACATGAACAACTTCTTACAACCCAAGGGTTGAGCATGCAAGGATATAGGAAAATGATTTTAGTCGAGTCTAGTAAGGTCCGAAAGGGATCAAGTGAAAGAATGCAACCAATTAGGTGAAATAAGAGCCTGATCCAACTTAACCTAAATGAGAGCATCCCCCACATGCCTATTGGACTATGTATAGGACACCCCAAAAAAATCCAAATCTAGTAACTCATTATCATTGATGAAATTTATGAGATCAAAACAATAATATTTTACAACCTGAGATCCCCCAAACTTATCAAAATCATTTAGTGGGGTGTTGAAGTCCCCCATAACCAACCAGTTCTAAAAAGAAAATTAAGAATTAAAAATGTGCAAGCTCCCCCAAAAATGCTTTTGAGCACATTTCGAATTAGAAGCATAGATGTTAGAAATCACCCAAGAGAACTTTTTTTAATTTTTTCAACCTTCTCAAACCCCCATCTTAGTCTCCTGAATCAAGATGATATTAGGATGGTGATCTCTCACAAGATTTGCAAGAAGATCCTATTTGTGAGGATTATTTAATCCTTGAATTTTCCAAGAAAGGATCTTCATAAAAGAGTTTGCGAGGAGCCCTTAAGGCCCAACTCAAGTAGAGTCATCTACGGACCATCAACAATATCAACTTTTATCTGCTTCTCCCTAATTTGTTACAACACAAGTCTTCCTCTACCTCTTGGCTCTGAACCACAGTCCATCTTCAAACAATTTCTTGTAGCCATACCCACCAAAGGAGAAGTAGGTTTCTTCCTATTTTGAGTTTTTGAAGTTGAGGGAAGAGAATCCACAACCTCTTCCACCAAAGAACTAGAAGAACTAAAAACATTAACAGAAGAGATGAGCACCATCACTTTCTCCAACGCTACAAACTCCACCTTCAGATCCCCAAAATCAACCATCCCTAAAGCCATAATTGGTCCCTCCTCAAGAGAACCAAAAAAAATAGAATCCTTCTTAAAAGGGGAAGAAATGACATCTGAGACCATCTTCAGAGGAGTCACCTTCTTAGGCTTAGCCACCACAAGAGCTAGATACTTATCACCCACCTCCTCCTCCATACCCAACACCAGCTCCCCTTCCAGTGCAACAAAAGCCTTCATCTTAGCCTCTGCAGAGATATCATCCATAATAATAATAATCTATAGATTATCATAACATATATTATATATAAATAATCTATATATTATCTATATATAATAATAATGTTATAATATCATATATTATATATATCATGTATAATATAATAATATTATCTAATTTATAATAATATAATATAATAATATTTTATTTATATTATCATAATTTATTATATTATATTATCATATTACATATAATATATTATATATCATATAATATAATAAATTATGATATTATATATTATTATTATATAGATTATAATAACATATATTATATGAAAATAATAGATATCCATTTTATGCAAAAAGTGGATATCCATTTATATTAGATATTCATTTTTTGAATTTAAATAATGAATATCATTCGTATCAGATATCTATTTTTAAACAATGGATATATGTTTGTCTTTAGTGTTTACCATAGAAAAATGTACTTTTTACCCAACCCAAGTAAAAAGTCAAAGATGCATTCAATGATTTTGCCTAACTGAAATCACATTTTTTCCTATCACCACTGTTTGGCCCATCATGATCCTAGATTCACTCTTGTGCATCATTCAAATACTTATATTCTTCTCATGTGGAAAGATTACATGCATATATTTTCATATCATCTTCTTCTACAAGGAAGAAATATTCTTGGGACACATTTTGTATTCTTCTTCAAGAATCACTCAACATTGCACGATCCATCATCTTATTGGGGTTGCACAGTATTTCTATCTATCTTTCCTATGGGGGGAATTTTTCTTGTACTTATGTGTTAGAAGTAGTCCAAGGGGGGAATATTTCATTGCATCATTTCTCTTTTGGAGAGGGGTTTTATTTTCCATTAGGGTTTTCTCCTTTACTCCATTTATGATAAATTTTTACATGAGTGCCTAACATGGCCTAGTAGTTAGGAGTCATCATATTTGCATATGTTACTCCCTAAGTTCATTTAAAGGTGGTTTTTGTGTAAATATAGAAATTATCTAGATAGTTAGATTTTAGTCTACCTAGGAGACTCCTATTCACACTAGTTAAGTTTAAACTTAGGAAAATTTTACTTTTTGTCTCATTTCATGTGGTTGAGACACATGTACTCTCTATTGAGACACCTAGTTCATTCAAACTTGATGCATGCTCAAACAATTATCATTTTATCTTATATGTGTTGCACCTTTGGAGGGGTAGTCAATCATTTATTCCCACCGTCCTACCTCGTCTTATTTTCCTATATGCAAGGATCTCATTGTACATTCACACTCTTCATATTATATGATAGGCATGATTTTATATTCATCATTTCAATAGTAGAATATATCAAGTGATTGTGATTTCATATCATGGTATCTCCAAAACTAATGGCCAAACCTATAATATTACATAGTTCTCGAAGAGATCCTTTCAATAGCTATAAGAAGTCAAAATTATGATATTACTATGTGTGAAATTTATGCCCTCATAAAAACTACTCTATTAAGCCTTTATATTGAACTGTATAA
Organism: Sequoia sempervirens; assembly: GCA_007258455.2. Lineage (NCBI taxonomy): Eukaryota > Viridiplantae > Streptophyta > Pinopsida > Cupressales > Cupressaceae > Sequoia > Sequoia sempervirens. Next base: position 318,442,963 of record VDFB02000003.1, on the reverse strand, counting down.
GAGTGAATTTCACCCCCTTATGCAAATTACCCTTTTTTCCTTTTTCCACCTTAAAAATCCAAGTTTAGAGGCTTAATTATACCTAAGCCCGCTACTTTCATCCCACTTGGCACCTATTTTGAGTGTTGGTGGGGGAATTTCTATCAGGACACCCACGTGGCACATAGACGTCAGCATGGCGCACTTACATCCCTGGTAGATTCCTATGGCTGAACCTATAGAGGCGTTACACTTCTCATTGGTGGTCAAGTTGTAACGCCATCTTCAGCTGACTGACCCGAATATGAACATTTTCTTCATATCCTCTTCAAATTATCTCCTTCAACAAGTATTTCATCCTCTAAGAATTTAGTTAGACTTCTTCCAAGCATTCAAACCAACTTCTTCACAATCTTGCACTCACTTCTAGCATTCTCAAGCACTCTAGCAACACTCTTGCACTCCATTGCAGCTATAACTTCACTCCATCACTTTTGTAGAGAAACTTTGGGACCAAACCATTGCAGCAAAGGCTTGAGTACTCTCAATCTCTCCCCCATCAACATTGAGTTCTTTTGGTGGAGGTGGTAAGCTTCCCATTCCTCTCCTCTATTAATTGGTAGAGGAAGCACATTTAATGTTTTGTAGTGCTTTAGTGTTCTTCATTGCGTTATTTTTTTTATCTCACTTTCTTGGTTGTCCATGGAGGTGGGAACACCAAAATGGGGGTCTAATTCAAGCAGGCCCCTATACAGCCACCCAACATTTTTCTCCTTTGTGTGTGTAGGTGAACGTGCTTTTTGGGGAGTTAGCTAGCGAATGAGTTCCTTTGTGAGATCCTTCTTGCCACCCTAACTCTTACAATTTTGCTTTATCACATTAGAGAACATTTTGTTTACTTAATCATGTTATTTTGGCTCTTTAGTAGTAGTTAGCTAGGTCGTTAGCTTGTTTTCTTAGGTACGACCTTGTCTCTTTAGTTGTCTGGTCATACGAACACTAGCACACTTGAGAGACGCCAAAACTCTGTGTTGTCATCCTAAGACCACGCTTCCATCCTTGGGCAGAGAGCTTCCTGAGGTGTAGCGTTGAACCCGAAAACTAGCTCTCCTAGCCCCATCTTGTATTTCGGATCTGTAGGGTGATTGAAGGACTTTATAGTCCTCATCATTCTCTTCCTACATCCCCCGACATCTTTTTAAGCTAAGGTAAGTTAGGGTAGCCTTCCACTCTTGGCCCTCCATGACCTGGGGCCTTGAACGTGGTTGGTCCCACTCTCTTACATTTTTGGTGAGAAAAACATGAACCAACGTCTATTCATCTATTGGTGTTGAAACTTCTCTTGTGTACTCTATGACTGTTGTGTCCCTGAGTGTTGTGAAGGTTTATTGCATCACAACCCAGTATGCAACTTCTGAGTATATCGTTAGGAGAAGTGTGTGACACCTCCTGATGGAAAGGATGAAAGTCAATACCAATTTCTCTATAGGCTTTTTCTCTGGTCCTGTCATTAGTGTGGTCGCGTAGGAGCAGTTGTCAAGGGGCAAGATAAGATTTGATGATGAAATCGATCATGTCCCCACTCCTCCTACATCCCCTACGCCATTGTTGGTGGACGAGTATGAGGCTGTTCAAATCTCTTCAGAATGCATCTCCACCCTTACCAAAGGGTTGCACACTTTGGAAAATTATTTGAAAAGGAACCCAAAGATGGCTAAGGCCGCTCGGGTCATTATTGAACTAAAATACATGATTGGAAAAGATTGAACATGCTTGGAACTCCTGGCTAGTCTTACTAGTCTAATAGAAGTGTGTTCTCCTTCGAACACTCTTAGTGTTATGCGAGGAGCCATTTTTGAGGATTACGAAGGACAGTTAGGAGTATCAATGCCTCCCATGTCAGTCTACATGGCCGACATGATCCCTTCTATAAACATCCTTTCTATCTTCAAAAAGCCCAAAACTATCAAAGTAAACAAGGTCCCCTTGGACTTTAGCTTTACCCCTCCTGTCACCTCTAGTGGAGGAATTTTTGGTGGGATGAGTGGTGGGGGATTTGGTAGTGGCGATGGATTTGGTAGCGGAGGTGGTTCTAGTGGAAGTGGTCCCGACGGAGGTCATGGCGGTGGTTTCAGAAGTGGAGGTGGCTCTAATGGAGGCCCTACATGTGGCAATGGCTTTGGTGGTGGTTCTAGTGGTGGTCACACTAGTGGTCCTAGTGGTAGCTCCAATGGCGGTTTTGGAGGAGGTTCCTTTGGCCCTCTATCTTCTAATGACCCTATTTTGAATACTCTTCTTCAGAATATGGGTAAGATGCAGAGCTAGCTCATGAGTCTCTCCCAAGCCTCTTCCCAACCTATCTTTTAGCCCTTTTTTCAACATAGCCTATTTTTGGTTGCGATCTTGAATAATCCCTTCCCGTAAGCAATGGAGATCCCTAAGTTTGAGAAATACGGCGGTAAAGGGGACCCACAAACACATGTGTCTTCCTTTAAAGCCTTATGCACAGATTTCTTCCATCATGATGAGCTGATGGCTAAACTATTTCCTCGATCACTCAAGGATATAGCACTTGAGTGGTACTATTCATTTCCTGACAATTCTATTTTCTCATTTGACCAACTTGTAAATCAATTCCTTAGACAGTTTCAAGCTAATATTGGGCCAAAGATGACCTTCTCGAACCTTTCCTGATGTAAACAAGTAGATAATGAAAAGATTACTGATTTTATAGCATGCTATCAAGTGCTTCTTTCACAAATCTCGTATCATCTACCCAATTCTGATGTGTAGAAGGTATTCGTAGGGAACTTACAAAGGCATTTGCAAGAGAAGTTCCCTCTTATGAAGTACCCTTCTTTCTCACACTTGTGTGCAGCCTTACAAGAGTACCAACAGACAATTGTTCAGTTCAAGGGATCCTCCTTGTGCTCTCATTCTAAGGGAAATTCCATCATATCAATCTCTTGGAAAGGTAAGACCATTACAAATGTAGTAGTCGCTGCTAATGATAATGGCCTCAGACGTAACCGAAACCTCACGAAGTTATCAAAATATTATTCTTCCATCTTACCTAAGTTGTTGAAGGATAAGATCGCAATCTTGTCGAATCCTAAGCTTGATAAGGAGCCTTACCCTAATTGGCATGATGGGAGCACTTATTGCCAGTACCATCGAGTTAATGGACATGATACCAAACATTGTATGCGGCTGTGTCATGAGATATAGGACCGTATCGAGGATGGTACCATTTGTCTCGATGGGAGTAAACAAAATACTAACAAATCAGTGGCAAAAGCTAATAGAGAATTGCAGATATACATGGACCTATTTCCATCACACTCTGCTAACATGATTATCGATTCCACTGATTCTATTACTCAACCTGAAGCCTATGTTAGCATGGTGATAGTGACTTATGTTGGTCTACTTGCACCCAGTTCATCAAACATAACATTCACATCACAAGATTTTCCCTTAAAAAATAACCCCTCTCCCCTCTAAATTCTCGCTTGCCTCAATGGTAACACTATGACAGGGGTCTTGGCAGACCCCACAAGCTGTGTGAATGTCATCACAAAACAAACATTGGTACTAAATCCTTTACAAAGGGAAAAATATGAGAAATGAAATCTACCATCCATACTCATGATGGTATGTGTCTCAAACCTTATGGCTCGATAACCTTGTCTGTCCTAGTTGGACCTAGGATTGTTTACACGGTTTTTGATGTTATTCCAGAGTCAGATCTATTCAGGCTGAAGCTAGGCATACCTTGCTAGCTTCCATGAATTGAATCACCTTCGTTGTTCACAAGTGCTTAAAATTTTCTCACGAAGGTTTTGTGGATGTAGTGCATGACACCGGATATCAACCCTTAGTGTCCCATGGTAGATATCCATTAGATCACTTTTGCCCACCCTAATCGGTTTGCTTCCTCTAAGAATAGGCCTACTTTACAAGAATTATGTAAATTACAAGACTAGGGACAAGGGACAACAAAAATTGACCCTTACTATGATACAACAATTAGTCGCCTCCTCCTCCCAAGAGGAGAAGGAGAAGGTTGTATTGACTGCTCCTCCTTCTCAAAAGAGAGGAGAACTCCACCCCAGCTCCCTCTCCTTCCCGTAAAGGAAAAGATAAGGTTTCCTTTCCCTGGACTTCCTTGTCCTCTTTCCTTTCTTTGGAAGAGTATTGGATGAGTCATCCCAATGGCTATAAGATGAGTTTGATGATATCTCCTTGGCGTAAGCCCAAGCTTAGGATCTTGGACTTCCCTAACGAATACCCCAGACCGTAGTATTACTTATATGGCAAAAAAAAGGGTTCCTAAAGGAAATTCGATCCGCGACCTCCTACCACTCCTGCACCTAAAGTAGTGAATGGGAAGAGGCCTAATGTCAAGGCTCTTGAGCTGACTCCCCCCATTGCTCTTCAACCGGTTCCTCTTGCTCCCATTCAAGAATCCATTCCTCCGTCGGAGATGGCCGTAGTGGACATTCCCATGGTTGAGCAAGAGTCTTCTTCTCCTTCAAAGCCTCTAGCCTCCAACTCAAAGAGTCATAGAAACTACCTTGCAGGTGAATGCAAGCACCATGGAAAGGCTCTCTTGGCTGAGTAGGCCACCTCACAAAGGAAGGAGGAAGAGACGACCGCCCCTGCTTCAAGGCCTCCTATAGTGTTTCCCTCTTTCCTTCCTTCTGCCTCTCTTCAGTCTGGTCTCGCACTGCTTTCAGCTTCCACTATGAGTACAAATGCACTTAACCCCAAGGGGGTACAGGTGTTCATTGCTCCTTCGATGGAGCCGCCATTGTTGATGTTCATTCTAGATATCCAACCTTTCCCAAAGCCTATGGATATGATTAATACCTCGGTTGTATCCATTGCGGTTCTTTCCTCCTCTTCCTTCGTGCCTCTAGGCTCATATGTGGGGAGTTCATCTCCTCCGATGAAGCAAAAGTTGGAGTGTGGTCCTTCTAGTGGAGAAGGGCATAAGAGGAACCCACCTTCTTCACAAGGTGGTCCTGCACTAACTTTTTTTTTCTAGTGACAGAACCAGTCTCGACTTCCCCTGAGTTTGTCACCACCCCTAAGTCATTCAGCAAGCCTAGCAATTAATCTCAAGCATAGCCTACTTCGTCCATTGAAGTTAAACACAACCCTCCTATGGGGTGCATTTTTAACTCTGTGGATGAAATTTCAGCCTTGTTAGTAATCTTCGTGAAATCGTTGACCCTAGGTCCACAAGAGCTCGATGAAGAAGACCTTGTGGGTCCTTCTTCCTTGGCCCTTGTTGCATGAGGGTCAAATGCTCCTCCTCTTAACATCCCAACAATAGAGGCTCATCCTCCTTCCCCCTACGTTGACCTAGAGTGGGAAGTAGATGACCTCTTGGTTGATTAGTGTTAGGAGGAGGCCTCTTCTTGATCTTGTGTGTGTGTGTGTATTGTGATGTGTTCTCCTATGATCATGATATGTGTGCTTGGATGACCCTCGTCACCCCTATCGGTGCTTGGATACAAGTGTGGTTTTTGCGTTGTAAACCTTCTTCTATTTGTATCATCATTCTTCCATGTTTGTGCTCAATTTTTGATAAATTGGGGACGATAAAAAGTCTTGGGGGCATTTAGCCTTCCCTTCCATGTTGACCCAATTATTTATTTTTACTTTTTCTTCTCGTGCATTCTTCATATGGTCTGGTATAGTAGGGGGTTCATGACATTTGATTTATATATTATTATACACACACACACACACACATATATATATATATATTTATGAGAAGTTCTGACCCCAAAATATCAAGCTGCCCCTATGCCCTTTTTTTTTATTTTCTCTTTTGCTCTCTCTTTATCTTTCTCTCTTCTTTTCCCGAGTTTTCCCTTTCATGTGTGACAATGTCTTCAACATTCTGATTTTCAGAAAATGCATTCGTTGCCAATGAATCTTTTCTTGAAAATATTCACAAACCTTTCTTTACAATCACATTCTCAACTTGGACCCCTAACAAAACATGTTTCCTTCATCATAGGTTCATAATGAAAGGACTTGAAAAATATTCCTTCAAATCGAGAACAACATTGACCTTCCCCTTGCGTGGGGGCATAGTATTCCTTTTGAATTCCTTGATGAAGTGAACATCTTTCGAAAGGATCCCTTGATGATGGATTGATTTGAGAAAGAAAACCTCTTCTTTTGAATTTCTTGATGAAGTGAACATCTTTTGAAAAGATCCCTTCATGATGGATCAAATTTAGAAAGAAAACACCTTCTTTCAAATTGTGTGTCCCTTGAGTGGACCCCTTCTACACAACTGGTCCCCCAGGGACCCCTTTGAAAATCTTCCAAATTGTCGACAGTCTGCGTGACTAACTGCTTACTTGCCTACGTGGCCACTTCTTGACTCTATGGAGTCTGCTTTCCTAGGTTTCCTCCATGTGAGAGATCTTGGGGGATACCTCCTTACAGGACTGAAAGCCTGTAGGGAACTTCCTTTGAGCTTCCTCCATGTGAGAGATCTTGGGGGTGGCTCTCCTCCAGGTCTACAGGCCTATGGGGCGCTTTCTTGGGTTCCCTCCATGCGAGAGATCTTGGGGGTTACCTTCCCTATAGGTCTGTGGGTCTATAGGGTGCTTCCTTGGGTATTCTTCATGTGAAAGATCTTGGAGAATATCTTTCCTATAGGTTTGTGGGTCTGTAGGGTGCTTTCCTCACTTCTTCCATGTGAGAGATCTTGGGGGATACTTCCCAGGTATCCTCCATGTGAGAGTTCTTGGGGGACACCTTCCTTGCAAGTCTACAGGCCTATAAGGCACTTACTTCATGGGGCTTCCTTCATGCAAAATATCTTGGGGGTTGCCTCCTTGTAGGTTTGTGGGTCTACAAGATGCTTTCTTTCTTCAACTTCATAGTTCTAAGAAGCTATGAAGTCCTTTTCTCGTCATGTACCTTCAAGTTCGATAGATCGTGGTCTTCTTCCTCGATGGTTCAGGTATACATTCCTAACCTTACTCCTTCCTTGCTCTACTTTACCGAAGCACTCATCAGTACTCATGCTCGCTAAAGTGGGGGAAAAATGTATAAGAGTGAATTTTCGCCCCTTATGCAAATTCCCATTCTTTCCTTTTTCCACCTTAGAAAACCAAGTTCAGAGGCTTAATTACACCTATGCTCGCTGCTTTCATCCAACTTGGAACCTATTTTGAGCGTCAGTGTGGGAATTTCTATCAAGGATACCCGCGCAACACATAGATGTCCACGCAGCACGCTTACATCTCTAGAAGATTCCTACGGCTAAACCTGCAGAGGCGTTACACTTCTCATTGGTGGTCAAGTTGTAACACCCTTGTCGGTCGACTGAACCAAATATGGCCATTTCTTCATCTCCTCCTCAAATTCTCTCCTTCAACAAGCATTTCATCCTCTAAGCATTTAGTTGGACTTCTTCCAAGCATTCAAACCAGCTTCACACTCTTGCACTCACTTCTAGCATTCTCAAGCACTCTAGCAACACTCTTGCACTCCATTGCAACTACAACTTCACTCCATCACTTCTATAGAGCAAGTTTGGGACCACACCATTGCATAAGAGGCTTGAGTACACTCAATCTCTCCCCCATCAACCTTGAGTGATTTTGGTGGAGGTGGTAAGTTTCCCATTCCTCTCCTCTATTACTTGGTAGAGTAAGCACATTTACTATTTTCTAGTGCTTTAGTGTTCTTCATTATGTTATTTTCTTTATCTCGCTTTCTTGGATGTCCATGGAGGTGGGAACACCAAAACGTGGGTCTAACTGATGCAGGCCCTTATATAGACACCCAACATTTTTCTCCTCTATGTGTCTAGTGTTAGGGTTATAAAACAAATATCTAACAATTAAATGCATATTTGATCAATAAAATAGTGAAATAAAACACACAAAAAATTATAGCAGAAACAAGACAGCACAATGAATTTAACGTGGTTCATCTAATCTGGGCTACATCCACAAAACTGTAGTCATCCAATGATTTTATTATCCAATGTAAAACATATTACAATCTCACTAATAATGCCCTACTGCAACCCCCATCCAAACCACTTATAACAAGCTTTTTAGAAGCTTCTAGAATTAGGGTTTTACAAAGTCAATTTTTTTTCTTTTTTGATGATTTTTCCTTTTTCGATGATGACACAAAAAATCTCTTACTTGGAGACTGATCAGTATAGCAAGGATACATGAAGAGTGTATAGTATAGCATGATCATTCACCACATACCAACAATCTCCCACTTGGAGACTGATTAGGCTCCACACCAAACAATCTCCCACTTGGAGACTGATCCTAGATGACACTATTGCCATTACAACTCCCACTGGAAATAAGCACCTTGGACCCTACTACCCTATTATACTTGAATTCAACCTTGAAGGCCAACCAAAGCTAAAGAGGAGCTCAGATTCTCCCTTGTCACTTCCTTCATAAACATATCCGCTAGATTGGCATTTGTATGTATCTTTTCTAGCTTGACCTATCCATCCTCCAACACTGATCGAATGAAATGATATCTCAATTGTATGTGTTTGATTTTAGAATGCAAAGAAGAATTCTTTGCAAGATGTATAGCACTTTGGTTGTCTGTAAACAAGTAATTTTTATCCTATTGTTTTCCCAACTCTTCCATGAAAATTTGTAGCCATATCATCTCCTTTGTCGCCTTTGTTGTAGCTACATACTTTGGCTCCGTGGTTGATAAAGCAACCACCTTTTGTAATTGAGAAATCCAACTCACTATTTTCCCACCAACTGTAAATACATAACCTGTGGTACTCCACCTAGTATCTACATCTGCTGCCAAATCTGAGTCAACATAGCCTTTTAAATCAATATTAGAGCGCCCAAAACATAAACATTTATTGGATGTACCTCTCAAGTACATGAGAATCCATTTTACCGCATTCCAATGCTCAACGTCGGGATGACTCATTTACTTGCTAATAACTCCTATAGCATGTGTAATATATGGTCTTGTGCATACCATGGTGTACATTAAATTACCTACAGCTAAATCATATGGTACCTTGGACATTTTTTCTTCCTCTTGTTTCTTTGGATACATCCTTAGTCAATTTAACATGACTAGGAAAAGGTGTGTTGACAACTTTTGCATTTTCCATATGAAATCTCTACAACACCTTATCAACATAATTAGACTAAGGTAAAAACAATTTTCTATTTTTCTTATCTCTTGTAATCTTCATACCAAGGATTTGCTTTGCTGCCCCGAAATCCTTCATAGCAAATGAATTTTCTAATTGTTGTTTTAACTCCCTTGTTTGATCCATGTTAGACCCCACTACAAGCATATCATCAACATATAAACATAAGATAATGTAGCTATCATCATCTAACCTCTTAAAATAAACACAATGGTCTAAACTACACAGACTGTAGCCTTGCTCAACCATAAAACTATAAAATTTAATATACCATTTCCGAGGTGTTTGCTTCAAGCCATATAGACTTTTCTTCAATCTACACACAAGTTTCTCCTTACCTTTGACCTCAAATCCTTGTGGTTGTTCCATATATATTTCCTCTTACAAATCACCATAGAGAAAGGTTGTTTTAACATCAAGTTGTTTTAAATACAAATCTTCAGCAGCCACAATACTTACTAATAGAATTCATTTTAATAACTGGAGAAAATATTTCATCAAAATCAATACCCTTTTCTGTGCAAATCCCTTTACAACTAATCTAGCTTTAAATATTTTCTTACCTCCATTCTCTTCTTTCAGCCTATAAACCCATTTGTTTGGTAAAGCCCTTTTATCTACAAATAACTTGCATAATTCCCAAGTCTAATTTTTCAGCAAGGAGTCCATTTCTTCTTCCATTCCATGCTCCCAATTAGCCTTGGTATCCACCTGCATAGTTTCATCATAACATTTTAGTTCACCAACATCAATTAATAAAATATAATACAAAGAGGGAGAAATTTTTTTCTAGAGGTCTACTTATCCTTGAAGATCGTCTAACATTCACTCGAGTTTGTGGTATTTGTTGTTGCTATTATTCTAAAGCATGAGGAACCATTGGAACATCACTGTTTGGTGTATCATCCAACACTACATAATCATTTTCTTTCTTCTCATGCTGCTGCAACTAGTCCTTGTACAACACTTTCTAATTGAATATGACATCCCTGCTTCTCACAATTTTTTGTTTTTCAAAATCCCAAAGCCTATAAACAAATTCATCAATGCCATATCCAAAAAATATACATTTCTTTGATTTTGCATCAAGCTTGGTTCTATTTTCATAATCTACATGTGCAAATGCTTCACAACCGAAGGTCTTGAGAAAATAATAACTCACCTTCTTACCTGTCCATGCTTCCTCTGGAATACCATAACCCAACGGATTAGAGGGAGGGACCTCTATTGATTAAATAAACACTAGTGTTTACATCCTCTACCCACATGTTTAAAGGCATCCCAACATGCAATCTCATAGTCTGTGCACGCTCCATTATTGTTTTGTTCATGTGCTCAACCACTCCATTTTCCTGTGGAGTCCTTGGAACCATTTTTTACCTGCCAATACAATTTGAGGAACAATAATCTTCAAACTCTTTGCAGCAATACTCACCACCATTATTACATCTGAGACATTTTAACTTTTTACCCGTCTCATTCTCAACCAAGATTCTTCATTTTTTAAAAGTTTCAAATACATCAAATTTTTACCTACGAAAATCAATCCATACCTTCCTAGTTGCATCATCAATGAATGTAACATAGTACTAAGAGCCACTGAGAGAAGACACCTAAGATGGTCCCCATACATCCATATGCACAAGCTCCAGTTTCTCATCGTTCTTTTGCTTCCCATCCTTGAGAAAAATCTCTTTTGTTTTCCATACACAACTTTCACAGAAATCCATATTAACACATTTCAGACCTGGTAAAACATTCTTTCAATGAAGTACTTTCATATCTTTTGCACTCATATGCCCAAGTCTATTATGCCATAGTGTTGATTCAAAATCCATAACAACTATCTAATTTTCTCCCTGTTGAACTATAGCAACTGTTCCTGAACATTAATTTTTATCTGATAGCTAAAGCAAAACGAACAATATGACCTGTACAAAGATATAAGGTGCCTACTTTCACATCTTTTGTAACCTTCCATTTTTTATCACTAAATGTAACAACACAACCTTCATCATCTAGTTGCCTTGTTGAAATCAAATTTCTTTTGGGTGTTGGCAACAAGTTGAGTCCACTTTTTGGCCAAAAAGTGGAAGTGTTTTCCCTAATTTTTAGTATTTGACACATTTGACCTTAAAATTTGAAGCACTTAGAGATGGAATCTTCAAAAAAGTCACTAATCATAAAATGTAGTACTCTGAGTCTAGTTTCTAAATATGTAATTTATTTCAATACCCAGATGGTACAAATTGAGTTTCACTAGGCATTTCTAAAAACCACTGTTTAAAAGTCAATTTTTTTTACCATACCATGCACATGTACATCATCCATATTTGTACCTAAATTATCATTTTTTTCTAAATACTTTTGGGAAAAGATTTGTGACTCATTGAAGCACGTTTTCGATATTTTTTTGTAATTTTTTGTTGAATTTTTTCTTTTGTTAAATTTGTATTAGTCATATTTGTCATTTTGAAAAACTGTCATGTACGTCACGCATAAGATGACCTAAATTTATCATTTTTGAACTTTTTTTAAAATTGAAAAGAATTGTCTAAAGTACGTTCTCATGCAATCCGTTCGTGAAAATGTTATGTTGATAAAAAGTTATTAAAATAGTAAAAAACTTGATATTTAAAGTTTATGGACTAGTTTCATCATAAATTAATTGAAAAATAGAAAAAATAATCTAATTATAAAAAAAAAATTACATATTTAGAATCTGCACTGTCTCATCTATAATGGGTTTTAATTTCGTCAAAAGATTCTGCAAAAAAAGTCGTCAGCCATATGTCCAAAGTCGGTATTTTTCTCTAACATTGTTAGGACCTTCAACTTGCAGGTCAAACCAGGTTGAAGGCCTACGTTTGGATTCCCAATGCTTTTCTCGAACCATACAAGCTAAAAACCAGACCACAAAGCAAATGGGATTTCATTTTTTTAGAAATGGGATCTCGTTTACAGTTTTGTAAATCGGGATCTCGTTTCTTAATATTAAATGTGGTGATCGTTGACAGGGAATGGGATCCCGTTTGTTTTTAACCAGTTTTTAAAATTTATTGGCAAAGTTTATTATAAAGTCTGCAACTTCACATGTACGGCCGACTGCGACATATTAGGCTATTTTTCATCAACTTTTGTCTTTACAGGTGGTGAACTAGCATTTTGAATTTATTTTTTCAAAGGAGGCATCATGTAAACTATTTTTGAAGTGGAATTGTGTTAGTTTTGTACTCGTTTGGAGGAACAAAAGGTCTTCAACTTGCAATATGGATTGAAATTTTGAAAGGAGGCATGAAGGAAACAATTTTTTAAGTGGAATTGTGCTAGTTTTCTACTTGTTTTGAGGAACACAAGAGAAATAATTTTGTTTTCATAGGTCTTCAACTTGCAATTTGGATTGTTCTTTTGAAGACTTTCACTATTGGCATTCATTTGTGCTTGAGAATTTTATAATCATGGTTTCATAAGATCATAATAAGAGGAAAGATAGGAAGACATTGACTCCTGAAGAAATTGAAGCAAAGAGAGAGAAGGAGAAACAAAGACAAAGAGAAAGAAGAATGAGAATTAAATCAATGAATGATGGTGGAGTATCCAATTCCACAACTATTGAAGATGAAAACATTGAGGAGACCATGGTTGTAGACGAAGCTAATTTTCAAGAATTCAATTTGGAAAAGAATATGATTATACAAGCAAGTCCTACTATGTCTTCAAATCCCTATTTCAATGCTATGGAGAATGTTTCAATATGCACAAATCTAGGTGCGTCTTCAAATCCACATGTTAGTGAAATGGTAAATTTGTATGTAGAAGTTTTACAAGATGTTGGGCTTAACGATGTTGACATTGATAATATTCAGAGAGATGAAACTTTTATAGAATTTGTTGAAAATTAAAAAGAAAAATATTTTGTTGAAAATGAAAATGAAAACCATTTTGTTGATGAAAATGAAAATGAAAACTATTTTTTTGATGAACATGAAGATGAAAATGTAAATCATTTTGAAGTTGAAAATAAAAATGAAAATCTAGAATGTGATGTTGAATTTAATGAAAATACTTTTTTTTAAAATTAAAACTGATGTTTTCAATAATCTTCCTGTCAAATTTATTGGAGGAAAATAAGAACACGTGAATAGAATATACAAAAAATTATTTTATCATAAAAGATTTGCATTTCAATGCCAATTAATGATGCAATTGATGAGATTGCAAAAAATAGGAAAATAATGAAAATGTTAGGTTTTTTTGTTAAACCAAAAAGAAAAGATCAATCATTAAAACATGTTATGTCTACTGTTGCTAGTGCCATTCAATCTATTGGAAAAAATAGTTGATCTAAAGATAAAAATGCAGCAAGAAGAGCTATAACAACTACTATAGTTAATAAAGAAACTTTGAATAAAAGAATGGTAACCAATATTAGTGAAGTTTTAAAAATACATCCTAAAACATTGCTAAGAGCCGAAAAAAGAAGAGAAAGTATAGAAAATGATCCTCTCAACCAATGTTGGAGTTTTAGTGGCCAACTCCTGAGGTCTAATATGAAATTGAATGTTGAAATTAAATCTTTGATTAAAAAATATTGGCATGATAATACTAGGGTTACATATAATTCTAGAGATGTTTTAAAATTAAGGGTGGGGTCCAAAGTCCGCAATCCTTACCCAAAACACCTATGAAAAATGTAAACCCTGGTATGTAAAAATTAATAAGCAGCAAATATCTTGTTGTTGTAAAACGCATGTTCAATTTTGTTATTTTTATGATGTTTTTTGATATACATTGTACCTTGCATACTAACATGATTATACAGGAATGTGGTATAAATATGCCACCTGAAGCAATAAGGGATTTTATATCAGGTTTGTTTTGTGAAAAATCTAATGGTAAATTGTTTTATTTAAGTTCTTGTATTTCTGGACAATGCATTAGCCGTGGAAATATTTCATTCTTAAGAATTTTTATGCATGAAAGTGTTGATAATGATTTTGGACAACAATTAGTAGATGTTAAAAGATTTAAGAATGTTCACTATTCTTTAAAAGATGGAAAAATAGGAAAGTGTTGTGATTTAGTTACATAAAAGTTTAGTGTGCATACATTCATGAGTGAATTTAAGAATAATATTATACCAAAATATGTCATGCACTCTCCACATGCTCGATGGATTGATGGCCAATTTCACGCATGTAGAAACACATTTCCAATTGGTACTATACTTTCAGTGGTTGAGTTTGCGAAAAATTATACTCTAGCTTCGCAAGAGGAAATTCAATTACAGTATTATAATTCAGTGCAAGTAGCTATGTTTGTCCATATTGTTTATAGACATGCAGATGATAGCACTGGGGATGATAGAAAAGTTTTGAGGGAGTATCATTTTTATTTGAGTGACAACCAGTTCCACTAGTCAAAGTTTGTTCAATACTGTTTCAATATATTTTATAGAAATTTAAGAGAAAGAGGAATCCAGATGACAAAACACCTCATATGGTCAGGTGATTGTACGAGAAAGTTCAAGAATGCTCTAATGTTCTATTCGTTAAGTAGGGTTCACAAGGAACTTAATGTCCAACATATATGGATTTTTTTTTAAGTTGGGCATGGTAAAGGAGAATATGATAGAGTTGGTGCGTGTGTCAAAAGAATTCTTGCTAGAGAACAATTAAAATTCGAGGATGCAATAAAATTTAAAGATACACATGGGATTGTGGATTGGTGTAGTACAATATTATCTACACCTAGTTCAAGTGAGTACTCTACAGTTGATCAATTCTTTTGGTTGTTTAAAGAAGAGAACATTGTACCTAGAGTTGGTTGTGAGACAATCAGTGGATCTACTAAATGACATTCATTTAGAATTTTGACAACAAGCACATGGACTATCTAGACAAGGGAGCTTGCATGTTTTTGTCAGTTTTGTATCTCAAAATATTGGGAAGCATGTGAAAATACATAATGGGTTGAACAGTGGGAGTAAAGATCATTGACACCTGCACAAGCACATGATCAATATGAAAGAACTATTTAAGAAAATGATCAAGTGTTTACATCTGAAGACTATGACTGTGTTTCAGACCTTGTACAAGAAGGTAATTTAATTCAATTTATTTCATTTTATTTCACTTTATTAAGTTATTTTGTAATACTAAATTATTTATATGGATATGTGCAAGTTATTAAATCAAATTTTATTTGCAGGACATGTGTATGTTGTTGCACCTAAGGGGAATGAAGAGGAAATGAAATATTGGTTGGCTCATTGTGTGGAGACTAAACATAAGTTAATAGTACATCAAGAAGATGATGATGGCTATCATTATCCAACAGGTATGGTGATCCCCTTAAGACATCCCCTTAAGCAAATTTTTAGAAGCCTTTGATCCCCTTAATAAAATTTTGAGAACTTATTTGATGATGGTTTTCATGTTTTCCAATAGGATCAGTGGTGGTTGTTGGAACTTGGCTACACAAAATACCTGACAAGGAAGAATGGTCTACCTACATTCAAAGAGTATGCAACGCATAAAAATATTATACATTATTCACATTTGGTGGTGGCAACAAATATAAAACTAGATCGGTATAGTGGAAGACTACAAATAAAGCGCTATGGACAATTTCTATGGAAGAGCATGAGACAATCATAGATGCATTGCAAAAAGCGAGGATGCAAATGGTACAATGGAATAAGTAAATACATGTAAATATAGTCTTAATTTTATATTGTCCTTTTAAATAGATTAAATACATGTTTTGATATCGATCAAGTGTGTTATTAGTTGAAATTGATTTAAATTTTCCTTTTATAGATCCTTAAGCCATAATCACGAAAAGGATCTAGTCCATACAGATTCAACCTAGAAAACATGAAATACTTGGTAAAAATAGGTAATTATTAGTTAAATTATATTTAAATACATGTTTTGATTATATATTGACATTGCTTGTACATTAATAGTTAAAACTGATTTATTATACTTTTTTGTATCCTTAAGTCATCATTGCATTGATCTCATACTTTGAAACAAAAAGGAGAGGATGCCTAGATTCAACCTATACATGTGTGGAATACTTTTAAATACAAGTACTTGAGTTGTGTACATATAAATAGTTTTATATAAATTAAAATATGTATGTTTTGATGATTTCATTGATATTACTTGTACCTTTTTTATATCAAATTGTGTGAAAACCTACTACATTCTGGGCACGAGTTTGAGATGTTCTTCAGAAGGTATATCCAAATATTGTAAACATTGTTTTGAGATGACATATATGTACATACATACACAATTAAAAAATTTCTACAAATTGCAAATACATGTACATACACAATTATGTACTCTATGTACTTCTATGTATCAAAATCAATATTCTATATATTTTGTTTGTTAAATGTGCATGTTTTCCTACTTTGAAACTTTATATTTGATTGTATAATGACTAAATATCATGCATAAATTATTGTTAAATCAATGATATCCTTAAGACATTGTATTACGACCCCTTAACACATCCCCTTAAGATGTGGAGGTGGATTCACATATCCTAAATATTATACTTAATTATATCATTTGTTATGATGAATCACCCTAAAACTTATGATACTTGTTTATATCACTTAATATTTATACTTAATTATACTCTTCTTTGATCCCCTTAAGATGTCATATATGGACCCCTTAAGACATGTTGTATTAACACATATCCTAAATATTATATTTAATTATATCATTTGTTATGATAACTCACCCTAAAGTATAATACTTGTTTATATCAGTTAATATTTATACTTAATTATACTCTCCTTTGATCCCCTTAAGACATCGTATTAGTACCCCTTAAGACAACCTATAAATTAGTGTTGGATGCTATTATTTGTTTTGACAGCTTATAAATTAGTACTAGACGCTATTTATTTTGACAGCTTATAAATTAGTATTGGATGCTATTATTTGTTTTGACAGCTTATAAATTAGTATTGGATGCCATTATTTGTTTTGACAACTTATAAATTAGTATTGGATGTTATTTATTTTGACAACTTATAAACTAGTATTGGATGCTATTATTTGTTTTGACAACTTATAAATTAGTGTTGGATGCTATTATTTATAGAATTTATTAGTGCTTTTGTTCTCTAATCTTGTATGGTATTGTTTATTTCTTAAAATTTCATCCTTTGTGGTATATAAACGGATTGCTTTTGTTTTTAAATTATGATTTATTGATTAATTATTGATTGATGTGAATTAAATAAGCTCATTGACTAATTATCGCTAATTATTGAATGTACATATCATGTATATCATGTATGGGATCACTAAATTTGTAAAGTACAAATATTAAAATGTCCTATTAATTTCAACTTTAATTTCATATTTATATTTAATTTCAAATTAATTTCCTATATTAATGTCTTGACTATGAACATAAAATGCATAAATGTACATGTGTAAATTAAAATTTCAAACAATAATAAAGTCCATAATTTATAACGTATTAAGTGCATGAAACCAATATATTAAGTGCATGAAATAAAGTCCATCAAAGTACAACCCATGAACTAAAGTCCAACTAAGTACTTGAGCCATGAAATATAAATTCCAACAAAGTACATCAGAAACCAAATATGTAGTCCATGAAATTAAAAAAAATAACCCATAAAATCATGTTTCTAGGTCATGTATTGTCTCTATAATCAAGAGACCTCTTCACACCATGTGGACTTTGCGGATGACATGAAACACTCTGTACAAGAGAAAGATGAAATCAAATGTAAGACAATGAAAAATGATTTAATGACAATTTAATTTATAATTCATCATAAAATTAAATTACCATCATATATGGGTTTGGATACTCTGGTGCACCTGAACCAACCTCTAAATTCTTTGAATCAATCTACATAAACAAGACAATTTTTTTTGAAATTAGATGTAAGTCTACAATTGAAAATGATTTAATTCAATTTAATTTATAATTTATCATATTTTAATTGTACTGTATTCTGAGGTTGTGCACCCTCTTCTCCAGGACCTGTTTGTACATGCTCAACTACAAGATGTGTCTCATGCTATAAAAGAAAAAGAATTTAAAACATGTATTAGCTCATATTATAAATATATTCAATTTAAAATTTAAAATTAAAGTTATTCAAAATATATAATTTGTAATTGACTTTAAATATAATAAAAAAATTAAATTACCATGATATCTGGATCTTGCTCTACATTCCTCCTAGAGGTGTAACCATAACTGGGTCATGGTAGAAAATTGCACTAGCAAATTCCTACAAGATAAAATTTAAAGTATGTATACTTGAATTAGGTTAAAATATATATATTCAAGTTTGCACATTTTGTGTAGAATTTTTTTTAAACAACTTAAAAATCAGAGGCCTCATGAGTAGTCGCAACATCTAATGTTTTCCCAATGCCCATTCTCATTATGGTATCAACCTAGACATACATGTAGAAATTTAACGCTTATAATATTTACAAGTGTACATGTACATTTGATATATAGTGAATTCAAAATTCATAATTGTAACTATACTAATGTAAGTTAAACAATTTACAATATAAATGTACCTTCCCCTGATCTACAACGCCCGATAGTGGAGGAGTGCTCAACAACCCCTCGGGTGGAATCGACGTGGAAGCCGATTGACTCCCCTAAACCAACATAAATATTTTAAACATATGTTCATGATTCAATTATAAATTCAAAAATCAAGTTAAAAATTATTTCATATATGACTTTAAAAATTAAAATCAACATACCCCATAAGGGTTGCTGACTAGGACTGGTGTCGATGTATGTACTTGCAAAGTAGATGATTTCCCCATCATTAGTGTCA
This sequence comes from Sequoia sempervirens, assembly GCA_007258455.2. Taxonomy (NCBI): domain Eukaryota; kingdom Viridiplantae; phylum Streptophyta; class Pinopsida; order Cupressales; family Cupressaceae; genus Sequoia; species Sequoia sempervirens. Next base: position 318,423,908 of record VDFB02000003.1, on the reverse strand, counting down.
CCTGTACACCAAAAATTTTAATTGTTAAAATGTATTGCAAACTTTTCTTTGATATATACATTCATAAAAATTCTTATAAAATGAACATGTAGATGCATATTTATACCTGTGTCACAGTGTCCTCAGGGTGATAGTCTATTGTAAAAAAATTTACAAATGAACTAATATGACCAGATGAACCACCAGAATCTCCACGTACACCCGAACTAGGTGTGGTCTGGTCAGGTCTATAACATAATTGATGGTAACTAGTACATAAATGTGGGACCCTCGACACTCCTGGAGTGGTACTCAGACCACCTCCATAAAAAAATCCTCCATCATCATCGTCTCTATGCTCCCTACTCGCTATTGTAGAAGCATGTTGATCAAGGTCTCCTGCAAGTGTACTAAGGGATCATAATGTCAAGACCACTACTCGATGATGCATAGGTGCAGGAATGGGAGGACCAAGACTAGTAACAAGGGGTTGTGCATGCACCAGGCGTTGGTGATCAACCCTTGCCCCTAACCTTTGGTGTTGCGAAATGATTTAAAATCAAAATAATTGGGATTTTTTCCCCATAACAAACTCTACATACAGTTTCCTCAAAAAATATAATGTGCACTCCCAATTAGCATGTGGTGTGTAATACCCCTCATGTTGTTGATACTCTTCGATACTCTTATGTGTTTGTTTTGTACTTGGTTTGTGATGGTGATTAGTTCACCGGATTGGTTGTGTGTGGATTCATAGTTTGGTTGGTTTGTTGCACTTGACATTACTTATGATGTTTGATGATACATTATGTGGTGATTACATTATTTGGTTATGCTATGGTTTTCTTTAATAATATATATGGTGATGATGTGATTCTATACAGCTATGGTTTTTGATGTGTTTTCTAGTGATTCTTGGTGAAAGGATGGAGTGGCATCACTCACTCGCGAGTGCCCTGCTACCCAGCGATTACCTTTCACGGTGTTTTTGCAAAGGATATTTGCATGCTACTTGATATTTGTTTATATGCACGATGTAGGTACAGGACACCGACTCCACCTATTTGACAAGTTTGAGCATGTCCCATAAACCCAACGAGTATGATGTTGAAAAGGGAGTTGATAAGGAAGTGTCCCCATCCCAAGTTCGTCACCTCATTGTGAGTCTTATGGTGTTGTGGTTTTGACTTTGTCCTTATTTCAGTATTGATTGTTGTTGATTATTTATTTTATTTGTGATAGTTGTTATTTAATTTATCTTTATTTTATATGGGATTAATTAATGTTATTTTGTTGATATTATTAATTGTAGGTAATTGTAATTCAGTTAAATGTTGGATTTAAATATTGTAAATTAAAATTTATTTAATTAATTAAAAGGTATAAATTAAATAATTTAAATAAATAATGTTTTATGATAATTGTAAATTATCTTTTTCAAAATTTTAATATTATAAAATTTAGAGATAATATCATGTGAAGATAAAGACTTAAAATAATAATTTTTTTTAATTAAATTTGTGAGATAAGTGTGAGCTTTTAAAGCAAGAAAAAGGAACCAATGCATGTTGTAGATTTTTGGAAAAGGAAGAGCTTTATTTATTTTTCTTTATTTTTATTATTTATTTGTGGGAAAGGAAGAAGTTTCTTTTCACGGGAGAATGGTTTTTGTTTTGGGAAGAGAAGTAACAACATTGGGACAAAAATATGTGTGTGTTTCTCTGTTAAAAATTGTTCTTGTAAGGAAAAATATAATATTGATCCAGAAGTTTGCCGGAGGAAGGAATTGGAGAAGGAACTATAGAGGAAGTTTGTTTTCGAAAGACGAAGAAGCGCTGTCATGTTTGGATTCGACATCAAACAAAGGACTCTAGGTTCTTTTTGATAGTTCTGTAAGGGAAATGAAAATCATGTATGCCATGCTTGAAATTGATATATATGTTTAAAAGAAGGTTTTGTTTTTGGAAATTTGTTTGTGTCAAACTTTAAAATCTTCAGTAGAAAACTATTGAGAAACCCTCTGATCTCTCTTCAACAAAATTAGTTATGAAATTCTTGATTGGAAAAGAAAACAAATTTATTATGCGGATTAAAATCGTATGCCCAGATTTATTTTGTGTCTGGAGAAAAACTAGACTATTCATATTATTTATTTTATATTTTATGTGCAAATATATATATATATACATTTACATATGTTTATATTTTGTCTCTTAAAATATATATATATTGCAACAGAGAATCTAGTTTCTGGTGTGTCTTTTAAAAAAAAATTATTATTAAAAATAAATAAAAATAAAATATATATTAAAATATATATATATATATATATATTTATATATGGGGGGGAGTGGTTGGCTACTGCCATACCACCCTAACCCCGTGGCAGACTGTACGCAGCCATGTGGGGGTTGCGTTGCTTTTTATTAAAATTTCTTTATGTAATTTCAATTTTATTTAAATTTTTTTTATAATATATATATTATATATAAATATATATGTATATGTAGACACGTAAAATATACTGATTGACATTGAACATCTAATCCTGACCACTAACATCGCTTCATCCTGAATCATCCTTCGATCTAACCATTTAATCAAATTCCTTTATTTGATTAAATTCATTAATATTCATCTCTTAATTAAATAGATCAGTTATCTAATTAAGTCATCCTCTCTCGACAATTAAATTAACTAGTTTGATCTAATTATCCCTATTTAATTAAATAATTAATTTTATTTGATTGAATCTCTAAAGTCTATCTATTAAATTAAATAAATTAAAACCTTATTTAGTTTAATCTAACATCATCTCTTTTAATTAAATAAATCAAAATTCCTTATTTAATTAACCCTTTATCATATTCTTCTCATATTTGATTTAAATAAACCCTTAAATTTAAGTCAAATAGGTCACATCATTTAATCTCTTCATTAAATTAATTAACTTTGATTAATTTAATCTCTCCTCATGTCCCATCCTCCATCTTTTGCCACTTGCACATGAAAATAGAGATATTTGATTTATTAAATCTCTATTTTCTCCAACAAGGCATCTTTCAAGGAATATTCCCAAGTTTGAATTCAAAATCCAAGTGGACTTTGTCCTTCCAACAAGGCATTTACTCCACCTACAAAGTCCTTTTTCCTTGAGCCAAGTGGCATTCAATGCACCTTCTTTCCCTCTTACATGTCATTTCAACAATTTCAAAATTCAAATATATGCATTTATTGATACATTCTTTAAAATTTGCACATCCTTGGTCCATTCACATGTTAACAAGTGGCACTTTGCCATTGGATGAAATTTAGTCCCACATTGTTCTATTTTGGGCATCTCTTCAACTTGACATTTTATAAATAAGAGGCTAATCTCCTCATTTCATCATCCACAATTTGAGTAAACTTACTATGCTCAAATATTTAGCAATCTTCACCCACATTTTCGAATTTGTAGCTAGGTTATGCAGATTTTGGTCTTGAAGTACCCATCACTATTCACCAAAGTGGATCACATTCTTCACCACATCATCAAAGCTAGCGTTGGAGTTGGGAAAAGGCCAATTTTCACATCAAATTGGCACCAATTCCCCCATAGGATCAAGAGTTTGCATTGTCTTCAATAGGATTTAGCTTGCTTTCTTGTTCTTTCATTTCATTCTTGTTTTATTTCCTATTTCAAGCATTGCTAATGGATTTCATGGGGAATCCTTGTTCTTACTTGCATATGATCTTCTAATATGTTTTTTTGTTGTGTTTTGCAAGTATTTGGATTGGGGTTCAACATTTTGGCACTAGAAGGAGGGCAATCTCATCTTCTAATCAAGTTTTTTTCAAAATTTCCACATTTTTCTTTGTCTATAGGAAAACTTGACCGCTGGAAGCTCAACATCACTATTTGGCACCGCTGGATCTCTAGCGTCACTATATGGAACCACTGAAAATTCAAATTGGGATGCTCCATTTTTACCGCCCAAAAATTTGAATTCCAAACTGCGTCGTTGAACCTATTTGACCCGCGGGAATCTTTCAAAATCCCAAACTGCACCGCTAGCAAAAAGTGTGATGCATTCATGCTCACTGGTCTGGTTGCAAAGCGACGCTGACTGGCAAGCGATGCTATATAGCACTGCTGGGGAAATCAAACTATGACACCTTCATGGATTACACCACTGGAGGGGAGCATGAAGTGAAATTTTATTTGTAGCACATGCTTTTTTTCAAATTATGGTTCTTCTATCCTTTTTCTGCCTTTTTGATGTAATGCCCCACCGTGCGAACCCCAAAGGACAATTACATAATAATTACAACACAATTTTTTTTTTAATTTTAAAAGTAAACATAACATATATGTAATACACATTAAATCATAACATGAATTTCATTTAAATATATTCATTAGCACATACATCCTTCGGGGTACACGAGGAGTCATTACGCGACTTAGATCCCCACAATGACAATAAAGAATAAAAGCCAAAGATATAATTCAAAGTAAATATTAACAAATATAACACATACAAGATAAAGCATTGAAAAGAAACCATCTGAGTACACAAATACAACATATGCATAATTAACTTAACACATTGAATTACAATTGCCATGGCCAATAACCGCACCGAGTTAACATTACATTGCAGTACAATCCTCAAGAGGTATAATGATACAAAAGTGTTTCCAAACATAAATGGAAACCATACACAAGATAACATGATACAAATAAATAGATGAAAACTGGTTCCAAGATAGATACAACTCTGGAGTCGCTGCAACCACACCAATCCGCACCTCTCAATCCTCGACTGGGGACCCAATGGGGTGCTTAGCACGTTCCACCTGACCATGTGAGTCCGAAGACCCACCCCCCGTGCTAGGAGCTAACAAGAAGAGTCCTCAACCAAGAACATCCCAAACATGGAATCACAAGACTCACAATATACAAAAGTATCATAAACTTCAAGAATTGCAACAACATCCAAGAGTCAACATAATAAATTAAGATCACAAATCCCATTACGTAAATCAAAGCAATGACCAATAAATAAGTAACCAAAGGATGATCATGAAACACTTCCAACCAAACTAAATTAATAAACATAATACAATTCCAAATTACAATACAATAACTTCATATCACAGTATCAAAAGAGTACAAGGTCATAAGTCAAATATTAATGAGATCATACAAATCCTCAAAGTACACCAAAGATGTATCAAGGAAAAACCATTAATCAAGATAAATCCAAAAATCAACAATCTAAACCAACTCCCACAACCTACTTCCAGAGGAACACAATAAAGTAAAACACATGGGCAACTAGGGGAGAGTGTCATCGCATAGCCCACATGGGTTCTCCTGGCCCTTCCTCCCAAACTGAGGTGCCGGCCCCCATCTATGGATCTCCTGTGCTCTTCCTCCCAACTGGAGGCGCCGGCACCATAGGGTAGCTCATGCGGAGCCGTAGACCTCTCGTGAAGACGAGGTCACGACCTTGCCAACCACGGCCTTCTCAGCCTTCCATTAGTCTGCAGAAGCACTAATGAAGACGAGGCATCCATTTTTTTTTAATCTTGTAATGATATTACTACCCAACCCACCTAGGTTAATTATTAGGTTTTCACTTGATTACTAACTCACTCGTGGGTTCTCCTGTGCTCTTCCCCTTACGCGGGGCGCCGGCCCCCACGAGGAGCCACTCTCCCTAGAGACCCACCAAAAACATAAAAATCAAGGGTTGTACCATCATAATTTGAACAAAGAATCACAACATAAAAGCATGCGAGGCATTACCCATCTCGCTATAAATACATAATCAAGTTTCAACAATTCCCGTACAACCCTTTCCAAAATCATGAAATCAAAACACCTGCCACATCAAGGGCACATAAAGAGAGAAAACATCAACTGACAATCATCTCAAGCCTCTGGAAGTATCTCAAAAAGAATAAAAACCCACAACCAAGGGTAAAAAAAAGCAACACAAGTTTTCCCTCAATAATTCCAACACAAGGATAAAATTTCCCCCAAATAAGAGATTAATTCCAAAAGTCAAAGGAAGTTTCATCAAACCCCATCCATAAATCAATCAACTCTAAAACACAAATACAATCCAAATAACAATAATGGGGTTACCTCACAAGGAATCATAGAAGAAAAATTAACCTTTAAATCAACAAGAATCACTCAACATCCAAAAGCCACCAATTAGGCATTCCACGGGAGACCTCAATTTTCTCCTCACAAGAATCCCTTAGATTGCTACGTAAATCACCATCATCAAAATCAGAAAACATGGAAACAACAACAATTATCTATTCACATTAACAATTAGAATAACCAACAGGCCAATAAAAACCTCAAGTTCTAAATAACAATCCATATAAGAACCTCATCAATTAGACACCCGAATTGCCATAAAATGATCCACTAGCTAATAATCCAAATGAAATGATTACGAATGGAAACTCAATTCAAGGAATAATTTACTACCATAATGAAGTCAACTAGAGTTTAATTATAATACTTAACCACGGCCAAGGATACACAATTCCATAAAAGTTTAGTACAAACACCCATGACATGACACTCAACAATTTCTTAATTAGAATATATAATTAAGAGAATCATTGTTCCTAGTAAATTTCTATAAGATGAGAGGAGTTGGATATTAAGACAATGTCGATTTAATTCATAAACTAAAAGAAATATAAAGTAATTAAAAGATATCACCAAATTAATACTATAAAATTAGAACACAAAATAAGAGAACATATAAGAAGAAATAAATATGTACTTCATATTTTAATTTCCACTATATTAAAAGAAATCCCAAGTTAATATTTTCAACCTACCTTTCCATTTAAAATTAGATACAATAATCAGTAATATTCCTTATCCTTAGTCTCATAATTGAATTAAAAGATTATTTCCCTCGACCATGATATTTGAGACAATCTTAATACAATTTCCTAGTTATTTAGCTTACACACTAATCTTACCATTCTACTCTAAGGGTTGTAAAATAACAATATTCACCTACAAATTAACAAAGAATAAACCATACTAATTGTGGTAATAATAATATCCTAAACTTCTTATTCTTCTTAGACAAATATGCAAATCATAATCTTCATTCAATTTTCAGTGTTAAGGAAACTTAAATTTGTTTATCTTTATTAGAGTAACCATTTAAAATCAACATCGTCATTTAATTAGATTCTATAAGTACTTCAAAATACCACTCACTCCATTTAATTCTCTTCTACTTTTAATTATAAATCTGCTTATTTAATTCCTTTATCTTCGTTCTCCAAAAATAAGTTCTATATATGATGTATCTATGTAAATATATATAACTAAAACCTTTTTGATAAAGTTAAAAATTTAAAAATATTAACTTATTTGATTTCACTAATCCACTAATTTCCTTTTAATGAAATTAATACATATTTAAGATAATAAAAGGAGGAGAGATATTATCAACTAATTGAAAACCTATAAACTATCAAACTATAAGGCTACACAACCATTAGATAAGCATTAAATCAATACAAAAGCAATACAACTTAAAGATCAAAAGCATCTACTAACAATCAATCCAAAAGAATAAATAAGAATGAAGACTCAACTCAAGGAACAATTTGTGTTCATTGACTACCATAATTAGATCCACTAATTTGAACAAAAGCTGAGACAGGTTGACAATAAAATCAGAGAGATTATTTAAACCATTAAACTTCCTATTATGTTCAAGTGCGAGGCAAAGACAGGTGGACAGTAAAATCAGAGAGATTATTTAATTTGTACACCCATGCAACTCTAAAATTTGCAACTATGAAAGAGGCAAAGGTTTCAAGAAGGCTATACAAATCTGTACAATGTCTCAATTCTAAATGCTGTAACAGTGACAGACTGCCCAGTATATTAGAAGGTGAATATTAGACGTTGCAGCTGAGGGAGGTGTTCAATGGTATCAGGGAGGCTATATAATTCTGTACAACGCCTCAACTCTAGAAGCTGAAACTGTGACAGGTTACCAAGTATATCAGAAATTGAATTTTATACGTTGCCGCTGAGATGGGTCGCCAATGGCTTCAGGGAGGTTATTTAAATTTGTACACTCTCCTAAGTATAAATGCTGCAGCGGTGATAGGCTGCCAACGGTATCCTGGAGGTTATACAAATTTAGATTATCAGACTATGCGAAGGAGCTCATCTAAACATTGAATCCAATAACATCAATTTCTCTCAGCTTCGACTGGACAGAGGTAATTGGCAAAGGCTTGAGACATTGCGCAGCCCAAGAGAATTAAATAATCTGCTCACTGGTCCTCAATTTCTTCACGTGAACAATCTGCTCATTGATGGCATCAGAGAAGACACACGAACCAAGCTTCCTCCAAGTTTGAGATGGCTACGGTTGCAAAAAACGTGATAAGACACCTTGCTTCAGTCTTATGGATAACATTCAGGATTTTTGATAACAAAATCAGAGAGTTTTAATTAAATCTATACACCCTACCATGTTTAAGTGTTGCGGCTGTGTCAGGTTGCCAAGAATACCAGAAAGTGAATATTGGAAATTGGAGATATCGCCATCTACTTGCATTATTATCAAATTCCAAATGTTATCCACCGGTCTAAAGGGAAGGCGAAAGGTGAGGTGCAAATACATGACTCAAGAACAGGAGAATAATGTACAACTTTTCCTTTTTACACATTACTGCTTGCTAGCGAGTTTCCAGAGATGCGCTCAAGTTTGAAGATGGAAATTAAACTTCACCAGATCAATGGAGGGCTCTTTTATTTTATTAAAAGCTGATAATATCTTATTTTCAAATACTGCAACTGTGATAATTTGCCAGAAAATTCAAGCAGGTTATTTAAATCTTTAAACTTCCCATCATAATTAAGCGCTACAGCTTAGACAGATTGATAAGGGATCAGGGAGCTTATTTACATCCTCGCACCCTTCTGTGTTCAAGTAAAGACACTGTAACAGGTTGCTAAAGGAATCAAGGAAGTTGTTTTAAACTGACTATATTTTAGTTCCAATTGTTGTGGCTAAGATGGAATCAAGAGGGGGGGGAAACATTTAAATCGCGTACTTCATACCACTGATGATAGTAATTGGCTTGATAGGGCGTGTTTGAAGGCAAGTTATACTAGCTAAGATTCGGCTTCCAATGAAAGATGCACAAGGGTTTATACTGATAAGTTTAACAAATCATTATGAATGTCTTTACTGGACTGTTATCTATATCGCAGTATTTCCAACTTTAAAAGTCCTCAACACTTATCATGCATGCTTCAATTCTAAAACCCCGATGCTCGATTTAACACCAATAAAGAGTCACAAATTGGTTTAGAAATTTTCTAATGTTAACAACCAAGAGTTCATCATCATTCAAGTGGAATAAGTAAGACATACCTGTGAAAACTCCTTTCATCCTAGCCTAGGCTCCTTACTGAATGTTCAGTGTTAATAATCTAAATTATTTCCTATACTTTCTTTCCTCGTCCTTGCCCAAAATCTGTATCCGACCCCTCTCAGATGAAACCGGTTTTTCTTTCCTTTATTTGGATCCTCCAAGAACTACGATACTCCTTATGCTCGCCTTATCTGAAGTTGAAGACGCTGCCAATTTTCTCTCCCCCACCTGATTTGGAAAACTTTGTTTATAATTTAATTCATGGTGTCTTTTCCACTCCCATCGGAGAACCATTCGACTACCATCACTTATTATGATTTCTTTGATGATATATTTTACACTCCCACTAGGAGACCGTTGCACTTCCATAAGTTACGATTGCATGCCAGCCACAACACGAATTCATCATTTTATAATTGAATCTTTAATATATAAACCAAATAGATACATATTTAATAATTTACTCCTTCTTTTAGTTACAATAAAATATATTTATTTTAATAAATATTTTCACCTTAATTTATTTAAACTTAAGTACAATTTTAATATTTAATCCTTTCTATTATTTTCTCATTCTTAAATTTATTAATCGAATTTAATCATTAAATAATAATTACCTTTCCTCAACTAATCCGATTACTAATTCCCAACGATAATTCAGTTAATGTTTATTATGGAATCTAATTCTTTATTTAATTCCAAATAAATCAAATCCAAGCATACACAAATACTCACACAAAAGTTTAGAACAACAGACACGGAGGGGTATTACATTTGACCTCTGTTTTTGCAAAATCTAACTGATTTTTCTTATACATTGGATTGATCAAAGCCAAAAAAGGAAGAGAAGCATGATGATGTCATTTCACCAAAACAAGTGTTTCTAAACACTCTAGTGTTTTTTTAACACTCTTGAGAGGATTCACTATTCCTTTGAAGGAAAAATTTGTCATCTTTTTATGCTTAGGACTTACTAGTTTCGTTTGGGCTTTAAAAAAACTTTTGAATTCTTGTTACAAAAAGGATTAAAAAGAACATTAGGACTCAAATTTACTAAAGTTTATTTTGGGATTGAAAATTGAACAAAGCAAATTGTCATACTTACTTTGGTGCTTTAAAATGTAATCACTTTTGTAGGATTTAAAATAAATAAGTGTTTGCATTGTTTTGCAATTACGTACAAAAAGTAATATCATCGAAAGATGTATGTGCTTCTCTCGCACCTCACGGTGATTTTGAGAATCAAAAGGCTTTGGGTGACATTAAGTTGTGTAAATAATTACCCATATACACTTCAATTTGGGTTTAAAATTGAACAAATTGTGCAAGTGTGAGTAAATTTATTGCATGTGTTCACCCTTTGTTTCTAAACGAAGGTTGATTGAACTATGAATACATTTAATCGCTATTGTTTATCTTAGAGGGATTTCCTTGGGAGAAAAGTACTCACCCAAGGGAACGACTCAACCGGTAATGCTCTAAACCTGAGAGTATTTCTAGCCAGGATATAAATGTGGGTATTGGAATAAACACCAATATCACGTGGTTGGCTTGAATGAGAAGGGTAGCAATGGTACCTTTCCACGTTGGGTCAACATCTACAAATGGAAATTCCTAATTAAAACCCATGTTTTAGAGTTTCCAAAATCCTTGATCTATTTTTTGGTGCAAGAACGGTCGTTCTGAAGCCACCCCACACTTTTACGGTCTTTTAGTAGAAATGGAAAGCATGCCATGGGAGTTTCATGGGTGTTGATGCTTGGTTACCCCATATAAGTGAGTGTCGTGGAGGGGAGCCAGTGGGATCAAGCATCTAACCATTCACTAAAGATAAGCGTAGTTGGAATTGTCCAAGTGGGGACTCAACAAATATTTTCTTTTATATCCATAGGGTTGTGCTTATTCTTGGCTACAAAACACTTTGCTTATTCAAAAACATTTGGAAACAAACACTTAACATCATCATCAAAATTTCAAACCCTTTAGGAGGAAAATACAATTGACCAAATTCATGTGTTCTTGCTTTCCCTTTTGATTCGCATCCTTAGAGGTTTCCAAACACTTGAACTTACATCTCAATTTTCCTACTAAAGATAAACAATAGGTAACCCTTGCCTTGAATTCATCAAATTTCCACACAACATAATTTTTGGGATTCGAAGAAATTAAGACATTGGACATATAGTTTGGAAACCTAATCAAAGAAGTCTTTGTGGTAAAACAAAGTCACTAAGCAAAGATAAGAAAATTGGCTCTCATATGTGTTGAAACCTCATGATTTCCAAGAAAGTCAAAATCCCAAAACGAAAGTCCTTGAGTCAAAGTTCAAAATTTAGGAGTCACACTTGAAAGGTCATCAAGAAATACAATAGGAAGTGCAATCAAAAGAAACATATCAAAATAAGAAAAAAATTCACAAGGTTCTATAGACTCATCCCTTTGAACAATCCAAAAATGTATGCTCAATTTGAACCACTTCTTAGTTATAAAGGTCCTTAGAAGTATCATATGTTCTTCAATACCAAGGTCTAGTAAACAAAGTGTCTATTTAGGTACACCCTAGGATCAAAATCAAACCCTCATTCATCTTCGAACATCAAAACCAAAATCATCTCATCAACAACTCTTCGAAAGTCTTGAAAAAATCCTTCATGTTAAACTTTGGGCAAATCATTTTAAACCAAAATCACCTTGTTTGATTAAATGTGTGTAAATGCATCCTTCTCCACATATTTGATCAAATTATCAAAACTTGTGAACATATTCATCCCTTGATAACATCCAACATCTTGGGATTTAGGAGTTCATTATCAAAATCATCTTGTTTGGATAAGAGTGTTTAGATGAATCCTTCTTCTCACACCTAGACAAATTAGCATCTTGTGAATTATTTAACTCTAGGAAAACATCCAACCTCTTAGAGTTCATGAATTCACCAAAATCTGAATCCAAAACAAATCAATCCTAAATCAAGTCCTAAATTTTAACATACCCTTCAAGATTTTCTCAAAGAGTTCCAATCATCCATCAAACATCCATTTAACATCCATATCATTATCATCCTTTGATCTTGGAAACATCCTAAATTTTTCTCTTTGTACCTAGAGATATATCAAATCCAAAGAATTAGAGATTCATCTCCCATATTCTTAAGAATTGATCCCTATTTAATGGTGCAGACTAGATCTCAAGACAAGAAGCACATGGAAGCCGACAAAGAAACACTCGCTTTAAGTGACCTAAGCCAAACAAACTCTCAAATAAATCCCGTCGAATCAAACAATCCTTTGACAAACTTTCTCTCATCATCACAAAATCCACAAGAGGAAAGCCAAGAAGAGGATCTTACTTGTAGGATGTCACACGAAGAAATCACGGAAATGATCCAAAATCTAGAAAACCATAAAATTATCAATATCATGATGAGGCTCAACCCTTCACTATACATGCTCGAACTAGCAAAACAAGGGGCCAAATTACCTTCTAATTTTGATGTGAGCTCTATAGTGGAACCATCTTCGGAGGTCATGCCTCCAATTTCATCCATACTCCCCATCTCATCTACACCCCCATCCCAAAGCATCACTCAAAACATCCCGCAAATCACAACATCTTTTGCTCCAACTCAACCTAATGCTAATAAGGGAAGTGCAATTCTTAATGCCATTCAAACACACCCCCTTGTTAATAATCAAGACTTGGATGCAAACACCATTTTGGAACAAAACATACCCCAAAATCCATTACATAAGTATGCCCCTCTCACTTTCCATGATCCTAATGATCCATCACCATCATCATTATGTGCAACACCCCAAACCTCTCTCCCCATAACTTCACAAGGGGAGGGTGACATATTCAGACCAGGGGGCATTTTTGATACTGCACCATTTTCTCAAGAGATCACATCCCTCACATTTTCACCTCTTCTACAATTACCACCATTATCCACACCACTACTTGGCTTGGGGCTCCCACCTTTACCAAATATCAAACAAAATCAAACCAACATCCCGAACATCAATCAAAACATCACACCAAACTCTCAAAAATTGTCATCGACATCGCAACAACATATGAAAACTACACAAGCAGTCACAACATCATCAACCACCCCCTAACATCTCAAAGAATGTGCTCTCAAGGACCAACCACATTGATCGCACCATTCACCACTCACCACCACCACAAGCACCATTTTGAATCCACCACCACCTCCACCACCACCAAGCTCCAATATATCAAGCCAATATAGTATGGTGTTCCAAGCAGCTCAGCAAGCTACTTATCAAAAGGAATTCTTGTAAGTACAAAAGCAAAAGTTGCACAACTAGCTGCTCAACAAGCCACACAATTAGTTGCTTAGCAAGCTGCTCAAGCTACGCAAGCTACCCAAGCAACCCAATCTGCATTACAAGAACAAAGGGTTGCTCAAGCCCAAATTTTATTGCAACAAGAAGTGGCACAAGCCCAAGCCCAAGCCCAAGCACAAGCACAAGCAAAAGCTCAAGCTCAAGCTTAGGCACAAGCCCAATATCAAGCACAACAAGCACATGCACAAGCATAGTATCTTGAAAAAAACAAGCAACACAACTACAAGCATATCAGCAAGCAATAAAACAATACCAAGAGCAGCAAGAAGCGGCCCAATTAGCAGCCCAACAACAAGCGTTGGTGGTGCAACAACAAGCACAATAGCAGGCTCAGCAATAAGCAATCTTAGCGCAACAACAACAACACCAACAACAAGCGTTGTTTATACAATAGCAAGTGCAAGCATACATGGCTTAGAAGAATGCACAGATACCACCAATCAACACATCAACCAATCCACCCATCACATCTACAATCGAACCACCTCAGAACACTTTCATCCCACCTCCTGATCCACAAAATGATGTAACAACACAAATCAGGTTGCTCTCGCAACAAGTGCTCGATCTTCAATCAGGGAAAACCACAAGAAATTCTATTAATTTGTGTCCTTATCCATTCGACAGGAACCTTGTGATGAAACCATTCCTGAAGGGATTTGAGATCCAAAAGTTCGGCAAGTACCGTGGGACGGGAAACCCTGAAGATCACATCAAGGAATTTTAGGTTCATTTCATGGAAATTGCGTAATACGATACCTATCTAATGCGTCTATTTCCTAGGAGTTTTTTGGACCACACTATGGAATGGTTCTCTCGCCTACCCATAGGCATCAAGACATTCCATGAAATCATAGACGCATTCATCAAAAACTATGCATGCAATATCACCCTGGATGTCAATCTTGAAGAGCTCTCAGCTTTGAAATAAGGTAAGAATGAATCATTCGCTTCATTCCTACAACGATGGGGATCCAAGGCCAATCAGAGCAAATGGGTCATGCCCAAGGAACAACAAGTATGTACTATTATATCCAACCTTGATGGCCTCTTGGCATTCCATCTCAAGTTCCAAGGGATCACCACATATGGCCAGTTGATTTCCAAGGCACTCAGCATCGAACAAGCCCTTATGACACAACCTGGAGGATCAACTTCATATCCTAAACAAAAAAATAATCACCCACCCACCAATTACAATGGAAAACCTCACACATGGGCAAGAAACAAAAATGTTACCAATGATGGTGTCGTTGATGCCAATGTTGTCATTAGTTCCCCTCTGTAGAACACACCCACACCTCAATAACAAATCCAAAACCATCATCAAATGAACACAATAACACAACAATCAAACAACCAAGAAATCAATAACGTCAATGACCAAAGAGGACCTCCCCAGTGAAACAAGAAATTTACCAAATGAAAGTACACCACTCTTGGGCAACCACTTGAAGTCATCATGAAGAAATTACTAAACGAAAACCTCATAAAGATTCCCACCTATGAGAACTACCAAGAACCAGATGTTAAACCTCCTTGGTACAATGAAAATCAGCTTTGTGATTTCCATAAAATAAAATGGTGCACCATGAATAGTTGCATGAGATTAAAAAACATAGTCCAAGATCTCGTTGATCAAAGAATCATAAATGTGGAGTAGCCAACAGGGAATCAAAATCTCAAAATATACAAAAATCCGATGCCTAACCATAACAATAAATGGAACAATAATACTAATAAGGGGAAAGGAACCTTCAAAAATGTGAATCATGTATATGAAACTTCCATTGCCTCCCTAGATTAATACTGCACATTAATCACTATCAAAGGAGCTCAAGCTGATTGTGGAGTCACAACAAGAGGCGAAAAAGTTACTATCGCAGGATCATCCCAACCAAATAGAACTTTCATGTCCAATTCAATATCCATTCCCAATGGTTACAATGTCCTTGATCAGCTAAAAAGAATGCTAGCACAAATATCCATCATGGAGTTATTAAAAATATCATCCACCCACAAGAAAATCCTTGAGGAAGCATTGGCTTCATCCACCATTCCTGTAGATCTTGATGCGGAACAATTCCAAGCGATGGTCAACAACATCATCACCCCAAATCTCCATACATTTTCTGACCAATATTTTCTCGCTCAACCATCTCATAACCATTCACTCCATTTAGAGGTCCTCGTGCGGAAAAGTAAAGTCAAGCGAGTCCATGTGGATGGAGGTGTAGGCTTGAATATTTATTCCCTCAAGCTCATTAAGCAGTTAAAAATCTCAGAGGATTCCATCGACAAAGGAAAAGGTATCACAATCAAAGCATATGATGATCAGGAAAGAGTTTCCCAAGGCACAATCAAAATCCATATTCAAGTAGGGCCATCCATCATGGAAACCACCTCTCAGGTCCTAGACCTCGACTTACCCTATAACATTCTCCTAGGACGTCCATGGATTCATGCAATGCAAGTGGTAGCATCAACTTTCCATCAATGTGTCAAATTCACATATGAAGGAAAAGAGGTCACCATCCATGGAGATCTTGAACCATTCTCCTATTGCAAGAGACTTGAGGAAAAATACTACAAAATCCCTCAAGTGCCTAAAAATGATGAAGGCCCATCAACACCGTACATTGATCCAGCCACTCTCGCATCCACTTCTGTGATAGAGACACCCGCCACTCCCACCATCCTCACCATCTCTAATATCAAACTCATCATCCAGGATAATAGTTACAGAAAGTACATAATTCCCAAAAATTCTTTTGTGGTAGAAGAGTTACCACAATCTCCCAGATCACGAAGACGTCCACAATCAAATGAAGCCTCCACATCTCAAACATCCCCCGAAGAATATCCCAAATTCATAAGTTGGGGAGATATTGGACAAGAAGTCATAGAGGAGGACCCATCTCATCTCCTATACAAAGATAATAGACCAACAACCGATCTACCAATGGATGACAAAAGCAAAGGTTTGCAAATGATGCTCGTAATGGGCTATGATAGAAACCAGAGACTTAGAAAAAATGACAATTGGCTTATAATACCTATCATGCCAGAGATGCGAATGACAAATATTGGCCTCGGATGTGCCCCTCTGAGTATAACCATATGTGGCCGAAGTCCTCCAGTTAGAAAGGTCAATAATCCTCCTCAGTTATCCTCAGCTGAACTTCACTTACCCGTATCTACAGATCGAGTCATAGACAACTTCACATTTGACGTAACTGACATCTGTAGTAGTGGCGATGATGAGGATCCCATATCCAACCTACCTATGCTCTTTGAGGATACCACCCTTCTCATGATTAGCACCTTATCCTTTGAGTCAGACCATCAAAATCATGAAATTCACCTAGTTTACCCCCAACTCATCGATTATGACCAACAAGGACCACCAATTCCTGACACATTAAAAAATGATGAGGCACTCTCAGAATTCATGGGAATATGAGATAAAATTCCATGTGGGGATCACAAAGCAGGATTCATGACTGAGCTAGATACAAACACATACTATGGGGAAATGATTAAATCCCTCAATCGCAAAAGTGAGAAATTAAGAATAATATCTAAGTCCTTGAGTGAAAACCACACTATGGCACTCTCTGACATGAAAAAAGTAAAAAGAAAGGACACATCCAATGGTGAAAACCTCTCTAAGGTGCCCGAGGATGGGGGATTCAATCTTTCCTTCAGAGCTCTTCATCAGGAAAAATCAGCAGTCCTAGCAGAAAAGTGTAATCCAGTTAATCTAGGAATAGAGGAGACCCTGCGCATCATATTCTATGCGGAATCCTTACTATCAGAACAAGAACTCCTAGCATCCTTCTTAAGAGAGAGACAAGTTAACTTTGCATGGAGCTATGCAGACATGCCAGGGCTCAATCCAGAAATTGTAGTTCATCACCTAGCAGTATACTCTGAAGCAAAGCCTATTAGACAAAAGCTCAGGAAAATGCATCCTCAGATCGCCCTGCTAGTCAAAATAGAACTAAAGAAGCTATTGGACGTAGGATTCATTCAACCAATAGACTATCCAAAATGGGTGTCAAACCTGGTTCCCATCTCAAAACCTAATGGGGGCATCAGAATCTGCACATATTTCAGGGACTTGAACAAAGCATGGCCAAAAGATGATTTCTCGTTGCCCAACATTGACATGATCGTAGACATGACGACATGACATGAAATGCTTTCCTTGATGGACGGTTTCTTGGGATATAACCAGACAATGATTGCTAAAGAAGACCAACACAAAATGGCCTTCACTTGTCCATGGGGGACTTATTGCTAGAATATGATGCCATTTGGCTTGAAGAATGCAGGAGCAACATACCAAAGATCCATGACCATAATCTTCCACGACATGATCCATAAAACTATCGATGACATACTAGAAAAATCCAAAAAAAGGAAGGATCACATACAACCTTAAGTGTCATTTTTGATAGGCTAGAAGAATACAAGGTCTGATTAAATCCAAAGAAGTGTGTCTTTGGCGTACAATCAGGAAAGTTGCTAGGATACATAGTATCAATGAGAGGTATTGAGGTAGATCCAGCAAAAGTAAAAGCAATCCTTGAGATGGAGGCACCCAAAAAATTGAAGCAATTGAGAGGTCGCCAAGGCAAGCTTCAGTCCATATGAAGGTTCATAGCATAGTTAGCAGATAAGTAGAATCCATACTCTCACCTACTTCACAAGGGAGTAGCGTACAAATGGGATAACAAGTGTGAAGAAACCTTCAATAAGATCAAAGAATATTTACTTACACCACCCATCCTAATGCCACCAATCCCAAGAAAACCATTAATTCTCTATGTGTCAACAACAACAACAGCCCTTGGTGCTCTCCTAGCTTAGCACAATGAAAATGGGATAGAAAAGGCCATCTATTATATCAGTAGAAAAATGGTTGGGCATGAGCTAAACTACTCATTAATCAAAAAAGCATGTTTAGCAGTAGTGTTTGCTTCATAGAAATTTAGACATTACATGTTGGCACACAAAATAAAACTCATCACCAAAATCGATCCTCTCAAGTACTTACTATCAAAAGCAATGCTCACTGGAAGGATGGCTAAATGGGTCATGATACTATCAGAGTAAGACATTGAATACGTAGAGTGGAAAGCAATTAAAGGCCAAGTCATCGTAAATTAGCTTACAGAAGCACCAATCTATTCGGAGAATCCTCTCATTTCAAAATTTCCAGGCGAATCCATCTTTAATCTCAATATAGCCGACCACTGGAAACTTTACTTTGATGGCTCATACACGCAACACGGATCAGGAGTCGGTATCTTCTTTATCACCCCACAAGGGGATTTTATACCAAAGTCCTATAAATTTGCATTCCCCTGCACTAATAACATTGCAGAATACAAGGCTTTAACCATACGTCTTAGAATAGTAGTGCAGTGGCACATTATGGCTCTTAGAGTATACAGGGACTCTCAGCTGATAATAAACCAAGTGAATGGTGAATACCAGACTAAGGATGATAAGCTCACTCCATACAAGATATTAGTGGAGAGTCTCAATGAATCATTTATCGAGATCACATTTGAGTAGATACCCAGAGCCAACAATAGAGTAGCAGATGCCATGGCAATGATTTGATCCCTACTGGATATTCCTCACAATGTCCCAAAACATGAATTCTTGGTAGAGAAGCCTCTCGTGCCCGCATTTGAGGTACCAAAATCAATTTTTTTGTGTGAAATCGTTGGTCCCAATGATCCCTGGTACCATGATGTTTATACCTACCTATGAATAGGTGTCATACCTACTGACTTACCCTCAACCTTAAAATGAACCTTTGTCAAAAAGACATCCTGATTCATCATCCTAGGAGATACCATGTATCGTAGGAGCATAGAAGGAACCCTATTACGTTGTTTAAACTATGAGGAGGCATTGACCGCTTTAACTGAAGTACATAATTGTATCTGTGGTTCACACTTGAGTCAAATGACCCTAGCCAAGAAATTTTTGAGGATGGGGTATTATTGGCCTACAATGGAAAGAGAGGCACATGACTACATCAGAAGGTGTCTACAATGTCAATAGCATGGGGACCTCATCCATGCTCCAGCTCAAGAGCTTCATCCCATCATCACACCATGGCCCTTTCCACAGTGGGGACTCGATCTCATTGGAAAAATCACTCCCACTTCATTTAATGGCCACATTTTCATCATAACTGCCACGGAGTAATTTACCAAGTGGGTAGAAGCCATACCCATGACATACATAACCAGGAAGCAGATATCAAAGTTCATCCTAAACTATCTCATTTGTCGATATAGTGTTCCCCAAGCCATTATCTTAGATAATGGGACACCATTGAGGAATCAGGATGTCCACAACTTGTGTGAAAAATTCAAAATACAACATCGCTTCTCCACCCCATACTATCCCCAAGGTAATCGCCAAGTAGAAGCCACAAATAAAACCATTTTAAAGATCCCCAAGAAAAAATTCAATGATGCAGGTCATGACTAGCATCTTCTGCTCAATCCCACCCTCTAGGCCTACCGAACTAGTATCTACACACCCACCAGTGCCACCCCCTTCTCCCTAGTCTATGGATCAAAAGCAATACTCCCCATTGAGATCGATCTCCCATCACTAAGAATATTATTGTAAAACCTCATCATGGATGAAGAGTACCAAGTATCAAGACTAAATGAGTTGGAGCTATTGGATGAGCAGCATATAGATGCTTTGAATCATTTTCAAGTTTATCAGAACATACTCAAGAGGATCTATAACACGAAAATCAGAAGCAAGACTTTCCAAGTTGGAGAACTAGTACTAAAGGAGAATCAGAAGAATGTCCCAAATCCAAATAGTAAAGGAAAATTTTAACCCAACTGGTTGGGACCATTTGTTATCACAGCAAGTTATAAGTCAAGGGCATATCAATTATCAACACCCGAAGGTGAACCTCTACAAGATCCCATGAATAGCTCTCATCTCAAAAAGTTTTATGCCTAATATTTCAAGGTATAGAACCAAAAAATCAAAAAATCAAAAAATGTCCTGAAGAAATAGTTACCTTGGCAAAAATCTGGCAAACAGGCATCTCGGTGACAACAAAAAAATCAAAAGGAAAAAAGTCCAAAAAAATTAGAAAAAAGGATCAAAAACAATAAAATAATAATAATAATAATAAAAATAAAAATTGTCCTCTGGTGAAAACCACTTCAGTGGCACTTTGGACAAGTACCTTGGTGAAAACCTGGCAAACAAGTGCCTTGTGTAAATAAGCACTTTCCATCCACTAGAATTTTACAGCTTGTTTTGCATCATCCATCCATTACGTTTCCATCATCCATCGCATTCAAATCTCCATCCATCATTCATCCACCCACATCCACACCATAGTTTGGTCCTATGTTTGTATCATGATCCCTCCTAGTACTACTCAGCCCATCCTCAAGGTCAGTTTGTCCTGCCTTTATTGGAGTAGTCTATTGCATCATGCTAGGGGCATGGTATCATCGGATTGGATTCGTGTATATCCTTGAAGTCCTAAAATCAGAAAATCAAAAAATATTAGAAATCCAAAAAAATCCAAAAACATTGAAAAATCACAAAATCCAAAAACATTCAAAACATATCAAAATCCAAAAACGGGTCAAAAGTAAGTCAAAAAGTCACAAAAAAGTCGTCTTGTCGAACTACGGGTCTCTGAGCCTTGAATGTAGGCAAGGTTGATATTTGATCATCCCTCGGGACACTTAGGTCAGTCCTTTAGGAGTCTGTCATAATAAACTAACATTTCATCATGTATATCTTCATCTGTAAATCGGTCAAGTCATAAGTTGAACTACGTTGTCTTTGCGTGTATAATGTAGGAAAGGCTAATCTATTGATCAACCCTCGAGGCCCCTAGGATAGGTCCTTAGGTTAGTCTCTTGGTCAAAATCTCAGAAAACTCCAAAACATTAAAAAATCAAAAAATCAAAACATTTGAAAATATCAAAAAATACCAAAAACAACCTCAAAACATTGTAAAACTCCAAAAACCATCCAAATATTTGAAAAAAATCCATCTGTCTCATCTCTCTTACACCTACAATAACATCACTCATAATAAATGATTGTCATCCTCAACCTTTGGTGAAACAATAAAAAACAAGTCTAGCTAGTAAAAAGTGAAAACTCAAAACGGCAAGTCTCAAATTTAGGTCAGTATGTAAACAAGTTGGTCAACTCTTTGTCAATAGCCCATCATCCAATTGGTCCCATATCAATCATTTGAAAGAACACTTTGGATAAATGAAACGATGTGCTGCCATCCACTAACATGTCCTAGGATGTATCCTTCCTACTATGGGCATTATCTTTTGGCAATAGTTTTGGTTCTTATCCTTGAAAACACATGCCCTTTTGGTTAGCGATATTCAAGAACATCAGCTTGTTCGCTTTATCTTTGTCTTTGACTTATCTTATTGTGCTCATTCCAAGGACCTCTCAATGATATCCAGATAGAGGATTTAGAGAAATAGGAATGGGGCAATGATCATTTTCTTTTGTCTACTATGCTTGTTGGACATTCTTGTAATATAACTTGGTGAATACTTGCTTTGTTAGAAATGTATGGAGGATGTTTAAGGACAACTTGTTGACTATTGCATTAATAGGTTATACCTTTCTGTGTTTTGGTCTGAGATGTTTGAAACTTCTAAAGTACATCCTAGGAAGGCTTTTGTATGTCAGGTGTGAACAAAAATTCTCCTATATGTTTGTCAAGTCAAAGTCCATCACACTAGGTACAATGCTATCCTAGTTCTCTATACCTTGATGCATCGTATCACGTGTGTTATCAAACATAAGGAAATTGGCCCTTTGAAAATCCTAAGTCCTTGGAAAGTAGTCATCATCATTTGCATACTCATTATCTTATGTCTTGTTGAAATGTATTCTTCTCTTTCATCCCTTCTTGCTCTTCATGCTAACAAAGTACTATGACAGTTAGTCATCATCATCATCATCATCGATCCTGCATCCACAAATCGTTAGCATATTGCATAAACATATCATATAGGAAACATAGGCATTGCATCGTCATCATCATATAAATGTGTTATTATAAGCATTTCTCATCAATAGGCACATCCATTTCTCATCACATTACATCCATTTTTCCATCACATTTGCATTCATCACATAAACCATTGCATAACATTCATTTGCATAAAAAAATTCATAATCATTTCATATTACCATCTACTGCATTTAATCAAACATAATAGGTACAAGAGCATTATAGATAATCCATTGCATTATAAGCATACATATTCACATCACATAAACATCATAAAGTTATCTCTCACATTACATTCATTTTACATTACATAAGGCATCATCATACGACTTTGCATTAACATATCATTTTTTATATTACATCACATCACAATAAATGCATCACATACATCTCACAATCATTTAACATGTTTAGGATAATATATATTTTTTATTCTAAGCATCTTAAAACCATCTCATTTACATCATCAATACATATCATATAAAACATGACCATTGCATTCACATTGTATCATACATAAAAACATACATATCGTCCATCAGTCATCCATATCATATAGAACACCTCATAAATAACCACATCACAATCATTTTTGCATTTCATTGCATAAATCATTCCATACCATTATAAATATTCAAAGCATAATAGGAACATAAAAATCCATTACATAAAAAGCGTACATCCATTTCATAATCATTTTATAAAAGAATTCATAATTCACATATCATTTTGCATATACACCATAAATCATCTCCATATCATTTTGCATATTACATCATCCATCTCAAATTTCATATCATTTGCATCGACATACACAAATCATCATATAGATTACACCATCATCAAAATGTACATCATTATCCATCCATATCACATATCATATAAATCCATTTGCATATCATGTATTAACAACATAATATAGATCTATTAAATAACATATACATCATCAGAAAGAAATGCATCCACATATACATCGCATAACATCATAACATGATTGCATAACATATAGAAATAGAATCATCCATAAATGCATAAATAAATGGTACATGTCACATCATACCAACATCATCATCTCATATATATATATAATCATCAGGTAACTGTCATAGTACAAATAATCGGATCACTGTACATGTGTGTCAATAAGTACAAAAAGCCCCAATGGGCTATCAAAAATGAGCCCATATGGCATGAAAAAATGATGTATTGATCAAAATGAGGCCTAGCCCTCCTGTTTGCTGCCCTCGCCTCTGTCAACATGACCCTCTATTGGTTTGTGGCTGATCTGCTATGAATAATCTGGGGCCCGCTCTGCTCTAGGTACAGACTGATGATAGTGCATGTGATAATAGTCAGCCTCTCGGATGGCCTCCCTGTAGAAATAAAGAAGCACTATACTCTGAGAGGAGGAGGCTTCCATGCTCTCCAACTATTGTCTTTGGCCCATCTCTGCGGTCGCCTGTAGCTCTGTGGCCTGCCTCTGCAAAATAGCCTGGTCCCTCTCCACTGTCAAGGTCTGAACCTGAGCCTATAACTATGCAATCAATGCATCTCAGGGATCTGGCTATGCTCATGCTGGCTGCACATGAGGCTGACCCTCACCCTTAGCTCGTGGAGGTGCATTTTCCTGCTTCTACTACCTGGCTGGCACCTTCTCTTGGTCTTGCATCTGAACATCACCCTAGATTGGCTGAGTTGGGACCCTAACCATCTGATCCTACTGCTCACCATCTCTCCATCCTCATCCTCCCCCTCTACCCCTCGATCTCTGCCAAGTGGAGGGTGCTCCTAGAACTGTCAACTGCACTGGTGGCCAAAACCAATCTCTCTAGGCCTAAGTAGTGCCTGGATCCACAGGTCCCTAATCATATACCCAGGGTCGGGCCACCAACTGTCTGAAATTGTCTACAGCCTCGGAGGCAGGTATGTATCACCCCCATCAACCCTGTGATACAGTACGGGAAAAATAGCCACATAGTCATCATCTGGCCGGTCTTGTGCCTCACTGAACTGACATTACGCGCCTGGGCAAGTATCTCTCCACCATCGTATGCTCTTGCCCATGCATGAAGCAGTGCTAGTGAGTGAAGAAGATCTGCTCTGCATCATCGACCCATCTGGGGTGACCAAGGTATAGGCTCCATGTGAAAACCTGCATCTCATCCAGGACCCTCCTCCAGTGAGGAATGTCGTGCTCACCCGTGTGTGTAAAGGACACACCACCTCTATAATGCCACACTAGGGGATCATCAGGCCCCATTGGCATTGCAACGACTCACGGTCGAAGAACGATGATGTGCTCCCACACCCACACATGGAGGAGTGTAACACCTACTCTGAGTGCTCTACCCTTAAGGTAGATGTACTCATGTGAGTCTCTATAGAGCAAGGCTAGAAGAACAGGCCCCCAAGCAAAATGAACTAGCCTATCATGCATCACCATCCGCTCCTAGCAGAGCCCCCAACCAGGACTGAAAAACTGGCCTCATTGATCCAGGGCAACGAGACCTGAAATAATAGTTGGCAACGAGACCTGAAATAATAGTTGCAACCACCAGGTAGAAGGGAAAATTCAGAGCCATGTGATGCTCAAGCTTGATCTAACCCTCGCAATAGATAATGTCCTCTGTAGCAAGGACTGTATGATAGGCATCTCGTCCAGCATCCATGTTGTAAATAACACACTGCCTGTGAATCGACAATTTGAGGATCCACCACACGTCCTCTAGGGTGATGATAGCCTCGCTAGTAGGAAGGTGGAAGGACAAGGTCTCACTATGCCATCTCTTGGCAAGCACTAACATCATGCCAAGGTGGGTATACATGGACACTGCGTATGCAATGTACCATAATCCCATGTCCTGCAGCCGATCCTGATCCTTGTCGCGAAGGTCTCATAGGTAACCAAAAATCTCCTGCTATCTATGCTCCCAAGAATAGAGCTCCCTCATCGTGTCCTGCATCAGGAAAGGTCACCATGTTAAAACTTTTGAGAAATTTCATCCCGAGCGTCCAAAAAACCATCCCAGCATCGCTATTTATGAAGGCGTCGTAGTTTGAAAGTTTCAAACTATGATGTTGGAGTGCTAAACTTTGAAAATGCACCTCCGCGGTGCACTTTTCTCCAAAACGGTGCAGTTTGGAAAGATTCCAATCTAAAATTGCACCGCCGCATCGTACTTTAAAATGACCCCGCTAGCCATGGCATGAGCATCAGAGTTTGAAGTTTGCTTCCAAACTCCAAAATGCACTACCATGGTGCACTTCTGCGAGGATGGGTCAGTTTCACCTATCGAGCGGTGCAGTCTATTTTTTGAGCGGCGCTATATAGCATCGTTGCAAAGTAACTAAGTTTGAAAGCATTAAATGAACATGAAAAATAAAAAATAAAGCTCAAGGATCACTTACCAGTGCCCCAATGTTGGGTGGTCACTGGTATGTCCGGACTTGGTTAGAAATGTGCAACGAGAGTTATTGTTGCGCCATCTTGTTAGAATTTTAGAGCTCAAATCACAAATTCATCAGAAGGCTATGTGTGAAAATGAATTGAAAGTGACCCCTCGGAGCCTTTTTAAGCCTGAAAATTAGGTTTTTTTCACACTATTTGGCTATCCTGCTAGGGTTTTGAACTCTTGAACCTATTTTTGTCCAGTTGAGGCCTGTTTTACATCATTTTCTTGCGTTTAGACACGTTTTTGGCCTTCAGGAGCCTTTTTGGACCTATCAAGCACCTTGTCCTCTTTTTTTGCGAGATCACCCAGAAATCAAAATTTTTGTCCAATCTCTCAAGGGAGAAATATATTGATATGTTTTCTCTCACTGAGTAGCAGTGGGGAAATATTTTTAAAATGAAAAAAAATTGGCTGTGATCGAGACCGTTTATTCTTTGAATCAATGCAACAAGTGCATTGCTTCAAAGAGGGCAAAATATAGATACGTAAAATATACTGATTGACATTTGACATCTGATCCTGAACACTAACATCGCTTCATCCTAAATCATCCTTTAGTCTGACCATTTAATCAAATGCCTTTATTTGATTAAATTCATTAATATTCCTCTCTTAATTAAATAGATTAGTTATCTAATTAAGTCATCCTCTCGATAATTAAGTTAACCAGTCTGATCTAATTATCCCTATCTCATTAAATAATTAATTTTATTTGATTAAATCTCTAAAGTCTATCTATTAAATTAAATAAATTAAAACCTTATTTAGTTTAATCTAACATCATCTCTTTTAATTAAATAAATCAAAAGTCCTTATTTAATTAACCCTTTATCATATTCTTCTCATATTTGATTTAAATAAACCCTCAAATTTAAGTCAAATAGGTCACATCATTTAATCTCTTCATTAAATTAATTAACTTTGATTAATTTAATCTCTCCTCATGTCCCATCTTCCATCTTTTGCCACTTGCACATGAAAATAGAGTTATTTGATTTATTAAATCACTATTTTCTTCAACAACGCATCTTTCAAGGAATATTCCCAAGTTTGAATTCAAAATCCAAGTGGACTTTGTCCTTCCAACAAGGCATTTAATCCACCTACAAAGTCCTTTTTCCTTGATCCAAGTGGCATTCAATGCACCTTCTTTCCCTCTTACATGTCATTTCAACAATTTCAAAATTCAAATATATGCATTTATTCACATTCTTCAAAATTTGTACATCCTTGGTCCATTCACATGTTGACAAGTGGCACTTTGCCATTGGATGAAATTTAGTCCCACATTGTTCTATTTTGGGCATCTCTTCAACTTGACATTCTATAAATAAGAGGCTAATCTCCTCATTTCATCATCCACAATTTGAGTAAACTTACTATGCTCAAATATTTAGCAATCTTCACCCACATTTTCGAATTTGTAGCTAGGTTATGCAGATTTTGGTCTTGAAGTACCCATCACTATTCACCAAAGTGGATCACATTCTTCATCACATCATCAAAGCTAGCATTGGAGTTGGGAAAAGGCCAATTTTTACATCAAACTAGCACCAATTCCCCCATGGGATCAAGAGTTTGCATTGTCTTCAATAGGATTTAGCTTGCTTTCTTGTTCTTTCATTTCATTCTTGTTTTATTTCCTATTTCAAGCATTTCTAATTGATTTCATGGGGAATCCTTGTTCTTACTTGCATATGATCTTCTAGTATGTTTTTTTGTTGTGTTTTGCAGGTATTTGGATTGGGGTTTGATAGTATATATATATATATAGTAATATATATGTGTATATATATATGTATATATATAGCTGTAAATTACAGTGAATCATATGGTTAATTTTATAATGTGATTTAAATACATGATTTTTAATATATGCTTAATTTATATATAAATATATATGTATATATGTATATATGCGTAAAAGCGTATATATATAGATGGTTTATATATGATGAAATCATGGAATAGTTTGATAATGTTAAAATTGGCAATGTTGTATATTTTAGTGTGACTGATTAAATTAGAAATAAAATTTGTGGTTTAAAATAAGTTGAATGTTCTCGAGTGAATTAATTTATTTATTTTTTGGTGAAATTATTTTGTAACGAAATATGTTATATGTTGTTGCTTGAATTTTAGCTTATTCGTGTACGTAATTGTTTACTCTTGAAATTTTCATTGAGTCAATTATGGTTTTCTCTTAATTGGGATTGTATTGTGGGAAAAACCCTTAAGTTACTTGTTAGGGACTTCTAGTGGCATGGGGAAATGATGTGTATTTATGATCTTTTAATTTGATATTCATCCATATTTTAGACTATAGTCGTGATCTTGAGTTTACATTTGGGGTTGTACCATTTTATGGGTGTATATTCATATGAATTTTAGCGAGATGGTTTTTCCTCGTGGTTGTTCTATTTTGGGGTTCAGTGTTTTGGTTGGTACAACCCCTTGGTATTGGATTTTATTTTTTGGGTTCTAGGAAGAGTGGCTCTACGTGGGCACTGATGCACAAAGGGGTTAAGTTAACCCACATTAGAGTTAGAGTAAAAAGTGATAACCTAATTAATTAATTAGGGGGTGGGTAGTAAAACATTAACAAGATAATTATGGATGCCTCATCCACTCGTTAGGGATTTCATAGACTAAAGCCAGGCTGAGAAGGCTCTGGTTGGCAAGATCCTTGCCTCGTCTCCACGAGAGGTTAACGGTTCTACATGAGTCACCCTATGGGGCCGACGCCTAGAGAGGCTGTCAAGATAACCATAGATGGGGGTGACACCTAGAGAAAGGAAGTTAGGATAACCCATGTAGGACTGTGCGATGACACTCTCCTCTAACATTCCCTTGAGTTGTTTTTTATTGCTAACCTCTAGAAGTGATCTATTGATATGTTTTGGTGATTTATTGTTGTTATGTTTTGGGAGTGGTCTTTTGATATTATGTTTCCTTTGTGTTCTCTTGGTTTTCGTGTCTGGAGTTTAGTCTTGTATTTTATGTTTGGATGTGCTTGGTCGAGGATCCTTCCTTATTTACTCCTAGCAAGGGGGTGGTCGGGTGGAAGGTGCTACGCACCCCGTTGGGTCCCCTATGATGCAGTTGTACCATTCAATGGAGATTTTTGCAGATGCAGGTTGATCCAGGGTTCATATGTTACCAGATGTATATTTGTACTCTAGATGTATTTTATGTATTGATGTATCACTCCCACGTGCATTGGGAAGAATTATGATGTAATTTTGTATATGTGTTTATTGAGATGTACTAGAAGGCTTATGTAATGCATTATTACACCATGTAAATCATTCTAGAACTACAATTTGTAAATACTTTAATGTTATGTTGTATCTGTGGAAATATGTACTTTATATTTCCATGTTTAATTTATTGTAATTTGCATATATGGTTTTATATGGATTATTCTTATCACATTTTTTATTAATGAATAATTAAAAGAAGATATGTGAATGATTGGGTGACATTAGTAGAATTTGAAATTACATGTATCAACTTTGTTATGGGTTAAATTGTGTGATGTCACCTCGTGTACCCCAAGGGACTTAGGTGTTTAATTTGTAATCATTAGCTATGTTAATTGCATTAGTAAACTTAGTGTTTATTCTTTATGTTTTTTTTTTTTTAAATTGTTGTGTTTTTTAGTTGTCCTTTGGGGCTAGTGTGACAAGGCGTTACAACTTGGTATCAGAGACAAGGTTGCTAATGTTGGGTTCTTTCGGTAGTTTGTGTCCATTAGGAAACCTTTGTGTTAACTCTTGATCTCACATACCCCTAATTGATGTGCAGGGTCATTCCTTGGGGTAAAGGTCATGGCCGAGGAAGAGGCCGAGGTGGTGGCCATGGGGCCAACTACCAAAGTTCATCACCATTGAGTTCCCACAGTTCAAAGCGTGAGGAACAAAAAATTTCCCAAAATAATCCTTCAGGTGGTGGTCAGAACCTGGAACAACCAAGTTTGGATGGATGGTTGCAGCATTTACTGGAGGAGATACTGGATCATTTAGGCCCTATGCAAGTGGAAGACTAGAGGTTGGAAAGGGAAAGGAAAAGGTCACCTAGACGTGAGGAAATAGTAGCTAATCAAGATGCAATAGTTGCAGGTCACATGAGAGACCTATTGAGAGAACGACCTCCCACATTTGATGGCTTTTTTGGGGGTATTGAGGCAGAGACATGGCTGATTGAATTGGATAGATACCTTTCTATGCATCCCTATGGCAGTAATAGCAGGGCTAGGTGCTCCATCATGCACCTCGGAGGCTTCACGTCCACTTGTTGGTGGCTAGAGGAACAAAAATTACATATTGACATTAACATGGTGACTTGGGAATTGTTTATGGAGAGATTCAGGGCCCGTTTCCTTTCTGATCACTAGAGATAGTGCAAAGCAAATGAATTCTATGAGTTAAGATAGATGGAAATGTCTGTGGAGCAATATGAGTGTCATTTTTACGAGCTCAAATAGTATGCAGGGATTGGTAATGATGATGCAATGCTTGTGCAACACTTTTTCAAGGGCTTAAACAACTGAATCAATGGTGGAGTTAGATTCTTTTAGCCAAAGACAATGGAGGTAGCTGTTGAGAAGGATTGTCTTGTAGAAGAAAATTTGGCAATGGCATTGGGAGGTCACATAGGAGTTTAGATCGACAGTGTTCCAGCATCAGGTTTTGGTTCTAGAGGTGGACAGCCTCAAGCTGCAGAGTCCTCTAGGAATTTTTGGGCATTCGTTAAGGGTGGTACATAGCAGCAGCAGCAGTCATAGCCCAAATAGAACAAATCATAGTCTTAGCAGGGAGACAGATCTCAGAATAGGAAAAGCTGAAGTTGGCAGCAAATTAGATCGGATCATTTTGAGTAGCCTGCACAGAGCACATTTGGCACCTTCACGAGGTAGTTTTCAGTAGTCGAGTGCACCATCTAGTGTCAGAGGATTTGGGTGAGGCACAAGTTGTTTCTCTTGTGGGAAATAGGGAAATATTTCCAGATAGTGTCCATAGAGGAGTACTTCAGGTTCTAGTTAGAGACCAGCTGCTTCTGAATCGACCATGGGCGATGTGGGTAGAGCACATCGGGTGTTTGTAGCAGTGCGCAATCGTCAAGC
The DNA here is from genome assembly GCA_007258455.2 of Sequoia sempervirens. Taxonomy (NCBI): domain Eukaryota; kingdom Viridiplantae; phylum Streptophyta; class Pinopsida; order Cupressales; family Cupressaceae; genus Sequoia; species Sequoia sempervirens. The sequence continues at coordinate 318,392,471 of VDFB02000003.1, read as the reverse complement.
AAAACATTAGGGCACTGTAATCGAGACATCAGGTGTGTTGCATGACACTAGTATTTCCATTATGTTTGATTCCAGAGCATCTGATTCATTCATTTCCCCTTCAGTAGCAGAGCGTTGTAAACTAGTGGTAGTAAGGCAAGGCAATAAGTGGTAAGTCAAATTGGCCTCTGAGGCTAAGGTAGTAGTTGAGTCTCTAGTACAGGGTTGTAATTTGCAAATTGGGTCACTCATGACTACGGTGGACCTCTAAATCCTACCACTTGGTTCTTATGATGTGGTTCTAGGTATCGATTGGTTGAGTGCCCGCCGTGCCATAATTGATTATCGATGCAAGGTTGTGCATTGTGTTGACAATACGAGTAATGAGGTTGAGATCATTGGTGTTCAGAGACCTATCTCACTACGTTTGATCTTAGCCATGCAATTAAAAAGGTACCTCAGACAGGGTTATCAGTTGTTTGTCGTGTCTGCTAATGATTTAGACTCAGAAGAGAGTCAAGGAATTTAAATGGATGATTACCCTCTTCTTAAGGAATATTTTCATGTTTTTCCAAGTGAATTTTTGGGATGCCACCAAAGTGTGACATCGACTTTAGAATCAACCTTGTCCCTGGATTTGAGCCTATATCTCAGGCTCCATACCAGATGACAACATAGGAATTGCAAGAGCTTCATTTGCAATTGGAGGAACTTTTAGAAAAGGGATTCCTCCATCCTAGTGTTTCTCCTTGGGGAGCACCAGTTATTTTTGTGAAAAAGAAGGATAGTTCAACTGGATTATGTATTGATTACAAGTAGCTTAACCAAGTAAGGATCAAGAATCAATATCCTTTGTCGAGAATTGATGACTTGTTTGATCAGATAAAAGGAGCTCAAGTTTTCTCCAAGATTGATCTTAAATCTGGTTGTCATTAGTTGTGTATAGCCAATTCTAATATACACAAAACTACATTTTGCACTTGATATGGACATTATGAGTTCACCATTATGTCATTCGGGTTAACGAATGCACCGTCAATTTTTATGTGCCTTATGAATGGAGTCTTTCGAACCTATTTAGATAAGTTTGTGCTTGTGTTTCTCGATGACATCTTGGTTTACTCTAAATCAATGGAGGAGCACGAGGAACATCTAAGACAAGTATTACAATGCTTGAGGGACAACCAGTTGTTTGCCAATTTGGCTAAGTGTGCATTCTACAAAACAAAAGTGAAATATTTGGGGCATGTCATCTCAGGAGTAGGTATTGCAGTGGATCCATCAAAGATCCAGGCTATTGTTGATTGGCCAGCACCCAAGAATGTGCCAGAGATTCATAGTTTCATGGGGTTAGTAGGCTACTATCGATGATTTGTATAGGGTTTTTCTAGGATCGCACATCCCATTACTTCCCTTCAGAGGAAAGGGAAGAAGTTCTTTTGGTCTGATCAGTGCCAGATAGCATTTGAGACCCTTAAGGACAGGTTGACTAGTGCACCAATATTGGCAGTGCCTGATCCTACTGGGGATTTCGTCGTGTGCACAGATGCTTCCTTGGAGGGCTTAGGAGTCATCTTCATGCAAGAAGGTCATGTAATTGCTTATGAATCTCGCAAGCTCAAGGATCATGAACTAAATTATCCCACACATGACTTAGAGTTAGCCGTAGTGGTTCATGCCCTTGTGAGATGGAGACATTTCTTATTGGGTCATAGGTTTGAGCTTCACAACGATCATCACAGTTTGCAATACATTTTTTAGCAACCAAACCTGAATGTCAGGTAGAGGAGATGGATGTAATTCCTCTGTGAATATGATTTTGAGATCAAGTATGTTTAGGGCAACGAAAATGTAGTGGCAGATGCTTTGAGTTGGCAGAGACATGAGATTTCTACAGTGGCTCTTGAGGTTGATTTGAGGAGTCAGGTCCTCGCAACACTTCCCACAGATAGTAGTATCAAGAAGTGAAGGCTGAAATTGAACCAGGCAGAGCTTTGGAAGGAAAGTTTCCAGGGTATTCACTAGAGTTTGATGGTCTTTTGAGGTATTTGGGTCGCATGTACGTGCCTTCTATTGAGGTTCTTTAGACTCTAATTATGACTGAGGCACATTGAGCTCCCTCTTCTGCTCACCCAGGAGTTAAGAAGATGTATGTAGATCTTCGTACACTGTACTTTTGGGCTAGCATGAAGAGGGATATTGCTGATTTGGTGGCTAGATGTTTGGAATGTCAAAGGGTCAAGGCAAAACACTAGCATCCTACAGGTCTTTTACAACCGCATCTCATTCTAGAATGGAAGTGGGACATAATTTCAGTAGACTTTATTGTGGGATTGCCTATGACTTCTCGACAACATGATGCTATCATGGTCATAGTTGACAAATTGACCAAGTTGGCACACTTATCCCTCATCCGATCATCTTACACTACTTCTTCAGTGGCTAGAATATTCATGGAAGATATTGTTTATCTGTATGGTATTCCATGGAGAATCATTTTTGACAGGGACCCAGTGTTCACATCTACATTATGGACATCATTGTAGTGTGCCTTACGAACTTAACTAAATTTTAGTTCTTCCTACCATCTTGAAACAGATGGTTAGATAGAGAGGGTTAATCAAGTTCTTGAAGACATGCTTCATATGTACGTGATGGATCAACAGTCACGTTGGGAGGATTATTTGCATCTAGTGGAGTTTTCCTACAACAATGGGTATCATAGCTTGATTGGTATAGCCCCCTTTCAAGCGCTATATGGTCGTCCTTGTAGGGCCCCATTAAGTTGGGACCGTCTTGAGGATAGAGTTCTCTTAGGTCCTGAAATACTTTAGGACATGGAGCAGCAGGTAGCTCACATTAGAGAGCATCTTGTGGCAGCACAGGATAGATAGAAGAAATATGTTGATGCACATAGAGTTGACCGTTAGTTCTATGTTGGTGATCAAGTCTTTTTGAGAGTGTGATCACAAAAGAGCCCAATTCATTATGGAAAGGGTTCCAAGCTTGCGCCTCAATTTTTTGTCCACCATTTGAAGTTCTAGAAAGGATTGGCCCCGTTGCTTATCGCCTAGCATTGTCACCTAGTTTGTCACGAGTTCACGATTTTTTTCATGTTTCAATTCTCAGGCAATATTATCCAAATGCTACTCACGTACTTGATTGGAATGCTCTATAGGTTGAGGATGGGAAGCTAGCACTTGAGCCCATGGCCATTCTACAGGATCAGAGACTCGCCCTCAGGGGTAGAGATATTGAACAAGTTCGGGTTCAGTGGGACCCGAATGATGAGACTTCGATGAAATGGGAGATTGCATCCCATATTAGAGAGGCTTACCCATATTTATTTAGTGGCTTTCAAGAGTAATCCATATTCTTGGGGGGGAGGATGTAATACCCCTCGTGTTGCTGATACTCTTCGATACTCTTATGTGTTGATTTTGTACTTGGTTTGTGATGGTGATTAGTTCACTAGATTGGTTGTGTGTGGATTCATAATTTGGTTGGTTTGTTGCACTTGACATTACTTATGATGTTTGATGATACATTATGTGGTGATTACATTATTGGTTATGCTATGGTTTTCTTTAATAATATATATGGTGATGATGTGATTCTATACATCTATGGTTTTTGATGTGTTTTCTAGTGAGTCTTGGTGAAAGGACAGAGTGGCATCACTCACTTGTGAGTGCCCTGCTACCCTGCGATTACCTTTCACGGTGTGTCTACAATGGAGATTTACATGCTACTTGATATTTGTTTCTATGTAGGATGCAGGTGCAGGACACTGACTCCACCTATTTGAAAAGTCTGAGCATGTCCCATAAACCCAATGGGTATGATATTGAAAAGGGAGTTGATAAGGAAGTGTCCCCATCCCAAGTCCATCACCTCGTTGTGAGTCTTACGGTGTCATGGTTTTGACTTTGTCCTTGTTTCAGTATTGATTGTTGTTGATTATTTATTTCATTTGTGGATAGTTGTTATTTAAATTATCTTTATTTTATATGGGATTAATTAATGTTATTTTATTGATATTATTAATTGCAGGTAATTATAATTCAGTTAAATGTTGGATTTAAATATTGTAAGTTAAAATTTATTTAATTAATTAAAAGGTATAAATTAATTAATTTAAATAAATAATGTTTTATGATAATTCTAAATTATCTTTTTCAAAATTTTAATATTATAAAATTTAGAGATAATATCATGTGAAGATAGACTTAAAATAATAAAAAAAATTAATTAAATTTGTGAGATAAGTGTGAGCTTTTAAAGCAAGAAAAAGGAACCAATGCATGTTATGGATTTTTAGAAAAGGAAGAGCTTTATTTATTTTTCTTTATTTTTATTATTGGGAGATGAAGAAGTTTCTCTTCACAGGGGAATGGTTTTTTTTTTGGGAAGAGAAGTAACATCAATGGGAGAAAAATATGTGTGTGCTTCTCTGTTAAAAAATGTTCTTGTAAGGAAAATATAATATTGATCCAGAAGTTAGTTGAAGGAAGGAATTGGAGAACGAATTACAGAGGAAGTCTATTTTCGAAAGAGGAAGAAGGGTTGTCGTGTTTGGATTCGACATCAAACGAAGGAATCCGGGTTCTTTTTGATTTATTAATTCTTTTGTTTTTTTTATAGTTCTGTAAGGGAAATGAAAATCATGTTTGTCATGCTTGAAATTGATATATATGTTTAAAAGAAGGTTTTGTTGTTGGAATTTTTTTTGTGTCAAATTTTTAAATCTTCAGTAGAAAACTATTGAGAAACCCTCTGATCTCTCTTCAACAAAACTAGTTATGAAATTCTTGATTGGAAAAGAAAACAAATTTATTATGGGGATTAAAATTGTATGCCCAAATTTATTTTGTCTAGAGAAAAACTGGATTGTTGTTCATATTATTTATTTTATATTTTGTGGGAAAATATATGTGTGTGTGTGTGTGTACATTTACATATGTTTATATTCTATCTCTTAAATATATATATATATATATAGCAACAGAGAATCTGATTTCTGGTGTGTTTGTTAAAAAATAATAATTATAAATATATATATATATATATATATATATATATATATATATTTATATTTATATTTATATTTATATTTGGGGGGGAGTGGTCAGCTACCGCCGTACCACCCCTGACCCTGTGGCAGACTATACGCAGCCACCATAGGTTGCGCATAGTAGTCGATGGCTGTTGGGTGCAACCATGATGGGTTGCGGCCTCCCCACAGGGAGGTACGCAGTACCTACGGGCTGCGTTGCTTTTTATTAAATCTTTTTTTTGTAATTTCAATTTTATTTAATTTTTTTTCTTATAATATATATATATATTATATATATATATATTATATATATAAATATTTATGTATATATATATATTAATATATATGAGTATGTATATATATATATATCTATATATTTATATATAGTTGTAAATTATAGTGAATCATATGGTTAATTTCATAATGTGATTTAAATACATGATTTTTAATATATGCTTTATTTATATATACATATATATGTATATATGTATATACGCGTAAAAGTGTATATATATATATAGATGGTTATATATGCTGAAATCATGGAACAATTTGATAATGTTAAAATTGGCAATGTTGGATATTTTAGTGTGATCGATTAAATTAGAAATAAACTTTGTGGTTTAAAATAAGTTGAATGTTTTCGAGTGAATTAATTTATTTATTTCTTGGTGAAATTATTTTTTAACGAAATATGTTATATGGTGGTGTTTGAATTTTAGCTTATTCGTGTACATAATTGTTTACTCTTGAAATTTTCGTTGAGTCAATTATGGTTTTCTCTTAATTGGGATTATGTCTTGTGGGAAAAACCCTTAAGTTAGTTATCCTTCTATACGAGCTTAAGTTACTTGTTAGGGACTTCTAGAGGCATTGGGGAAATGATATGTATTTATGATCTTTTAATTTGATATTTGTCCATATTTTAGACTATAGTCATGATCTTCAATTTACATTTGGGGTTGTACTATTTTATGGGTGTATATTCATATGAATTTTGGCGAGATGGTTTTTCCTTGTGGTTGTTGTATTTTGTGGTTCATTTTTCTGGTTGGTACAACCCTTTGGTATTGGATTTTATGTTTAGGGTTCTAGGGAGAGTGGCTCTACATGGGCGTCGGCACACAAAGGGGCTGTCAGGATAACCCACATTAGTGTTAGAGTAAAAGTGATAACCTAATTAATTAATTAGGGGGTGGGTAGTAAAACATTAACAAGATAATTATGGATGCCTCGTCCACCTGTTAGGGCTTTCACAAACTAAAGGTGGGTTGAGAAGGTCGTGGTTGGCAAAATCGTTGCCTCGTCTCCACGAGACGTTAACAGTTCTGCACAAGTCACCCTATGGGGCCAACGCCTAGAGAGGCTATCAAGATAACCATAGATGGGGGCAGTGCCTAGAGAAAGGTAGACAGGATAACCCATGTAGGACTGTGCGATGAAACTCTCCTCTAGCATTCCCTTGAATTGCTTTTTTATTGCTAACCTCTAGAAGTGGTCTATTGATATGTTTTAGTGATTTATTATTGTTATGTTTTGGGAGTGGTCTTTTGATATTATGTTTCCTTTGTGTTCTCTTTATTTTTGTGTCTAGAGTTTAGTCTTGTGTTTTTTGTTTAGATTTGCTTGGTTGGGGATCCTTCCTTATTTACTCCTAGCACGGGGGTGGTCGGGTGGAACGTGCTACGCACCCCGTTGGGTCCCTTATGTGTAGTTGTACCATTTAGTGCAGACTTTTGCAGATGTAGTTTGAGCCAAGGTTCATATGTTACCAAATGTATATTTGTACTCCAGATGTATTTTTTGTATTGATGTATCACCCCCACATGCATTGGGAAGACTTATGATGTAATTTTATATATGTGTTTATTGAGATGTACTAGCAGACTGATGTAATGTATTATTACACCATGTAAATCATTCTAGAACTACAATTTGTAAATACTTTAATGTTATGTTGTATCTGTGGAAATATGTACTTTATATTTCCATGTTTAATTTATTGTAATTTGCATATATGGTTTTATATGGATTATTCTTATCACATTGTTTATTAATGAATGATTAAAAGAAGATATGTGAATGATTGGGTTACGTTAGTAGAATTGGCAATTACATGTATCAACTTTGTTATGGGCTAAATTGCGTGATGGAAAATCATGTACCCCAAGGGAATTAGGTGTTTAATTTTTAATCATTAGCTATGTTAATTGCATTAGTAAACTTAGTGTTTATTCTTTATGTTTAAAAAAAAAAATTGTTGTGTTTTTAGTTGTCTTTCGGAGTTAGCGTGATGGGGCGTTACATGGTGGACTATCAAAAACCACATACCATCGATCCCAAAAATTTGCACTCATCTGTGGATGTATACACCACCTCATGGATATTCTAGATTTATTACGAGGAATGGGTTATAAAGTAATAGGGTCGAGAAAGTAAGGGGCTAGGTGGGCTTTTGTTATTTTAAGGTCTAAAATTTGTTTATAGGAGAGACCGTCTGCATAAAATTGTATCATATGTTCTCTCTCTCGTTGATGCCTATCTAGATCAAAATCAATAGTCGTGATGGCATCCACAACATTTTGCATCGCAGATGCAAAATGTCTCACGTGTGGTGGAATCAATGCTTGATTTTGCATAGCATTGATTTGATTTTGAATGGATGCAACTTGATCATTTATGTGTGCTCGCAAGCAAGCCTCATTAGATGCAACGGGTGTTGGAGGTGGGGTATTAGGTTGAGGGCTGGAGGGGGAGGTAAAGGTGGAGGTGGTTGAGATACTGGATTGATGATATCATCAATGTTAAATCCATCCATGATATCAAATATAGGTGCACCTACATTAAATTATACAAAATTAACATACAAAATTACAAAATTACAAGAAATAGTTAAATTTGAAATGCACATGCAAATTTGTTTAAATAGCATGTGCATACATATACATTGATTGAACTTGAGCATGTGCATACACAATTCAAAATTTAACATGTACATACATTTAAAATAAAAAATACAATGCATAATTTGCATGCATACATCATTCAACTAAACTATGTACATACATACAAATTTCAAAATTTAAGATATAGAACTATGCAATTTTAATACATGTACATACTAAAAAATAAACTTGAAACATTCACAAAAAGCTCATTTTATGTCTAACGCATATATATATATATTATATTTTTCCAACAGGAGAAATCATGATCTAGTAGATAGTCATCAAATATATACTATAAATTCATAACTATAAGTTCATAAATTCCACCAAATTCATAAATTCATGTTACTAAAAATATCCATTTGGAACCAAAATCATAAATTCATGTCACTAAAAATATCCATTGAACCAAATTTATAAATTCATAACTATAAGATCATTGTCTTAATTTAGAAATTGTTGTGGCTCTCTACTGCATCTCTTCATTTCTTTGTGTTTTCCTTTTCAAAATCAGAAGTTCTCCTCTCCTCTAGTCATTGTGGATGCTCATCTAAGATCCCATCCATAGCCCTAACAACATCAACAATGGTTTTCATCGTAGATGGAAACATCCTCAGAAGTGGTGCAACACATTCTTCATTTTGAATAATGTTGATTTGATCTTGGATGGTTCTAACATTGGCATTGATTCATGCTTGCAAACAAGCACCCTCGATTTCAGGTGGTGGAGGTGGGGGGTTGTGAGGTGGAGTGGGTGGAGGTGGAGGTGGAGGTGGTGGAGATGGAAGTCATGGAGGTGGATTGCGAATATTATTGAATCGATCCATGTGATCTCTAAGATATAAGTGAACTTGCATTAGATTTGTAATTTCAAAATGTAAGATACATGTTTAGGAAATAACCTTAAACCATTCAATATAAATGGCCTAATTGAATACAAATGATAAAATATGTAAGCCTCATTTATGTCTAAGGCATGTTACTTGAATGAAAAAAAAAAAACTATTAATATAGGAAAATTTATGAATGCTATAGGGTTTATGGTTTAGAGTTTAGGATTTAGGTTTAGGGTAATAAGATGGCTTAAGGGGATCTATGTAGTAAGGTCCTAGTACAAAATGACATGACTTTTAAGTGAATAAAATTTGATGAAGATGCCCAAGGCAACCAAATTTCATTAAGGTCTGAGGCAACTTCACCAAATTTTATTCACTTGAGCCATGTCATTTTGTCCTAGGAACTTACTAGACATAGATCCTTTTAAGCCATACTATCACCCTAAACTGTAAATTGATCAACCTAGATCATGAAATATCATTCATATTATAATCTTGCATGATCTTATTATTGTTAAATTTGGTTGCCTTGGGAAACTTCACCAAATTTTGAGAACTTATTTGATCCCCTTAAGAAATGTCATATTAGGACACCTTAAGACATCCTAAATTATGGCTTAAGGGGATCTATGTAGTAAGGTCCTAGTAAAAAATGGCATGGCTTAAGTGAATTAAATTTGGTGAAGATGTCTAAGGCAACCAAATTTCATTAAGGTCCTAGGAAACTTCACCAAATTTTATTCACTTGAGCCATGTTATTTTGTCCTAGGACCTTACTAGACATAGATCCCCTAGAGCCATCTTATCACCCTAAACCGTAAATCGATCAACCTAGATCATGATTTATCTCATTCATATTATAATCTTACATGATATTATCATTGTTAAATTTGGTTTCCTTGGGAAACTTCACCAAATTTTGAGAACTTAATTGATCCCCTTAAGAAATGTCATATTAGGATCCCTTAAGACATCGATTTACAATTTAGGGTGATACGATGGCTTAAGGGGATATATGTCTAGTGAGTTCCTAGGACAAAATGACATGGCTCAAGTGAATAAAATTTGGTGAAGTTGCCCAAGGCAACCAAATTTCATTAAGGGCCTAAGAAAAAATTATGGCTTTAGGGTTTAGGGTTTAGAGTTTAGAGTTTAGGGTTTAGGGTTTAGGGTAATAGGATAGCTTAAGGGGATCTATGTAGTAAGGTCCTATGACAAAATTACATGGGTTAAGGGAATAAAATTTGGTGGAGTTTCCTAAGGAAACCAAATATCATTTTAAGGTCCTAGAACAAAATTAATGCTTTAGTGTTTAGGGTTTAGATTTTAGAGTTTAGGGCTTAGGGTTTAGGGAACTTAGGGTGAAGTTTTGGTGTCCCTTGGAATAATGGACTTTCAAGTTAGTGAACAACACTTTCTTGTGGAACAGTTGATTGAGATACCTCTTGTTTCAACTTACCAACCTAGATCATGAAATCTCATTCATATTATAATATTGCATGATCTTATTATTACTAAATTTGGTTGCCTTGGGAAATTTCACCAAATTTTGAGAACTTCTTTGATCCCCTTAATAAATGTCATATTAGGACCCCTTTAAGACATTGATTTACGATTTAGGGTGATAGGATGCCTTAAGGGGATCTATGTCTAGTGAGCTCCTACGACAAAATGACATGCCTCAAGTGAATAAAATTTGGTGAAGTTTCCCAAGGCAACCAAATTTCATTAAGGGCCTAGGAAAAAATGATGGATTTAGGGTTTAGGGTTTAGAGTTTAGAGTTTAGGGTTTAGGGTTTATGGTAATAGGATGGCTTAAGGGGATCTATGTAGTAAGTTCCTACTACAAAATGGCATGGCTTAAGGGAATAAAATTTGGTGGAGTTGCCTAAGGCAACCAAATTTCATTTTAAGGTCCTAGGACAAAATGAATGCTTTAGTGTTAAGGGTTTAGATTTTAGAGTTCAAGGTTTTGGGTTTAGGTAACTTAGGGTGAAGTTTGGGTGGCCCATGGAATAATGGACTTGCAATTTAGTGACTAGTTTATGAATATTTTTGATTTTATGAATAGATTGACTATTTTCGTAATAGAAACACATAATTATGTATTTTTAAGATTGAGTTTGATGTATATTTTAACTGGATATTTTTTTAATTGAATATAAGATTATTTTATTGAACATTTTTTTCATTAATATTTCCCACTTAAATGAATTTTATGATATAAAATGTATAATATAAAATTAGTAAATGTTGAATCAAGTATTTTATTTTGGATTGTTTGGAATTGAAAGAACCTAAAAGAAAGAAAAGAATAATATTTAGATTCTTTTAGTGTCTAGGTAACTAGTGAAAATTGAGATTTTAGACTAAACTAGAAGCCTAATTAACAAGTAATTGACTAGAATGAGGGTTAAGATTGTCAAAAGACAAGAGACAACACATGAAAACAAGAAATGGAAACAAGGCATGACTAAGAGAGATCAAAACATAAAATATAAATGAATGTTGAATATTATCTAATTAAGTGACAATTAGAAATGGATTGTACAAGGATTTAGGTATTTGCTAACTAAATTTGCAAACAAACATTGATAAAATTTATGAATTGTAACTATTCTTTAACATATTGTTTTCTAATCTAATTACAATTTAACATTGAAAGTAAAGTTTAACATATTGTTTTCTCCATACAATGCCAATGAATTTTCTTGAGCTCAAAATTAAGGTTTTCAAATGCAAAATGATTTGTTCAATTTCAATTTAGGGTTTTAGCAAAAAAAAAAAAATCAATTCAATTTAGGGTTTCAATCTAAGCAGTTAGGGTTTTTAATGCAATTTTTTTTTGTTTCATTTTATACTAGGATTTTTCAAATCCAATTTCTTTTGTTTGATTTGAATTCAAGGTTTCAAAAAGCTTGATTAGGGTTTCCAAATGCAATTTTTTTGGGGTTGATTGAACAATTTAGGTTTCAAAAGCTAAAATTTGTTTCTAAAATGCAATTCAAGGTTCATTTTTTCCTTTCTATTCAATATCTTCAAGTTTCATTGCATTTTTTCATCTATTTCTACAATTCATCATTTCTACTGTTATGGGAAATAAAATGCTTAAAACACCAAATAAATTAGGAAAAAACATGGTAAAATCTATTCTTCTATTAAAAATTTAAATAAAAAATGAAAAAAAGCTAAAAAGTGGGGGGTGGAGGTGTACTTGGAGGTTGTTTTTAACAGTCGCTATCACCCACCAAATCAAGATCATGTGTGCAAAGTAGAATGAAGTTTTGTTTTTTTTCTAAAAAATAAATACCATCTCAAAATGGGATCCCAATTATTACAAAACGGGATCCCGATTTTTACTAATCGGGATCCTATTCTGCTTCTGTCAGTTTGGGACCCTTTAACAAACAGGATCCTAATTTTTAAAAAAGCAGGATCCGGTTTGGAATTTAGGCTTGAGATCCCAAAGCTAAACAAGATCCCAATTTTTAAAAATCGAGATCCTATTTATACAAATCGGGATCCCATTTTTGCAATGTCGATTTCATTTTTTTGGCTAAGGAAAAAACTTCCACGTTTCATGGACTCAACTTTGTGCACTTACCCTTTTTAACTTTGGAACATGCCTTACCTCATGTAGTAGCCAATGATTCCCATTCTGCAACTTAATCTTGATTCTTCCCATTCCAACAATCTGACAAGGTTCGTTATCTCCCAAATAAACTAGCCCAAAATCCCCTTGGAAATAATCAAGAAAATAACTTCTATGGGGAGTAGCATGAAATGAAGCCCTTGAATCTAACACCCAAGAATCATCAGCATTATCAAGGGAAAGAATCAAAGCATCCTCATCAGATTTATTACTTAACACATTTTCCTCTTTATTGCCTTCCTTTTTGTCTCCTTTATTTTTCTAAGACCAACAATCTTTCTTTAAATGACCCATCTTACCACAATACCAACAATCCCTCTTGTCTCTAGATTGAGACTTTTGTCCTTTGGTTTTCCTCATGACTTCCCATGACTTCCATAATTGTTTCCTCTCTCCTTTGTTTTGCCCCTGCAACACTGCCTAATGTGGATGTTCCATTTAATCTTTTCCTATGAATTTCCTTGCTCAAAATAACACCAACAACATCACCAAATTTCAATGTATTAGAACCAGAAAAAAAATTGCTAATAGCCATTACCAAGCTATTCCAACTTTCTGGAAAAGAACACAGAATCAAAAGAGCCCTAACTTCTTCATCAAAGTTTACATTTACAGAAGTTAATTGACTGGTAACTGTATTAAACTCATTTAAATGATCGGCAACTAACCCACCTTTTACCATTTTCATATTAAATAAATGCTTCATAAGAAATACCTTATTCGAAGTGAAAGGATTTTCATATAACTTCACCAAGGTTTCCATCAACTCTTGAATTGTCTTTGCTATTGTAATATTAAATGCCACTGATTGTGCCAGGCATAAATGAATGGCTCCCAGTGCCTTTCTGTCTAGGAGATTTCATTCCTCATCACTCATTGTTGTTGGTTTCTTGTCTATGCCTTCCAACAGCCTCCATAAATCCTTCTGATAGAGATAATCCTCCATCTGCATTTTCCATAACTGATATTTCTACCCATTGAATTTATCTACCTTCAATTTACCCTTGTCTACCATTGATCCCACTTAACCGTGAGACTCCCACTCAATCGTGAGACCTTCCTGTAGAGGATAACTAAAAAACAACCCGCTCTGATACCACTTGTTAGGGTTAGAAAAGCATATATCTAACAGTTAAATGAGATTTGATCAATAAAACAAAGAAATAAAACATAGAAAATTATAGTAGAAACAAGACAACACAAAAAATTTAACGTGGTTCACCCAATTCGGGCTACATCCACAAAACTACAGCCATCCAATGATTTTAATATCCATTGTAAAACATATTATAATCTCTCTAATAATGCCCTATTGCAACCCCCATCCAAACTACTTATAACAAGATTTTTAGAAGCTTCTAGAATTAGGGTTTTACAAAGTCAGTTTTTTTTTCCTTTTTGGTGATTTTTCCTTTTTCGTTGATGACACAAAAAAAAATGAGAGCAAGGATACATGAAGAGTGTACAGTATAGCATGATCAATCACCACATACCAACATGTAGGTGAATGTGCTTTTTTGGGAGTTAGCTGGCAAATGAGTTCCTTTGTGAGATCCTTCTTGCCAACCTAACTCTTGTATTTTTGCTTTATCACCTCAGAGAATATTTTGTTTACTTAATCACATTATTTTGGCCCTTTAGTAGTAGTTAGCTAGGCCATTAGCTTATTTTCTTAGGTTCAACCTTGTCTCTTTAGTTCTCTGGTCATACGGACGCCAAGGCACTTGAGAGACACCAGCGTGTCGTGCTGTTGTCCTAGGACCACACTTCTGTCCTCAGGAAAAGAGCTTCCTGAGGCATAGCATTGAACCCGAAAACCAGCTCGCCTAGCCCCATCTTGTATTTCAGGTCTGTAGGGTGATTGAAGGACTTTATAGTCCTCATCATTCTCATCCCGAACCCCCCAATATCTTGTTAAGCTAAGGTAAGTTAGGGCAGCCTTTCGCTCTTGGCCCTTCGTGACCTAGGGCCTTGAACGTGGTTAGTCCCCCTCTCTTACATGAACAATGGTGGCTATTAGGTGATTTTCATGTGGAACTGCTAGTGGTGGTGGTTGATGGGTGGCAATTAGGAAGCGGTGGTGTATTGGGGGGCATCCAATGGTAGATTTAAAATTGGTTTTAAATTTGATTTTTTCTTAATTTCAAATTTATTTTTAATAGGTTGTGGAGCTTAGTTGGGGCCTTTCCCAACTAGGGGCTAGGACCACCAAGAATAAAATTGTTTCCCAAGAGTTGATTGGCAACTGATGGGGGCTAACAGTCCCATGCAACCTAAGCATGTTGTTAGCTAGTATTGTGTTTTATCCCTTTACCCTCAACCCTTGATTTTTAAATAAAAATTTGGAGTTTCTATTATGTGTGAGATATAATATATGTCAAAATGAAGCATGCAAGCATTCATGTAATCAAAGGTATTGACATAGGAAACATGTCACCATTTGCATGAATTAGGCAAAACAAAAGAATATGATTCACACAATTTTGGCATTTAATGTCAAAATGAAATATGCAAGCATTCATGTAATCAGAGGAATCGACATAGGATACATGTCATTATTTGCATGACTTAAGCAAAAGAAAAGAATATGGTTTACACATTTTTGGCATTTAATATGTCAAAATAAAACATGTAAGAATTCATGTAATCAAAGACATTGACATGGGACACATGCCCCCATTTGCATGACTTAGGCAAAACAAAAGAATAAGAGTTGCACATTTTGACATTTAATCATTTGAACCCCAACCCTTTATCTTGAAAAGAAGAACACTAAAGTTCTTGATCGAAACTTATAGCTGAGATACAATTACAATGTAAACATGTGACACCATCTTAGCCATGTGTTACCATAAGGTTAAATAGGGAAAAAGAAGGTACCGTGAATTTCATTTTAAGCATTTGACCCTTTCCATAGATCTTAAAACTATCAACCTACACCTTTGGATATTTGTATAACTTAGTAAAATTTAATAAACACAGTGGATGGTGGGCCCAATAAAATTATTAGGCACATTATATTCCTTACCACAAAGATTTTCCACATGTTAGCATTTAGGTAAAACAATAACTTGATACTTTAAAACATTTTCCATTTTGTCAACACCATAACTTTTAGGGTGAGATGATGTGAACAACTGATTGTTACATAAGTTTAGTGGGTACCTAAATGAATACTCCTTTTTTTGTTGTGGTGTAATCTATAATCAATAGTACCATGATACTTAGGATTGAAAAGTCCATCACAAGTCATGTATCGAAAATGATCTCGACTTGATATGTGCCAAAACCTAGGTAAAACAGGGAAACATAATTGACCACACCTAAAAAAAATCCAACATATTTAATAAAAACTTATACAATAAAAATATGTCATCACACAAAAACACCATCAAAAATTAAATCATAATAATTATTAAGCTAATGATATCACATTTCCACAATCCATAATCTTGTTCCAATATTGTTTCTACATTTGATTGTGCTAGTGTTTTTCATCAACATTTTGAATCACACTCCATAATCCATCATAAGAATGATAGAGAGCAAAATAAGAAAAAAATATTAAACTTACACAACAATTATTAAAATTAAAATTTATTTAATTAATACTTAAAATAAAAACTTCACATTACAAAAAAAAAATTGTTACATTAGGGGTGTCCCCACAACCCAACCCAGTGGCCCAGCAGCCCGTACCTTAGGTACCTAGGGTGATGAAAATTGATATTTGTTTATAATAACGGGTACAATGGGGAGACTAGACCGACTGACTTCTTACCTGCAATAGGATGTTTTAATCAATCGAGCTAGATCCACCACTCCAACTTCACATTACATTTTAAAAATACTAAACAAACAACCTGTAAAAATTAAACCCAGAACTTCAAAATTAATAGCAACAACTTATGGATGGCCATAAGTCCGGAAAGGATGCTCTCTGCACCCAAAACACATTTTAACGTGGGAGTGAGAGGACGGTGGATCAAGGACGTGTACCTGAAAGGACGTAGCTAACACACTGGACTAAGAACGTGTACCCCTCCCCCTTAAAGAGCTGACACATTTTGGTAAAAGTTCAGTACTAGTCTTGTAAAGCCTGGGTACTTTTGTCGGTGGTCCTAAAGTGTGTTGAGGATTAGAAAACAAAGAAAGCCGAATTCTATGGATATGCAGTGGCCAGGTTTCAACTATCTCAAATCCAAGCTAAGATTTAAGAGTCGAACTGTCATTGTTAATAGACAAGTTTACTGGACAGAGTTCACGAGGGACCATGTGCATTTTCTTAGCAATTAAACAATGGCAGGTAGTTGGCAAGCAGTCAAAAACTCTTCAGTTGAGCATTTTCTTCGAAACTTCCTATGAAGAAACTCCTCTATCACGGATTTGTGGCAGGCCAGGCTTTACAACAGTACTTATGATGATGTTTTTCTAAACGTGTTTGCACAGGACCCAACTATAAAACGTTGGGATTAATAAATATGGACAATGACTTCAACGGAAATGTGAACTTTCACGTACGTTTTCAGGACAGTCCATGCAAAAATCTCCCATATTAACATAAGTTCTCCACGTAATGGATGAGAAGAGTTTTTGGATGTGATTGTGTATTGAGTTTGTAGAACTCGTGTTTCAAGTCATATTTTATGATTTATCATTTGTGATATGAAATATTAATGTTAAAAATCGATACAAGAAGCTCTACTCTTGCATCTTATATATTTCCAAACAATCTTTCAACTTAACATCTATTGTTATGATGTACACAAACTTAAAATTATAACACGAAGAAAGTCTTGTCATATATTTGTTATAAATATATATGGCTGAGGTTACTATTGGCCTCATGAGAGGGTTATGCCTACTATAAAAACCCTTTGATTATGTATAGATTAGGCTCTTTAGCATCTACATATTTATGCTTTCAATGTATAAATTAATAATATCATTATAATGGATGAGAAGAGATTATGGATATAATTGTGTATCATTTGAAAGTATTTATATTTTGGACCACACTTCATGATCCATCATTTGTGATCCCAAATGTTGATGCTAAAAATTGATACACAATTATATTCATCGGCTCTCCTCACACATCTCTCATATTTTCAAGCACTCCTACAATTCATCCAACATTATGGTGCACTCAAACTTGAAGTTATAACATAGGCAAAGTTAAGTAGGAGGCATTTTCCACAGCGTGTCAAATTATGATTTTACTATCAAGATTCAACCGTGTAGTTTTATGAGTCAAACTCATTGATCCGTGTTTCTTGAGTAGTGGTTCACAAGAACCCATCTCTTAGGATAATAAATGGTCCACTTAGCACTCATTGCATTTAGGTGATGTTCACAAAGGTGAAGCATTGGGCCTTCCCCCAAGGTCATCCATCCCAATACTACTCCAACTCAAACACACTTAACCATGGAATTTTCCCCAAAGTTAAGCCCACCTAACTTACAACCACGATTGAATCCTGACAGTAATATCATAATAGACAAAATTGTTTTACCATAAAACTATTTTTTCTCAAATATATATTATAAACGACTACTCTTAACCTCGTGATAGAACTAGGCCCACGGTTTAACACTTACCTTTAAGAGTTTTATACTTATGCTTTCAATTGATAAACTAATCATATCATAATTAAAATGAACTGTTTTCAGCCATATCTGCCCAAGATCTTTTTGTATTCCTTTATATTAAAGAAAGCTGAATTACAAAAGAATCGCCCCCAAAGAGTTGTCATCTTCGCAAGGCCTCAAGCACTGTCATGTACGCCTTTCCCCAATGGGCATTTATGCTCTCACTTTATCAAGACAGTTTACCTTGTAATAGTTTTGCTGTGGGGCGAGTGGGTCATAGATGGCTTCTCGCATGGGTTGTGTTTTATCGTCCAAGCATAAACATTGTCCTGTCCCTTTGTCCCATATGTGCAGGTACGCACAGGACAGGCAAACAATTTGTGGTAGCAAAACAAGTGACAAAATTGGGATTAGATTCCAATTTCCTTCTACCTCCTTCACAACCATCTCTTTCTCGTGAATACCCATCGGCACAACTTTCAATTTGTATTACGTATTTGTCTCCATCCAATATGGAACAGATCGTACACCAATGGGACACACCATTATACTTTCATATCTATGACTCTTATCTATATAATCGCCCACCCCATTCCATTACCTCCCACTACAATCTAGTCTCACTTCTTTTCAGACTTGTGGTGTTCTATTTCATTTCTCTGTTTCTTGGATCAGTAGTTGAATCTTGTAATGGGTAGAAGCAACAAGGGAAACCAGTTAGCCCAGCTTGATCTGCTGGAAAAGATCATGAGGAGGTGTCACAGAGTGGCCACTGTTAAGAAGGCTGCCCTTTCGTTAAGAAACAAAGGGTATTCAGTTTGAGAAGTGAGAATGCAGAGGAGGCAATTCCGTCAGATGTTCCAAAGGGCCATATTCCTGTCTATGTTGGGAATGATCGGAGCAGGTTCATCATACCTGCAACTCATTTAAACCATCCCCTGTTCCGTCAGTTGTTGGACAAAGCAGAGGAGGAATTGGGATTCGATCACGACATGGGTCTCTTCATTCCCTGCGAAGAAAGTACTTTTGAATGCCTGGTTTCTTTACTGGATGGCCGGAAATCTGCCAGATTATGATGAGAGTTAAGAAAGTAGTCAAGAGAAGTAGTGGGTTTTAACACAATGCTTTCATCTTTCTAGTGTAATTCAGGGATGGGTTTAGTTGCAGATCGGAGCTGCCTGAATTTTGTGCTGTTGTTTTTTTCCCAGCCAATTCGGCGACCATCCTTTGTACATAAATGAGCGAGTGGTGAAGATTTACTCACCCAAAAAATCGAGAATGTGTGTTCGACCTTTCGTTATTTATTTGATTTTGAAAGTATGATATCCATTGATCGTGCACTTGTCCTTTTGTTAAGGTAGTAAGTAGTTAAATAACAGGTGGTATAAAGTTTTCACTTAGTTTATATTTAACATTCTCAATCTTTCATTTCAACATGAGTCAATGAGTTTGATTGGGAAAACTATACAGTTGAATTTTAAGAGCAATATCAGAATAATATTCATTGATTGTGCACTTGTTCTTTTGTTAAGGTAGTAAGTAGTTAATTAGTAGATTGTATAAAAAAAAATTGTATTAAATCTTGTAAACTTCAAAGAATTGCATAGTCATCAATTGGGTAGACCATGCAGGGTCTTATATACACAGTGAAATACAAACTATTTTTTAAACCAAGATCAAACTATGTAGTGTTCAACTACTAACTCTACTTAGATACATTAGAAAGTTTTCACTTAGTTTATATTTAACATTCTTAATCTTTCATTTGAACATGGGTCAATGAGTTTGACTCGAAAAAACTACTTGTTGAATCTTGACAGCAATATTAGAATAATATTCATTGATTGTGTACTTACTCTTTTGTTGAGATAGTAAGTAGTTAATTAGTAGATTGTATAGAGTTTTCACTTAAATTTATATTTACATATTTTATCTTTTGTCATTTACTTGGTTTTCAAATAATAATATTTTTTGATTTTAGATTTATTTTTTTAAATACTTGATTAAAAGATCGTATAAATTTTTCACTTAATTTATATTAAGATAGAAATCTTTGGATTATTATATATTTATTTTGGGAATGTTTTACAAACTATTTTATAAATGTGGAGAGATGTCAATTTGGAGCAATTTTGTTTTCTTAAAAGTTGTTTTATTTTAATTTGGAACTATTTTATTTAAGTTAATACATATAGACACAAAAAAAATTGATTGTTTATTTTGGAAATATTAAATATTAACATTTTTCCATGTAAATGGCTATCAAATTTAAGCTCATGCTCAGAACATTACAAGTTTCACTCCTTGTTGTCGTTGTAGAGTGTCTCTTAACATTCATTATTATTGTTTGGTATTTGATTTGTTTGTTTATTCTGTTATTGATATTAAAAATATCAACCCCCTTGCCATAGATCTTAAAAATAAAACAATGCCCAGTGAAAGCCCAGTGCTTGACCTCTATGAGCATCACCTAGATGCAATGAGTGCTAAGTGGACCATTCACCATCATGACAGATGGACCGTTCTTGTGAACCACTACTCATGTAACATGGGTCAATGAGTTTGACTCATAAAACCACACAATTGAATCCTAATAGCAATATCACAATTTGACACGCTAAGGAAAATACCTCCTACTTATTAATTGATGAGCTAAATGGGCTCTATAATGAATGGTTCATAAGGCACAACACTTGCTGAAGGTTTTGGAAATGGGGTTGCAAGCTAAGTGGGTTTAACCTTAGAGAAAACTCAGTGGTTAAGCACGCTTGAGTTGGAGTAGTATTGGGATGGGTGACCTCTTGGGAAGGCCTAGTGCTTCACCTCTGTGAGCATCACCTAGATGCAATGGGTGCTAAGTGGACCATTCACTATCATGAGAAATGGGTTCTTGTGAACCACTACTTATGAAACATGGGTCAATGAGTTCAACTCATAAAACTACACTGTTGAATCCTAATAGCAATATCACAATTTGACACGCTATGGAAAATACCTCCTACTTATCAATTATTAATGTACTTAAAGCCATATTTCAATTGAGTGGTGAACACATCAAGGTATGATATATAAATTTTATGATCATTGATAAATGGTTTTTAATAAACCAACCAATAAAAATATTGATTATATTCCCTTTATAAGTTATACATGTAAAGCTTATGTTAGCTCATCATGTGAACTATTTTGATCTCAAAGAATTTTATGTAGTTAGAGGAATTTCTATTGATATATTTGGGGAAGCACAACACATGGAAGCTCAAATTTTTCACCTTGAAATGTTACTTCTCTAGTTGCTATTTGG
Organism: Sequoia sempervirens; assembly: GCA_007258455.2. Classification (NCBI taxonomy): domain Eukaryota; kingdom Viridiplantae; phylum Streptophyta; class Pinopsida; order Cupressales; family Cupressaceae; genus Sequoia; species Sequoia sempervirens. The sequence continues at coordinate 318,371,104 of VDFB02000003.1, read as the reverse complement.
TACCCATCCATTGTCACAAATCCATGATGTTAGAGCCTCTCTACCATGTGTTCTTTAATAGAGCATATAATTATCCACGCTTCTCAACTAGTACAACCACATCAAATAGATGCTCATATTGGATAATTTTGTTGGGAAAATGTGCGTTGTTCGACTTGCATAATGTTACAATATAAAAATTGATATTATTTGTGTGCACTTAGGGGATCTATGGTTGCATGCATCACATGAGTTTGACATTCTTGGGGCTAATTTGTATGTTATATTTAATATTTTCATAAATATTTAATGTGGGTTTACACATTGGGTAAACTTAGTACCAAAACTTAAATGAGGAGTAGATGGTTTTGTAATTGTATGATATTATAAACATGGTTTATGTGATACCACTTCCAGTGTTTTTGTGCAAGTTCTTTTTATAAAAATAAGTACATGAGTAGTTTTTGAGATTGCTAGGCTAAGGTTTGTTGAGAATATATTTTAGGTTGCATATGTGAGGAGAATAAGCATGGATTTGGATGTGTGGTTGTATAGTTCTAATTTACTTGTTCACATGAATTACAAGTAGGGAGCTTGGTGTTTAAGAGGTATCATAGAGAATCTATAAGTGACATTTTAATATTTGTTCTTGAGATAACACATTGAGTGTGTGGATTCTTTTTAAGGATTTTTTCGTGAGGTCCATCCTAGGGTACCTCTTGTGCAATATTCATGGTATGTTTGTATATTAGTTTGCATTTTCAATTCTAAATTCTTTTTTGCATATTTTTCTCTTGGGGTTCTATGGAAATAGTTTATTATGGCTACAAGTTTCCTTCTATTAAGTATTAGAACCTATTTATCAAGTTATGGGAGATATCTTTGATATTATTAACCTTTGGAAGAAGTAATTTTTTGTGCATAGTTGAATTCATGGATTTGTAGGAAAGGAACAAAGATATTTTTAAGGTTATATGTGTGTTTTGAAACTTGTATTATTGAAGATTTAGGGTTTGATGGATATAATTTGGCAACTGGGTTTTTTATTTGGGATCTTTCTATAAGGATTTTAGGGATGAGCTTGGGTTGAAGACCTTGTTGAGAACCATCAATTGGCGATAAATATGTTGCAACTAAGTCTTGCACATGACTCAACAGACATCACTATACCATATCAAGAAAACTATGACTATGATGTACTTCATTTATCTTATCAAACTTAGGTATGTATTCTTCTTGAACGGTAATGATATTGCATGTATAAAAACAAGCTTCTATTGTTTGACTCGGATAATTATGTATAGCAAGAAAAATAAACTTCACACATACAAGGAAATATACTCAATAAAATTTAAATTGAACAAACATTATATAGTAGTTAATGCATGTCTATTGCAATTGTTGCAAGTTTACATTTACAATCTTAATAATAGTAAACCAACTATAGAAAGTAAATCTAACTAATATTATGAACATCATTACACTAACAACATTAAATAATAGTTGCAATTCACCTCAAGTGGTCCCTTGCTTAGGTCAATTGCACCTCTCTTCTTCTTCACAAAATATTAACTAAATCATGTTCTCATCACATAAGATTAATTTCAATATGAAAAAGTTATCTTTTGATAATCTACTCAAAATAGTAAAACTTGCAAGAAAGTATCTTTATCTGGATATGTTGGATCTCCAAAATATATACCGAATCTTGCATCTATATAATCATGGACTATATAAAAACTATTCGAAACATGTATTTATGATTTACAAGGAGGAATTTATTATTTTAGGAATAGAAATACAACTAGAAAATTAAGTGTAATTAAGCCTAAGGAAGAACACTCCTACTACAATATTCAAACTGATGCATAGGAGGACTGAGTTTGTTGAAAGCATAAATATTAGTAGTATAGCCCAATTAATTCTTGCTTGATCCTCATTAGAGAATCAACACTATGTATGTCACTTATTAAAAAAAAATCCTTACTTTGCTAAGATTTATCCTTAATCTACACAAAAGAAGTTATCACCATTGAATAATTGCTAGCATGAACCTTGGATATGGGTACTCATGTCTTTGATTGTGGGCACGTTACAGTCTTGGGTGTGATTTTTCTTCCTTACTTGTTGTATCTAAATGGAGTTGCAATTTTTAGGTATACAAGAAATATTTTCCTTTACCTAGGTTGACCAATTTGACTCCTACCCCTATTCCTTGCTTTGATCTCAAGGTCCAAAATTGATCTCATTTTTTGTCTTCTCTTAAAAAAATTGATTAGGAAGTTAGGTTTTATTATTTTCTTCTACATCTAATGTATTGTAATTCATATGAATCACTCTTAGGAATTCTTGATATTTAATTCAAACTTTTATGTCTTTCATCTAAGTAATTAGCACTCTATTTACCATTCAAATATCATTTTCTTTGCTAAAAACAACAAGAAAATGTGAACATGAGAATTGAGAATGAGAATAATTATGCATCCTCCACCAATCTTGTAGCAATGAATCATCTATTGATACTCTTCTTCCCATTTAGAATTGAATATTAGTGTACTTAGCAATAAAATATTGGAAGCCCTCCAAGAATCCTTCCTCTCCTATGGAAGATTCTAAATCCAATTCTATCAATACTTATGTACTAGGTGGAATTTCAATAAAGCTATTAGTATGTAACATGAAAGTTTCTTAATACTTAGTTTTCCATACAAATAGACTATATACCCCAAGTTTGAATTTAGTATATAGAATCTCATTAGTTTGATAATATTGTATCATCAAGTGCTTCATTCTTGTTTCTCTTTCAATGTACATTTGATTTTTTATACCCCTCAAAAGTAACCACATGTGGTAAAAATATGTGGCCATGTACCCATTTAATATCTTAGACCAATCTCTAATTTAGATTATTCCATACACTTCTAAGACAACAACTTGAATATTTATATATAATGTTGTACTCTTGGATACGAAGCAAGTTGTTTATGGATATGTATTAATTATCCTACTAGATTAAATTTAGTTTTATGTAATTATTTCACCTTTTTAGAATATTTTTTAGAGGTTAATTCCATTGTCTTGCAAAATAATTAAGGCATAATATTTGTGGAGGTCTTAGAATCCACCAAACAATTATGCAAATTCTTTCAAAAATTTATTAATGCCAAAAGGAAAGGAGGGTATTTTTTTCCTTATACAAGATTACAAGGGAATCAAAAATTTGAATTTTTTTTCTCCTTAGTTTCGGTATGATTATCCTTAACTAGTGTGTAAAGTCTAAACTAATGTGTTGTAAACTTGGTAGAACCTACACAATTCAAAGGTTTATCTGACTGAACATTCCACTCAACATTGCAAAGACTACATTAAAATGTCAACCCAAGGTTTGTAAACTTGTGATGGTGCAACATTGTATATGCCTTCAGAGACTCAAAACTATCTAAGCTATCCTATTCAAGTTATTCTACTTGTTGGAAATTCACAGAATTGCAGAAAAATAAAAGACATAAACTAGAACTAGTGGTTATGGGTGGGTATGTGCAGGATCATCATGGAAAAAATAGGCCCTTAAGTGGCAAAAAATTCAGAAAAATTAGTGTTAGGCAATTTGACGTAAAAATTTGAATAAATTATCTATATTATTTCAAAAATATATAAGAATAGAATCTGTAGAAAATTGAATGTAGTTTCTAAACTACTAGGTTTATTTAAAAATAAATAAAATATATTTAGTGAAAATTTGAAATTTCAATGCAGTAGTACTTAAATTTTAAGAAAAAAATAAGAAGTAGGTGTCTGTCTGACCACCCTAACCATAATAAAATGAAAATATTTTTTTATAATATTTTATCTATAAGTAGAGGACTCATGTCCGGATGTGATGCATATTTTTCGTAATTTTTTTCCAAGTAAATAATTAATTATGAATTTTTTATTACAACTTTTAAAAAATATAAAAAATTGTATGTCTTACCACCTTAACTTGGTCAAAACTTCATGAAATTTAATTTTTCTTTTTTAATCCTATAGTATGTGAAGCATAGAATTTGACGCATGTTTTGGATTCAAAAAATGTGATACCATTTGAAAGTTATAGATGTTTTTCAATTGGCCTATCGATTAGGACTTTAGTCATAATTCTAATAGAAAATGAATAATAATTATTTATTAAATTCAAATTAAAGCATAATTTATATTGGTGGAAAGTTGAGAATCTCCTCTAAAAACCCTTTTTGTTTCATCAATTTTGGGTAAAAAAAAAGTCGTCAGCCACATACTCTTCAAATACCCATAATATTGCCACTTTTTGGCCCATCATGATCCTACACATACCTGGGTACCTATAGCTTAGACTATAACTAAATTGTTACTAATAAAACATTATTGTATCAACTCAAAACTAATAAAAACTAATGACTCGGTTAATCTAACCTCCAGTGTACTACTAGTTAACCATTATATGCATGCTCATGAACATTCATCAACAATAAGCAAAGTATGAGATTCTAGTTTAACTTGCATAAAGCTCATGAAATAGGGAACAACCATTAAACAAAAATAAATAATTGAAAAATGAAGTGAAGAATAGTTACCTTGAGAGGCATGCTCAAGTGGTTGTTCGCACTTTAACTAAAACCAAATCTAACTAATAGATTCTATGCATCCAACAAAATTAGCTTCATTCATTGCATATCATGAAAGATTTAGATAAGATCTTCTCACAGATTGTATTCAATCATTTTAAATATCCATATTAATGTCTTGAAACTGAAAATAACTTATAAAGAAACTAAAAAACCAACTAACTGATCTAAGGACTCAACCATCAGCTATATACAAGCTTGAGGGAGTCTTATTCAAAACAACAACTAACCGCAATTATTAACTTCCACTCATAAATATCTGAGTGCATAGTTAAGACTGAGTTGTTCAAACCATAACTGAAAGAAAAGAAGAATCCTAATAGGACTAAAACTCTATAAAATAGAATTGCATGTAAACACATAAAAATTTGTCAAAATCCTATCGGTAAAGGAATCCTTCTACTTCGGCGCTTATTAACAGGTCATAAAGATGCATGTTCAACCTCCATCAGGTGCCTTTAATCAACAATCATCACATTCGGCTTAATCTAGAACTCCCATGTTTTGTTGTCTTAGTCATCCTTTTGTTGCAGGCTCATCTTGCAAATGCTACATGCTATAATTCCTCTTTGGTTGCAAAATAGTTAATTCACAAAGCATGTACACAAGTCTAACTATCATAATTAAAACATAGAGTTTAATCCACATTTCGTGCACATCAATATATAAAAATGTTACCTAATTTAGGTTCCAGCTCAATCAGGTAGAGCTAAGATAGATTTTGCAAAATAAAGATAAAAGGTACACATTGATTTATGCTAAAAGTTTAATTCATATGCATAGAAGTTATCAAATAGATTGTAGTTTATTATGAAAATGTATACAAGAGAAATATTTCAAAGGATTTGCATAAATGTTGTCTTTTATTCATAATCACAAATGTATGGCATCCAACACAAGTCGTGGGAGTAACTATTTCAATACATTATAAGACATAAACTATACATTTGAAGAAATAGAAAAGAAAGAGCATATGGAAAGAGTAGGGATCCATCATTTCCTGAATGAAAAACCCTAAGTTGAATTGTTACATCCTTGCTTTAGTTCCTCTCGCTTGGTTGCTCCAGAAGTTGCTTAGTTGTTCCAAAATGCCTGTAAGAGATGAGAAAAGTTGTGTTAGAGCTCAAGACCCATATTCTTTGCATATGCTACATCAACAAACATATAGTTTATTCTCATAAGGCATTGAAATAGTTTTACAGCATCCCAGATATTCAAAAGAGTATCATCAATTATCATGAAAATCATTGGAAGCTTTTAGCTTCACTGTTTTTTATCTAACATGTTTGTTTACTATGCAAATATAGGTGAAATTTTCATTGCTGGATTTATTTCATTTTGATATCATAGCATGTGGAGTAAAATGGGCTCCCACAAGGCTTGAGACTAGCATGTTTCCCTTTTGTGTTTTAAGATGAATAAGAATGTAAACTCATCTTACTTGTCAGCATTGAGCAAGTACTCATCACCCATGATAGTGAGCTGCAAATTCATTGTCACAAATGACAAATACTTGTTTAATGGAATTACAATGAAGGAAAAAACCTTTAAGGGAAGCCTTCAAAATCAAAGGATAATCATGTATATTGAATTCAATAGTGAGCAAGAGGGTTGTTGGGACAATCAAGTCCATGAAAGAGGAATGATCTAAAGGATAGTTTTAATGCCTGTGGTAACAAAATAAGACCTTTGAATATGAATATTTTTAATATTGAGCATGGAGAAAAGAATAGGTTATGACAATCAAGGAGACAACCTGTGGAAGATTGCACAAGGATAGTCATCCTAAACTATAAAGGAAAATATAAGCATACAATGGTATAAAATAACAATGTTGTGTTAAGTCATTTAAGGGGGCATCAACTAATAGAGAAAATTTGTTCATTCCAGTGGTGGAGCTTATAAGAGAAAGGACTGAGCACACTGAAACATGTGAAGGAAAATCACCAAGTGTGAAGCCATTTTCATGATCATATGACAAGACTATCATAAAGAAAGAAGAACATTTTCAAGAGCAGGTTTCTTTCCTTAGAAATTTTTAAATTCTATCACACCAGGCAGACTTGTTAAAAATAGGATGTTTAACAATGAATATCACTTTCAATATTCAATTTGTGATCAAGATTTTCACCTCCCCATAGCTCAAAGAAATAAAGGCACAGTTAGAAGCATATGGACAGTCCTTATAAAATTATGATAGGATAGTGTTTTTTAGGATGACAATCATAAGTACTAATGAGAATCAAGTGTACATAAAGAAGCAAGTTATCATTTACCACTTAAAAGCTTTCAACTCTGATAAGATGAGAACTTCTGATGAACCTGCACATGGTAAATGCTAAGGAGTTGTTCTTGAAGGATGAAAAAGGAAAGGAGCTAAAGTAAATATCTGAAGACAATTAATGATAGTGATATCTTCAAATGAACAAGGTACAATCATTGGAAGAGTGACAATGTAGGGGAACAGTATATGCTGAAAACAGGGGTACAAGGGTCATTTAATGCTTGAAGAATGCATGGAATGATAGGAGCAGCACAACATACAAATGAAACATCAAAGGATTCTTAAGGGTCGAGAGTAGAAGTTGGGTATGGGCTCAAGCTAGGGTTCCAAAATGAAAACCCTCAAACATGCAAAATGTGACAATAGAGTAATTTTTATTTCTAGGTGGAGTTTTCTTCATTTAGTTTCCAGAAATTGCACAAGAAGGAAAATCAAGCTAGGACTTGTCATAAGTGGAATCAAATACTTTTGTTTTTTTTCTTTGTAAAAGCCATTGCAAAATACAATGAATGAAGAAGATACAAATTAAAAGGGATTCTTAACATTTTCCTTTTAGGAATAAAAAGCAAATGAAAAACTTCAGAAATGTTGAACATATACACAGAAAAATAAAATATATTCATCATTTTTCTCAAATGGAGCTCGAAACAATATTTTCATTTATAGATAATGAAAAATGGTGCAAGTTTTTACACACTAGAAGCTTACTAGGCTTGGCCACAATATGATCTTGCATGAAATCTGTGTGAAGAAACCTCCAGATAACCTCAAAATCATGATGACACTCAAGACAATAGTGTGAAATAAAAAAATGCAAAGTGGAAATGAAGTGTGAGGCAGTGAGTTTGTTTAGGGTTTCTTTTTTCCCTAAGTTAGCCGATTCCCCATGGGAATTATTCACTTTTATTTAAACTTTGTAAAAAATTAATACCTTGGCCATGTATTTAGTGTTTTATGTTTCTTTTCCATGGATTCAAACATGGTTGAGTCAAAAAATCCCCTTTATCTTTGCAAATTTGAAACTGATTTGAAAATGTAAAACATTATTGAAGTGATAATATATAAATCACTTTGTTAATGTTATATAAATGCAAGATAGGGATATGTTTTTTTTTCAAGATATGGTCAAAGAGGATATAGTTGAGAATTTATAACTAAGTGCACCAAGAATATAGGGGAGGTTGTAGGAAGTTGACAACCAAGTGGAGAGAATGTAGGGGTTTGTTTTGACTTGGTTTTGGAGGGAATTGAGAGCTTCTTGGAGCATTTTATGTTGCCTTTATGATAGGTGAGGTCAAGGCTTGACCTTTTCTTCACCTTTGATCCTTTTTGGAGTGGGTTTAGGAGCTAGATTTTAGGCTTTTTGGTTATGCACAACCAAGGAAGTTTCTAGTCCCTATCTTTGAGCAACCATTTGTAAAAGCATAAGTAACTTCAAACTTCATTTTTGAAGTGAGTTTTGATTATTGTCTTTTGTCTACTTTGTGACTTTTGGAGGTCCTTTGTAGAAAAAGACAGTTTTTGTAACTCATTTATAGACATGTATATCAGTTTACACCTTGGAGATCAATCAAGATAAGCAATTTTGCCTTCTTAATTTTCTGTTCTATTGTGTGCATTTGTATGATTGATGCAATTACATGTGAATTTGTCTCATTCCTTGTTGTTGTGTCTCATTAGTAGCACCTTTGTGCAGAAAGTATATGTATTTTGTAGGTTGTGAGTTGTCTTGGAGTACAAATAATTCGAGTTGTGAAATGTAGATTTCTTGCAAGGATTGTGTGCATTATATCCTCCTCATGAAATATTGATGCAAAAACATATCAGTATTAAATTGTGCATGTCAAGATTTGTTGTTGATTGAAATTGTGTGTACAAGCTACTTTACAAGTTTAGTTAATGTTTTGGTGCATCACCCTTAGAGTTTAGTTTTTTCAATTTATGCAATCTTTCTTATCCTTTTCCCATCAAGAAGTAGTTTAGGTGAACTTACCATAAGAGCCAATTTTCTTTGGATGTTCTTTTCTACTTTAGGTGACCCGCGGCCTTAGAAAATTTCTCATGTTTCTCCAATATGCTAAGTTCTGCAACTTAGCAAGGGTGCATTGTTAGGCGACAACAATTTTTGGCACAACTGGTGGGACTTTGAACTAATTATTAGTCTATTTTATGAGTTTTGTTACTACTATTTGGTGTGTACAACAATAGTTTCAACCTTTTAGAGGCATTTTCTTTACACACCTGGCAACTCTAGAAAGATTATTTGTTGGTTTCAAGCAAACAAAGTGTTGATAGTTCTATAACCCATCATATCATGAAAATTTTGCTCCTATGTACCTCCTTGCTATCTATATCAGACTAAACCAATAGCTAATTTTAGTTAAAATAAATTTGCTACAACAGGTTGTCAACAAGTTCCATATTTCTACCACCCTCCCACCCATACTCAGCCATCCTAGCAACCTATCCATGCCTATAATAATTTTCAAGAAGATCATTTTGCTCATAACTAACATGACTACTCTCTGAATCAGCCTCAAGATGCTAACAATATGAGTGTTAGGGAGATAGCATTAGAATTGAAAAGGAAATTAGAGACTATAACAAAAGAGCAAGAGTATAATATGCAACAGGAAGAGCTTGCTCATCAAGCTCATATTCATCAAAAGGAGGTGGAGGCACAAAGGTATGAACAGGATTTGCTGACATAAAAGGAAACATGAGGAAGAGCTTGCAAGAGAGGTGGAGACAAAAGAAGAATAGAAGAAGCGTTTGTTTGCCCAGAAGTTGGAAGCTCAATCAACCCTTTCATTTCCAAATTCATTTTTTGAAAAGGGAATTCCTATGTTCAATACATTATGCTTCATACAAAATGAACCTATACTTGAGCAGGTTCAGCCTACACCCTCTCAAGAGCAACCTTCTCCAAAGCTTGTGCAGCCTCAAGAGCCTCAAAAAATCAAATTTCTTTTCCAAGTATAATCAACCCATTTGTATATGCACCCAATTGATGTTTCAGTTTCTTAAAATAATTAAATTATAGATCAAGAAAAAGAGGTGCTTATAGAGAAAGGAGTAGATCTTTCAACTACTCTTATGTTTGAAAAAGAGCTTGAAAATGATAAATCAGATGTGATAACAAAGGTAAATAAAATTGCAGATGAAGACCAATAGAATATAGAAGTACAAATGGTTGATAGTTTTCAGATTCTCACTAATTTATTTGATGAATTGCCACTATTTGTGAATGAAAAAGAGGTTTAAATTCATATCATAGCCATGTCAACTACAGAATAACATGAAGTAGTTCAAAAAATTGATGTTTTGACTCTTCAACAAAGCTACAACAAGGTAATAAACAACCCACTCCCATAGCAAAATGAAAATGAGATTGAAGAAGATTGTTTTTGGTATGATCTTGAAACTTTTATTTTAAATTTAAAAGTCAAATAGTCATCTTTTGAAGGTGGAAATGTGGGACAATAGGTTGAAGAGGAAAAAGAGGATGTTGAAACTCAATATTTGACTGATTTATTTGTTGAAATTCCTTTAACTATTAGTATTGATGAAGAAAATGTATGTGAGATAACAAAATTGACAAGTTGTGATCATCGAGAGAATGAAAGTGGCATTGTTAGAATACTTATCCATGAGCAAATAAATGAGGACAACTTGTTTTTGGAGGATCACGAGGTTGAAGGCATGATTCAACCAAAGCAAGAAACAGTTGTGGTAGAGGAGAAAAATGAACATGAGGAACTTGGTATAAAAGAGGCTAATATGTTTTGGTATGATAGACTACCTTCATTTGTTGAACAAAATGAAGAAGATATCTTTCTTATAACAAAATATTTGGGACAGCTACAAGATGTTAAACAATGTAATGATTTGTTGATTAGTGAAATCCAATATGAGAATGAGGCTTTGGCTCATGAGGTAGTTTCATTTTGGTATGATCTAAAGTTGATTTTGACTCATGAGGAAGCCTCTTTTTGCCCAACTTTGGATATTGAACCAACACCAATTGAAGCAAAAGAACAAAAACAAGATGAGAAACAACAAGATGATTTGGAACAATAAGAAACCAGCATGAAGAGTTCTGAATTCACTCCTTCTAGAGGATACCCAATTAGGCATCTAGCCAGAATGGAGGTCAAGAATATTCCTATCTTTCTTGCACCCAAGCATGTAGGTAGAGCTAAGGAAGAGAAGATTCAAGTCACTTTTCTATATCAGGATAGGAATTTTTATATTTCATATAAAAATGTTAGTAAACATATGTATGTTCTTCAAGAGGTGTTGCAACTCTCTTTTTTGAATTTCTATCCATTTTTCATCTTTTTCTAGCTATCCTCAAGCATGAAAAACATCGTAAATTCTATAGAAAAGCTAGTTACTTCATCCAACTAGTGAATGGTTTTGTTTGAGTTAGTTTCTTTCTTGGTTAGTGTAGAGTAGGGTTAGTTTTCCACTCCTCCAAGTGTTGTTTTGCATAATTATTTAGTTTGCTCTGAGTTTTACTAGGTGAATAAGGTTTGAAGGTGTTATGCATTGTTTTGATGAGTTACAGCAGTATGCAAGACTGTTTCCTAAGTCTTTTCATGTTCCTTTTGACTCTGTTCCCAATGGATAAGTTCAGGCGATTGGTCAGGATGTTTAGCAAGAAAACATATAGTAGATGTTACCAAAAATGTTACCTAATTTAGCTTCCAGATCAATCAGGTAGAGATGAGATAGTTTTTGCAAAATAAAGATAAAAGGTACACATTGATTTTTGCTAAAAGTTTCATTCATATGCACAAAAGTTATGAAATAGATTGCAGTTTATTATGCAAATGTATATAAGAGAAATATTTCACAAGCTTTGCATAAATGTATTTTATTCATAATCACAAATGTATGGTGTCACACACAAGTCATGGGAATAACTATTTCAATACAATATAAGACATAAACTATACATTTAAAGAAATATAAAAGAAAGAGAATATGGAAAGTGTAGGGATCCATTATTGCCTGAATGACTAACCCCAAGTTGAACTTTTGCATCCTTGCTTTAGTCCCTCTCGCTTGGATGCTCCAAAATTTGCTCAGTTATTCCAAAAATTCCTACAAGAGATGAGAAAAGTTGTGTTAGAGCTTGGGACCCATATTCTCTACATATGCTACATCAACAAACATATAGTTTATTCTCATAAGGCATTGAAATAGTTATGCAACATCCCAAATATCTAGAAAGCAGAATAGTATCATCAATTATCATGAAACATCATTGGAAGCTTTTAGCTTCACTGTTTTTTATCTAATGTATTTCTTCACTGTGTAGGTATAGGTGAAATTTTCAATGTTGGATTTATTTCATTTTGATATCATAGCATGTGGAGTAAAATAGGCTCCCACAAGGCTTGAGACCAGCATGTTTCCCTCTTGTGTTTTAAGATGAATAAGAATGTAAATTTGTCTTCCTTGTCAACATTGAGCAAGTACTCATCACCCATGATAGTGAGCTACAAAGTCACTGTCATAAATGACAAATACTTGTTCAATGGAATTACAATAAAGGACAAAACCTTGAAGCGAAGCCTTGAAAATCAAAGGATAATCATGTATACTGAATTCAACAATGAGCAAGAGGGTTGTTGGGACAGTCAAGTCCATGAAAGAGGAATGATCTAAAGGATGGTTTTAATGCCTGTGGTAACAAAATAAGACCTTTGAATATGAATATTTTTAATACTAAGCATGGAGAAAAGAATAGGTTATGACAGTCAAGGAGGTAACCTATGGAAGATTACACAAGGATAGTCATCCTAAACTATAAAGGAAAATATATGCACATAGTGGTAGAGAATAACAATGTTGTGTTAAGTCATTTAAGGGGGCATCAACTAATAGAGAAACTTTGTTCATTCTAGTGGCAGAGCTTATAACAAAAAGGACTAAGTGCAGTGAAACATGTGAAGGACATGTTGGGACTGTAAAAATTTGATGTTTTTACATATGTTTCACTCATAAATTTCCAGATTTGGTCCTACCATATGCATTTTTCACCCATTTTTGCCATATTGTCCCATTGAATCCGTTGGGTCATGCATATTTTACATTCTGGTACATATCGACATAGGTCTCACATTTTCTCCCCGAACCACTGTGTTTTTCTGCTAATATCTTATGTTTCAGGTGTTTCGGCATGATGGCATTTGGGTCTCTCTGATCTGTTTTTCTGCTGGCCAACGTTTGTTGCATATCGGCAAGATGTTTATGTTGTTTCGACGACTGTGGAGAATTCTATCGGCATTTGTCTTGGCGGTTGGGCTAGCATCTTGCCGAATTCTGGATGTCTCAGTGACAAGTGCACTGTGGGTCCCTTTGGCGTATCTTAAAGGTTTCAACATTATGTCTCAGTGAAGTTTTCCTATCTTGCCGAATGGTGGTGGAAAGATATAACATATCGGTGTAGGTCTGATCCTCGGTGGAAGCTCTTAGCAATTTCATCTTGTCTTGACGACCGGGGAAGCGGAATACATTATCGGCATGAGTTAATGTTTTCGAGCGGATGTCATGGCGATATCCATATGTCTCACCGACAGAATACAATGGGTTTCCCTCATGTGGCTTTCGGTATAAGGTTAAGGCTTTTGGCCTATGGTCTTAGCGATGTGAGTTTGTCTCATCGACAGTGCAAAGGTTTCCTACCAAATGACTTTCGGCTGGAGTCCTCTTATGACCTGGCGAAATAATTTTAACAAGGGATGCTTTGGTATGAGTTGGGGCGATCGCCGTAAGGTCTCGGCGAGTGACCTTCGGTCTCACCGATGGAAGGCGATGAAGGATTTTATCGGCAGGAGTATGAACTTTTCTCGGTGACTCAAAGTGCTCAGGGCCTTGCGGTATAACAAAGTGAAGTCTATGTGAGGTCTCCCTGACATATGGAAGCTACAATGACATGTATGTGTGGTGTGGGCTCGTCGGCGAGAAAATATTGAAGTCACGACGACTTTCAGAATGTATGAAGATCTTCGATGAAGCAAGGCCTGGTCTGTATGACGTCTCCCCAAGAGCAATAGGTCACAGCGAATGCGAGAGCGAAATACAAGCGCACGGGATGAAAACAAATGAATTGCCTTTGACAGGATAATGCACTGTGTCTTGCCAACTATACACTGGTGAAATATAGAATTTCAAAATGTAGGGCGGACATGTTTCTACTTGGATGACCGTTGCTTGCCAGCTCGATTGGAGCCCGAATTTTGTGCTGGGCTGACATGATATTTCAAATGTTTTATTTTCTTAATGCTGGGTATAAATATGCCCCTGGATTGTAATTGATAACATCAGATTTTAGATTAGACTTTAGAAATACAGTAGATTAGGAATGGCTACAGTAGAATAAAGTTCTCATTCTGGAGACCATGGTGCATGTTTTTAAATGGTGATTTCAATGAAAATCAGCTGGTGTGGCAAGTTATTTCTAGTATCAATTGTCTGTTGAGAATATTGAAAAGTATTGCTGAAGCTGTCTCCAATTTGATTTTTTCTGGTTGTTTAAATTAGAATAACAAGTTTATTCTCAATTTATCTGTGCACATTTGTTGCATTTGTGTGGTTAATTAACTGGTTCTCTCAAGTAGAGATTAAATCCTTTTTGTTGATCATAGTAATCAGGAAGATTCATTTGGATTATTAAAGAAGAGCTCAGTAGTCATAATTTTGCATTGTTTATACAAGTTATGAACAGATTATATGCCTGCAAATTTGATTTTATGCCAGAATAAGTTGCCCACTTCTATTTCATTTGACTCCGCATACCCAACAAGGCACTGGTCTCTGCAATTTCATTATTTGAATTCGTTCAGCTTCTTTACATCTTTTTATTGATCATTTTAGGAGTTAGAGTGGAAAATTGCTTTTAAGATTGGTATCAAGTTTGATTTCATTTAGTTCACTGTCATCTGCCATTGTGGACAAAGCATTTCAAAAGGCTAATCATAAGATAAGTCTGCTTAATTCAGTTAGGTACACCCGCCAAGGTTTAGCAGCACCTAAAGAGTAGAAGGTTGAATTCTTTTGACCTTGTCTGTTACCCTAAAGCATATCAAGAGATTGGTAGCCTCTTGAGGCATTCGGCCTACATTTTTGAGAGCTAACAAATTGGAGACTCAGTTGGGGAATACATTCAAAATCAAAGCCTTAATCATAGAGTCAGGAACTTTGTACAAACTCCGCTGGGAATAGGAAGCATTAAGTATTTTCTCATTTTTTGACAAAAGTGAGTGGTGACTCTAACATAAATTTTGTAGCTGTTCATCATGAATGGAAGAAGATCTCAGTATAGGGGAGGTCATACTAGAGCTCCTACTGGCAGCAGTAAGTGGACACATAAAGATGACAGAGCTGATAAAGGAAAGAGGATCAATGAGGACATGTGCATAACAGATAAATGCAAAACACCAAGAGCACATTGTGAAACATATAATTGCTATGATACATGGAGAGATGATTCAAGTGTAGAGCCTTGTACCCTAGAAGATCAAAGAAATCCTTTCCCTTCTCTCGATCCTCAGAAACAGGCTGAGTTTGAAGCTAGAAAGAGGCAGGAATATGGTCTAGAAATGCAGGGTGATCAAAATGAACCTATTGATCATGCATCTCCTCAAGAAGATTATGAATCTTTGAGTTTTGAAGAAATCAAGGCGCTGTTTGAATCCCAAGAAAAGGAAAGAAAAGAACAGGAAAGGGCCCGGATGATACAAGCAAAAAAAGAATCCAAATTGCAGAAAGCACAAGTTACTGATTGCCCCCCAAAGTATGTACCACCTCATAAGCAGGGTAGTCATGGTGCTGAGCCATCTAATTAATTGAATGCTTAGAACCATCAGACTGGGAATCACTACATGCAACCAAGTCAGCCGCCTCATATTCCCACATAGCATACAAGTGTGCATCCGCCTCCTGGTCAGCATCACACCCCTCAGCATAATGCACAATATAGTAATCATATGCATCAGTATCAATATCCACCTATCCCTCCCCCCCACCAATACGCGGCAATGATCAGGCAATTTGATTTGGCAGGGTTCAATCTATGCCCTTACCCTATGGATAGCAGCTAGAGAGGTTTAATTCCCAAATTTACAGGGAGCAATGCTATCACTGCTGAAGAACATCTAAGGAATTTCAATACGTCCATTCAAGACATAGGTATGTCATATGAAAATTTGCACATGAGGTTGTTTATGATGTCACTTATTGAAGATGCTAGGGATTGGTTTAAAAGCTTTCCAGCATATTCAATTAATTCCCTCCAAGCATTTCAAGACAAATTCTTAGAGCAGTATGGGAATCAAAATGCTCCAGATGCAGCTCTTCATGAACTGGTGAAGATTCAAAAAAATCATAATGATTCAATTTATGATTTCAACCAAAAATTCAACAAGTTGCATACTAAAGTACCTCCTGGATCAAGGTTGTCAAACCCTGCTACATTGAGTATTTATTTGAGTGCATTTGATCCTAAGATAGGGTATGAACTAAGAAGTAGATCCCTAAGAGATTTGGCTGAAGCACAGAAAATTACATTAACAATTGAAAATAACAGGAAGGCTGCTGGTATAACTAATAAAAGAGACAACCTGAGGCCTCCTCAACAAAATAATTATCAGTACAGAAAAGAGAACACGTAAAGAAATGAGAATAGAAATGAAATACCAAGGTTGCATGATATGCCTTACAATACAGACTAGAAAGATGGGAAACCTGTGACAACCAAGTCGAGAAGTAAAGAGACTCCTGATCTGTTGAGAAAAAAGGGAACTTACATGGTGAGTAATAATTATTTCTATGAAGTTTGTAATCAGCCACATTCTCTAGACTACTGTGTTGTAGCTCAAAAAATGCAAGAAGAGGGAATGTTGATGGAGAATAATGAAGAAGATCACAAAAATTTATTTAACTTCAGATACCTTTTATCATACTGAGGGATATTCATCTTTAGAGGATGAAGGCTATGAGTATGATGTTTCTATTCAGAAGTATAATGTCCATATGGCTGAACAACAATCTTTTATGATTCTGATGAAGACTACACAGAGCCACATCTTGTTGAAACGCTTGTTCAGTGCAATGTAAGGAGACTCACTAAAGATGAAATGGAGAAAATAATTGTTGCAGCAGTTGAGAATGCAAGGAGTAAATATTGGTTGAGAAACAAAAAAGTGAATGAGCTAGATGGAGTTCCTGGGGGAATTTTTGTAAAAGATCAAAAGGAAACACATGAAACTGTAAAAAAGCCAGAGAACAAGTAGCATGATAAAATTGAAAAGAATCCTATCCAAAAGCAGAAAGTTGCAGAATTACACAAGGAAATGCAAAAGTCTGATCAACCTAGTAAAAAAAAAGAAGAAGAAACCAAAAGTGAAGTGCCAGACTTGAAGAAGACAGCTAAGATGGAATGCTCCTCTTTTGACTTCACACAAGCGTTATCCCAAGTAAAAATGTCTATTTCACTACTTGAATTGATGAAAATTAAGGAGTACAGAGATAGTGTTATTCAATTGATTACAAATGGGAATGAAAAGCATATGAATTCTGAAGTAGTCAATAGGCAGGAATCAAAAGTCTATTTAGGGGATGTTTTAACATTCTCCCCTCAAGTGGATCCATTCTTCACCACATTGCTTATAAATAATAAATTGTTGAGGAATTGCATGATAAATTATGGCGCTGCTATAAATATTATGCCAATAGGTGTTATGAAGCAGCTGGGCTTATGTGTTGATACATATGAAGGGAAGTGTTATGCAATGGATAACAGACCTATACCTGTGATTGGCATTATAAAAGATGTTGAAGTCAAACTGGCTACTTATCCACAAGTGGCTTATAATATAGACATAACAGTCATTGATACTCCTCCTAAGTTTGGGATGCTTTTGTCAAGACAATGGACAACAACTATTGGTGGAAATGTTCAGTTTGATCTATCTTATGCTACAATACTAGTGAATGGTCAAGAAGTCAAATTATATAGAGATCCAAGAATGAACCAGCTTGTTGATTGTGTGCCTCAAGATCAGCTTAACTATTTTTGTGATGTTGATCTTGGAAGTTTTAAAATTGAACCAGCTCAACTAGAATTAACCAATAGTGATCCAATTGAAAAGCATGTGGCACAAAGCTGCAATAAAGTATGGAAGATGTATTTTGATGGAGCATGCAGCCAAGAAGGTAATGGCGCTGGGATTGTATTTGTTTCACCTGAAGGTATTACTTTTAAATATTCATTTATGTTAGCATTTGAATGTACAAACAATGTGGTAGAGTATGAAGCTTTATTGACAGGCTTGAACATAGCTGTGAAACATAAGATTAAGTTGCTGGCTGTTTTGGGTGATTCTGAGTTGGTTGTTTCACAAATCAAATAAAAATATGCAGCAAAACACAAAAGATTAAAACAATATAGGAATGTTGTATGGGATACAATTGAATTGTTTGACGCTTTTTCAATTGAGTGGATTGACAGGTCAAAGAATATAATGGCTGATTTTTTAGCAAATGTGGCACTAAAAAGAGATGACATCACATTGGCTGGGGTATCACAGATTGAGTTTAAGACAAGGCCCGATGTGCCTGATAACATCTATAACTGGCAAGTTTTCAATGATGATGCTGACCTTTTGAAATTCCTCAATTATATAGATCAGTATGAGACCCAAGAAATTGACTTCAATGCTTTCGTTGAAGAAGTGGATGGGAAGCAAACTGTGTTTGGAAAGGAAATATTGCAGCTCAAAACAAATAAACTGCCCAAGGGTCTAGTGGCATTGGAGAGGCTGTATGATGGAAATGATAGATCTCTAATGAAACAAACACCAGTCAGAAGAGAAGATATTGAAGAAGTCAACTTAGGGACTGAGATAGCACCAAGAAAGGTATACATTGGAGAGAAGATTAGCCCTACAATTAGAAGAATGCTGATAGAGTTGCTGAGAAAATACAAGCATGTTTTTGCTTGGTCTTATGAAGATCTGAAAGCATATAGGAAAGATTTATTTCAGCATGAAATACCATTGAATCCAGACACCAAGCCTTTCAGACAAAATCAAAGACCTATAAATCCAACACTGGAGCCTAAAATGCAAGAGGAATTGATAAAGCTTAGGGATGGAGGAATTATCAAACCAATCAGACATTCAACATGGGTTTCAAATTTGGTTCCAGTGAGAAAGAAGAATGGTGATATCAGATTATGTGTGGACTTCAGGAATTTAAATATGGCATCTCTCAAAGATAATTATCCTTTACCCAATATGGAGGCCATATTACATAAGGTGACAGGGTGTGAATTGCTATCCATGATGAATGAGTTTTTTGGATACAATCAAGTTAAAGTCAAGGAATCTGAGCAATACAACACAGCATTCACAACTCCTTGGGGAACATATATATACATAAGAATGCCATTTGGTCTCACTAATGTTGGAGCCACTTTTCAACTGACTATGGATGTAGCATTTGCTGATTTGATTAATTCTATCATGGTGGTGTATCAAGATGACTTGACTGCTTATTTGAAGAAGGCTGAAGATCATGTGCAACATCTTGAAAAGGTATTTATTAAAGCTCTTGAATATGGTTTTAGTTTAAATCCAAAGAAATGTAATTTTGCAATTATAGAGGGTAAGCTCTTGGGGCACATTGTTTCAAAAGAGGGAATTAGAATAGATCCTGAGAGGGTTGAAGCTATTAATAAAATTCCTATTCCCAAAACTGTCAAGGCAATACAATCATTCTTTGGACAAATTAATTTTGTTAGGCAATTTGTTTCTAACTTTGTTGACATCATCAAGCCCATATCTAAAATGTTGAAGAAAGGACAAAAAATGGATTGGACTGTTGAGGCTTTAGATGCTTTTATGTCTATCAAAAGGGCTATCAAAAAGGCTCCCATTCTAAAGTCTCCAGATTTTACAAAGCCTTTTCATATTTTTTTCATTTGCCTCAATGCACACTATTGTTGCTGTTATGTTACAAAAGAATGGGGATGGTTATGAACAGCCTGTGTCTTTCTTTAGTAAGTCTTTACAAGGGTCTGAGCTGAAATATGATATAAATGAAAAGCAAGATTTTGCATTGGTAAAGGCCACAAAAGCATTTAGACCATATCTTGTTGGAGCAAAGGTAATTACTTATGTCCCTCATGCTGCTGTCAAAGACATTTTAACACAATCTAAAGTTACAGGGAAAAGATGCAGATGGATCAACAGGATTCAAGAATTTGGCATGGAAATACAGATTACTAAGCTGGTAAGAGGCCAAGGCTTGGCTAGGCTAATGACAGAAACTAATATTGATGCAAATCAGATCTACAATGTTGAGGAAGGGACTGCAATTGCAAGCATTGAACACACTCCTTGGTATACTGATGTTATGCATTATCTTAAATATATGAAGTGTCCTGATGGATTGAGTGACAACCAAAGGAGAACTTTGAAGTTGCAGGCATCCAAATATGTTTTTATGGATGGCGATCTATTTTGGAAAAATAGGGATGGCATATTGTTGTTATGTTTGGATGAGTCACAGGCCAAACATGTTTTGAAGGAAATGCATGAAGGAGTTTGTGGAGGTCATTATTTAGCAAAGACAACTGCACACAAGATTCTCAGGGCAGGGTATTTTTGGCCAAAGGTTTTTAATGACTCCTTTACACATGTGAGAAAATGTGAAGCTTGCCAAAAGTTTTCTAGAATATTGAAATATCAGGGTGCTTTTCCACTTCGACCTTTGCAGGCTAATGCCCCTTTTCATCAATGGAGAATTGATTTCATTGGAGAGATACAAGAGAAGTCAAGTGGAGGACATAGATGGATATTAGTTGCCACTGATTATTTTACAAAGTGGGTGGAGGCAATCCCAACCAAGCAGGCTACAAGTAAAGTTGTAACAAATTTCTTGATGGACAACATTATCACCAGATTCGATACACCATTGAGGATAATCACAGACAATGGTATGTGCTTCAGGTTAGATGAATTCAAAATCTTTTGTGATAGGTATGGCATTACTATTTCTTATGCAACTCCTTATCATCCACATGCCAATGGTCAAGTAGTGAACCCTTCATTAGACATCATTCAATCCCTAGAATAGTCCCTTTGCCAGATTTCAATCTCCTTTTCTTTGAAATCTCAAGGGTTTGTTCTTCAGTGAAGAGTAAGGAAATTGTGTCTCCTTTTAGGTCAAAAACCCTAGAAGCGAAAGAGAGTACACCATTTTCTTATTTTCAATATGTATGTATGTATATACATATATATATGTATGTATGAATGTATACATACATACATATATATACATATACATACATATATATACATACATATATGTATATATGTATATATACATATACATATGTATATATACATATACATATGTATATATATATATATACATATATATATGTATATGTATATATACATAATATATACATATATATATATGTATATATATGTATGTATGTATGTGTAAATAAATATGTGTATGTATGTATGGATGTATACATATATATATATATGTATACATCCATACATACATGCATACACATATTTATTTATACATACATACATGTATATATGTATGTATACATGTATATACATACATAGATATATATGTATACATATGTATATATACATACATATATATGTATACATATGTATATATACATATATATACATGTATGTATGTATGTATATAGTTGTGTGTCAACATCAAAAACATGATTTTGTGCACCTATGTTTAAATTTTAAAACTAATTCAATTAGAGAACATGTGCTAATTATTAGATGGTTGTGCATGATTAACACTAAAGCTTTGAACTCTTAAAACCTACAAAATATCTCATCCTTGGTATTGAAGAAGTATCTATCCACATCTTGCAAGAGAAATCATCAACAAAAGAAACATAGAACATGCTTCCTACATTTGATCCTATTGACATTAGTCCACACACATCCAAATGCACTAACTCTAGGATTTGCTTAGACCTATGCTCCTTGCTTGAGAAAGCAGCAACCTTGGCATGCTTTCGAAGCATGGATCCTCTACAAACTCCATGTTGTTTAATATTGAACTTTGGAAGTCTTGTGGCAATATCCCTCATATTAGGTAATGTTGTGTGATGCAAAAAACCCATCCTCTTGTGCTATAACTGGCACAAAATGTCAATTTAACTTTTAAAGGTTTGGACTAAAATTGGTTCACCTTGTCACTTGTAACTTGGTTTCCTTCTCTAACCCCTTTAACTCATGTTGTAATCAACATACGTTTTGGTAACTAAATAATCATATAGGTTGTTCATAACCTTCTTCAAAATTATCTATATTGCACCTTCATGTATTGTTTTCTCATTGTCTCTTTGGAGTTGTCATTTCTTTTGTTGTTCTAAGTTGTAGAAGGTTCTATTTCATAGAGGTAACTTTCTATCTCATTAGATATAAAGTTAAAAATGTTTTAGTTTTGAAACTTGATAAATTTGTAATTCAAAAATGTTTTCATTTTGAAACTTGATAAATTTGTAATTTAAATATGTTTTAGTTTTTAAACTTGATAAATTTGCAATTTAAATATTTTGTTTTAATGATATGTAGACCTCTTTATTTGTATACATATATATGGTTGATGATCAGGGATCTCACCATTCTCCTCAATCTGAGTGTCATTCTTAGGCTAGATTGAATTTATATGAGGAGAGTATTGGGAGATTAGAAAATGTATTGAGATTTTTAGATCAAACCATTCATAACTCTCCTAATCTTGCTAATAGAGAAAGATTAGTCAATATTAGAGATGAGATTTTATGTATGATTGAGACCATTTGATCATACAATCCTTATGATGATCTTAGCATTGAGCAGTTTTATTTATTTCTTGCTAGGATGTTACTAGCACAGAAAAATGGAGACCTATTAGTAAGTTAGTTTCACAAGATAATGTGCATACCATGTTCCATTTTTATAAGGGAAAATATAGAATTACAGGATATATAGTGACTAGGTGTGTAGATGAGCTTGTTGCTCCATTTATATATCCTATATGGTTGGAAACTCATCATAGATGGCCTCACAATGATGAGTTTCCACTTTATTTTTGCAAACAGTTATATGCAGAGTTTCATTTACAGATAGATGTGGCCTACACATCTTTTCTTGAGCATGTTGGACAAGGTAGAGGAAGGTTTTCTAACAAACTTGAGTATAGATGTTTAGATTTTCCACCACTTGTGAAAAAGAGGGCATTAGTTGGTCCAAACCTTTTGGTTCTACCAAAAAATTTTGAATTAGCAACAATAGGGGATATAACAACATGCTCCACCAAATCTTAAATTTTTAATAGTATTGCCACCATTACCACACAGATCGATCATATGTCATCTAATCACATTGGTAGATACTTATTACGACTGTGGATTAGCCTTCCTAATGAGGCTAAATTTACTACTTATGATCCATTTATTCATGTTGATCTACCATCACCATCAGATGTGTAACACCCCGTCGTGCGAACCCCAAAGGACAATTAAACAATAAACACAGTACAATTTTTTTTTTTTTAAGTATACATAACCTACATGTAATACACATTAAATCATAACATGAATTTCATTTAAGTAGATTCATTAGCACATACATCCCTTGGGGTACACGAGGAGTCATTACGAGACTGAGATCCACACAATGACAATAATAAGAACCAAAGATATAAACATTAACAAAGTAAATATTAACAAATATAACACATACAAGATAAAGCATTGAAAAGAAACCATCTAAGTACACAAATACAACATATGCATAATTAACTTAACACATTGAATTACAATTGCCATGGCCAATAACCACACCGAGTTAACATTACATTACAGTACAATCCTCAAGAGGTATAATGATACAAAAGTGTTTCCAAACATAAATGGAAACCATACACAAGATAACATGATACAAATAAATAGATGAAAATTGGCTCCAAGACAGATACAACTCTGGAGTCGCTGCAACCGCACCAATCCGCACCTCTCGATCCTCAACTGGGGACCCAATGGGGTGCTTAGCATGTTCCACCCGACCATGTGAGTCCGAAGACCCACCCCTCGTGCTAGGAGCTGACAAGAAGGGTCCTCAACCAAGAACATCCAAACACGGAAACCACAAGACTCCACAACATACAAAAGTATCATAAAACTCAAGGATTACAAAGACATAATCAACAACAACCAAGAGTCAACATAATAACTTAAAGTCATAAATTTCATCACATAATTCAAGGCAATGACCAGTAAACAAGTAACCAAAGGATGATCATGAAACACTTCCAAATCAAACTGAATTAATAAACATAATACAAATTCAAATTGCAATCAAACAATAACGTCATATCACAGTATCAAAAGAGTACAAGGTCATAAGTCAAATATCAATGAGATCATACAAGACCGAAAAACATACTAAAGATGGATTAAAACAATAATCATAATTCAATTTAAATCAATTTAAAACAACAATCTAAACCAACTCCCATAACCTACTTCCAGAGGAACACAATAAAGTAAAAAAAATGGGCAACTAGGGAAGAGTGTCATCGCATAGCCTACATGGGTTCTCCTGGCCCTTCCTCCAAACTGAGGTGCCGGCCCCCATCTATGGATCTCCTGGCCCTTCCTCCTACTTGAGGTGCCGGCACCATAGGGTAGCTCATGCGGAGCTGATAACCTCTCATGAGGACGAGGTTACGACCTTGCCAACCATGGCCTTCTCAGCCTTCCATTAGTCTACAGAAGCACTAATGAAGACGATACATCCATTTTTTTTAAATCTTATTATGATATTACTACCCAACCCTCCTAAGTTAATTATTAGGTTTTCACTTGATTACCAACTCACTCGTGGGTTCTCCTGTGCTCTTCCCCTTACGCGGGGCCCCAGCCCCCACGAGGAGCCACTCTCCCTAGAGACCCAACAACATAAAAAAAACCAAGGGTTGTACCATCATAATTTGAACCAAGAATCACAATAGAGAAGCATGCGAGGCATTACCCATCTCGCTCCAAATACATAATCAAAGTCTCAACAATTCCCATACAACCCTTGCTCAAAATCATGAAACCAAAACACTTGCCACATCAAGGGCACATAAAGAGAGAGAACGTCAATTATCAATCATCTCAAGCCTCTAGAAGCCAAAGAATGAAAACCCACAAACAAGGGTAGAATAAAGCATCAAGAGTTTTTCTCCAATAATTCCAACACAAGGATAAAATTTCCTCAAATATGCGAGTAAATAAAAAAAACCATAAAAAGGGAAGATTCATCAAGACCCATCCACAAATCAACAATGGTGTTACCTCAAATAGGAAAACGCACAAGAAAATCAACCTTTAATTCAACGAAATTACTTAATAAAACCAAAATCCACCAACTAGGCATCCATGGGAGACCTCAATTTCCTCCTCACAAGATACTCATGCAGTTGGTATACAAAAGACCTTTGACAAAATGACAACAATATAATTTAATGTTTCACTAAAATAATAAAAGTGGAAAGACTGCATTCAATAAGAAGCATAAACTTATCACAACCAAGCATTGCATTAGTATCCAAAATACTCCACCACAAAAACAATTAATAAGACGCCCACAACTCAAAACAAACCAAGAATTCACCACGTAAGGTTGAACGAATAGCAACACAACTTAACTTAAAGAAGATCACCAACTCACGTCAACTCAAGAAAAGTTAAAATGAAAGAGTATGTCAAAACTTTCAAAAAAAATGGCATGAACCTAAAGGAATAAAAATACCTCCAAAGCCAAGCAATTCCAAAGAGGATACCACAAATAGGATCCACCAAATTACCCTCAAATGATCAATGACCAATCAAAACAATTTATCCATTTGCTCAAAAGAATTAATTTAAAATAAATAAATAAAGGAACTCTAAAATCACATATCGTAATTATCTCAAGGCATATTTTTTTACATTCCATAATATTCATTATCATTAAATTAAAAGAATCTTACCCTCAAATGATAATGTTTGAGACAATCTTAACACAATTTCCTAGTTATTTAGCTTACACACTAATCTTACCATTCCCCTCTAAAGGTTATAAAATAACAATATTCACCTATAAATTAACAAAGAATAAACCATAATAATTGTGGTAATAATAATATCCTAAATTACTTATTCTTCTAAGACAATTTGCTAAACAAATAATGGAAATAACCTTCATTCAATTTTCAATGTCAAGGAAACTTAACTTTATTTATCTTTATTTAAGTAACCAACTACCTTTAGAAATATTAAGAGTTTAACCAAGAAAGTATAAACATGGAAACGAAACCTATATGAAATAACCTAACAATACATTCCTAGACTTTTGATCAACTAAACATACTTAGACTCCTATAATTGAACTCATAAAGGAGGCTCACATAAATTTCCCAGACCATCCAAATAAAGTCATTCCATCAACATGAAGTTTAGAGAGACTAAAGAAGAATTACAAAATGATACTCATTTAATGCATAACTACTAGATTTATAAATACATATATTTACAAAGCTTGATTATGTAAAGTAATCTAATATTTATAGTGTAAAGGCTTAAAACTCTCCACATAGGATCTTTTTATTAAATGAAATTTATTCATTTGAAGTTGCCCTTAATTACTAAAACATATCTTACAATAACTATAGATGCATATATATATACATCTCTCCCTATATATACAACTTCAAAATGTTGTTTACAAAACAACAAAATAGATATATAAAAGTAACCATATTAATATCAACATATAAATATATATATATATATATATATATATATATATATATCTAATAAATTTATATTTTAAACGTAATTGTTGTTATTACAAATTAAGTATATCTAATAGCATATCATAATCTAAATGACATTCAGCAAATGAACACAACATACATCAATGCAGCGAGAGAAACATTCCTACGCAAAGCTTGTAACAGAATTAACATAAAGTCATTCATCAAGGCATTCGATGCAAAGACAAGGCACGCACTTTGTTTGACAGGAAACTTCAAGTTCTGCAGATTTGACAGGCTACAAACGGAAGCAAGAAGGCTATTTACATCTCTACAGACCTCTATGTTCGAACATTGTTGCTATAACAAGTTGCCTAAGGGACCAGGGACACTATTTGAAATTTAAGCACTGCAACAATGATAGGTTGCTAAAGGTTTTAGGGAGACAATTTAATTCTGTACAATGCCTCTACTCTAAATGGCGCCACAGTAACAGGTTGCCAAGAATATCAGAAAAATGAATTTTAGACGTTGCAGCTGAGATGGGTCGCCAATGGTTTCAGGGAGGTTATATAAATTTGTCCACGATCCAAAGTCTAAACACTGCAGTTGTGGTAGGCTACCAATGGTATCAGGGAGATTATATAAATTTAGATTACTAGACTATGCGAAGGAGCTCATCTAAACACTGTATCCAATAACATCAATTTCTCTCAGCTTCGACTGAACGAAGGTAATTGGCAAAGGCTTGAAACATTGCGCGGACCAAGAGAATTAAATAATCTGCTCATTGGTCCTCAATTTCTTCAATTGAACAATCTGCTCATTGACGGCATCAAAGAAGACACACGAACCAAGCTTCCTCCAAGTTCGAGATGGTTACGGTTGCAAAAACGTGAGAAGCCACTTTCCTTCTGTCTTGAGGATAACATTTAGGATATGATAATAAAAATCAGAGAGTTTATTTAAATCTATACACCCTACCATGATCAAGTAAGTCGCTGGAAGGATAGATTTAGGGATTCGGTCTCTATGCATTGAGCCTTACCTTCCATGTGATGGCCAAGGTGAAAGAAATTAAGAAGGTATTCAGATTGACATAATAATGAAGACTTAAGCGTATACCTTGGAAACTGTATACATTAAGAATTGGAAACTACAACAGATTAAGGATGGAAGATGCGCCAAAGCATAATGACTAGCATACCAAACAATATTATCTTCATAGGATATTAATTTCAAACAAAATTCTGACAAATGGAAAACACAATGAGAGTTTGCTTACAAGAGGCAATTCACAAAATGCTAATACATTTTTCCCAAAACAGAATTAAAGTATAGGTAACAAAAAAAACCTGGATGAAATCAATTGGCATGGTTATGAACTTGGTGTCGAGTTTCAGCTTCCCATCTTCTCCAGCCCACTGTTTCAAGGTTTTTCCCAAATCTTTTTCGAATACCACTATCAATCTCCCCCGACTAGTTGCCTCCCTCCCCCGTAAGCAGAATACAGTTATTATTTAGTTTACATATTTACCTGTTCACTTCAACTTCCAAATGCTCTAAAGGTAACGTTTCTTTACAGCTTTTCTTCTTTTAAGACACTTCAGCTTCCTATCTATTTAAATTCCTTATTATAATAATGATCTTTGAACAACTAATGAATTATTGATTATTATAGAATATTATTAAAGAATACTTTTACAAAACAATTAGTTTAATTTGATCATTTGTTCTAAATCATTTGATTTAATTTAATTGATTATTATTTTAATTTCTAATCATATTTTAAATAACCTAGCAAATCACTTATGGTTTAATTAATTATATAAACATGATTACTAACATATTATATTTTTCACACAATCAAATAACACAGTAACCAATGAGACACACACAAAAACTCACGCACAAGATCAGAACAACCGACACGGAGGGGTATTACAAGATGTTTCCCATATGAGTGACACAACTGTGCATAATGTGTGTGCAACCTCTATTACTGATCTACTAGCAGATTACCAGTTCATTAGTGAGGAGCAAGGGATCCATCTTGATCATGTACCAACCCTTATTAGATGTCAACATCTTACTACACATGCAAGCCAAGGGGTGGAAGCTTCATAGGATATTCCACACCATCCTATAAGATCCCATGTGCAACATGTTTCTATTGATCATGTAGCTTGTCTAGGTTCTCAACATGTTACAAATCACGTTGAGGTTACTATGCCACTTGATCTTGTTCGTGGCACATATAGTGCACTTCTTTTTGGCACTGATACTATATCACCTACAAATGTCCTCGAGGTCTCTTTGCATTTTTGTGATATCAGTGGATTGGTAGAGCCCTCAATGATGCACGGAAGGTAATTGAATAATTTATATATAAATTTTGTTCTAAATATTTACATGTAAATATATTTTAAATAAAATATATTTTAAAGTAGTTCTAACTGCTAATTGAAATCATGTACTTGAAATTTTCTAGCAATATGGTGATTTTTTAGAGTTTGGAGAATTGGAGCATGATGGTGATCCCATGCATTATATAGTTGAGATACATTTAAATAATAAAAAATTAAATTACTTGATGTACATTTGAACACATTGAACTTAAACATTATAAGTTTTAGATAATTTTAAATATATACACATGTGCATTAAATTAAATTACATGTACTTGAACTTGTGTAGGGCTTGGGATTGGGCATGGGATAGGGATTGAGACAGATTGGATCATGAAAGGGGTCAAGACAACTTGGATCAAGAGAGGGATTGAGACAACCTAGATCAGAACATGGATCAAGAGATGGATCAGGGCAAGGATCAAATTCATCTTATACTAGATATCCTTCTATTTGAGTTGTTTTACATGTCACATTATATATACATTTTACATTATGGTTTATGCATCACATTATGGTTTGTCATGTCATGAACTATATAGTATTATGGTTTGAACTCTTATTATGATTTGGACAATATTACATACATTTTACATTATGGTTTATGCCACATTACGGTTTGTCATGTCATGTAATATCCATGTACACATTATTATGTTTTGAACACTTGTTATGATTTACATCACATTACATACATTCACATTATGGTATACATACATACATCACATTACATGGTTTGTCATGTCACATTATATACAAATTAAATACATTATATGGTTTACATCACATTATGGTTTTATTTATTTAGCAAGTTTGTACCTTAATTTTTTTTCCTTAAATATGTTCTTGATCAAAATTAGAGTTACACATATTAATTATTTTTTAGTCAATCTTGATTAGTGTTCAAATCATCTTTTGATTAATTGTAAACATTGAACCTTTTGCAACCTAGTTTAAGTTATGATCTTTGGTACATTTGAAAATGCATAAGGGTGATGACAAATTGCTATGGACCTTGTTGGGATTATGGAAGCCTTACAACATAAGCATGAAGTATGGATGGTTTGTGTTGGTTGTTCCTATGTTGTCATTGACATCAACATGGTGATAACTATATGGGAAGTCTACTTGGTTTACTGGAAGCTATTCTCTGTCAGTAATGCCCTTTTGTGATGGATTAATGTGTTGGTATTTGAGTTTGAAATTCACTGCAACATCTGATATGACTCTAATCTCTTAACCATGTTATCATGACTCATTCATACAACTATATCCTGGATCTTGAGATGCTTCTGGTTGTGAGAAAAAAGTTATCTATGATAGAGTTCAACTCTGTATTCTACTATTGTTCCTTGCTTGGCATACTGTGTGGGAGACTCCACATTTTATTAAGGTGAACATTCTTATGCTACAGTTTTGGTGGTAGTCTCTATGTTGGTGGTATGATGGGAAATTAATGTGTTCTCAGATCTAGAAGGTTTTTACTTTGAGGTTTATTTGTTGGTTTGGAGAATTTTATTCTAGTCTTGGTCAAATTAGCGTATGCAATACATTAAGGAGACTAGTTATGCTTTATGGATGTTAGCCGACTTGGTATATTGCACTACATGGATAAAATGTTAAATCATATAGGTGTCAACAAAGAGAGTTTTGATTATTATTTTTCATCTAATTAGGTCAACCTAATTGATGAATAAGATTTACTTGTATATATATAAGATGTTTTGAGGAATAAGGTGTGAAAAAGAAGAAGGCGAATGTGAGTAAGAAGAGTGTGTGGTGGGTGAGTGCGAAAAGGATTGAGGGGTATGTGAAGATCTGAGCCTAAATGCTTTATCAGTTGTGGATCAATGTAGTTTAGTTGAGCAACAACTATGTGAGGAAGTACTTCATATTCTGAGCTTCATTAGAACTGAACCCTATACATTAAAGGTGTATCCTATTAGTTCAATCTTTTGGTAGTGAGCCACTATCTTTGTATCTTGGCGGTTAACCATATTTTGTACTTAGGAAGTGAGCCTTTTTAAGGATAGTGAGTCCAAGTAGTAAGCCCTATAATATTTTGTATTTGGATATAATATATTGTGAGTTAACCCTCTCTATGGTTTTTCCCTTTTTGGGTTTTCCACGTAAAAATCCTGGTGTTCATGTGTATGGTTGCATTGATTTGTTTTTACATTCTCTCTTGCTGATTCAGTTAGAATTGTGATAATGATTAGATGGATTTTATTGTGGTTTTATGGAATACTGATTCACCCCCCCCTTAGTATTTTAGATGTTCAACAGACCTAGATCCTAGTTTACCCCCTTGTTGGATTGAATTTATGACTTTCACTAAATTTTGGATGAATTTCATATGTCAAGCATGAAAATGACATATTTATATATATAAATTTTGAGACAATATAGGTCTTCATCTTACATGATCTAAATAAAAATATTCCTAGAATGGTTGCTCTTTGTAAATTTAAAAATATGGATGTAATTAATTATATAAATGAATGTCTTTAAATAGGTCAAGAAATATAAATAGTTTGAATGCAAATATGTAAGTTAGGTCAATTCCTAAGAGATGATGTTATAAGTGGAGTTGAAAAAATTAAATAAAATATTCTTGAACTTAAGAATTCCATGGAACAAATGCAATTGGAAATAGATGATAAGGAATTTAGGCAAAATGAATTTAAAGTCACTAGTTTTTGTATTGCATATGAATTTACTTGCTTGAGCAAAGAAAGTGAGAGATTCAATGCTATAAGTGGAGTTGAACAAATGAAATCAATGATTCTTAAACTTAAAATTCCATAAAAAAGATACAATTGGAAATAGATGATACTTGGAGTTTAGGAAAACCAAATTTAAAGTCACTAGGTTTCAAGAATTGCATATGAATTTACTTGCAAGCAAAAAAAAGTGAGAGATGATTCTATAATTGGAGTTGAGAAAATGAAATCAAAGATTCTTGAACTTAAGAATTTCATGGAACAAATGAAGTTGGAAATAGATTCAATAAGGAACTTAGGAAAAATGAATTTAAAGTCAAGTTAGGTTTTTTATTGCATAAGTATTTACATGCAAGCAAATAAAGTGAGAGATGATGCTATAAGTGGAGTTGAACAAATCAAATCAAAGATTCTTGAACTTAATAATTCCATGGAACCAATGTAATTGGAAATAGATTCAATAAGGAACTTTAGGAAAAATGAATTTTTAAAGTCACTAGGTTTCAAGTATTGCATATATAAATTTACATGCAAGCAAAAAGGGTGAGAGATGATGCTATAAGTGGAGTCGAACAAATGAAATCAAAGATTCTTGAACTTAAGAATTACATGGAACAAATGCAATTGGAAATAGATTTAAAATAAGGAACTTTAGGAAAATTGAATTTAAAGTCATTAGGTTTTGTATTGCATAATAATTTACATGCAAGCAAAGAAAGTGAGAGATGATGCTATAAGTGGAGTTCAAAAATTGAAATCAGAGATTCTTGAACTTAAGAAATCTATGGACTAAATACAATTGGAAATAGATTCAATAAGGAACTTTAGGAAAAAATAATTTTTAAAGTCACTAGGTTTCAAGTATTGCATATATGAATTTACATGCAAGCAAAAAAAGTGAGAGATGATGCTATAAGTGGAGTTGAACAAATGAAATCAAAGATTCTTGAACTTAAGAATTTCATGGAACAAATGGAATTGGAAATAGATTTGAAATAAGGAACTTTAGGAATTTAAATTCATTAGGTTATGTATTGCATAAGAATTTACATGCAAGCAAAGAAAGTGAGAGATGATGCTATAAGTGGAGTTGAAAAACTGAAATCAAAGATTCTTGAACTTAAGAATTATGTGGAACAAATACAATTGGAAATAGATTCAATAAGGAACTTTAGGAAAAATGAATTTTTAAAGTCACTAGGTTTCAAGTATTGCATATATGAATTTACATGCAAGCAAAAAAAGTGATAGATGATGCTTTAAGTGGATTTGAACAAATGAAATCAAAGATTCTTGAAATTAAGAATTCCAATGAACAAATGCAATTGGAAATAGATTTGAAATAAGGAACTTTAGAAAAAATTAATTTAAAATCATTAGGTTTTGTATTGCATAAGAATTTACATGCAAGAAAAGAAAGTGAGAGATGATGCTATAAGTGGAGTTGAACAAATGAAATCAAAGATTCTTGAACTTAATAATTCCAAGGAACAAATGCAATTGGAAATAGATTCAATAAGGAATTTTAGGAAAAAATAAATTTAAAGTCATTACGATTTGTATTGCATAAGAATTTACATGCAAGCAAAGAAAGTGAGAGATGATGCTATAAGTGGAGTTGAACAAATGAAATCAAAGATTCTTGAACTTAAGAATTCCATGGAATAAATGCATTTGGAAATAGGTGATAATGAATTTAGGAAAAATGAATTTTTAAAGTCACTAGGTTTTGTATTGCATATGATGCTATAAGTGGAGTTGAACAAGTGAAACCAAATATTCTTGAACTTAAGAATTCCATGGAACAAATGCAATTGGAAATATCTATGATAGGGAATTTAGGCAAAATGAATTTTTAAAGTCACTAGGTTTTGTATTTCATATGTGATGCTATAAGTGGAGTTGAACAAATGAAATCAAAGATTCTTGAACTTAAGAATTCCATGGAAAAAATTATACAATTGGAAATAGATTCAATAAGGAATTTATTTAGTCAAGAGGTTTTTTTTTGCATCTAATACATGAATTTACATGTGCAAGAAAAGAAAGTGATCTAGATGATGCTATAAGTGGAGTTGAACAAATGAAATCAAAGATTCTTGAACTTAAGAATTCCACATGGAATATTTATACAATTAGAAATAAATGACCAAGCCTTTGAAAAAAACCCATTCTAAATCATGTCCCACGCCCAATCAATATAGATATCTAGATCTATAAAAAAATTGAATATATATAAATCTAGTAATGTATCTAAAAAATATGTCATGAACAATGTATTTAAATTTAAATAACTTAAAGCTCTTGGTACATATAATACAAATCCTCTCTATCTTTAATTATCTCTAAAATCTTTTCATGATCTTCAATAGGAAACCTCCACTTTTCTTTGGCACATCCTCATCTAGGTAAAGTTTCAAATTTATTTTTGTTGCTATAACTAAGTGACTATAATGTAGAACCTTTTGTCCTAGCATATAATCAACAAATATAATACCATTTTTATCTATCTTTATTTGTTGATAATATGTTCCTTCAATAATGACTGATCTAATGTGATACTCTTGTCCATCACCATCTATCATCAATTGCACCAATTTGCATTTTGGTTGTGTAAATCTTAGTAGATAGTAATCTACACATTCCACATTGTCAAGATCTGCAACAACAACAAAAATATCTCCTGTACATACCATGTAGTACAAAAAAATATAAATATTTATATAAACATTCTTGAAACTTAAGTAGAATATATAAATCAATTTTAAGTTAATCAATCTATATACCTGTAACAACTAAATCAGATACACATTCATAATCAGCTGAATATAGAGGATCATAGACATCAACATTGTCATTTTCTTCAAAAGGAGGCATTGCTACTAATTGTTTCGTTTCCCATCGTGAAACATACCCATCTCTAATATTCTCACATTAAACAATATTTGTATTGTCCTCAATGCAATCAACACAAAAACATGATTTTTCTCACATTAATTGCATAAGGTTTGCTACCTCTTGTTGTCATGATTTGATGCAAAATTCAAATACCATTAATTGTTTGACAATTATAAGGATTTGAATGATCAATATTTGTAAATTGCAAACATCCAAGTGATTAAAAAGTGAATATGTATATATATATATATATATATATATATATATATATGAAAATTCAATTAAAT
Organism: Sequoia sempervirens; assembly: GCA_007258455.2. NCBI lineage: Eukaryota > Viridiplantae > Streptophyta > Pinopsida > Cupressales > Cupressaceae > Sequoia > Sequoia sempervirens. The sequence continues at coordinate 318,336,046 of VDFB02000003.1, read as the reverse complement.
CATGTACACACACTTTGAAATTCAAATAACAATTTTTTGACTATGTACCTTTATCTTCCCAAAAATATTGTGTGTTGTATATTGAGTTGCAAGTGCAAAAATGACTTTTGCACCATTCAACAATTTCATTTGCATTCCGTATGGCATTACCTACAAGTACATGTTGGAAAAATTTATTAGGTTAAGAGGATTAAGAATTTAATTTAGTTTAAATAGAATTTAAAAAAAAAAATCTATTCCATATATGGTGTTACCTACAAGTTCATGTTGACGAAGTGTACACTTCACCCATGCTCTTGCTCCATCATACTCTCCTTTTCCATGTCCACTCATAAAAATTCCACAAAAAATTGGTGCCACGTCTAACATGTTGTTGGCTTAACCAATTAAAAGCTTTTGCAGACTTAAATTGTCCTATGAAGTTACAAATAATTTCATTCAAACCAAATCAGTTGAAAAAACTAGATATATACATATATACATGTATACATGTGTACACAACATATTATATAAGTAATTGAACAATTTAAGTCTCAAAGTTAAGTAAATAAATTTAATTTAAAAAAAACAACAATTACCAGCACATCCATTAGACGATATCCCGTGTTACTCAACATTTATGGCACGCCATATCAGGTCTTCAAAAAACATTTTGAAACAATGAGGTACATAGTTTCTATCATGACCCACATCATCATTGATATAAAAGTGAACCTCTTTGATGATAATTCGGTCATATTTTCTACTTTGTAAACCATCTACATGTAACTCGACATGGATATAACAAAATTAAACAAAGATTGCAACTTGCTCTGAATGATTATCGACTTGGAATCTCAGTTTCAAGACTAAATGTATAATCCTCAGAGAAATCCACAATAGAGAGAATACAACCTGGTGGAAAGCAATTATTTGAGTCACAAAATTTCTTAGCTTGCCATCTTGCACTATGACAATTATGGATATGTGGATATATGATATTGCGAAATTTATTCATAAATTCATTGTAAGAAAATCCACTCTCTTTGAGAACAATTTTTTTGGCCTCAACTCCTTACTTTGTTGAGTATTTCTCATATTCAAATCTCTTCCAAATAAATTGCATTGAATGATCAATATTGTCAACTTGTAAAAGATTCTTCAAATTTCCACAATCATTGCATATATTTTTTATACACTGTACATTGAATTCATCTAAATATTCTAATTTTTTGTATACAAGATACTTCACAAATTGTGTTGTGCTTCCAGGGATGGCTATATTTTGATCAATTACTACCAATTTTTTTTATATGACTATAGGTGTAGATCAAATTCAACATGATTTCAACAACAACAAGTTTCACGTACTTTATTTATACGTACAAAATATGGTTGTAGTGTCTCAAACATCCTTTTGACCAATCTTCACATTTGAAAATTCTTGCTTGAATGCTTCAAAAAGTTCACTTTGTGTTGTATCTATAAAATGTTTTGGATGAAAATTATTTGTACCATCTTCTCCTATTATTTGTATAGTGTCCCTTCTATTGGAAGAAACATGAGAGTGGTTGGTCCAATATTCAACCACCTATTTCTTTACATCTTCTAAAATTCTATCTTTTTGGGGAATCCTACAAATATTTACCCAATTTTTATCAATATTTTTATCTAATTTATCTCTCTTTTCAATATACCTTTGAACAGTTCTCCTAGAAACATTTAGTAATTCCAAAATTTCTTGAATTTTTCTTCCATGTGATAATTTCCTAGTAGAAATTATAGTTGTGGTGCAGGTGAATTCTAACCTAAGAACGCAAAACAACAACGACTGATCCAAGAGGATCCAAAAACCTCAAAAAATATCATAGTCTCAGAATCTCTCAGAATCGACATCATTGGATAGAGATCGTTGACATGATCCTGACACAACTTGAACGAGCCCAAAAGGAGTATGTATGCAGAAGTTATGTTCAGTCAAAGGTTCGGTCAAGCAGGTGAATCAGGCGTTCAAAAAGGTGAAAAATTGATTGTCTCAAATCCAAGCAAAAATGACACCAAGTCATAGTGCTCGTCGTGCTGATTTTGGAACTATCTTCGGTTTCAAAAATAGAGTCCATATGAGTAAAATAGAGCCAGTCAAAGTTTTAGTCAAAATGATGATGTCAGCATGTGACATGGCAATTGACTAGATGGTGACGTGGAATTGCAGGTGATGTGACAAAAATCTCACAAAAATTCACATACCATGCTTTATTTTTGAAAATAAAGTGTGGAGGCTTATTTTATCTCACAAAAAATCATCAAATTTTGTGGGATCCCAACCTGATTTGGTGGGATCCAAATCTCCTAAAAATCAAAGAAATTAACTCATAAAAAAAAAAACCTCCTAAAATAACATTAAATTGTTATTTTAATTTTAAACTAAACCCCCTAAACTAAAATAGCCCGTGAATATAATAAGACAAGGGCTTAAAAAACAAATTTCAAATGTTTTATTAAGGGGTTGTTTATTGTTTTATTTTTAAAATGGGGAAGTTATTGTTTTTTATAAACGGGTTAGTGTGTTTTTTGTAAGGCTTATAATTATAAAAGCCAAAGGAGGGGGTTAATTTGTTATTTTATTTATTATGGTGTTTTTAACCCCATATGCAAAATTTATGTATAAAAGGAGGTGGTGTGATAGAGTCTTTATGCATTTTGTGGAGAGATAATTCAAATGTTTTGAGAGAAAATTTTATGCTCTTTTGAGGAATTTTTGGAGGAGAACTTTACAAGGTGATATTACACCAAGAATTGTAAAGAGTTGCGAGTGAGATTGTGAGGAGACTATTGTAAGCTTGGGGAATTGTAAGAAGGTATTTTCAGGTGCTTGGCAATCTTAATAAAGCGGTCCAACATTGAGAAGCGGACCCGGAGACGTAGTCCTCAAGGACGAACTCCATTATCAAACTGTTTGTGTCTCTCTTCCATCTCTTTCTTGTTCTGTCATTTATTTTGACATTATGTTCTCTCATGAATGTTACTACAGATAACTGATTAAAAGTGTTTGAAAGCATAACTCAATTTCATAATCTCAAGAGTTTATTGCATAATCACACATTATTGTTGCGATCGGGAATTAAATCTATAATTGGATTAAATTTTGGAAAATTTTAACGTGCTTATTTATAGATCAATGACAATGCAAGGTGGAGAACACAAAAAAAACACTCAAAATTGGCCTAGTTGAATCTAAACAAAACACAAGAAATTGAAACTTTTTTACCTTGTTTAGATGTTGGTCTTGGTTGGCCCTTGAAATTGCTTGATATGCGTGCTCCTTGATGGAAAAATAGCTCAAAATGATGCTAAGATGAAGGTGAATGCAATGGAGGTTGTGGGTAGTTGAATTGATACAAAATGAGAGCTCTATGATGTTGCAACAACGGTGGATGCTGGATTGCTTAATGTGTGATAGATTGCTAAGTGTGCTTAGTTGATTGCAAAAGTTGATTGATTCCAAATGAGGGAAAATTCCACCATTTTTAGGGGAGATGTCTCTAAATAATGGAGAGATAGGATCAAGCCAATATGGACAAGATCAAGGGCTAGGGCGAGTTGAGAACTCGCAAGCCCTCACATCTTGACATGTGGCAGGTGATATGGAAAGAAGAGATGATGTGGACATGACATGTAGATGCTACATCGTACCTTGGAATTTGGACAAGATATCCTTATAAGGGAGGTCCTTTTCCACATGTGGGTGAGAGGACATGCGAGGAATTCAAAATTCAAATATCTGCATGGGGATGAGAGAAAGAATTTAAAATTCTTTGAAATGCATAGAGAAAATAAATATGAATTATAAATTCACATAGGGAAGGGGTTTCCTTCTCCAAAAGGAGAAAGTATTTAAGGCAATTGACTTAGGACACGTCATAAATGGCATGGGGATTAGGTTGACCTAATTAAGTGATTGAGGTTGTGCAAATGCATGATTAGACAAATTAATGACAGATTAGAGGCAAGTGGGGGATTATGAAGGATGTGACTCTAATGATGATTAGGGGTGTGCACGTCCTAATCATAGATTAATTAAGTTAACCTAGATTGGAGAGGATTATGGAGGATGTGACATTTGGAGAGAGAAGAAATGAATTAAAAATTAATTTAATTCATAAAGGATAAAGCGACTAAATTAAATAAATTGGGATATTTATTTAATTTAGAGAGGAAAGGGGATAAGGTATTTAATTGATTTATTAAATACCTTAGGAGACATTAGGTTGCAGGACAATATTAATCAAATAATAAATTATTTAATTAATGTGGAAGAGGGATATGAGATAGAGGAATACAAGGGGTGAATTTGACCATATGGGAGTGGTCAAATTTAGGTGTCTACATTTTGCCCCTCTTCAAAATATTGCTAAAATAACAGTGTTTCAAAGAAAAATAAAATACAAATGACTCGATAGAAGAAAATAAATGTTAGACAATGCCCTAGTATCGTAGGGAAACATACAAGACAAAAGAATGGAGGAAAATGGTAGGGTATGACCCCTCGAGAGGGCGGATGGGGAAGAAAAGGGACCTCAAGTGACTTCTTGATATGGAGAAATGGAGGGTACCACATGATAAAGTGCAAAAAACCATGAAGAATGGCTTTTGAAAGGAGGAAAACAGATAAATAGGGTGCAAATGGTAGCCCGTGGAAGAAAAGGGTTGAATGAATTAATAAAAGGTTAAATAAAGGGTAAAAAATTACACAAAATTTACAAGGCTAAATAGGTGCAAAAAGTGAAAATTATAAATAGTAAATTTGAAAAATTACTATTTACCCTTTGCATACTTAGCAATTGACTAGACAAGAGAGAGAGAGAAAGCAAGTGACAAGGATGGTTGATGGGAGCGATGATGAGGGATTTGTGGATGATGAGCTCATCCACCGAGGCGAGGAGGTTCACCTGTTTTACTATTACTGAGCGTTACTACACCAGGTAGGGTTCCAAATCTCTCTTTGTGAATTTGATTTGAATTTTATGCACATTTTGAATTGGGGATCATGTAGATTAGGTATGTGGGTTCACCATAGATGGGCGAAGACACGGGTGAACACGCAGTCCGTAGGGGTAGATGTGTTGTGGGAGGGGAGATTTCAAAATCACCTCTCCAAGGGAAAGGGTGGGATTGTACAACGTAGGGGTGAATGTGTAGAGGGATAGGCAAATGCGAATTTGTCGAAACTAGAAAGAGGTGAAAGCAATTTCGCCAAAAGCAGAAATAGGCAGAATCAAATCCGCCTTTCAGTGGAAAAGGGTGAGAGCGACTCACCCCTTAGGAAGGAAAATATGTAGGGGCAAATGCAACTTCACCCCTAAGGGAAAAATGGGCGGATTCGCGCCTGGACAAGAAAGGGGCAGATTCGTCAAGAAAACAAGTGAATTTGTTGGAGGAAAACAAAGGGGCAAGCGCACTGGTTGGATAGGTGAATGCATTGGGTAAGAGAAATGGGTGAATTTTTCTTACACAGAGGAAAATTTGCCAAACTTGGGGCAGGGATGAAAAAATGACAAGAAAGAAATGAAATGCGAGAAAAGCTAAAAAATTGTTCTATATGGATGCAAAACTTTGAGTCATTGAGGATGTGGGAGAGACATTCAGAGGTGCTAGAGGTGACATGCAGGGTGATGAATTCCCATGATCACATATCACTTGCATAGGCTAGATTGCTACACATGTTGGGGTATCCCAACATTTGAGCGCCTCGGGGACTAGTGACAACATTGATGGAGAGATGGTGTTCAAAGACCTCGACCTTCCATCTCTTGATAGGGGAGATGATAGTGACGTTAGAGGATGTTTGGAGGATTCTTTGATTTCCCATCTGAGGGAACTTGGTCAGCTGGGCCCGCACTCAACCAGTGGAGGAGAGCCAATAGACCGTGTTTGGACTAGTGGAACTGTCGATCTAGGGGAGGGAGCTAGATCTTGATGCTTGCTTGGGATTACATGTACTAGCCCTACCACTTTACCTCTACAGTTTGATCAATGAGATCTTGTTACCAGAAAGGAGTGGACACTTTTGTAGCCTCAAGATTATTGAGGTTGTTAGACACATTATAGAGAGGCATGAGGGGGAGTTTGCATAGGGAGCATGCATACTAGCACATCTATATCGGTACATGCATGTCATCTATTACAAATGAGCGTTGTGTGTCACCCATGTGACACTACTTCAGGTGTTGGCATGGGAACATATCAACATAGCGAGACCGGATATTTTGGTTGCTAGAGTGAGAGATGAGATGCTGCCGGTTGCATATTGGTGGGGGAGAGAGTACAGCTTCAGGTTGCATTACCAGGCAATGGGGGATTTGGAGGCTTGGCGATGGAGATTGGATGGGTTGAGATTAGAGCATATCACATGGAGACCCTACATGGCTTGATAGTTTTAGGGGTGGAGGGATGATGAACGGAGATACATGGGCTATTTCTTTTCAGTTTTCTATCTGATTCAATGGGATCTATTTATTGTGGAGCTGCACAAACCAGATAGGGACACTAGGCAGTTCGGGATACATAAGGATATTCTTGTGGGACCCCAGAGGTTCGAAAGGATCACGAGGGAGCTAGAAACATTATGGGGAGATCTGATTATGACAGATTATGCACAACAAATGTGGGACACTATCCCACTGACACAATACCCATGGAGGGAGGGACCAGAAGATGTAGGGACCACCGTACAATACTCAACATGGTGGCAGAGGAGAGGCCGGGGTGGATTATAATGGTGCAGCTGAATTTGGGGGCCCTAGGGTACAAATCAAATGACGAGAGGAGGTTAGACAAGAAGCAAAGGAGGAGGAGGAGAGGAGGCCAATAAAAGAAAGGAGGTATTGGAGATGCTGAGATGGAGGAGGTGAGAGGAGATGGGGAGGCTATGGAGGTGGATGCTCTAGAGATACATCCCTTGGTGATAGTGCCATATGTACCAATTCCACCCGAGGATCCCATGATACTACTCACAAGAGCCCTAGCTTGCATGAGGATTACAGAGCATCAAATCCAAGAGTTGAGGCAGATAGAGATAGGTTGTAGACAGAGGTGGATAGACTGTAGAGGGAGGGAGACAGGGACTACATGACCCTAGTAGATGAGGCATCATTAAGAGTACAAGAGGCCCACATAGAGAGGAATGACCTAAGGAGATAGGTGGCAGAGATACAATAGGGACTAGAGGAGATGAGGGAGAGAGATGAGCTGTGAGATAGGGCAGAGTGTGTCGAGGTGACTATGGGAGATGCAGGGGCAGTGATGGAGAGAGCAGAGGCAGCATAGGCAAGGGTACATGCCCTATAGAGTGAGTGAGACACAACAGTATAGGAGATGTTATGGCTATGGGAACAAGTGGACCAAATGAGGCTAGCCTAGGATTCATGGGAGTAGGAGAGGAGATATATCATGGGGTTGTGGGATAGGTACTAGATTGAGTGGGACCTAGTGAGAGGACATGCAATAGAGGTGGCAGATGCCAGGATAGAGGTGACTTATTATATGCTTGCTTATCATCAGGTTGTCCTAGATCCCACACAAAGAGTATCCCCCTATGTTAGAGTAGTCCTTCAGATGCTAGTGTCATCTCACTTAGGGGCCACTCATACACAAGGATATAGCAGCTTTCGTGAGACTCCCCCTAGAGGTAGAGGATTAGGGGCTGACTCCCAATAGAGATCAGATGGAGCCAACACAAGGTAGGCAGGAGAGGGGATACACGACACAGGTTTTTGACATGTGTAGATTGTATATGCAACATACAAAGATACATATCACATACTCCTTAGTACAGATAAGAGATTATTTCATTCATTTATTAGTTCATTCTTTATTCTTTATTCACTTGGGAGATGTAGTCTTTGTATTAGACCACAAATTTGTACCTATATGTTATTTGATGGGTTTCAGTGGACATGGACTTGTTATGATGCTTTTATGATGGACTTATTATGGAATCTTATGGTTTTATTATGGATTATGATGGAAATATGATGGACATGATATATTTTGATATTTATATGATATGCGATGGACATTTCCGACACTATGTGGTTAATATGTGATAGATGTTTATTATGCTCATGTGTATGGTGATTATGATCATGATGTATGTATGTGACTATGATGATTTATGCTTATGTTTATGTGGATGACATGGATTGAATGCATTATGCCTAACACTTTATGATGCAGGATGTGATGAATGATTTATGATTTTATGATGCATGTCATGGATGTGGTGCTAACAATTTGTGATGCAGGTGGTGATGAATGTGTGTACACTGTAAAATCAATTTGATTTTAATTTTAGTGGGAAAAATTTACTGACATATTACTATGATTTGATTATGATATGAAAATGGAAATGGAATGGGATGCAATGAATGAAAATTGTGATGTATGTATATGTGATAATATTGTGGATGGATATGATGAATATAATGTAATACAATGTATGCAGTGAGATGAAATAATATGTTTAGAATAATAACTCTAAACAACCTAAAATGATAATGCAATGAGGTGATAATGGAATAGAATGAACTTAAGATGCTTAGAAGAACCAATCTAGATTAATCTAAAAAACTTAAAATGAATATGATAATGACAATTCCAAATGAAATGAGATGATGAAATGAACTTAAGATGCTTAGAATAACCAATCTAGATTAATATAAACAACTTAAAATGAATATGATAATGACAATGCAAAATGAAATGAGATGATGAACCTAAGTGAACAATGATAAGTGTGACAATATATTGCATATCAGGATGAACAAGGATGGGTGTGATACTGCACTTGTCAAAGAGCATAGGAATCCTGATAGGAAGAAAATATGGGAGATGAGCATTTGCACAACCGAAACCCGTAACCATAGGCTAGGGAAAGGATGGATGGGGATAAATGCAATGCAGCAAGATGATAAATGAAATGAAATTCTAATGCTCTTTTTCTATTTTAGGAGCACTTACTTTGCTATGTCATAAGACACGATATTCCAGGGTATGAGGAACCAAGGGAAATTAGTGTCTAATGCATAAAAAAAAAAAACAAGAAGGCTATCTCAACACACCAAAGCCACAAGGGCTTTGGTCGAGCCAGGTATTGGGATAACTGCAAGCACAAAAGGATTCCCTAGCATAACAAAAGACCATAGGGATCTTGATGGGTACTATGTGGGACAACCAAGAAGACATAAATAGACAAAAGATCAAGATATGCCCCTATGTGTACCAGTCAAAGCACACCATGATATAGTGGATCGTGATGACCTTGACAAGGTATAATAGGAAGCTCAAATGATAAACAAAAGAAAAAAGCATCAAAAGATCATAATAAATTTCAAATGTATTTTGCCACATGATCAAAAGAGTGGATGGGATTGATGCGGTCTGATTAGGAAGGATTCATCTTGTTAAGACTAAATATGGAGGATAGATTAAATGATCAACATAACTTAGGATATTAGAAGCTAATTGGACCTCAAGATACTAACAAATTTTGCTTGTTAGGAACCAGCTAGGTAGGGACATACTTGATGACACGACATGACAAAAAGACACACCCTAAATACCTAGGGGCTTGGGGGTTGATCAAAGATTATCCTTTCCTATGTGAAAGTTTAAAGCCCTCATATTTCAATAAAAGATTGGCGACTGGCCATGGATAAGAGCAAAAAGAAGACAATGGAGACCATGATGGAGGACACAAACATGATAGAAAAATTCCCTAAGGGTTGATCAAATGATCGAACTTGTCTACGTGAAAGAGCATGGGCAATGTAGTTCGATAAAAGGAAAAAAGATGAGATGAGACCTAATGATGACCAACACGATGAAGGAATCCTAGATGAGGACACACGACTGACAAACGACACTAAAAAACAAACAGCAAAAACTCAAATTTAGGATAAAAGATCAAGATTTCGGATAGCCGATTTAAATTGTCCAATGCTCAACCAAAATATACCAAGTGATAGATAAGCGGATGTGGATGAAAGGACTAGACTGATAGGATGTGAGGATAGGATGGATGGAAGCATAAAGTAACTAGGAGGAAAAGTAGATAATGATTAAGCCCTCTATGAATGATGCTTGTTTCCATGTTTTCACCAAACATACTTATCCAAGGCACCATCAAGGGTGGTTTTCACCATAGGATGAATTGTTTCTCTTTACTATTTTTGGATTTATTTATTTTTTATATTTTTGATGACTTTTTACTTTTTTTTTGGTATTTTTTAGGATAGGATAACCCAACTGACTTAGGTGTAAAGCCTCTTTAGGTGCATGATTTTGATAGGCTCCTCTATGGGTTCCCCCTTAGGTGTAGCAAGCCTATATGCCCTAGAACAACATAAGGACCCAACCAATTTGCCTCAAACTTTCCTTTCTTGTCTCAATCTTGCTGGGTGCACTACTTCTCTTTAAGGGCTAGATCACCGTTATTGAATTGATGAGGACAAACCTTCTTGTTGTAGCTCTGCCTAAGATGATGCTGGTATGCTTGAAGGTGATTGTATGCCTTGATGCACTTTTCATCTAGGATTTCAAGCTAACTTAAGTGTGCAACTCGAGTATCTTCATCACTGATGAGGTTCTTCAGAGATATTCAGAGTGATGGGATCTCAACTTTGGTCAACAAGATAGCGTTGGAACCATATACAAGATAGTATGGGGTGGCACCAGTGGGAGTGTAGATGGATGTACGATAGGCCCAAAGGGTGGGATGGAGATGAAGGTGCCAATCTCGACTATATTATTGACCACCTTTTTAAGGATTTTGATGAGGGTCTTATTGGTTGCCTCGACTTGACCATTACCTTGAGGGTAATAGGGGGTGGAACAACGATGTTGGATATGATTTGTCTCACAAAGGTGTTTCATAAACTAATTTTTGAAGGACTTTCCATTGTCAATGATGATGGTGGAAGGGATTCTATATCTGTAGAGAATATGGAAAAGGATAAATTTTGATATCTGAATACCTATGATTTGAGAGAGTGGAATTGCTTCCACCCACTTAGTAAAGTATTTAGTGGCTGTGATGATGAATGTATGGCCATTAGAGGATGGAGGGTAAATCTTGTCGGTCAAGTCAAAACCCCATTGAGAAAAAGGCCATGGTGCTATGATGGGCTCCAAGTCTTGTGCAAGAGCATGGATTAAATCTGCATGTTGCTAACAAGGTAGGCATTTCTTCATGAACTCACAAGAATCATACTCCATAGTAGGCCAATAATAATTATCTTTGAGAATCCTTTTTGCTATGTCCATGCCATTAGAGTCCCACAGACACCACTATGTACCTCATTTAGTGTCGTGCAGGATTCCAATTCATTGAGACACCGAAGAAGTGTGCCATCATACCCCTAATGATAACGAGTATCTCCTACAATAGTATAGTGGGAGGTATGTTGGATAAATGTTTTTCATTGATTTTGAGTAAGGTTAGATGGTAGGATATTATCATGGAGGTAAGTGTAAATGTCATGGTACTAGGGTGATTCAGGACGTATGATATTGCACACCATCTCACTATCCAGGACATCATATGTTGGGATTAGGAGTTTTTCAATGAGGAACTCACAATCCATTCAATCTTTGGGCATGTTGGTGAGGAAACCAATTGTAGCCATTGCATCAACTGCTTTGTTTTGGACTTTGGGAATTTTCTCAAATCAAATGAAGGTGAAATACTTCTTTAAGTCATCCACCATGCATTTATAGGGTAACAACTTATCATCCTTTGTCTGAAACTCATCATTGATATGTTTGATGATCAATTGGGAATCGCCAAAGACTTGTAGATAGGTGATGTTTCATTGGATGGCTATTCTAAGGCCTATGATAAGAGCTTCATACTTTGTTATATTGTTGGTGCATGGGAATGCTAACTTGAATGGTTTTGGGATGTAGTCACCTTAAGGGGTGATGAATAAGGCACCTGCAACAACTCCATTGTGCGCGTATGACCCATCAAAGTAGAGTGTCCATGTATCTGCTTCTATGACTATAAGGACCCCTTCATCAGGAAACTCAGCTACTAATGGATATGCATCCACCAAAGGAGCATCGACCAACTGACCTACTATTATCTATCCCTTGATTTCCTTATGGTTGGTGTACTCTATGTCAAATTCACTTAATAATATGACCCACTTGGTCATGCGGCTAGTCCAAGAAGTTCTAGACAATAGATATTTAAGTGGATCAAATTTTGATATTAGCTTGACGAGATGACTGGGCATGTAATGATGAAGCTTTTGTGAACTGAAGACCACTACCAGAAAAGCCTTTTCCATTGGAGAATAGTTGAGTTTATAACCCACCAATGTTCAACTGATGTAATAGATTGCACGCTCTTTAGAGGACTCATCATGCTATGCTAATAATGCCCCCAACACAACTGATGTAGTTGAGATATACAACAAGAGTGGTTTACCTGGAATAGGAGGCATTAAGATGGGTGGATGAGCTAAGTACTCCTTAATCTTGTCAAATCCTTGCTGACATTCTAGATCCCACTTGAAGGTGGTATCTTTGTGTAGGAGATGTGTGAATGATTGACACTTGTCAGCGAGATGGGCTATAAAATGCCTGATGGATTGTAGCTTCCCTTGAAGGATTCTTAATTGCTTGAGATTACGTGCTAGAGGAATTTCCATTATGGCCTTGACCTTTGTTGGATCTACCTCGATACCCCTTCTGGATACTATGAAGCCCAACAACTTTCTAGATGTAACTCCGAAAACACACTTTTTTGGATTTAGACATACCTTGTAGTGCTCTAACCACTCAAAAATTTTCTTTAGGATCATAGGATGTTCTTCTCTGGTCTTGGAATTCCCCAATAATTCATCAATATAATCCTCCATTATGATATGAATGAGGTAATGGAAGATAATAGTCATGGCATGCTGATAGGTTGCCCCCACATTTTTGAGACCGAAGGGCATGACATTATAGTAGAAGGTGCCCCAAGGAGTGGTGAAGGAAGTTTTATGTTGATCTTTTGGTGCAATTTTGATTTGATTATAGCCCAAAAAACCATCCATGAGGGATAAAATTTCATGCCCTGTTGTAAGATCCACTTGCATGCCAATGTTTGGAAGGGGGAAATCATTCTTCGGATAGGCTTTATTGAGATCCCAAAAATCTATAAAAATTTTGATATTCCCATTTGGTTTGGCGACAAGCACTATGTTGGATATCCAGTCAGAATAATCAATAGGTCTTACGAACCCAGCCTCAAACAGTTTTTCTAGTTCTTTCTTGACGAGCAAGGCCACTTGGGGATGCATTTTTCTTAGTTTTTGTTTAACAAGTTTTGCATCTAGGTGAACATTTAAATGGTGCACTACCAAGGCAGGATCTAATCTTGGCATGTCTGAATAGGCCCATGAAAAGTTGATTATTCCTTCTTTTAACAAATTGATAATGATAGAATGCTCTTCCTCTAACAATGATTTGGCCAGATATGTGATTTTGGGGTCTTAATTTGTTCCCAAATTGACTTCTTGGGTCTCTTCGATCAAGATGGAAGACCGTTCAGACAAGAGATTTCCTATCAGGGGAAGATGAACATCCCCATCCTCCAGCACCTTGTTGAGGTTTTCATTCTTGGATACACCCTTTATTTTGACTTTTGATGAGCCAAAAAGTGCCTCAAAGAGGTTTTCACTAGATGACCCTTTTTTATTGTGCTTCTTTTTACTTTTTTGGTTAGGGTGTTCATCTTCCCCTAATCCCATGAGATGCACATAAGTGTCTACTGAAGGAAAGGTATTCATAGGTGCACTACCTTTACAATCAATGAAGCCAGGATGGCCAAGGGAAAGGATGATGGTAAAGACGGATAGGTAGTCAAATAGGGAAGGGAGATCAACGTCATCATATGCGAATATGATGGCCTCTTCCTCTAGTATGTTGTCAAGGAAATCATTATCCATATTGACATTATTAGAGGTACTAGTTGATAGTGCGAGACTCTTTTTCTTTTTATCATAGCTTAAGCCCAAATGTCTAGGTCACACAGGAGTGTCAATAGGTTGCAATCTTCCTTGTTCTTCTATACCAAGGCCCCCCCTTGATAATTGTATTTTTCAGCTAACTTGGATAAACAAGGATAAGTCTCTTGGAAATACTCAATAAGAGGGGGAAAAGGCTCAAGTTCTTCTCTGTATATCCACTAACAGATATCATCATCTAGTTGATCTTGTTGTGTTCCAGGGGATCAAAGAGTGCTAGACCCCATATTCTTAGAACTAAGTGTTATTGTCTTCTCTTCTTCCTTTGGTGTGGACTGAGAAGGTTGGCCATAGGTACAAGGAGATGGTGGCATGGTTGCCACATTTAGAGCTGTACACATCTCGTATTGACTACAACCCTTATCTATGATCTTGACCTTGGTGATTGTGGATTAAAAGGTGGAGGATGGGATGGATGATGTGGTGGATGATGGATTAGAATATGAATTGGAAGATGATTCCTGAGGTGCCCCCACTTCAACTCCTAGACAATAGTGGGAGTGGGGGAAGGAAGCTTCTAAAGCATGACAATATTCAAAGGGTTGTGGATCAACATTATGGTTGCTTCCATCCCATTGAATGGGAATTTTAGGCATTGATGGTAAGTGGACAAAACAACCTGCATGGCATGGATCCATGGGCAGCCAAGGAGAAGGTTGTATGGGAGGTCCAAATCAAGAACATGGCATGTGGTGTATTGCACAATAGGGCCAACCTAAATAGGAAGACAAATGATTCCTTCAGAGTCTCTTTCTACATTGTTATAAGATTTGATGGTGATAGTTTGATTATTCAAGTTAGCGTGGGTATATCCTACCTATTTTTTGAACTTTAGTGCACAAAGGTTGAGGGAAGAGCCATTATTTACCAGGACCCTTTTCACTTTATGATGAGCTACGAGGACCTCGATGTGAAGGGGACAATAATGGTTTGAATCGATGGATGGCATATATCATTTTGACTAAAGCCCAGCTGATATGTGGATGGCATATGTCCTACTAAGGCTTGAAATTGAGTAGGATCTATATCATTAGGCATGTGAGTATCCTAAAGAGATTTGGTGAGGATTTATTAATGGATAGGGGAAGACTTAAGAAAATCGAGGAGGGATATTTGAGCGGGATTCTTTCCAAGGTGATTAAGAATATTATATCGAGAGCTCACGAGAGTTGGATGGGATGATGTGGAGGGTCCAAGAATGGATATGAGGATGTGATAGGTTGTAACATCACATTGCAAGTCCTTTCCTTTAACATGAATCATGGATACACGAGGCTCTACCTAGCTAATGCACATGACTATACCATCATAGTTATAGGGTACATTCTTATAGTTGATATTATTCATGTTGTTATTTTGATTGTTATTGTTGTCAGACCTGAGATTAGAATTGGATGTACTAGCACCCTGATTGTGCTTAAATTGGAAAGCATTTTGATATATTTGCAGTTGGGCATTGGATGATGTCACCTAATTAGCATCCACTACTATATCTCCTAGATCTATAAGATCTTGGATATACGTTTTAAGTCCCTGACACTTGTTAGTGGAACGACCTTTGATTTTGTGAAAATCACAGCACTCATTTTCTCTATACTAGGTAGGCTTTGGTTTGGACTTGTTAAAAGGCTTAGTCATAGGATAAGTGATTCGATAAATCACTTGAAGGAGCCTATTGAAGAAAATACTTAAGGATTCTCCCAAAGGAGTGAATGAGGGTTTATTGTTCCCTTGATTCTATTGATTGAACTGTTGGGGAGGACGTGGTGCCCCCTTTGGCACTGATATGATGCTAAAGACTGATGGTTGATTGGGGACGTATTGCGACCTTTGTGAGGTATTGGCTACTTGGACATGCTTAGTATCGGTGACACCATCATTGACAACATTATTGTTTTTATTCTAGTAGTAGGGATTGTCTCCAGATGACTTACCCTTGTCTGGATTGTAAATTTTGACTTGTCCCTTAGCATTGAGCGCCATCTCAATGATAGTACCTTTTTCTATGACCTTTGAAAAGGTTGTGACACAATGAAGGTTGAGATTATGTGCCATAAATGGATGGGAATTTTGAACAAAAATGGTCACCATGTCCTTCTCACTAAGATGGGATTTTAGATGACTAGCCAAGGTGTGCCACCTTTGTAGGAAGCTTGCAAAATTTTCTCCCTCACATTGTTTTTCTTTTAGAAGATCTAAGATATCGATGTCCTTCTCCAAGTTGAAGGAGAAGTGTGCAAACAATTTCTCTAAAAGATTTGCAAAAGAAGAAATTGACCGCCTTTGGAAGACCCATAAACCAATCTAGAGCTACCCCTGTGAGGCTCCTAGGGAATAACTGCAAGAGATAATTGTTGTTGTGTAGGAATTCTTGGCAGTGTGTGTAGAATTCCTGGGTATGGTTCTTTAGGTCCTTGGTTCCTTTTTATTTGTCAAACTTTGGAATTTAAAAATGCTTAGGAAAAGGAACAAGCAAAATTGAGGGATCAAACAGATAGGGGAAAATCTCTTTAAACTTGAAAGACTTTTTGGAGGTCCCTACTTGCAAGTCTTGTAACGCGACTTTTATCTCTTCCTAGTCCTTATTAACTGGTGTGGATGACGAAGGATTGGTCGGATTGGATTGGTTATAAGGAACATATTGCTAATATGATGTGGATGGAGTTGTGATGGTTTGATCATGTGATGGTGGAGGTGGATATGAAGAGGCCTGCTGATATTGATTGGGGTATGTGGATTGGGGACTAGCATAGGATTGTTGATAAGATGGTGGGGCTTGATAATACGAGGTAGAGGCACCCTATTGATATGATGGTTGGGCTTGATAATAGGAGGTGGAGGGACCTTGTTGATATTATGGCTACTATTGAGAGGAATACATATTGGATGAGTAATTATAAGTAGTAGATGGTTGTTGGGAAACATATGGAGGTTGTTGTGGATTGGATTGCTGGTAATAAGGTTTTTGTTCAATTGTTTAGGATTTGTGTAAGAAAGTTGCTATTGGGATTGTTAGGGGTTGTGATAAGGATAACTGGGATTAGGATTAGATGGGGTAGCATATGCGGTATACGTGCTTTGTGGGTGATACAGGTATTGAGAAGCAGGGTTACCTAGCGTTTGTTGGAAAGATTGATGTGTTTGTGTTGGGACTTGTGTATGATGAGGTAGTTGTTGATAAGATGGTGGTTGTTGATAAGGAGGTCGAGATGGGATTTGAGGTTGTTGAGGTACTTGCAATTGATGAGGAGGCAACTGATAAGATGATGTTGGCTGATGAGTAGGCATGTGTAGTTGTTGAGGAGTTTACAATGAGATACCTTACGACTGGTGTGGAGGTTGTTTCTGATGTTGTGAAGTAACCTGTGCTTGATCTGGGGGTTGCAAGGGAATTGGGATATGTTGCAAAGGTTGAGATGGAGGTTGTTGTGATGTCTGCTAGTGAGGTAGTTGCGATGGCAGTACCTACTACGGGTTACCCTAAGGCTGATGCAAGGATGGGTTATTTCCTTGAGGTAGTTATTGACATGTGAATGGAGGTGGCAGTAAATTGGATACAAGTGTAGATCTAGGAGGTGGAGGTGGTGCAATGAAAGGATTTCCCCTAGTATTTCCTGGTAGTTGACCTAGTTGGTTAGGTGAAAGAGGTGGTGCAAATGGTATGGGAGTTGAGGTTTGTGGGATGTTCATGCTTGGAAGATTGGGAAGACCCTACGACATACCAAGACCAAGAGGATTGTTAGGATTGGGGCCTTGAGGAATGTTTAGATCAGGTGCTCCCATAACCAAAATTAGAACCTGAGGAGGTGGTACAGGGGGCACGACTTGATAAAGGACAACATTTCCAAATCTAGGTTGATACCAACCCTCTTGCAGTGGATCCTTAGGGATGTATGAATTTCCTAGATTGTTCTATGAATTTTGAGGGTCTTGCGACACCAGGGGTGCATGAGGTGTGATATTGACATATTTGGATAAGTCAAACCCTGACGGTGGCTTGACGCCCTTCAAGAGCAATGTGGTGAGGATCTTATCCCCACACTCATTAAGGAGATGATTCATCATTTGGAAATTGATAGGATTATTAAGATATTCATCCATTGTGACCTCAGGTTGGTTGACCATGCTCTCGTCAACAAGAGGCGACGTAGTGTGGATTTTAGTATTGGACTGCAATGAGCCACTGTTGGTGGGATCCTGAGGAATATGAGGATGAGTACTTGGGATTGTTGTTCTACCATGAGTTTATTTGCTTGTGATTAGGTGGTAACAGGCATGAAAATGTAAAACTACTAGGTGGACTAAGATGACACTACGCTCTAAGATGCTCTTAAATAAATGACCTAGATGATGACTAAATGATTGATTGGATTGGATATTTGATGGGATTCAATTCAATTAAATTGATTTATGGGATGAGATGATTGACAGGATTGGATTGGATGATGAGGTTGGCTTTGAACAAAGTTTAGAGGTTTAACTAGATGATGTAGGATGCTGACGATCGAATTAGCTAATGAAAAAGGATGATTATGACACTGAATCTACCTCAAGATGGAAGTAGATTGATTGGACCATGGATGATTACTAACTCGAGATGGATAAAAATCCTAAGAAAGTGTGAAGGATGATTATAAGGGTCAGACACCTAAGCCAACTTGGATAAAAACCTCTAAAACAAAGTCTAGGGGATTGGGACTGATAAACCGACGATGAATATGAAATCTAGGGATTCTCTAAGGTACGCCTATATGATTTGATTAATGAAATGATGACTTTTGAAAATTGTAGATGGACTAAAGTGACAATTACGGGCGGACGGATGGTGATAAAAAAATTTCAATCGTGGCAACGGACTCAAAAAGTGACAAGATTTTAGTGACCCAAAGGATTAACTCTCAGGAGTTTTGTATGGATAACGCATGCGCCTTTATGTTTGACATGATAGACATAATCGCCTATCTATCAAGCAGGATTGCCTCTATCTTGGGATGTACACACACAATCAAAATCACCTATCAGGGGATAATAAATTTGCCTATTTCCTTAGTTGTATGGATGGAGAACGAAGATGCCTAAAATGGGATTGCCTATTGGAAACATAGATTTTCCTATGACCTAAATTGTATGAATGAGGATGATACAGGTGAACATGGATTTGCCCCTGTGGACAGTAGGTTTTCCTATTCTAGGGAGTGTATGGATAGGGAATACTCAGACGAGACATGGGATCGCCCCTGCAGACAATAGGTTCGCCTAAGAAACAAACAAGATCACCTACTCTAGGGGAAATTGGGTGAACTTGAAAGACTCAGACTAAACAAAAACTTTCTATGGGATGGACAAACTCACCTATTCAGGGAACTGGTGGACACGGGGTCGCCTATCCAAGGGACCTGCAACAAAATTTTCCCTTGACAAGGACAAATTCACCTAAAGGATGACCTAGACTAGACTCAAGAATGAAAACACCCCTTTATAGGGCATGATTTCCTATCCACAATGCAAATTTTCCTCTATGAGAAGAAAATTCACCATTGAGGGTAGGGGTAGACTATCACAAAGGACAAAAATCATGATAAACAATAGAAAGAAAGGTTGGAATGACTCATACTAATAATAAGCACTAGCACCACACAAAGAAACCAGGCAACATAATCCTAGAATTAGTATGATGGGTTGAAAAATTGATGTAGGCCCACCACCTTGGGTAGACAAACCAAGGTTAATACTTTGTGATATCGGGGTGGTTCTCTAGATCATCCTTTCTCATGAAGGTGGATAGCTAGTGATTCAATGGCATAGGGTCTTCAACAGACACCATGGGCTCACCTTCATGCTCTCTATCAGAGACTATTGTAGTCCACCACAAGGATTTCTATCTCAAGCCAAGGGAGTATGTGATGAGTAACTCTGGGGTACGGTGCACATTCCTTGCACTACACCAAGCTGCGGCTGAAACACAGGTCTCTATCTAAGTTATAACAATCTATCTCTTGCATTCTTGATATACGCTAGGTATGTGAGGCACAACCATGAACACCAGCCCATCAAAAGTATGGGTTAGGAGCCCCAACGAGGTACTAGAAACTTAGACCAAGACTACACATCTTATCTAGGTATCACCCTAGCTTTGATGCTTTACTAGATAGGACATGACTGAATTGGGGTACAACTTTAGTTCTCCCCCCTTTATATACCCCACTAGTAAAATTTGGTTTGGATCGTCCCCCAGGTGATGAAATCCCAGGCAGATCCCACTAAGGGAAGGAAATACTAGATGCTTCGGCTGGTCCCCAGGCTCGCACATAGCATAAGAGGAGAGCTTAGACGCACTAGCATTTCTTGGGTAGACTAGACTGGACTAGAACAAGTTGCGATTTCTCATCACCTAGGATCACCAAAATGTGCAAGGGGAGTGGATACATCAACAAATTTCTCCCAAGCACAACAAACAAGGTTAATTGACCCTTTAATTAAGCTACATGTGCCTAAATTAGTGTGAAAATCAACAGAACAGAGCTAACTAATGGGTCTTCGATCGATCATCCTGCAGAAAATAGATTAGTAATTTTAACCACCGGTCTTCATCAAACGTGGAAAAATGCTACACAAATCATTAGTAAAATACCACAGTCATCAATGAACAAGTTAGCTAGTCAGTACTCAAAATCGAAATCAAATTTTATCTCAAATTGAAAAATTACGGGTTCTAGATAATTACCAATTCGCCTTTGTGCTAGGAAAATTTGTCTATGTTTGTAGGTTAGGATCACCTATTTGGGAGAATAAGAGAAGTCATAGTCACTTGTTAAAGTGGATGGGCATATTCGATCCCACCTCTACAATCAACATTGTCACCGATTCCTGGGTAGCTCTCTGCATACTCGCCTTTGTATCACATGACCTCTCTTGTAGCTTCAAGTCTGCCCTTTTCTTAGATGGGAGGGATCGTGTTCACCTATGTTTGATGCAAGTTCACCTCTATAACTAGAAAAATTTCCCCTCAGGGGTGGATTCATCCCTGCGTGTAAAATATGAACCTACAAAATCTTAAACAACAAACAATAAAAGCAAACCCATGACATGGGTCCCA
This sequence comes from Sequoia sempervirens, assembly GCA_007258455.2. Classification (NCBI taxonomy): domain Eukaryota; kingdom Viridiplantae; phylum Streptophyta; class Pinopsida; order Cupressales; family Cupressaceae; genus Sequoia; species Sequoia sempervirens. The sequence continues at coordinate 318,314,896 of VDFB02000003.1, read as the reverse complement.
CCAGGCATTCTAGTAATGTGGTGCAAGTGAATTCTAACCTAAGAATGCAAAACAACAAAAATGCAAGGTGGAAAACACAAAAAAAACACTCAAGATTGGCCTAGTTGAGTCTAAACAAAACACAATAAATTGAAACTTTTTTACCTTGTTTAGATGTTGGTCTTGGTTGGCCCTTGAAATTACATGGTATGTGTGCTCCTTGATGGTGAAATAGCTCAAATGATGCTCTAAATGATGCTAAGATGAAGGTGAATGCAATGGAGGTTGTAGGTAGTTGAATGGATGCAAAATGAGAGCTCTATGATGCTGCAACAATGGTGGATGTTGGATTGCTTAGTGTGTGCTAGATTGCTTAGAAGTGTGCTTAGTTGATTGCAAAAGTTGATTGATTCCAAATGAGGGTGAATTCCACCAATTTTAGGGAAGATGCCTCTAAACAATGGAGGGCTAGGATCAAGCCAAGATGGAAAAGATCAAGTGCTAGGGTGAGTTAAGAACTCACAAGCCCTCACATCTTGACATGTGGCAGGTGATATGGAAAGAGGAGATGATATGAACATGACATGGAGGTACTACATAGTACCTTGGTATTTAAAAAAGATCTTGTCATAAAGGAGGTCCTTGTCCACATGTGGGTGAGAGGACATGTGAGGAATTAAAAATTCCTCAAATATCCACATGGGGATGAGAGAAAAAATTTAAAATTCTTTGAAATCAATTGAGAAAATAAAAGTGAATTAAAAATTCACATAGGGAAGGGGTTGCCTTCTCCAAAAGGATAAATCATTTAAGGTAGTTGACTTAGGACACATGCCATAAATGGAATGGGGATTAGGTTGACCTAATTAAGTGATTGAGGTTGTGCAAATGCATGATTAGACAAATTAATGAGAAATTAGAGGCAAGTGGGGGATTATGGAGGATGTGACCCTTATGATGATTAGGGGTGTGCACATCATAATCATATATTAATTAAATTTACATAGATTGGAGAGGATTATGGAGGATGTGACATTTGGAGAGAGAAAAAATGAATTAAATTCATAAAAGCCAAAGTGACTAAATTAAATAAATTGGGATATTTATTTAATTTAGAGAGGAAAGGCGATAAGGTATTTAATTGATTTATTAAATACCTTAGGAGACATTAGATTGTAGGAAAATATTAATCAAATAATAAATTATTTAATTAATACGGATGAGGGATGTGAGACAAAGGAATACACTTGGGGTGAATTTGACCATATGGGAGTGGTCAAATTCAGGTGTCTACAACAGTCATCAATGCCCTAGATGTAGCACTTGGATCACTAGTTTGACTCCTATTTTCAATACAATTCAATGCTTCTTGCAAGTTTTCAACAATTTCTTTTTTTAATGAACTTGATGACTTTTTCCTATTATCAACCCATAACAACTCCAAAATAGGGTTCATTTCTTTTCACCTAAATAACTTTGCAAACAATTGTGCTCTTCCAATTAGAGATTTTTCTTCAAAAATTCATCCCATATTCTTTTAGAGTGTAATTTTACTATGCTTTTAGATAACATCTCTTTAGATGAAATATTATTGAAAAGAGAATTCTCATCCATCTCCATTATATTTTCCATACCATAGAAAAAATTTCTATTACTAGGTTCAATTTGTTCTTGTACTTGTACACCATCTTGGTCATCAATAATTTCCATGGGTTGTTCTTGAGTAGATGTTCTTTCATTCACTTTTCTCTTCTTCTCTCTTTCTCAATCATGCTTCCTCTTCCTAGTCCTTTGAATCTCCATCACAAATTGCACTCAAATTTGAATTCACCTGCATATAAATGTACACACATGCTTTCAATGAATGTTGTTAGTATTGCATAAATATAACACTAAATATTGTTCATTTGTTAAAGCCAAAGTAAAATAAAAAGCAAAAGAAATTATAACATTGGTTTTCAAAACATAATGAGCTCGTATAAATACTATAAGCACTCTATAACCTCAAGCATCATCTAAAATTCATATATAGGGAAAATTCATGTGTACACAACATGTAAGAAATAACTAACATGAGCCACACACTAGATTATTGTCTAGTATCTTTGTATTGATATAAAAAAACTAACACAAACATTTAAATAAAAATAAAGAAAAGACAAACAAAATAGGTATTAACTAATGATATTGAAAGAATTCAAGTCCCCAAGAAGATTACAACCATTTATTATCATCATACTCAAATTTTGAATTTGTTTGAACTCAAATATAAGGGTCCTACATTACTTATGTTATATTTCCCTAGTGATATATAGGATGATAAGGTTCATCAATTAAAATTTATTTAAATACATGTATAAACTGTATAATAAAGGTTCATCAATTAAAATTTCTTTAAATACATAAATTATAAACATAATGTTTGCATATCTAGTATATATCACTTGAAAATATTTAGCATATAACTAGATGTACACTAGATCATGATATCACTTACTATCACCACTAAATGCATCAATATGTGGATCTTTTTAATAAAATGGGTGCCATAAAACATAGAAAGAGAAACATCATGCTCGATATACCTCAATGTGTAGATCACTAGCTCATATTATAAATTTGACAAGACATTCAAGCTCATAATTTTCAATATCACATGTGATAAGGAGATCCAATTAGATCATTATTAAAAATGCATGCTATGGAGATCCTTGAACTACAAAAATAGTTTAAAGACAAAGAAGGGGTAAATTAAATTACACATGTATCACAACCCTTTATGTATTCAAAGAGGGGGTATTGTTACATGTATCATGTACATCAACCCTTAAAGTGTATTCAAAGAAGACAACCTATTATTTAGCATTGGATTTAGATAGCACACGAGATAAAAAATAATGTGTTCACAAGAAATATAAACTAGATCTAATATCTTGAGAATCACATGATGAAGAATCTAGCAATGAGGAACTCTAGAGGATACAAGAAAAAGGGAATCTAAACTTGCACAAGTAGTTCAAGAATGTATAATGTAGGGTATGTGAAATTATGTATGAATAAAACTTGGGATAACAAAGGAAATTTGGGTTAAACCTTAATTTTAGAGGAAGATAGTACACACACCATAAAAGGATAACAAGTACATGATTTTTATTGGTTATAGGGCATGAAGAAGTTAGAAAAGCATGCAAGTATGGATTTCCAAGAAGGAGACTTGATCTCAAAGTATAATGTACATAATCAATTCAAGTGAACCTAAGATGTGCCAACCTAATGCAATAACATGGGAAAACTTGGGCATGCATAAGGTTTGGAAAGGTCTAGTCAATTTTTGATGATAAAATATAGATGGAAAAGGTAGTCACATGTGAAGGAGAGGATCTATCGAAAGGAATCAACATTATTTTCAATAAAATCCAATTGAGTGAGTGGGCATGGGAATAAAAGAGAATGCAAGAATATCCTCAACAAAGAAGTGATGAAGGAGAATTGAACAAATAAGTGCTACAAGAACTATTGTAACCTAAGAAAATTTTACTAACATAGAGGAAGTTCTACCTAAAGAAGGTATAAAGGTGTCCACAAAATACATCAAAGAGAAAAAAGGTATATATAAGTGAAGTTTTCAAACCCTAGTAAAAGAGGTTGGACAAAGGAAGGAGTAACAATGGAGAAGAAGGTCAAAGAGGAGAAAACACCATAACCTAATAACCCTAGTTATCAACCATATTCAAATGAAAAATAGTGAAAACTAACTTCAAATGCACCCATGAAAAGAGTGGCATAATCAATTATAAGTTGAAGGTCAACATACCTTAAAAATAACTCTTCTTTTGTCAAAGTATGTCTTCCTTTATTGAAATACGTCTTCTTTTGTCAAAATAAGTCTTCATTTGTTGAAATAAGTCTTCTTTTGTTGAAATAAGTCTTCTCTTTTATTTTCTTGAATTTCCTTGAATTGATTTTTTTTTAAAATATATATTCATATGGATGGTTTTATTCCTAACATATTTTTGTTGATCACCTGTCACCTGAGCATGTTTTGGTCCAGATAGAAACTTTCTCAGTTGAAAATGGTTTGAACGAAAATATCTAGTTGGCATCCTACTTGGTAGCCAGCTCAGCTTTTTTCAGAGTTTTCTAAAACTTTCAACTTCAATAGAGTATTTCTTCACTCATAATTACTTTTTAAAAAAGAAGAAAAATACCCTTTTGTAAAGCGTGGAGTGGTGAATTCAAATATGTAACTTTTTTTAATTTTGATTAGTTTTAATATATTTTATTTTTAAAATAATGCAAATAGGTTTTTTAAAGTTAAAAAAGAGTCTGATTAGAAATTTTGAAAAATAGTAAAACATATTATTATTTTTTGAAAAATATATGGTGCACTAGAGGAGAGAGTCCTCTTCAAATGTTTTTTTTTTTGAAAATGATTACAAAAATAGACAATAGTTGACGTCAAATGAAAACTATAAAATTCTAACAAGTTTGACTTTAAAAGATTATCACGAGAAAAATACACATCAAAATTTGATTTTTTTCCATGCACTAGATTTTTTTTTTTTTTGGCAAAAGACAAACACTGATATTTATATTAAATCACAAAGAGTAAATACATAAAGAGTATATGGAGTGCCTAGCATAATACAAAATATTTTCAGTCTGCGTCTAATTTTTAGTTCAGCTGCTCGTTTGACAAAAACAACTTTAAACATATTAGAAAGCCAATAATTACAAGTTGTCAAGAGTCATAAAGATGTTCAATATTCCTTCTTTAAAATGAATCAACTTGCAGGCAAGAACATTATGCGTATTTGGAGGAAAATTTTTAGGGGAAAATAAAGTTTTTTTCAATTTGTTTCTTGCCATCAACTGAATGTCACTTTTTCCTGAAATTTTCAACATTCCAAATCTATTCTTAAATTGATAAAAAAATAATGAAAACAATTTTAAAAAATTTGAAAAATTACAAGAATAAACTTCATCAAGAGTTCTACATTTCATTAGTTTACATCATTTTGAAATTCAAAACATAAAGACCACTTTTATATGGTTGAAGTTCAATTTTTTTTGCTGTTGGTCGATTCCTTTATAAAGTGTGACACATGTTTGTGCTTTTACCGAGTAGTCTTCTTCCTCATTAGTGTAAACACTCTTATGTTTCATTTGACTTTTATTCCTTCTCTGAAGTGATTTCTTTCTGTAGACACTAAAAATTGTCCCAAGCTTGCAATTTCTAAATTCTCCATCATTTCCCCTTTTTTCTTTGATAATTAAATAATTTTAATTATTTAATTATTTTCTAAAGTCATAATTCTTCTATTAATTAAATAATTTTAATTCTTTAATTAATTCATTTTTTATCTTTATTCCTCCTTGATTAATTAAATAAATTTTATTTATTTAATTATGTCACTAATTAAGTCCCCTTCTTTCTAAAATTAAATAAATTCTAATTTATTTAATTTTATCCACTTTCCACTATAATTAAGTAATTATTTTAATTATTTAATTATTCATTAGCCTTTTCTCTCATAAATTAAATAAATTTTATTTATTTAATTTGGTCCACTCTCTTGAATTTTGAATTAAATCATTATTTAATTCAAAATGATTCATTTGTCACATTCCTATAATTAAATAATTATTTTAATTATTTAATTATTCATTGGCCACCTAAATTAAATAATTTTTATTATTTAATTTCTCCTATCACCTCTTTATCTGTGCCAATCTTATCTTCCACATCAAATATTATCTCTTGACATCTCATTTAATCCTATCCCTTGATTGAATTATCTCATAATTCAATCTCAACCCTTCATCCTTATCATTTTCCCTAATTTTTCCCTAACCCTAGTCCATACCTCAACTTTCAATCTTGGCCATTGATTAAGACACCTTATTGGCATCCAATCTCAACCATTCATTCAAATTTTTATTTTCTATAAAAGACCTTACCCTTGTCATTTTCATTATCTACACATATTATGCAAGTACATGCTACTAGTGTGAGACAACAATCTTCAATATTTTGCTAGTCACTTGTCATAGGCTTATTATTGCACACTCAAATCTGAGGGAAATTATCATATTCAAGAAAAATGGAGAAGTGAATTGGAGGTGAATCAATGGTGGCATGAAGATTTGGTAATACTATTTTATGTTTTATGTCTTTATGGTCATTTGTACTTCATTGTTTATTAGGGTTTGATTTATATGCTTTATTGCATTAACCTTATATTTTTTGCCCTAATTACATTGGTGAACCTGACATATTGTGACAAATTTTGAGGAATTTTGAAGTTGGGTTCTTTTTGTTCAAGGTTTTGTTAGCTTTTTGTTGCAGGTTTTGCATCATTTTGGGATAAAACCCTAGTTTCCAAAGATTCAACCATATCTTTCAAACAACTTCGTATTTTTCACAAAAAAAAATTGATAGGTTGGGGACAATATCAAGAGCTTCTATTCCAAAAATCTTTTTTTTTGGAGCTGTTTTTAATTTTTTATAATTTGTTTGGTATGTTTCATGAAAAATCAATTTTGAGAGAAAATTAGAGAATTTTTTTGATTTCTTTATATTTTAGGAAATCTCTCTGAATTTCAATAGGGGTTTGTTCTTTATGTTTTAAATTTGGATAAAAAATAATTAGACAAAAATGGATCTTCAAAAATTAGAGTTTTACAAAGATTTTCTTATATCTCACAAATGGTTACAAATCTTTTCACAAAATTGTTTTTGTAGATTTGGGATTATGTCAGACACCTTTAGTAAAATAATCAAAAAATTTGGACCTGTTTTGTATTTTTTATAAAAAAATTTATGATTTTTCATAAAAAAATAATATTGGGTGCAAAACAACAAATTTTTTGGATTTCTTTACATTTTTTGGAATCTCTAAAATTTTTAGTAAGGGTTTATTCTCTGTGTTTTTATTTTTTACGCAAAAGATATTTCCAAAAATCAGATTTGTCTTGACTAGCTAACCCTCTAATATTAGTGATCAATTATCTTGTTAGGGTTTTGGATTTGTTGTTGGTTTTATGAATGTACAGAAAAATAAACACTTCAAAAGACACATTGGATCAAGTGGACAGAAAAACTGGAGCTAAAGAAAGTCTAGGTGCACACATTCCATCTTTCATCTCTAATCATTGCTTGTCAACACAGTTCAATTTGGGGCTTTAAAATGAACATCTTGTTTGTAATCACACTTTGAAATTGGGCTTAAAAAGAACCATTGTATTCCATCACACATTTTGGCTTTGGGATAAAAAGAATAAGTTCTTCCATTATTTTCTTACACACATTTCATTTCTAAAGGAAAATTAGCAACTACGAGTGTGAATCAAGTGTGTGTGTCCTCCAAAACACCTCACTTGGTTCGATTTTGTAATACCCTTCTTAGGAGGCCTGCTTGGAGCACACACCCCTCCAAGGGATGACCTTAATCCAGGTGTGAATCCAAAGACACACCTCTTTGGGAGTTGAAATCTTGTCACTCTTGGCTAAGCCCCAAAGAACTTTATACCTTTGGGAAGTGAAGGTGAAGGGTGGGTTACCCCTTTCTCCCGAATGTGTGGTAGGATTTTTCTTTCAAATCATCCCTAGTCAACCTTGTGCATCCTAGCTTAAGACCATTGGCCAATCTCTTCACTTGAATAATTGCTAGGATTCTTCTTGTGCTTGGAAGTGTCTTCTTATCATAATCATTTGTATTACTTCTTGCATCAAATATTGTCTTACATGTGTGAATGTGTATTCAAGATTGAAATCTTAATTAAGTGAGAAAAATCAAAAATCAAAATAAAAAGAAAAAATTAAAATTAAAAAATCCAAAGAAAATAAAAATATTTCAAAAACAAACAAATCTAGGTGTTCTCCAAGTCAAGTTATCCACATTATCTCCAATTCAAACTTCTAATCCTCATTTTCATCCTAGCCTTTGCATTGTCATTTAGAGTTCACGATCATGTCCTCAACTCACATTGATATGCTTGCTAGTCAAATTGAATACCAATCGCTCTATAATAGACAATACCAACAAGCCATGGACTTCAAAAGACAATTCATGCAATCCAAATCTCAATTCCTTTCCTACCAACAATCCATAAGTCCTAGTCATTCAACCATCTACCCTTACTATCAAGAGTCCCTTAGCCCCATTCATGCCATAAATACACAACCAACGACCACTTATTGTCCTTATCCTAACCTTGATAAGGGAAACCAACCATCCACTAATCCCTTACAAGTCTCCATGTCCAATCCTAGTCCTTCCTCCACTAACCCCTTACAGGTCTCCACATCCTATCCTAGTCCTTCATCCACTAATCCTTTTCAAGCCACTCCGTCCCAACATACATTTAGTCATGCAAATTCTATCCTTGTCCAAAGTCACATTTCATTGCCTAAATTTGAGGATACATGTCAAGATGAAAACCCAAGGCATGACACCATAGCTTCACCTTCATATCAAGATCAAAGTAGCCCATCCCATGACCCCATCCTTAAATCCATTCAAGAAGTCCTTCTAAATAACAATGGCATCCAAAATACACCTATCCTTGATTCCATTCCTAGTCATGCCAACCAAGATAATCCCATCTTTGACCAAGACACTACCATTGATCAAGAAACCCAAAACAATCCACTCATCGACCTTCATGCCATTCATGATAAAATCTTTGAAGTCAATCCTATTCAAGTACCAAACACATTCATTTCCCAAAATGAGACACTTGCCTTCATGGGACACATAGATAATCTTCCTCTAAAACAAGATTCTCCTACTCTTGATATATTTGCAAACGATCAAGCTATAGTTGAATTCACTAGACTCTTTGACAATCACCATAAAGATGACTTTGAGATTAACTTGGAAGCGCTAGTAGAATCATCTGAATCTAACATCTACAAAATCAAACCAAAGATATCCAACATGTCAATGAAGCTATGATGTCTTATCAACTAGGATCATATGTCTTTGTCAAAGCAGGCTTTCTCATAGATGAGAAAATTTCGAGTAACAATTTCCACATACAGAATGATGGGTTAGCATCTTGCTTCCGAAATGATAAAAACCCCATTGCAAATAGAATTTGTCAGAACATGCAATATCAAGGAAAAGGACTAGGCATATACAAGCAAGGCATTCGAGAACCAATAAAATTTTATGAAAATCCTAGACATCAAGGTCTTGGCTATTCCTTAGTCAGAGAATCTAATGATGTTAGTGGTACCTCCTTATTATTGGGGGCAACTTTATTTGATACAAGCATCAAAATAGGGGCCATGAGTAATCCTTGCAATAATATTGTTTCCAACACTCCTTCCATCCATACCATAAACCGTCATTCCCAATGTCCTAAACCTTCCATTTGGAACCAACAAAAAAAAAATTCTTACAAGTAAAAAGTTCAAAATCAAATGTCAAAGGCCATTGAATCAAACAAAAATCCAAGTGGACAAATGAAGTTAAAAGGGATCCCAAAGAAAAATCAATCAAGCAAAGAAAATGTTTCAAATCTAAAAGTCAATCAAAATGAAGAGCCACAAGAAAAGAAGAATTCCACATATAATAATTTTCCACCCCCTTCAAAATGGTCATCAAACAAGGCATCTAAAAGTGTTGGTTCCAAATGCTATCCCAATCAAAATTCCAAACTCTATCACCCACCCTCCCAAGTTTGGAAAATAAAATGTGATTAATCCAAATGTCCAAACAACCCTTCCACATCTACCATCATTCGTCATAATCCTGCATCTCACCTAAAGTCCAAAAATTCCATGTCACAAATCCATCACATCTTGGTTTTTTATCACAAGGACCCTCATGGCACTCTATCGTGATGTGCGTATTTTAATAAGGCCAACTCTAGTATCAGAAAGGACCACAATGACATCAATCATTTGTATGCAAGCACTATGATCCTGACAAGGAAACTACTTCATAAAGGTCATTATTGGCATATCATGACACCAGTCTCTATGTTAGCACCGTCAGTGGATTCAGGACATTCAATGGTCAACTAAGGCATCAAGACCATCCAAAAAATACAAAACAAAAAAGAGTCAAGAAAATAGTAAAGATAAAAATTTCATCCAATAGTGAAAACTGTTAGAGTAATAAGTTGTTTTACTTAATTAATTTAATCATATCGGTTAATTAATTAAGTCATTTATCACTCTAGTTACTTAAGCTAAACTTAGGCACATTAATAATTAATTATTATTAATTATTAAGTGTGCACACTAGGGTTTCCCTTTTTAGGGTTTGTTGATCTCCTTTCATAAGGATTGATCTCATTTGTAATTATAAACGAGAGAATATCTGTAGCTTTCTAACTTCTTGAAAGTTTCTCTCTTCTGTAACTTTTTCTTGTTGAAGTTAATTGCATACATTTGTTTGCAGATCTCTTGTGTAGAAGGTGTTTTGTTTGTTGTTTGATCCTGTGGCTCGTGGTTTGTGCTTGTTTCACAATTCCAACATGGTATCAGAGCGTGGATTCAACAAACCCCTTCTCGATTTATGAGGTTTTCTTCTTCAACAAGGGTTGCAGGTTTAGATCTGAATCTCCTTTGCTTATTTTGTAAATTTTGGAGGTGGGCATATTTCAAAGCATTTCTGGTGTGATCAGACCTCTCCATTGAATCCAGAGCTGCGGAATAGTCCAGATCAACCTTTGTTTCGTCAAATTTGGCTTCCGTTTGTCAGATCTGTGAAGGTTTGAAGGAAAAGGTTTTTTTTGCCAGATCCAGGGGGTGCTTGATTTTTCGGAGCATCTTGAGCACAAACGGACCTCACCGTTGCATCCGGAGCGCCCAAAAACCTAAAGATCGACTGTAAACTCGCCTATACTTGGAGCAGTTGATTTCAGAGGCAAATTTTTTGCTCAAACCCCGTACGGCCTCGCTTGCACGCAGTTCGAGGTGAAAAAAATCGTTTGATTTTTTCTGCAATTTTTTTTTAAAAAAAAAAATCAATTTCAAAAATATATTAAAAAATCGCAGTTTTTGAAAAAGCTTTTAAAAGCAAAAAGTGTTTTTTTGGGTACCGTAGGGTACCTTACCCTGCGGGCCCCGTACCGTCCACCGGCGGGTCCATTAATGGTACCCGCAGGGTAGCTGCTACGCAGGCCCTGCGGGCCCATTAATGTTGTCGGTCGGCGGCTTTGAAGCCACCGACGGTGGCTTTCAAAGTCACCGGCGGTGGCTTTCAAAAGTCATCGGCGGCTTTTTTTTATGATTTTCTTAAAAAAAAAATCAATCTATGTTTTTTTTATATATTTTTTAAAAAAATATATATATATGTATGTAAAAAAAAATTTATTGTTTTTTTTATAAAAAACCAAATTTTCTGTAATAAGGCTGAATTGTGCAAACGCAGTGACGGGCGTTTGACCGTCAATTTTATGCTCAGTTTTGCTGTGACGGTCGTGTGGGCGTCAAATTTAATGCCGTGACTATTTTTTTGTCAATTTGGAGCTGTTTTCTTCTGGAGGTCATAACTTTCGCCCACGGTGTCGAAATCGAGCAAACGAAATATCATCAGAAAGAGGACTCAAAGTACTTTCCAGTGGTGCGGTATATTTTGGATATTTTTTCTCAGGTTCCTGTTATTTCCAATTAAAGTCAGATCTTCTTTTCCAGAGTTGCCTTCAGTATTTTTGGCATAACTTTTGCATACAATGTCGAAAATGGGCAAACGAGATATCATCAGAAAGCTATTTCTAAGCTCTTCATAGTGGTGCAGGTGGTTTCCAAATTTTTTTTTTTTGGTTTTTTCCAGAAATCTTTCATTTTCAGCATGTTGTCCTATTTGGACATTGTAGACATTATGGGCTCACATTGCATGTATTTCTCTTTTGTAAACGCACTAAGATAAAGTGCCTCAGCATTGTATGTGTTGTATTGGGTTTCTTTCACATCAATTTGTGCCATATTTTGTACTCGCATTGTATTATAAAGTGCCATGGGGGGTTGTGTAGTGCCTTTGTTTTGCCATCACACCTTTGTCCAGTGAGTGTCCCTCCACGACAACAGTGGATCCATATGATTCCAGCCTCATGTATGTGTGCTTTGTTTTGCACACCACTTTTTCAGTTGCAGGTGCTTTCTTGTGCACTTTCAGATGCTCTTGGTTCCTCTTCTTGCACTACTTTTTGGCATTTAGTTTCAGTGTACCTGTCACGCCTCTCCCTTTTCAGCATTATGAGGTGGTTTCTACTATTGGTGTTAATGCTTCTTTGGTTTCGCCTTGGAAGGAAACTTCCATTTCCTCAGTTGATCAGTGTTCTTCAGACTATTGGTACTTGTGCCATCTGTATCTTCGTTCCAGGTGTTTTCCTTTGTTTGCCATCTGATTCGAGTAGTGTCGTTGGGGGCACTCATGCAGATTGTTGTCTTCTTGATCCTGATCATCATATCTTCAAAGGAGGTTCTTCGGCACCATAGCAGTCATCTTTTGACAGAGTTTGCAGCTTTTCATGCTTCTGTGATGTTCTACATGTTCTTCTTTTTCAGGACATTTCCTTGATTTGGAGGCTTTTCAATCCTTCAATCACCTTTGATCTCTTTTTGGAGTAGAGTTTTGTTCCCACAAGGTTTTCTCTATTTCTCCACTTTATAGAGATCTTCTATTTGTACATGGGTACCTTTCTTGTCCTTGTTTGTCGAGACCCATCTTTGCTTTTATGCATCTTTTTCTTAGTGTTTTAGCTACTTCCTAAGTTTATCTTAAGGGGGGGTGTTAGAGTAATAAGTTGTTTTACTTAATTAATTTAATCATATCGGTTAATTAATTAAGTCACTTATCACTCTAGTTACTTAAGCTAAACTTAGGCACATTAATAATTAATTAATTATTAATTAATAAGTGTGCACACTAGGGTTTCCCTTTTTAGGGTTTGTTGATCTCCTTTCATAAGGATTGATCTCATTTGTAATTATAAACGAGAGAATATCTGTAGCTTTCTAACTTCTTGAAAGTTTCTCTCTTCTGTAACTTTTTCTTGTTGAAGTTAATTGCATACATTTGTTTGCAGATCTCTTGCGTAGAAGGTGTTTTGTTTGTTGTTTGATCCTGTGGCTCGTGGTTTGTTAAGTGTGCACACTAGGGTTTCCCTTTTTAGGGTTTGTTGATCTCCTTTCATAAGGATTGATCTCATTTGTAATTATAAACGAGAGAATATCTGTAGCTTTCTAACTTCTTGAAAGTTTCTCTCTTCTATAACTTTTTCTTGTTGAAGTTAATTGCATACATTTGTTTGCAGATCTCTTACGTAGAAGGTGTTTTGTTTGTTGTTTGATCCTGTGGCTCGTGGTTTGTTAAGTGTGCACACTAGGGTTTCCCTTTTTAGGGTTTGTTGATCTCCTTTCATAAGGATTGATCTCATTTGTAATTATAAATGAGAGAATATCTATAGCTTTCTAACTTCTTGAAAGTTTCTCTCTTCTGTAACTTTTTCTTGTTGAAGTTAATTGCATACATTTGTTTGCAGATCTCTTGCGTAGAAGGTGTTTTTTTTGTTGTTTGATCCTGTGGCTCGTGGTTTGTGCTTGTTTCACAATTCCAACAAAAACCATTTTATGGTGATTTGGATAAGTACCATGATGAAAACCTAGAGAAAAAGCATCATGTGTAAGGACAATTATCTATGTGGACTATTACACTTGGGGGCAACTTGTCTCATCTCCCATACTCTTCCCATGACATTTCCTTATAACATTTCTATTTATCCATCTAAGCATTGGCCTTTCCATCCTTTGATCTTGATAACAATTGGTGTACAAACATAAAAGATGCTTTGGGAAACATCTTGACATGTCTATCCTTTGGTCATATACCTGTCATGAAACATAATGTCATTTCCTTCATAGCATTATCTAGACCTATATTAATCCTATGCGACATAGTCCTTGAAAGATCATATGACAATTCCTCTACTATAATGTCCCATATCTTTTATTAAATTCCACCTATCATCCTTTTATGTTTGTCACCTATTGTTGTATTCCCTTGTCAAATGGTCTAAGGATACTCTACCATTCCATTCAGTCTTGAAAAGATTTCATTCCAAATGCAACCCCCCATGTCAAACAACATCATCATCATCATCACCTATCAATTGGTATTCAGCTTGACTAGGAGCAAAATCATGTTTATCCTTGACATCATTCACATGCATAAAATTTAAAAAAGCCAAAAAAATCATAAAACTTCAAAAATCCAAAAAAATCATAAAATTTCAAAAAGACAAAAATCATAAAATGTCAAAAATCCCCAAAAAAATCATAAAAGTGAAAAATCCAAATAAATTGAAATGTCTGGAAAATGCAAAAAAAGTCCAAATAACTCTCAAAAATCCCAAAATCATGAGTCAACATTCGTCACATTAGTCAAATAAGGAAAACATAGTCGCATCGGTCAAATAACTCAAATAATGTCCATCTCATCAATAATTAGGTCACATCGGTCAAATAAGTTAGACAATGTCAATCTCCTCACAAAGTTAGCTTTTGTCAGACATAGTCACACTTGAACACAAGACAGTCCTCGAAACGTCCGCATTCAAATCGTGATCCAATAAACATTATAGTCCAATCGTTCATTAAGTTAAATTCAGACAACATAGTCTAGTTAGTCATCTAGTCACATTAGTCATATGGCCAAAACAATGTCAATCTTGTCATTTTATGGTCTCCTCCAAGATGTGTCTTTCTTGGACTTGGACCTCATCCAAATGTCATTTTCCTTTTCAGGATGTGTCCTTGACAATAGGCATCATCAAACTGTCAGATTATCAAATCATCAAAATTGTCGAAACTATCAAATTGTCAAACTATCAAACTATCATGCAATCAACCTTTGACAAACAAACATTGGCAAACATAATTGAATGGATTTTGATTTTTCTGGTCTATTTTATCTTTTTTTTTTGTTATTTTGTGTTTTGGTCATATTACTAACTACCTCGAGGATGTCCCATGAAGGATTTAGAGGTGCGATGACGTCTCATGAACCATTTTGTTTTTTCTTTGACTACTGTCTTTGTCTGCTACTGTCTATTTTGCAAGTGGATGACCTTGCACACCTTGGTCTATGTCATACCATGGTTTTTGTTGTCCATTTGTGTCATTTTACCACCCAATGATGATTAGTGCAGAGTCTTGTCTGCAAAATATGCATATTTAAAGTTGTCTCCACTAACATCCATATCCTCCACATTAACATTTCTTCTATGTTGCTTATCTATTTTCCTCT
Organism: Sequoia sempervirens; assembly: GCA_007258455.2. Taxonomy (NCBI): domain Eukaryota; kingdom Viridiplantae; phylum Streptophyta; class Pinopsida; order Cupressales; family Cupressaceae; genus Sequoia; species Sequoia sempervirens. Next base: position 318,299,651 of record VDFB02000003.1, on the reverse strand, counting down.
TATCCATTTAGAGAGCACACTCATGTTCTTTGAACCCACATGTCCTCTCAAGGGGGCATACCGGAACCCTCCTTATCATCCTTCCTCATCCTCTTTACACTGGGGCATGTTTTGACTAATTTTCTTTGTCACAACATGATAAACTGCATTGTATCAAAGAGGGGCAAAATGTAGACACTAAAAATTGTCCCAAGCTTGCGATTTCTAAATTCTCCATCATTTCCCCTTTTGTCTTTGATAATTAAATAATTTTAATTATTTAATTATTTTCTAAAGTCATAATTCTTCTATTAATTAAATAATTTTAATTATTTAATTAATTCATTTTTATCTTTATTCCTCCTTGATTAATTAAATAAATTTTATTTATTTAATTATGTCACTAATTAAGTCCCCTTCTTTCTAAAATTAAATAAATTCTAATTTATTTAATGTTTTCCACTATAATTAAATAATTATTTTAATTATTTAATTATTCATTAGCCTTTTCTCTCATAAATTAAATAAATTTTATTTATTTAATTTGGTCCACTCTCTTGAATGTTGAATTAAATCATTATTTAATTCAAAATGATTCCTTTGTCACATTCCTCTATAATTAAATAATTATTTTAATTATTTAATTATTCATTGGCCACCTAAATTAAATAATTTTTATTATTTAATTTCTCCTATCACCTCTTTATCCATGCCAATCTTATCTTCCATCTCAAATCTTATCTCTTGACATCTCATTTAATCCTATCCCTTGATTGAATTATCTCATAATTCAATCTCAACCCTTCATCCTTATCATTTGCCATAATTTTTCCCTAACCCTAGTCCATACCTCAACTTTCAATATTGGCCATTGATTAAGACACCTTATTGGCATCCAATCTCAACCATTCATTCAAATTTGTCTTTCTATAAAAGACCCTACCCTTGTCATTTTCATTATCTACACATATTATACAAGTACATGCTGCTAGTGTGAGACAACAATCTTCAATATTGTGCTAGTCACTTGTCATAGGCTTATTATTGCACACTCAAATATGAGGGAAATTATCACATTCAAGCAAAATGGAGAAGTGCAATGGAGGTGAATTAATGGTGGCATGAAGATTTGGTAATATTGTTTTATGCTTTATGTCTTTATGGTCATTTGTACTTCATTGTTTATTAGGGTTTGATTTATATGCTTTATTGCATTAACCTTAGATTTTTATCCTAATTACACTTTCCATACTTTTCCTCAACATTGTTAGAATTCTTATGGGGACACTTAGCCATAAAATATCCTACTTTACCGCAATTAAAGCACTTAAAAGGTAACTTTCTTTTGTACTTACTAGAACCTCTTTGTAACTTTTTGACAAAATTTTCTTCTTCTGAATCTGATCTAATATCAGAATCTTGATGAAACCTCATTCTTAGGTACTCTGAAAGCAACATCTTTCCTTATAGAATCTTCACTTTCCAATCTCATGTCAAAAGTAGTTAGAATTCCATGCAATCCAATCATCTTCAAAGCATTCATATCCTTAGCTTTTTCAATTGTAGAGACTTTATAATCAAACCTTCTAGGGAGAGATTTGAGTACCTTTTTCACAACAACATTTTCTTTCAGTTCTTCTCCAATACCTCAGAAAGAGTTGACAATATCATCAACCCAGAGTAGGAATGTAGCAATATTTTCACCTTCATGCTTTCAAACTGAGATCTAGGAATTTGCTTCTTGCCTCTTTGAATTTATCATCACCTTCATAGATGGTCTCCAATTAATCCCATATTTCCTTCGCTATTTTGCACTGTGTCACTTTCAAAAATGTAGAGTTAGTCAATCCACATAAAATAGCATTCCTTGCCTTAGCATTGGTTTCACAAGCCCTCTTCTAGCCTGATCCCTAGGAGGGGTTTTAGGAATCTCACATTCCTCTATCACTGACATCCAAATATCCATTCTAAGATCCATCAAGTAAGACTCCATCCTAAATTTCCAAAATACAAAATTAGATCCATCAAATAATGGTGCTTTATTTTCAAAGAATCCTTCTTGAGAAATTGAGTGTGCCATCCTAGAACTACCTTAAGATGTTAGGATTCTTCAAAGGAACTTTGATCTTATACCAATTGAAGGGCACAAAATCTATTGAGAGGGGTGAATTAGTAGATCTAATCAATTCAAAATTCTCAACTTCAACATAGAATATTAGATCATGCAACTTGAATCTTTACTCCTACACACCACATAAGAAAGTAAAACATAAATCATAAAGCACACAAGTGAACACAAAATATATGTAGAAACCCAAGATGGGAAGAAACACGGTGATAATAGATGCTTGGACCTACTACCCAAATCTAGCCTCACATTACATAAAATATACAAGTGAATTTTACACATTGAAGTAGGCACCAACCTGCCGAAGACACCAATCCCCTATTGTGCTTGTAGGAACCAACGTACTAGAGACACTAATCCCTAATAGAAACTGTAGACATAGAAAGTATATAGATTGACATTGCACACTCGATCCCAATCTACTAATATCGTTTCATTCTGAATTATCCCTCTGTCTAACCATTTAATCGAATAGCCTTATTTGATTAAAGTCATCATAATTCCCCTTTTAATTAAATAAATCCCTTAATTTAATTAAATTATCATCTCTGTGTAATTAGCTAGGCCATTTTATCTTCCTATCTTTATTTAATTAAATAATCCATATTATTTGATTAAATTTCTAAAATTTATCTAATTAAATTAAATAAATCAAGCATTTATCTAATTTAATCTAACATCACCCCTTTTGGTTAAATAAATCAAAATATTTATTTAATTAAGTCTTAATCATTTTCATCTATTTTTTATTTACTTCAATCCTAAAATCTAAATCAAATGGTCAAATCAGCTAAATCTCCCCTTAAATTAATTAAATCTTGATTAATTTAATCCTAATCACTCAAATCCTCTAGATTTTACAACTTGCACATGAAAATCAATTTAATTGTTTTATAAATCACCTATTTCCATTCAAAAAAGGCATCCAAGTGGGAATATTCCTCAAATTTGAAATCTCCCCCCAAAATGACTTGTCCATCCAACAAAGAATTTAAAGCTCTTACATTGTCTCTTACATGTCTCCCACTTGGCATTTAACTCATCTTTCATCCCCCCTAAACATGTCATTTCATCAAATTCAAATTTTAAACTTGCACATTGATCAAAATGTGCTCAAGCTTCCTCCATTCACAAGTTGACAAGTGTCATCTTGCCATTGGTTGAATGTTAGTCCCACATTGCTTTATTTTGGGCATTTCTCCATCTTATCATTCTATAAATAAGAGGCTAATCCCCTCATTTTATCATCCACAATTTGAGTAAACTTACTATGCTCAAATATTTAGCAATCTCCATCCACATTTTTGAATTTATAGCTAGGTTATGCAGATTTTGGTCTTGAAGCACTCACCATTCTTCATCAAAGTGGATCATTCATCAACATTCATCAAGTTTGCATCATTGGAGTTGGGAAAGGGCCAATTTTCACATGAAATTGGCACCAACTCCCTCAAGATATTGAGAGTTTGTTTGGTTTTAGAATAGGATTTGATATTTTGTTTCAAGTTTATTGTGTTCTTCATTTCGTTCCTCTTCTTTTACTTTCAAATGAATTTCTTGAAGAATCATGCTTCTAACCATGCATTTGATCTAATAAGTTGATTGTTTCTTGTGTTTTGCAGGTGTTAGAATCTTGGTTCACAGAAATAATACAACAGTTAGAACACTAGTCCTACTAAACTACAATGATAAAGCTTGTAGATCTTCTATTTAACACATACACATGCTAGCGTCACAACTAACACTCTTCTTCACTACATATGATCTTTTGATGCAACCGCACACACTAAAATACAACTCTCTCCTTTATCTTCACCACCTTCTCTTCAATTTGCACTAGTGACCAGATTTTATTCATGCATAGGTGTAATTATAATTCACACACTCACACTCACATGCTACATCTGCACAATAGAGAAATATATACATGGAATTGCATTAACACTCTTCTATGTTGCCCAAGAATTTTCAAATAGCCAAGATGACATAAGTTGGACCTAAATTCAATTTACATGAAACATGTAATACATTGGTCCTAAAATCAATTTTTTTTACTGCCAAAATTACATGATACCATGTGCTACCACAAAAACCTTATGAAGGTCCTATCTTAACAACACACACAAGATTTTAATTCCACATGCTACTAGCCATTACCACACACGCCTTGAACTCCTACTTGTTGACAAATAGACATAGAGAACCTTATGTCACTTCAATCATTTTGCATGTTTAACATATCCTCTAAAAACTTAGGAATATGATAGAACTAGTGTAGACATACTCTCCTCTAAAACTATAGGGAAAAACTACATTTATAAAAGAAACGTAGACCATAAATGTATTGCCAGAGAAATCTCTTTTCCTTGAAAACTGAATTGAAACATTTCGATATAGACTTCCAAACCACCACTATCATAGTGAATAGATGCAAGCATGATCTTGCAAGAATACAAAAGATATACAATCACACCTTAGCAATTAGTAATGTATATTTCTTGATTTTGCATCCTAATAATAAAATTACCAATATAGATCATATTGAACTTCTAAAATCAACATGCTTCAACAAATATTTTGCAACTCAAAATGATAAGTCAAAGGGAATATAATGATAATTCAAGTACCATTACAAGCTTAGCCTTACACAAAGAATTCATTTGGCATACAAGTTTTTACTGCATCAATAACAACCTCTGACATCAATGACATTAATGACAACCTTTTACATCAATTACAACCTATGTTCAACAGTTCTTTCCTCATTGTAGAAAATATCATGAAATTATGCAATTTTTAGGGTGTTTTATGTGTATTTTTTATTATCTAAATTTACCATTAAAGCACACACTATCCATGTTTAGTTTAGACAAGGTCTAATGAATCATATATTACTTATGTTATATCTTTTTTATTTTCATAACAATCTAAATAAATATCTAATTAGGATTTCTTAACCTTTCCTTTCTTACCATTTATTTTTTTATTTTCTTTCATAATATTCAAAATTAAAAAATAGATAAAGTTTGTGAATATTCAAGCCTAATCGTAAAATTAAATAATATCTAATGATCATGTTATAGTTCTCAAATTATTCATGCAAGTCCCTTTATGAAAATGATATCCACAAAAAACAATTGAGTTAACCTATAAGTCAAAACTTGACATTTAAAGCCTTGGGAACATTAAATTATGTTTTAGAATTTAATTTTTATTTCAAGAAAGGTAAAATTTACTTATGAATTTTATATAACTTAATATTGTCTTATGAAACACAAAAAAATTATTGGTGTTATAAGGAGGCTTTCAGGCTAGAGTTTAGGATAATTTTGACAAGATCTTGATCTACTGACTCTAAATTTCTAGGACTAGGGAAAAACACCAAAGACCAAGAAGTATTCAAAGGAAAATAAAAAAATAGTTCTATATGGGCTCTCCAAAGAAAACTTGATCCAATCCTCATGGATTTATTTAGATAGGATACTTCACTAATATACTTTTGAATCTATTATGACCTACCTAAAAATATAGAAAATGTTTTCCTTAAATATAACTTGTATAAGAATGCAAAAAATCAATTGAGAGTTTTTAAGGACATATTATTTTAAAAAAATAATTCCACATGAAGATTTTGTTTGTAGAATATTTCCATATACTCTAAGAGAAGATGCATATGATTGGTACATTTATTTATCATCCAATTCTAGTAGTAGCTCTAATCAATTGTACATTGTATTCCTTGCTAGATTTCAAATTCTAATAAATGTAACCACTTTATATAATCAATTTTCTAAAATAAATAGAGGTGAAGGAGAATTTATTACAACATCTAATGGTATATTTTAGAAGGTCTATTCAAAATTCCAATATCTATATATAGTAAATGTACAAGGGTCATGTTGTCATTTCATGCCACCCTTTGATGTCCCATCATTTATAATTGATCTGAAAGACTCCCCATGGGCCATCTTGCATGAGTTTTCTCCTTGAAGCTTCCTAGATTTTGATAAGTCCTAGAATTTTAGGTTTTTGGGCTATCTCTTACTTGCTTACCTTGCATGCCTTCTTATTTCTTCATGGCTCCTTCCTTTCCTTGTTTTCTTCTAATTATTTTCAGCTTTCAGCTTTCAGCCTTACCATTTAAACCTTACCCGATTCCTCTCCTCTTCCATTTTTTCCTTTCTCATTTAGGTCACCTTTCTCGTTTCAGCCTTTGGCCTTCCCTCTATCTCTCTTTATTTTTCACTCTTCTTCTATCAACTTTTGGGGGTTGGCCTTTGGCCTTCCCCTTTACTTTCTTCTTTCCCTTCATCAATCATCACTCGATGTCCTGACGCCCGATCTCGAAAGGTCCGATGTTATCACTTGGTCTCATCTTCTTTGAGCCTTTTGTTTTCTTCCTTCCCCTTCCATTTTCTTTCTCACTAATGCCTTAACTCCAAAATATGACTAAGTGTCAGGGTTTTGGGTTTCATCCTTTATCCTTCCACTTTACCTCTTACCCTTTGTCATAAGAGGTATCTCATCCTCCCGACTTTCCACCTTTGATGGTCCAAAGTCTGACGCCTGACATCTCTTCTCTTCGTCATGGTTTCCTCCTCGCTTCTTCTTTTGGCATGTGGTACATAGTAAGGCCAACACTTGACATCGGACAGGCCGACACCCAACCCCCAACAAAAGCATTTTTTAGGGCTTCAAAGCATTTTTTCAGGGTTGTAAAGGCTTCTTTTTAGGCCCGACGCCTCGACCTTCCTACATTTGGCGTGTTTTTTGGGCAATTTTTTGAGGCCTGATTTGACTTTTGATTGCCCAAATCTGAGTCCTAGGCTTCAAGGATGACTTTAATGCTTTCTATGACTACTCCATGCCTTCTACAAGTGGATTTCATGGATGCACATTCCCATTTATTGCTCTGTGTTGAATTATTGGTAGATTTATGCCCTAGGTCATGATTTTCAGGGGATGGCTCAAATTTTGCACGCAGAGTCTTCTTTGCTAACCCTGGTTAGGGTCAAGATTGGGTTTGTGTTTTTTCAATTATGCCTGATCTATAAAGGAAAAAAATGTATTTATTTTTAGGGTTCTTCCTCTGGCTCCTTTGGGGTTTTTATTTTATAGACTTGAATTTTGCATCTCTGCCATTATAAAGATTGAATTTTTGCCTCCACATTAATGGAATCATTCAATTTTTCCTCTTCTCAGCTCTTTGTTGTTCACGTAAGTCATTACCTTCATAACTGAGTGTTTATTATAGTTTCATGCATGTATGCTTGTGATTAAATGGTTTATAGTTGCTGGTTGTGAAACCTCTTTCCTTCTAATGCCTTGTCAAACCCTAGCCTTCATGTATGCCTCTAAAAATTGATGAAATAGAGATTTGTGAAAGTCCCCTTGTCCCTCTTCAACGATTTGTTGTGCAATCTTTGTCAGGAAGAAGCAACCTTTCTATTTTGGAGTATCACCTCCCTCTCATTTTCATGTTATTCCCTTTTCCTCGTGAGTTGTTAGTGGTAGGATTTCATGTGTTGGGTTGGACCAACACATTGCATTGGGATTAAAAAAGGAAGACAACCTTCTCTGAAGATTCAAACTCATACATGTGAAGGTCCCATACCTTTAGGTCATTTCAATTGTGTCATTGGAATGTTGAGTTGTGTGCTCAACAAGGTGCAATTTCATGTGACAATAGGTCACTACAATTTTATTATTCTATACTAGATCCATTGACCTTGATGTTTAAGAAGACATATAGTTTTGGTTGATTTTTTAGAAGAATATGTTGAAGCTATAAAAGTGAACAAAGAGATGGGATAATTAGGTCATGGATCCCTCATAAATAGAGGAAAACCTAAATTTCCTAACCAAATTCTCAAATTAGTGATTCTCTTTCATGTCATGCCCCATTACTCAACCTCATACCTAGGCCTAATCATTAAGGAATGAACCAATCCATATTGTTTCATAATGGACCAACCAAGTATAAATACATCCTAATGGGAATGGATCTTCATTATTTACACTTAGTTTAGAAAATATGATTGCCAAAATCAAAGAGGAAAAATAATATATTAAAGAAATAGTAGCTCAACTGAAAATGTTGACTACAAAAGACACTAATATGAAGAATAAGAATTTGTACCTTCAAAATAAAAATAAGAATGCTCTAAAGCAAATTAATATATGGAATACTAAATAAAATAATGGAAGAGTACCTTATCCATTAGAACATTATAACCAAAATGAGATGAGAACCCCATCAAGGGTAAACTAGGTGGGTGTTTCTCTTAATAATTAGTGTCAAATTCATAATACATGCTCACATGTCAATCATTATTACCATCAATCCATAATAGAATTTGATACTTATAGAAAGAAGAAGTTATCAATATGGAAGAAACTAGCATTCCTACATCTTCTAGGAGGTAAAACTTTCCTATGGGTTATCAATTTTTCATGGTTCTTGAAAATTATATATTTACATATAAAATAGAAAATAAACCAAGTGAGGAAGTATATGAAGTCCAAGATTTTCAATAGTATTAAAAGAATCATAGTTATGCTCTTAAAAGTAACAAATTGAGAATTCCTTTAACATATTATATACCATCTAGTAATTTCCACATGCCTAAGTTAGACCCTAAGACAAGTAATAATCCTAAAGTACAAAGGGTTGTGTTTAAGTCATTTGTTGCATTAGTCATCTAATACCTTGCAAATGTTAAAGTATGATAACCGCCCAAATAAAAGTGAGAGCAATAGGATGGGGTATTATATTATTGAATAAATTAAGAAAATAAGTATTAGTATAATTTTAAATGAATTGTTGGGAATCTCCCAAGTAGGCTTTCCTTCACTCATTTAATGTGTCTTCCCCTAAAAATATACCAATACCTAAATATGCACTATGATGGGTCTAGCTATTAGGTCATTTTTTGTTGCTTTCATATATGTTTTTAGACACTTTTAGATATATTTCCTACACAAGACTCCTATATTTTACTACCTTTTCATACTTATTATGTAGACTTGGACCTAAAATAGAATTATGGAAATATGGTTATGATATAAGGAGTATTGCATGGTTTATACGTAGATTTGCATGAAATGTGGATGGAATTCTATGTTTTAATTATGATAGTTAGACTTGTGTACATGCTTTGAGAAATAATTGTTTTTCAGCCAAAGTTGAATTGTAGCATATAGCAGTTGCCAGATGAGCTCGCAACAAAAGGATGAGTGGGACGGAAAAATAGGGGAGTTCCAAATTAAGTTGAATGTGATGATTGTTGATTAAACACACCTGATGGAGGTTGAACGTGCATCTTTATGACTAGTTAATAAGTACCAAAGTAGAAGGATTCCTTTATTGATAGGATTTTGACAAATGTTTATGTGTTTACATATAATTCTGCTTAATAGAGTTTTAGTCCTATTAGGATTCTTCTTTTCTTTCAGTTATTGTTTGAACAATTTAGTCTTAACTATACACTCATATATTTATGAGTGGAAGTTAATGATTGTGGTTAGTTGTTTTTAATAAGACTCCATTGAGCTTGTATATAGATAATGGTTGAGTCCTTAGATCAGTTAGTTAGTTTTTTAGTTTCTTGATTAGTTATTTTTAGTTTCAAGACACTATGGATATTCAAAGTGATTGAATACAATATGTGAGAAGATCTTGTGTAAACCTTTCATGATATGCAATGAAGCTAATTTCGTTGGATGTGTAGAATCTGTTAGATTTGGTTTCAGTTAAAATGAGAACAACCACTTGAGTAGGCCACTCAAGGTAACTGTTCTTCACTTTATTTTTTAGTTATTTATTTCTGTTTAATGGTTGTTCCCTATTTCATGAAATTTATGCAAATTAAACTAGAATCTTATACTTTGCTTATTGTTAATGAATGTTCATGAGCATGCATATAATGGTTAACCAACAATAATTTAGAGGTTAGATTAATTGAGTCATTAGTTTTTATCAAATTTGAGTTGATACAATAATATTTTATTAGTAATAGGTTGTTGGATAGGACAACGAAGAGGGGGGGTGAATTAGTTGTCACATATTATAACCTTAAATTCAATTACCAAAACTAACACATAAATTGATTAAGTGATTAGCCATCAAATGCAAATGCACAAACATAATAACACCAATTTACGTGGAAAAGCCAATGAGGGAAAAACCACGGCGAGGATTGACTCACACTATAGAGAATATCAAAACCAATTACAAAAAGGCTCACTGCTAGAGATAAGGCTCACTACCTAAAATAAGGACTCATTGCCCATAGGGCTACAACCTAGAGGGATAATTGCCACAAAGATACAAAAAACACAAAGAAGATTTGTTATAGAGATACAACAATCCCAATGCAACGAAGATTCCACCACAATCACTGATCAATTCGCATGAAAGATAGAGTTAGCTTTCTACTCACTGCATCCAAAAACTTGGCGTTAAGCTTCATACTGAACAACCACACACTCAACTCTCACATATAATGAATAACATCAAATTCATGTTTGATCTTTCACTTATCTTCCTTCTTTTCTTATGTACAATTTTCATCACTTAGCACATTCTATATTTATATCATCTCCAACTTTGAAAAGATACAAAGTCAGCCATCCAACTCCAAATTCAAATTAGGTCAGTGCCAAACATCCTAGGGTGAAATTAGAACGAGGGAAACCTAAAAAAATGCTTCACCGGGACCCATAATAGATCCAACACACTTCATCAACTTTGAAAGTAGTGCTTGAAACACGTTTGACCACATGAGTGTAAAACACATAAATCAATTATGCTTGATGATTCCAAATGACAAAAACACTTGCAATAGAACTGGGGCAACACAATACTTGAACCAAACATCATGATACTTCAACAAAGAGAAATTTCAGACCAACACCAATTCTTCCGGACCTCAAACAACACACAAAAAAATATAGTTCACAAGCACCAAAACCAACAACATTCTTTTAATACAATTGTCTCAATATCCTCGACATGTACAATCAACAGTAACTAGTAGATAACCAGCTGACCGGTTGACATCAATGACATCACTTCATTCTTTTTCCATTCTTTCAACAATTTCCCCCTTTTTCATTGATGCCAACATGTGATGTGAAAAACCATCAAAGACACCAAACCTGTTCTGACAATACTTAAGATTTTTATTTTTGCTTCTCCCTTTTAGAGGATCATCAACCTAATATTCACTTTCTTTTTCACATGCTCTCTCTCTCTTTTCTTTTCTCACATGCTCTCTCTTTCTCCCCCTTTGACATCAATGGAAAAGTTAAAAGATATGTCCATTGAAGCTTCCTTTAACATGAAAATAGAATTCTCATAATGACAACACTTTAAAAAATCTATTTGCTCCCCTTGAGGGCAGCCACCAACAAACATCATTACAAATTATTGAATCATGAAATCACTAGACCGATGTATCTCCAAATGCAACTTATTTTTTAAAAGGAGGGGCAATAACCCCTAGCTTATCCCAAAGATACTCAAAAGTATCTTTAGGAAGATCCTTTGTAAATATATCCACAATCTGATCTTTTGTCTTATCATACTCAAGCTTAACTTCATTCTCCATGACCTTCTCTCTCAAGAAATGATACCGGATAGATATATCCTTCATTCACAAGTGCATCATAGGATTATTTGAAGTATTAATTATACTCAAGTGTTATCATAGAAGATAGGAATAATATCATCATGTAGCACTATGATATCTTTCAATGTATATTTCATCCATAAAACTTGTGTACAACACGATGCAACACCAATATACTTAGCTTCAGAAGTAGACAAAGAGACTGAATCTTAATTTTTACTCAACCATGCCACCAATCTACATCCAAGAAAGAATGCACCACCACTCATACTCTTTCTGTCATCTATACTTCCGGCCCAATTTGCATCTGTATAAGCATTGAGTGTAAAATCAGTATCTCAAGGATACCATAATGCATAATCTAGAGTGCATTTCAAATATCTGAATAGTCTTTTAATTGCAATAACATGTGTTTCCTTCAGATCTTCTTGAAATCTAGTTACAAGACAAACCACATGCATAATATCTAGTCTAGTAGCAACCAAATAAAGTAATCCACCAATCATTGATCTATATTTGCTTTGATCAGCATTAGGTGAATCATCATCCTTTCCCAACTTGCATCTAGTTACCATAGGAGTTCTTACTAGTTTGGAACCGTGCATCCCAAATTTCTTCAACATTTCTCTCACATACTTAGACTCTGAAATGAAATTTCCTTTCTCTATTTGATTAATCGTTAGCCCAAGAAAGAATTTCATCTCCCCAAACATAGACATTGTAAATTCTTTTTACATTTCTTCTGCAAACATCTTGCACATCATTTCATTTCCTCCAAAGATAATGTCATCAACATATACAACTATGATCAATATTTTGTCATTTTCAGTCTTGAAATACAAATTACTGTCTGTCATACCTTTGTGAAATCCTTGTTGATTCAAATACTTATCTAACCTTGCATATTAGGCTCTAGGAGCTTGCTTCATTCCATATAAAGCTTTCTTCAATATGCACACCATATCCAGTTGATCTATCAATTGAAATCCTTCTGGTTGTTCCATGCAAACTTCTTCATCTAGTTCTCCATTCATAAATGCTCACTTGACATCCATCTGATAGGCCTTGAAATCTTTATAAGCAGCTAATGGCAAGAAAATCCTTATAGCTTCCATTTTTTCTATCGGAGCAAAAGTCTCTTGAAAATATATACCTTCCACTTGCGAGTAGCCTTTACACACAAGCCTTGCTTTGTTTCTAACACCTTTCTTGTTCTCATTCAGCTTGTTTCTAAATACCCATTTTGATCCAATGATATTTTTGTTTGTTGGTCTTGGGACCAATTCCCAAGTTTGATTCTTTTCAATCTACAAAAGTTCTTCTTTCATTTCTTTCTTCTAGTTTTCATCTTCAAAGGCTTCTTTTACTGACTTCAGCTCAATTTCAGATGATAAGCATAAATTTACTTTAGCAATAACTTTGCTTCTAGTCAACACACCTCATGTCTTGTCTCCAATAATCTGACTTTCTAAATGATTTCTTTGTACATATTTCGGTGTTCTAGGAGACATTACCGAAGCATCTTCTTCTCTTTCATTTTTCTCTTTCTACTCATCTTTATCCTATTCTTCCACAATTTCTTCTATTCTTGCATAATCATGTTCATCTAACACATATCCATCAATATAAATAGAATTCTTCACTATTTCATCAACCTTCACATTTGAGCTTTCCACAATCTTCCTCTATCTTTTGTTAAAACATCTATATACCTTATTTTTAGTAAAGTAACCAAGAAAAATTCCTTCATCACTTCTTGCATCAAACTTTCATAGTGTTTCCTCATCTCTTCTGATATAGCATTTTCTTTTGAATACCTTGAAAGATTTAACTGTCAAAATTCTTCTATGTCATAGCTCATAGGGGGTCTTTGTACTATTTTCTCTTGCCTGAAGTCAAGTGAATACATATACAGTAGTGCGAATAGCTTCTTTCTAGTAAACTTACGATAATCCGGCTTCAGTAATCATTGACCTAGCATCCTCTTGATTTGTTTTGTTTTTCCCTTCAACAACTCCACTATGCTGAGGAGATCTAGAAGTAGATAATTGTCTCTTTATTCCATGTACTTCACAAAAAATATTGAACTCATGGGAGGTGAATTCACCACCTCTGTTAGATCTTAATCATTTTATCTTCAAATTCACTTCATTTTCAACCATATTCGTGAAAGCTTTGAATCTATCTAATGCTTTTTATTTTTCTCTCAAAAATGTCATTCAAGTATATCTAGAATAATCATCAATTAAAAGCATAAAGTACCTTTCACCAAGTAGACTTCACACTCTAATGGGACCACAAGATCTGTATAAACCAAATCTAGCAATCCAGTAGTAGATTGATCTCTTATTCTATAATGATTTCTTGTCTGCTTCCCAAACTGGCAATTCTTGCATATAGCATTTACAGGCTTTATAATTCTTGGTAGATCTCTCACGGCTTGAACAATACTAATCCTTGCCAATTTATCAAAATTAATGTGACACATTCTCTTGTACCATAACCAGCTATCATTTATCTGAGCCATAAAACATCATCCATCAACACCTTTAAGTTGATAAATATTCCCTTCTGATTTCTTTCATGTAGCAATCAATGTTCTGGATCCTTTATGGATCTCAAACTTCTCATCCTTAAACACAAGATCATATCCCTTTCTACACATTTGACCAATGCTCAAAAAATTATGCCTTAAGCCCTTAACATAGTAGACATCGTTAGTATGATGCTTTCCATCAAATTTACTGAACCTATCCCACATATTTAGTACTGGTATCATCTCCAAACATAACCAAACCTCCATCATATTTTTCAAGTTTTACAAACTTACTCTTGTCACCAGTCATGTGATGTGAACAACCACTATCAACTACCCAAAAATTCTTTTCTTGTTTAGCATGTAGGGCAGAGATAACTATACCTTCATTTTTCTCCTTCTCCTTCTTCTTTTCCTTCTTCTTCTCTAGAGGACATTCCTTTGACTATCTTTCTAAATAAGTAGTAGGGTCATATTTAATTGCCAAGAAAAAGCATTCGTTGTCATTTGGATCTTCATATTCTGAATCTTCATCTGAAATACTAGCATTCTCATTAACATAGTAAGCTCTGTTAATCTTCTTTACTTTCCTTTCTTTCTCATATATTTGTTTATTTTTTTTAGCTCTTTTCGGACACTTTGCAGCATAGTGATCAATTTCTCTACAACTAAAGAATTTAAAGGAAAATTTTCCTTCATACTTACTAGAACCTTTTCTCAATCTTCTTACAAAGTTAGCCTCAATTTCTTCAAAGTTCTCTTTATTTGAATCTTCAGTTTTGTAGCTTTAAAAGTAGTTTTTGTTTTTCCTCCACTTCTTAAATTTGTCTTCCTCATTTCATAAGATGTCAAAAATCCTAAAAAATCCTTAGTACAAGTCTTGTAATCTATAGTCTACTCAATAGCACTCACATTTTCACTATAAGTATCAGGAAGAGTTCTGAGAATCTTCTTTACAATTCTGGTTTCATCTATAGTGGCAACAAGAAATCACATTCCAGCCACTACCTCATCCAATATCTATACATAGGCTTTATCATTCTCATCTTTAGACATATGTAGAAGATAAAGTTGTGTTTTAAAATTTTGTAATTTTTCCTCTTTTACCTTTTCATCTCCATCATGCGCTCTTTCTAAAGCATCCCAGACTTCCTTAGCTATCTTCAAATTTTGAACCTTAATCAACTCTAAATGTACCAAACTATTCTTTAGGATGAACTTTTCATTGCTATTTGCTTCATGTGCCTTATTTTCTTCAGGTGTACTCAGACCATTTGTAGGAGGAGTGTAAGCATTCTTATAATCTTTCTCTACATAATATCCACAATACTCTAGATATTCTTACATCAATATTTTTTAGATACCATAGTTAGTGTTGATAGGTGTTTTATGCACTTCTCAACACAGGAAATGAATAGGTGCACTGCCTCTCTTGAAAGGAAATCTCCAACTGCAAGCTGCTGAAAATCTCCCCAAGGTCTCTCAGGTGTCAGGTCATGACTTGCATGAAATTTTCTCAATTGATGTTTGATGTGATTTTGCTGGTAATCAAAGGGTGGAATTACGTAGCTAGATATGAGGTGGATCTTCAAATCCGAAGTTTCTAAGATGGGAAATAAAGTGTATTTTTTGTAGGTTCGAACAACAATCCAAAACTTTGATGTTTTCTTCAAATTTGGCTTTACAATGTGCAATGAACCTTAGCACATGCTATTTCTTTTAAATAAAGGAAACGAACAGGGACGATGGAAGGTTCCTGGATCTGCAACTAACTGTGAACAGTGATCATGGAGGTTCTGCTATGGACAACTCCCTTCAAACAGGATTCCACTTAACCAAGAAATCTACAGTATCATTAAATTTGTGCTACCTTCAAAGGTCTACAAATATTTTACCATTCATCCACCATTTACATGCATGAATAAATATAAAGATTCAAAGAGCAACTTCAAATTTTAGCCCAGGCTAACTTTGCAAGGCCATTTACCAACAACGAAAAGTATGGGTTGGAAGGCATCAAAACAACATAAATTTCTACGATCATGGAACAACATGACTAAAATATATCAAAGCAAGAATACAACTAACTAAAACAACAATGTGAATCTAACTAAAACATCTTACAATGGAGATTGAACCATGAAACATGTGAAGAAATCATCAAATACACCAAGTCAATATGTTTTCATTATAAATTTCAGCAGCATGTCTTTACAACAACTCAACTCTCTTTGCAAATGAGGGGAGACCCCTATTTATAGTCCCTAAAAAGTTAAATGAATGGTCAAGATTGATTTCTATTGTGTGGCCAAGATTCATTACAAAATAGGGTTTTACCTACCCCCAATATATTACAATTTAAAACATACATCCTTGTCCTTTCCCTATTTTGTCACTTAGTGACGACACTGTAGCATTTTGTCTTTTGCTAATTGCTCTTTTGTTGTAGCTACTCATTCGGGGGCTCCTCATTGATAACAGGGCTATCCTCCTGCTTCTTTGAAGCTACATATTCCATGAATTTTAGAATAGCTGGCTGGAGCTTGTCTACCTCAATGATCTCATACCGCAGCATCTGGTAACTCAATTCTTTTGCATTATTTTCAAGATTTTTCTAGTTTTCATCATACTTTATGCCCTGATCTCTGAACAGCTCCGATTGGTCGAAGGCACAGGTGGCGAAACTCATGAAATCCATTGTTATTTCATTGGACATCCCATCCTCCATCTTCTTCTGAAAGTAAGGTTTTATCTTCTTTGGATCCATCTGCATTGCAGACATATCATATTCTATCATCAACTTGAGATATCAGGCACATTCCGCCCTAATTTCTTTGACCCATTCAATGTCTGGATCCACCTTACTTGTTATCTATTATAACCTTTCCTTTCTGTTGTTGAAATCTCACCTCCACACATCCATCAGCCAGTGATCGTCTCTTTTGAATGCAAGCTCCTTTTCCCATGTGGATTTTGGTAACTAGAGGATGGCCTTAATCTTTGGATAGGTGGAGTCATACGTTACAGGGAAGTCAGTGCAGAGCTTCTTCATGCTCTCCAGAGATTGCTATAGATCCAAGAACTTGTTGGCTATTCGAACAGCTCGGCTAATACCCATGTTC
>VDFB02000003.1:317932299-318282154 GCA_007258455.2 Sequoia sempervirens | reverse complement strand
TTGACTCATGTTTCATGAGTAGTGGTTCATTAGAACCCATCTCTCATGATAATGAATAGTCCACTTAGCACTCATTGCATCTAGGTGATCACCCATCTTAGTACTACTCCAACTCAAGCGCCCTTAACTATGGAGTTTTCCCCAAAATTAAGCCCACTTAACTTGCAACCCCATTTACAAAACCTTCAATAAATATTGTACCCTATATTTCATAACTTTTTAAAATTTAATTGAATATTTTTTATATTTATTAAATTTAATATTATATAATTACTAATAAAAATCTATAAATTTCCATTTTATGTCAATACATATTTGAAAACCAAGTGTTACCCACTTTGATAATCCTTAAATAATTGAACCCTGCATAAAAAAAAACCATAATAATTATTATTATGATTACAAGTTACCTACGGAATCATGCATTTAGAACTGACCCACCATAATTTCTTCCTATTTACTACAATGTCCCATAAATTTTCAACCGAGTGAGGAATGATATAGTCTTTATAAGTCTGAATGGACTTGATTAAGCTGAGTAGTAGGGGAGAGGACCTAGTAGTTGTGCACCCTAACTTAGCACTTCTAATTATCCTACGTGGAAATTTCAAATCACTCCCAATTTTTAACAGCAGCTTACTTGGCAAGTCCCCTGCTTATAACTTTCGTTTCAGGGCCACATCATCAAATATGATGCCACATCAGCATGCTTTTTGTCAAGGTGTCTAAAAAGGCCCAAAAAAAAAGTGCTACCAATACTTGTGCATTCACAACATGGATAGTTGAACGTTGATGTGGCATCACATGATTGGTTACTTTTTAGATCAAAAGAATACATTTTGTTTAATTATGGGTAGTCAACTCACAACTATTGGCATTATATAAACAACTACTATCACAACTATTGGGCATTATATTAACAACTACTATCATAACTATTGAAACATGCTCAACTATTGGATCCTCTCCTATATGTAAGTAAAGCTTTAAGCAAAACGCAGTTGGAAGGTTATAAAATTAAGAAACTGAATATATGACATGGTTAACTTTAATTAAAAGAGGGGTAAAAATTTAATCAATTCAAAAAAGAGTAGTACAAAGCGAGGGTATTACACATCCCTGTCTATCTCTACTAGTTGGTCCAACTTTTGTGACAAATCCGGGGGTAATTGAACTTCAATTTTACACTAGTTCAATTTAAAATTTGATATTTAGTTTTTTTATATGAATAATGTTTATATTATCATCTTACATTCACAATCACTGAATATTTGATCACACACATTTCAAATCTAGTGACATCAATAGTAGTTTCATTTGGCACATACATTAAGATATTAACATCTAAAAGCTTTATGTTACTCTATTTCAATCTTGTAGAATCAATCCTAAGAGCCTAGTGTTATCAATATAGTTTCGCACTCCTCTCTCAACATAACAAGCTATGAATCGTGCTTCTTAGCATCACCCTTTTTTCTAAATATAGATATACATTTAAATAAATATTATTTTGTAAATACTAACGAAAAAATTTAGTATTAGGGTATGTGCAAGATCATGATGGGCCGTGCAGACAGGATGGGTAAGGTATTTGACAAATTTTTTTTTTTACACCTCCAAAATTGTTGAAATGAAAAGGGTTTTTAAAGGAGATTTCAACCTTCTCCACCACGAGTAAATTGTGCTTATTTTGAATTACATACATATTTTTGAAATATTTGGAAATATATCTAAATCCTAATTGATCGCTAATTGAAAACGCTTAGTTTAATCACAGATTTCACATTTTTTATATAAAAAAACATAAAATATTCATTCTTCACATTAGATTAGAAAAACAAATTGGTTTCATTAGTTTTGAATGTTATAAAAAAGTTAATATACTAGTTTTTTATATTTAAAAATTTGTAATAAAAAAATTCATAATTAATGATACTAAAAAAAAAATTAAAAAAAATATGCATCACATTGGGACATGAGTCCTCTACTTATATAAATGATATAAAATATATTATCATTTAATTGTATTAGGGTATTTTATATAGACATCTACTTTTTGATGTTTCCCCAGTTTAAGTACTACCAGATGAAATTCCCCAAATTTTCACCAACAGAATTTTTTTTTTTAAAAATAACCCAGTAGTTTAGAAACCTACATTCTAATTCTACAGGATCTTATTCTTACAGATATTTTTGAAATAATATAACAACTTATTCAAATTTTTACTTCAAGTTGCCTTACTCTGTTTTTTCTGAATTTTTCGCCACTTAAGGGCCTATTTTTTCCATGATGATCCTACACATACCCATTAAGAAAAATCATGTTACATGGACTAAACCATACTACCTAAACCATATGCAAGTGTGGTTCTATTTAGATCCTAGGATTCTTCAATTCTAACAATTTCAAGTCTTTGATTCTAGAACCAATTCCTTATTTCAATTTGTGTTTCTCTTAAATCATCACAATTGTATTAATTTTCAAGAAAGCTCTAACAACTCTCACTTTTATTTATCAATTCTATTTATCTATCAAAATATCTCATAGTACATCTCTTTAATTTATTTAGAGTTTATTGATTGCTTGATTTATCATCTCATTTAAACAATTAAATTAATTGTAGAATGTGATTTATTTCCCGAAAATTTACAAGAGCTATTTTTCTTTTATTTAAGCTATGAGATTTATTTGCTTGACTAAGATAATTGCATTTGAAAATATTTTTTTATTGAAAGAAACAAGGACTTCCTTGGGTTTAATTTTTATTACATTTGTAAACACTTTATCTTTTATTCTTACTTTTGTAATGGTAAAAAGTGCACACCCATGCATGTTTTCCTTATGTTTTGGGACCACTTTGATTATAGTGACATTTATGCAATAGAAAATGGCATTTATGGCATGTTTTTTAGTTGAGAGTGGACACACAAATTTTTTCTTATCCATTCTTATTTGCACTCTTTTATTGGGACTAGTCTTGATCCTCAATTTTCTTCTTATCTACCTCAAGTTAGATTTGTAATTACAAATGTGACCTTGATAACTTTAATGCTCCCAAAAATTCCCCCTTCACTTTGAAATTCAAATTCTAGTTTGGGAACAATCTGAACTATTCATATGGTCATTGTGTGTCCACTAAAGGCAAGGAAGTGTTTTGTTTGTGACTTATTGTGTTATATTTAATGGTGTGACCCACGATCATTTAGATCATCTGATTATATCATGAAAAATTCATTCATTATGCATTCTAGAGTTATCATAACTATTCACATGAATTATCCAAAGCATTTATATGAGCATTGCATTACATATGCATCTAGGCCATCTTCCATGTTTGGGAGTGTTGTTCTTGATCATTTTTTTGAAGATGAATTGATGTATTTTAAGATTTTGCACAATGAAAAAAATAATTATTTGGGTGTCCTTACAAAATCAAAAGCAGAGAAGAACACATTTTATGCCAAAATAAGAAATATTAAGACAAATTAAAAGATATTTGAGAAATCAACATCTGCACCCACAATCAAGTAAGTGATTTAAAGCAACAACAAATCATGTAATAAAAAAGACAATAAAAGAGGCGAGGCGGTGATCAACAACAAATTCATCACACCATATGTGTCATCTCCAATTAACCTCTAAGAAGTTAAAGAAGATGAAGTAAAACACAGAGTTCTGCACCTAAAGACTTTGTTGCAAAACATACAAAGTGTGTACAATATATAGTGCTCATATATATACCCAGAAGGAACAGAAGATTTAAACCAACAATATAGGTACTGGGAGAATTTGATGCAAAATGGTTTGGAGGGGCTGGATTTATAGGCTTTCAAGATGGAGGATCAAGGGCTGAGATTGCTTGAGAGGAACTGTTAATGAGAAAGTCTTTGAGTGATTCATGTGATTAAAAAAATTTGGAAGATAAAGATTGGGAGAGACTCGGAGAGCCAATTTACCCATTTTCTTGATTGTACAAAATGTAGACAAAAATCTCTTTGCAAAAGGATCACATGGAAAGAGGGATATAGAGTGTCCTCGTGCACAATATGCATACCACAGGCCCAAAAAATGGAAGAAATTTCTTTAGAATAAATAGATGGCAGATTTTGACTTAGGATTATACAGGAATGTTGATTAATTATTAGACGTTGATTCATCTTTTAGCAACAAAAAAGGATTTAATTAGCTGATTACACCTATTTAACCAAATTAATAGATTGAGTGTGCGTTTAATTTGTAGACTACGACTAGTTTGTAGGGTTTATTTAATTCTTCCGTCAATAGAAACGTGAAAAGTTGGAAAAATAAGCAAACAGCATAAATATATTTTAATTAAGACAAATTTTAGAGAAAATAGGTTGGAAAGGTTAATTAAATAATTTATTTAATTAATTAATATTAAGAAGGATAAGACACAATGTGGTTAAGTGTGAACAATTTTAGGTGTCTATACATTGATTCCAAAACATTCATTTAGAATCTATGATATTCTTATATTATTAACAAATCAAAACTTATCATGTGTCACAAGATTCTAACTAAATACAAATAATATCATGCTCAACTTATTATTTTTTTAATTCTTAAATCTAAAATAATTTGTGAGTATTTATATTATTTAATTATCCTAAATCTATATAAAAAAGAATACCCACCTCTTTTTCAAAATAAAAAGATTGTTTACAATTTTTCTAGTTCCAAACTTTATATTTGTGATAACCTGTTTTAATTGAAGTTCTTAGAGTTCTTTGCCTCTTACTTTATTCAATTACATTTGTAAGCACATAAATTGTTAATTTTTAGTTATTAAATTTATTGAACTTTAGCTCTCACTTTAGGGGAGAGGACTCAGTAGTTGTGCACCCTAACTTCGCGCTTCTAATTATTCTACGTGGAAATTTCAAATCACTCCCAATTTTTTACAGCAGCTTACTTGGCAAGTCCCCTGCTGATAACTTTCGTTTCAGGGCCACATCATCAAATATGATGCCACATCAGCATGCTTTTTGTCAAGGTGTCTAAAAAGGCCCCAAAAAAAAGTGCTACAAATACTTGTGCATTCACAACATGGATAGTTGAACGCTGATGTGGCATCACATGATTGGTTACTTTTTAGATTAAAAGAATACATTTTGTTTAATTCTGAGTAGTCAAGTCACAACTATTAACATTATATAAACAACTACTATCACAACTATTAGGCATTATACTAAGGATTACTATCACAACTATTGAAACATGCTCAACTATTGAATCCTCTCCTATATTTGATTGCATTTATAAACACCCTAACTAAACCTTAAAAAGGCTATCCACTGCACATTCAGATAGATTCAATATCTGATCAACTATCTGTGAAGCAAGCAAACTTGAATTATATGGGAAACATCTTACTGTATGTTAATGAATAAAATATTACAATATCTATCGCAGTATGATTATAAAATTCCAACTTGTCACACTATCAGACAAGCTCTGACAGTTTGTTCAAATTGGATGCTGCCCAATACCCTACCTGAGCCTGGGACAGGCGCCCAAGATGCTGCTCAAGAATTTACAGGCAGATTATAAGGACGAATATAGTACAATGTTGCCGTCCTTATTCAGATTTTATATTTGTTCTTTCTCATATCATTGTTTCACAGGAGCTAGTAACCATTGTTAACCAGCTCATTCTACATAAAGAATTGCAACTTGAGTCCTTTTCCTGATTTTCTTTTCATACAGTCCAGTGGGGCCTGCAAATAATTTGCATTAAACCCTAGATGTCATCTTTTTCTGTGTCTCCAGTGGGCCAAGCCAAATGGTTCCAAAACTTGTGGGGCTGAAAGCCTTGAAAAATATGAACTCCTCCTCACCCCACCGACACTCGTGACTTGCAATCACTGTCATTCCTTTCTATCATCTGTATTTCTGTGAGATATTGGAAGTTATCTTCCTATATATAAAACCATAATATCAATCCATTTTCACATAACTTTCTTTCAGATTTCTAGCTTTGTATATCATTTGGGTTGTTCTGTAGAGTAGAGTTCTGTAATCATGGGAAGGAAGGGAAGAAACCAGTCAGCAAAAACTGTTCTGTTGAAGAAAATCATGAGAAGCTGCCACAGACTGTCTTTCAATTTGAGTTGGGAGAAGTTAGAGAAGGCAATCCCGTCAGATGTTCCAAAGGGCCACATTCCTGTCTATGTTGGGAATGATCGCAGCAGATTCATTATACCTGCAACTCATTTGAACCATCCTCTGTTCCGTCAGTTGTTGGACATGATCGAGGAGGAGATGGGATTCTATCATGAGATGGGTCTCTTCATTCCCTGCGAAGAAGCTGCTTTTGAATACCTCGTTTCTCTTATCAGTGGACAGAAATCCCTGAAACTGTTAGAGCTGCGACCAGAGGCCAAATCCGTCAGCTTGTTCTGTTAATGGATTCTTTTGGGCTTATTCTTACCGAGAGATCTCATGGGTTTGATTTGGATAGCTGGCTTGTTTAGACCTGTTATTAACGGAATTGTGTGATTTTGCAATTGTAATTTTTAAAAATATACAATATACAAGTGAGATATTTTCATGAACAAGTAGTGTCATCTAGTGGCAAGTATTGTCTATTTAGTATTGTAATAATTATATTTGTTGGGTAGTGGACAAATTATTCATGGAATATCAATTTATGGTAAGTTAGATAATAGTTTTAAATAATAGATTATTCAATAGCAATTTGGCTTGGCTCACCGAGGAGTTTGCTATTTGATTGATTAACTCATATATATTGTAGTATTGCAATACAAATATTTGTTGTGTAGTTGATGGATGAGTAAATACCAAAGATAGGTTACATAAAGTTTGAGATCAACAAATTATTGCAAGTTGAATGTATCATGATTTTACTAGGTTTATGAATATTTGTTATAGTTAACCTTGACCCGAGTTTTATTCATATTAGATGCAATTATAAGTGACATGGTTGAAGTTGAGTTTGTTTATCAAAATAAATATTTGTTGAATATTTATAAATAAATATTTTTTTTAAGAACCTTTTGTATTTTGATTGATTGATTTTGAGTTTGATAACAAATAAAATAAAATCATTCTTAACTAGTTCTAAATTAAAATAAAATATTTTTTAAACAAATAAAATTATTTTGAAGTAGATTATAAGAAGAAAACTCTTTAATAAATAAAATAACTTAAGATTGATATCTTATACATATATATTTAAAATATTTATATTAAAAATAAAAGGAAATAAAAATAACTTTTCAAAATAAAATAATTATTAAATAATTTTAAAATAAAATATCTATTAATGTAGATATTTTAAATACATCTTAATTTTATATTTAAAAAAAAAAAAAATGGATTCTACATTATATTTTTATAATATGATCATTATATGAATGAATCTTACTCCTCAATCTCTCAATCTAATTATTATATTAGAAAATTATAAATATGAAGTTATTAACATTATTAATAAATTATCATATAATAATAAGATATAATGACTTAATTTGTAATAAAATATTAATTCTCGGATATTTAAAAATGCTATTATCATGTGAAAATGATATTATGATAAATACTAGTAAAAAATAATTATTTACTAATAAATAACAAAAAAAAAATTGTTAATAATTATTTAGATATAAGTATTATCATGTACTTACACTTACATGAAAAACGATGCAATGGTCACACTAATAAAGGGTATACGGTAAATTCATCGCTAGCAATTCACCGCCAACAATTCACCACAGAAAAATTCACCACCATGACAATTCACCATGAATTTTTAGCGATTAATTTTTCATGACGGTGAATTTTTTGTGGTGAATTGTTGGGAGTGAATTTTCCTAGAGCCATATAAAGATATTTAAAGAATGATGCATTTGATTATTATGTTTGTGTAAAGATATTTAAAGAATGATGCATTTGGTTATTATGTTTGTGTATAGAATATTATTTTTGGGAATTCATAGAAATTAGACAAACAGATAGAATGGGATGAAAATGAGGCATCGACCGAATGAAAGACATAAGCCATGTAAAGTTGCCTATACTATTACAAGATGATTTGAGATCCAACTCTATTGTGCACATCATGTTTGATGAAGGATGGTCAATAGATTTGAAGATGAGAAGTGTCCCAAAGATGGAAGTCCTACACCCAACTCGCAGGTGGATGCACTGCAGCACCAGTAATGTTAAAAACTCTTGTTTATTATTTTGGTAGAGTGCCCATTCTAACTCATGTCCACCACCTAGTTAGAAATGAGGACATGCTCAAAGTGATTAGTATGAGAGTCAAAATCCTAAAAGTTGAAGACGTCACTCTTTTCATGGAGGTGGTCGTAGAGCATGTACTTGGGAGCCCATTATGCGCATGGTGTAGTGCATCTTGTCCTTCATCTTGAACTTGGTCACCTTCTCATCCCCATGAATGATGGTTGTGTTCATATCATCGTCTAGGAAAACCAACCCCCTCGCTATTCCCAACATGATCTTGAAACATTGCGGTCATAAAAGGCACAAACGGGTGGAACTAATGAAATATTCTACCAGGCTTCCATTCTCAATCAAGTCGTACACTAGAACTAGGACACTTGGCTGATGACCCCCATGATGTAGTCTTTCAGAGGCAGAAAGTTATGATGCTTGGTGCTACTGATCACCTACACCTCGTGGTTGAAACACTCTTCCACTCTTTGTTGGGAGTCCTTCAATCTCCTCACCACTATTCACCTTCCTTTTACTAGAGTGCCTCTATATACCACATCAAGGATCCCCTCCCTGATAAGGTTTGAATATGAGAAACCCTATGTTGATATTGAAGTATACTCTTCAAAAGGAAAAGTTGAAACAAATAATTTGAAATTTCTTACCATATTCAAATGGGTTCAAGATAATATGAGAAAATGGTGATGAGGTAGATGGCATCTTCAAGTTTACTCGGCTCTAAAATGGTTTGTGATAGACAGTTTGTTGTGTGTGGACACCAAGTCTATTGTTGTGTTAAAACATACTACTCCAAACTATAGATAACCAGATTGATAGTCAAAGAGCATGTTATTTGATACTAAAAAATTCCTTAGAATTGTAAGTTGTAGTTTCATCTCTGTTATAACATTTTGAAAAAATTCTATGTTCCTTGTACACATCAACAACATAGTTGAGCCTACATCAAGGGTACCCCACGGTCCCCTCCTATCCCATTCTGACCAGATTCTTGCTACATCACATGCGGTGTCGTCCTTGGAGGTTTCCAATGTGTTGTCTGTTATTAGGGATCTCGTGATTCCTGGCAGGCCTGCTATGAAGTGCCAAAGATTTCTTTATCCCCGGTGTCTAAAGGATGGAAAGACATGTTGACTAGCATGAGCCCGACTTCAAAATGTTCTTTTCCCAGTCCTAAAGAGGTTATCTCAGTATCGGGCACCAATTTTTCTATCCCTAAAGCTATTAGCAACAAGATTGTTTCCTCCATGGAGCATGTTATGGTTGGAAAGTTCTTGTCCTTTCGACCCTCAATTGATATGGTTCAAAGATGGGTTTCTGCGAAATGGCATTTGAAGGGCAACATGAGTGTTTGTGCCATGGCCAATGGACTTTTCCTCTTTAAGTTCATGGTGGAGGAGGATGTGGTATTGGTGCTTTCTTTGGGCCCCTGGGTCTATGGGAAGCATGGGTTGTCGTTGTGCCACTAGAAACCGAGATTTGACCCTGTTGTTGATCTCAACAGGTCGGCTCCTATCTGGGTGTGTCTCCCTGGTCTTCCCCTAGAATATTGGGACAAATTGGTTTTTAGGAGCATTAGTGATACTTTGGGCTAGTTCATCACCTCAGACTCTATTCACCAAATCCATGTCAAGGTTAGTTTTTGCTCACTTATGTGTTTGCATTGATATAAACAAGACTTTACCCAACTATGTGAAGCTTTGTTCTGTCTTCGAATCTTGGACTCAACAAGTCTGCTATGTGAATGTTGTGATTTACTGCAAGAAATGTGATAAGTCAGGCCACCTTATTTTGGACTGCAAGTCGATGATTAGACCTAACCCCAGCCCTAGTGCTCCAAGTGAAGAGTTCCCTGCTAATTACTTCCCTTTTGAAGCTAACATTCTTAAGATCATTGAGTCCCCAACCAAGATAGGGCCTGCTAACCTTGTGACTCGAATGGATCTAGGTGGTTTCTTGGCTGACTCTGTTGTTGTGCCCAATGGTCATTCCCCCACAAGTGTCCTAGTGTGTAAACCCCCAAGTCCTAACTCTAGTGTGACTTGGGATTCATAGGTATCTATGGAAAATCCTACCTCACCTACTATGGGTGTGGAGGAAAGTGAGATCCAAGAGGATGGAACATTGTTGGTTAAGCCTTGTCTTGGATTGACTGAGACTGTTGAGGTGACTCACTCTCAACCTATGGAAGAAGAGTTTTGGTCAACCTCTAAGAGGAAGGGTAAACAAAAGAAAGCATATGTGGGTGGTGATTCTAAGCCTATTCGACCCAACCAACAGTTGACCAAGTACAGAGAAACAACAAAGAAAATTGCAATAGGTGAGTAGAGGACATTAGAATTGTCCTCAAAGAAAGCTTCAAAATGAAAGTCCTTTCATGGAATGTGAGAGGGCTAAATAGCCCCCACAAATAGTTGGCCTTGAAGAACTATGTGCTGGAACACAAAGTAGATGTTTTACTTCTACAAGAAACCAAGATGAAGGAAACCATTTTTGAACCTATAGAAAATTATATTTGGTCGAATGCTCTTTTTGCTTATAGTGATGCAGATGGGGCTTTAGGCGGTCTTTCTATAATGTGGAATCCCATGAGGATATCTAGTTCCAAACTATTCTATTTTAGGAACAGTGTGGGGGTCAGGTTTTCCAATGTTGGGGGCTCCTAGTCTTTGATCAACATTTATGCTCCCAATGTTAGCAATGCGAGGAAAACCCTTTGGTAGGAAATATCTAATTGGATTTTGACAATAGGGGAGACCGATGGATGGTGGCTGGCGATTTCAACTCCCCCCTTTACCCCTCGAAGAAGAATGGTGAGTTAATGGATTACTCTGGCAACATGTCTGACCTGGCTGACTTCCTGAACTATATTGGCCTGGTGGATGTTGATTTGTAGGGCCAGTCTTATGCTTGGTCCAATAGATGCCTTGGGGCTGGTCTAATCCAAGTTTGTCTGGATAGATTCATTTTTTCTCCTAATTGGACTGCCTTGCTTCATGCTAATTTGTTGGCCCTACCCCGAACTATTTTGACCACAACCCTCTAATGTTGACCCTAAATGAACACTATGTTGTTGGTCATTTCCCCTTCTGGTTCGAGATCATGTGGAAATCGCATCCTGACTATAGGAATAATATTGTTACTTGGTGGAATATCTCGGTGCATGGTTCCCCTATGTTTCAGATCTTCCATAGGCTCAAACACATCAAAAATATGGTTAAAGGATGGAACAAGAGGGTTTTTGGGGATGTATTCCATCAAAAAAATGTTGTGTCTAACAAGCTTGACAAGTTAAAAAAGAGAATGGAGGAAGGTGATACCTGTATTCTAACTTGTCAACAGGAGAAGGTTGAACGTTTGGAATGGGAAAAAATCTTGAAGAAAGAAGAAATATTTTGGAATCAGAAATCCATAATACAATGGCTAACTGAGGGGGACTGAAATACTTCTTTCTTTCATGTTTCGGCCCTCAAACATAGGAAAAGAAATCACATTTTAAAAAGTTGAAAAATGAGGCAGGGGATGAGGTGTCTCATCCCTTGCAAATTGGGCTATTGACTATTGGCCACTTCAATAGGACCTTCTCTACTCCTACTGAGGTTCCCACCCTAGCGTTAGATGCTCTGCTGTTGGAACCCCTCCCTAACTCCATATCCATTGAGGACAATGATTCTATTAGAGGGTTGTTACTCTAGGGGAGGTCAGGTCTATTGTGTTTAGTATGGGAGATTTTAAATCCCTTGGACCTGATGGTTACCCCCGACCTTCTTTCAAATATTTTGAGACATTGTGGGTGAGGACCTTACTCTGGCAGCTCAGGATTTTTTCAACTCTGGAAAATTTCTCAAACATCTAAACCATACCTTCATTCCCCTTGTGGGCCTAAAATTGATGAACCTCAAACCATGGTGGATTTCTAGCCCATTAGCCTTTGTAACACTATTTATAAGGTTTTTTCCAAAATCTTGGTGAACCGCTTGAAACCTCTCCTAGATAAAATGATAAGCCCAAGTCAAAAAGGCTTCGTCCTTGGTCACCATATCTTGGATGCGGCTATATCCACTCATGAAATCTTACATTCTATGGACAGGTGTAACAATGCTAGTATGGCTCTAAAGCTTGACATTTCTAAAGCTTGCGATAAAGTTTTGTGGGACTTTCTTCCCAAAGTCCTTGATAGGTTTGGTTTTAATCAAAAAGTGATCAACATCATCTTGGAATGTGTTACCACAGTTTGGTACTTTGTTTTCCTCATGGGTTCTTTACGGCTAGAAGGGGCATTCGTCAGGGGGATCCCCTCTCCCTGTATCTATTTATAATGGCGGTTGATGTCTTAAACAAGAATGTTACTCGTATGTTGTTGGAGGGATCCATCAAAGGTGTCAAACTGGCCTCCACCCTTGAACCTGCTTCTATCCAACAATTCATTGATGACACTATGTTATTTGGGAAGGCCTCGATGGTGGAAGCTAGGAAATGGAAAATTTGCCTCAATCTTTATGTGGCTTGTTCAGGTCAGTGTATCAATTATAATAAAAGTATGATCTATTTTTTAACTGCACTCCTGGTCTACAAGACCATGTGATTGTTGTTTTAGGATGTGTGATTGCCTCACTTCCTTCAATGTACCTGGGCCTCCCTCTCACTATCAAGGAAGCCACTCCCACTTTCTGGAATACTATTCTTGAAAAGATACAGAGGAAACTTGTTGGATGGAAAGGTTCCCTTTTGAGTCATGCCGGTAAACCGCAGCTCCTCACCGTTACCCTTCAGGGGATCTAAGTCTATTTTCTATCCATGTTCAAAATTCCCAATTAAATAGATGAGAAGTTTGAAAAAATTCAAAAAAAAATCCTTTGGTCTAGCTCTAAGGATAAGAAGAAAATGTCTCTTGTCAGTTAGGAAAAAGTGTGTCTCCCCAAATATGGGGGAGGGTTGGGCATTAGAAGGGTCCAATCTACAAATAAAACTTTGTTGGCCAAGGTTGGATGGGACCAGTTAAAAAAAAAAGGACTGGTGTAGGATAATGAGTTCCATATATCTTGACAATAACCCCCTTATCAAGTGTATTGAGAATGATCACCCTCGCGGGTCCCTAGCCTAGAATAATATCTTCAAAATGAGGAAGCTAATCCAAACTGGTCTTTGTTGGAAGCTTGGTAGAGGAAAGTTTATTCGTTTCTAGGAAGACCCTTGGCTACTTGAAACCCCCTTGGCCAATTCTGAGTTTAAAAACCTCATGGAACTTGCAACTCTCTTTTTTGGCTCAAGTTTCTATGACTACCTTATTGGTCCCCCTAGTGCCAAGAGCTGGAAAGACCTTGGCTTATGCTACCCTCTATCCCCTGACTTGAAAAGCCTAGCTAATTCCTTACAAGTTAATATCTCCTTTTGCAGAATCCCCTTATCTGATATTGAAGATAATTTATTTTGGTCTTTGGAAAGCAAGGGCAACCTATCTATTAGGACGTCTTACGGTCTTCTGTCGGACAAGGGCACTAAAAGTAGGATTTGGAAATGGGTCTGGAACTGATAGTTGACTCCAAAAAAAAAAAATTTCTAGTGGATGGCTTGTCATATAACATGATTCTAACCCAATACAACCTAAAAAAGGGGGCTTTATGATCACAAACAAATGCATATTATGCAAATGCAATGAAGAATCTGTTGATCACCTGTTGTTGCATTGTCTATTTGCTGCTAAGGTTTGGGACCTAGCTTTTCAAAGGTTGGCCACTCATTGGACCCTGAATAAGGATTTAAATTCCTTTATTGTTGGTTGGACTGGTCCCTTCCAACAACCCTTCCCATGGAAATCTGGAGACAAACTCCCCCTATCATTTGTTGGTGCCTATGGAAGGTAAGGAACAATTAGCTCTTCAGAGACATTGAAAGGAGCCCCAAGGAAGCCTTTGGCACTAGGTCTAGACTTATCTCTGAAAGTATCTCCCTATACAAATGGAAACCTCCAGATAAAGCCCCAACAGAACTTGGGAGATTAAAATGGAAAATTCCTAGAATTTCAATCTTGGGACCAACTCAAGATTAGATGCTTCCAAGACCAGTGCTAGAGAAAACACTATTTGGAAACCGTCGAATGTGAATTGGTTTAAACAAAATTTTGCTGACATAGCCAAGGGGAATCTAGGTTTGGCTAGTATTAGGGGTATCATTAGGGATTGCAAGGGAAACTTGGTTGTTGGGTTTGTTGGATGAATTGGTATTCACTCTTCTATGACGACTAGTCATGAGCATTTCTCAAGGGCGTCGAGATTGTTGTCACTCTAGGTATAAAAAATCTTCACATTGAAGAGGACTCTTTGTCTGTGATTGACTCTCTTAATCATGGTCAATTGCTTAGCTGGAATATTGGGGACATTCTACTTGATATAAACCTTTTGGTCTCTAAATTGGATAGAAAATATTTGACTCACATCTACAGGGAAGGTAATTAAGTTTTCAATAGCTTAGCTAACTTGGGGTCCAATTGGAATTTATGCAAGTGTTGGAAGAGGCTTAAAGCGTTACCTATTACTATACAAGGATTAATCCTTATGGAACAAAGGAATACAATATTCAATGATGGTTAACAATGTCTTTATTAATAGGTAGAGGTGGTGTTGGCAACACAAGGGCGAACAACTGAGAGGGGGGTGAATCAGTTGTCACATAAATTCAAAACTTATTCAACTTATTAACCTTATTCTCAAATTTGATAATTAACCATGAAAGAATAAATCATCAATACATCAGAAACACACATAACACCAAGATTTTTGACGTGGAAATCCTATTAGGGGAAAAACCACAGTGAAGGTCAATCCACAAGATTATACCATGTTAAAAGTATAATGAAAATGAAATATGGGGAATGCACATGCATTCAAGAACACTGCCTAGAGCTCATTGCTCAATTACAACAAGGCTAACCACCCAAAGGAAGAAACATTGTCTTACAGAAATAATCAGATTACATCTACATGGATTTGAACTGATAAAGTAGCATATGCTAATGCTTGATCACAATTCCAATTAAGCACATGAACAATTATTCACTCTACTCTGCCTTCGAGTGATATTCATACATACACACATAGAAGCACACTCTGGCATACACTCACACTATACAATTCGAATAAAAAATTGCTCTTATATATCCGCAACAAGAAATTTCATCCCTTCATGTCAACTTCAACAAAATAATAAAATGAATATAAATTTTCGGCCCAAAACATTTAAGATTATTAATACGAGTCAACCAAGGTCGGCCACAGCATAGTGAGGACCCAAATCAACATCTCCAATAAGAAAACACTTCAATTAATTACTCCTTGAAGATCCACAACACGCTATAAACACCATGTCGGCCAAGAACAAGAAAAACATGAACACACAAAAGAAAGTCGCCAACCATGAGCACAACGATCAATGTAGATGTACAACAAAGATAGAGCACGATCTAGAAACATCCACAAGCATCATGAATCACAAGAGAAGCATATGCAACAATTGAACTAACTGAAATAGCATCATCTTCAATCATGAACACCAACTGAAGCAACAAAAAAACTGTTAGAATGAGAATCTTCATAACTTGATCAAATCTTCATGCGAATCTCTAAAACTCGATGTGGATAAGCTAGATATACTCAGCAACAAGCCCTTTAGTCCACAACCTCTGATCATCAATGTATAGAACTTACAGACATACTGAACTTCACTTCACTACTGACAACCCGCAACTCATTTATTACAATTTTCTCAATATCCTTGACATATACAACTTCAAATGAATTAATGCTAATAGTGTTGACATCAATGAAAACCACATATCAACAACACAACCACAACATCCAACAATCTCCCCCTTTGGCATTGATGGCAACACATGATGTGAAAAACACCATCAATGCAACTAACTCTTGACACTTACTCCCCATTTGGATTTGACTCATTTTCTCCTCAATACCTTCACATAATCTTTTCCCACAAGGCTCTTCTCCCTAGATAATCACCAATTTTTCACATGACTCTTCTCCCCCTTTGACATCAATGACAAAGATATCTAAACTCCACACAAACTCTAAACCACATATCTGGACATTTGAACATTAACTACTTCACCTAAGTAGCAACCACCACAACATCAATCTGGAATAAGATATGACTATGAAATGCACAGACTGATGCAATGCAGTGCATCCTTAGTTCTGATTAGGAGGGGTAATCACCCCTAACTTCCCTCTAAGACATTCAAAAGTATCCTTAGCCAACAGCTTGGTAAAAATGTCTGCAATTTGCTCCATAGTAGGTACATACTCCAGTCTGACTTCTTTTTCACTTACCTTCTCCCTCAAAAAGTGAAACTTGATAGATATATGATTTTTTTTAATGTAGCACCAGATTCATGGAAATGTTAATAGCACTTGAATTATCACAGAATATGGCAATAGGCTCATTATACACAACTCTGATATCCTTCAACATTTGTTTCATCCACATAACTTGAGTACAATTTTTAGCAGCAACAATGTATTCAGCCTCTGCAATAGACAAGGAAATGGCATTCTGCTTCTTGCTTAACCATGAAATCAGCTTCTTACCCAAGAAAAATGCTCCACCACTAGTACTTTTCCCATCATTTACATCTCCTGCACAATCAGCATCAATAAAGGCACTTAAAGTAAGATCAACATTTTTAGGATACCATAGGTCAAAGTCAATTGTTCCCTTCAAGTATCTGAAAATTCTCTTCATAGCAGTCACATGAGATTCCTTCATATCAGCTTGAAATCTTGCAACAATAAATACAACATTCATGATATCAGGTCTAGTTTGGGTTAAATACAACAATCCACCAATCATTGATCTGTATCTTGTCTAATTTGCTTTCAGAGAATCATCTTTTGTTGTCAACTTGCATCCGGTCACCATGGTTGTACCAACTGACTTTGAATCTTCCATGCCGAACTTCTTCAATAATTCCTTCACATACTTGGACTGAGATATAAAAATCCTTTTATCTAACTAAGTAATTTGCAATCCCAAAAAGAATTTCATCTCACCAATTATAGACATTTCAAATTCATTATGCATCTCATTAGCAAACTTCATGCACAAACCATCATCTCCTCCAAAAATGATATCATCAACAAAGACTTCAACAATCAAATCTTTATTATGATCAATCTTGAAATACATATTACTATCAGCAGTACCTTTGTTAAATCCAAGCTTCAGCAAATACTTGTCCAATCTGGCATACCATGCTCTAGGGGCTTGCTTGAGTCCATACAATGCTCTCTTCAACCAACACACCATATCTTCCTCATCAATCAACTGGAATCCATCAGGTTGCTCAACATACACTTCTTCCAATTCGCCATTTAGAAAAGTTGATTTGACATCCATTTGATAAACTTTGTAGTTCTTGTGAGCAGCATAGGCAAGAAATAATCTTGCAACTTTAATTCTAGCAACAGGGGAAAAGGTCTCTTCATAATCAATTCCTTCCATCTGAGAATATCCTTTACATACTAGTCTTGCTTTGTTTCTAACCACTTCACCTTGCTCATTCAGTTTATTTCTAAAGACCCATTTGGTTCCAATGAAATTTTTATCCTTAGGTCTGGGAACAAGAATCCATGTATCATTATTTTCAATTTTTTTTAACTCTTCTTTCATTACTTCAACCCAATGTTCATCCTTACATGCTTCATTCACACTAGTAGGCTTAGTTTTTGAAATCAAGCAATATTCTTTTGCAATTTTTCTCCTAGTCTAGACACCTTTGTTCTTATCACCTATAATCTGATCTTCTGAATGATTCAATCTTACATACCTCAAAGTCTTCTTAGGATGTTCTTCAACTTCAAGCTCTTGTGTTCTCTCTTCTATGCTTCCACTAGTTTCTCCTTCTTCCTCATTTTCTTGATTTACTGGATTGATTTGCACTTGATTTGTAGTCTAAACTTTCTTACCTTGGTTTGTACTATCATCCTAATCATCAAAGTCATATCCACAAGTTCTAGATAGTGTACTTAAGTCTTCATCAGCATTAACATTTGCACTTTCAACCATTTTCCTCAATCTTTTATTATAACACCGGTAGGCCTTGCTCTTAGTAGAATAACCCAGAAAGATACCTTCATCACTCCTAGCATCAAAATTTCCTATGTCTTCATCTCTCTTAATATAACTTTTTCTTCCAAATATCTTGAAGTATTTAACAGTAGGATTTTGACCATTCCATAGCTCAAAAGGGGTCTTACCAGTATCACCTTTCCCGATTGAGTGTGTACACAGCAGTACTCATAGCTTCTCTTCAGTAGATACGAGGGACATTTCCTTCCAACATCATTGTTCTAGTAGCATCTTCAATTGTTATGTTCTTCCTTTCCACAACTCCATTTTGTTGAGGGGTCCATGGTGCAAATAATTGTCTCTTTATTCCATGTTCTTCACAAAAATAATTAAACTCACCAGAAGTGAATTCACCACCTCTATCTGATCTCATACATTTAATCTTCAAACCTGTCTCTATCTCAACCATAGCATTAAAGATCTTGAACTTTTCCAGTGCTTCATATTTCTCCCTTAACAAAGTAACCCATACCATTCTAGAATAATCATCAATGAGTAACATGAAATACCTATAACCTTGTAGACTTCTGACCTTAGAGGGACCACACATATCAATACACACAAGCTCTAACAATTCATTTGAACAATGCTTTTTACTCCGAAATGAAATTCTAGTTTTTTATCCTAACTGACATTCCTTGCATATGGCATTAATAGGTTTCACCAACTTAGGTAGATCTCTCACAACCTTAGTGGAACTTATCTTGACAATATTATCAAAGTTAACATGACAGATTCTCCTATGCCATAACCAACTTTCATCAACTTGAGCAATCAAGCAACTTTTATTAGCAGCACTCAAGTGAAAGATATTACCTTTTGTTTTTGTACCTGATGCAATTTCATTTTCGGAACTCAATATTCTGCACTTTCCATCCTTGAACTGAAGATTGTATCCCTTATCAACCATCTGACCAACACTCAAAAGATTATGCTTCAATCCTTCCACATATAGAACATCATCAGTATTATTCTTACCATCAAGAGAAATGCATCCTCTTCCACAAATCACACTAGTTGTATTATCACCAAATCTCACAACACCACCATCATACTTTTCCAAGCTTACAAACTTACTTTTATCTCATGTCATATAATGTGAACATCCACTATCAATCACCCATTCATCTTTCTCTTCAACTCGAGCAGCTAGGGCTTTCTCCACATTTGTACAACTAGCAAATTCAGTAGATACAAGATTATTATCCTTGATAGCAATAAATACCCATTCATCGCCACTTCTATTTCCTTTATCAAATTCATCATTTGTCACACCCTCATCAGCAACATAGTAACACTTCTTCTGAAATATAGGCTTGTTATATCTTGGTTTAAGAGCTTTTTCCGGACACCTTGATGCAAAATGACCTATCTTATTGCAAGAAAAATATTTAAGAGGAAATTTTACTTCATACTTACCTTTTCCTCTCACTAATCTTTTGACAATAAGTGCTTTCAGCTCTTCCATCTCTCTTTCTTCTTCTTCAATCTGTCTGATTTCATCCTAATACTTGAATGTTTTTCTAGATGAACTCTCACCCAGATCATATCTCTGTCTATCTCTTCTGGAAGTAGTAGCCTTAAATGAAAATTCAACCTTAGGAAGGGCATCACCAAATTCACTCAACTCAAAAGTAGTCAGCTTACCAACCAGCGTATCTCTAGTTATGTTTGTTACAGTCTAGAGCTCTTTAATAGCACTAGCTTTGACTATGTAAGAATCAGGAAGGGATCTAAGCACTTTAGCAACAATCTCAAATTCGTCTATTTTTCCGCTAGCACATCTAATACCACACACAAGTTCATTCACTCTTTACATGAAAGTATTAATGTTCTCATCATCACCCATTCTCAACCTTTCATATTTCCCTTTCAGACTCTGCAACTTACCAATCTTCACATTAGTATCACCTTCATACAAAGTTTCCAACTTTTTCCAAATCTCATGAGCAGTCTTCAAATCCATAATATTTGTCATCTCAGAATTAGTCAAAGCACTCAACAATGCTTCCTTAGCCCAGATATTATACTCAGCATTTCTAATCTTAGCAGTAGTAGTAAGACCATTTTGAGGAATAACATACCTAGTACATGTAATGTTCTAGTAGGGTTCACCAATGCATCTCAAATGACACTCCATTCAAGTCTTCCATAGAGAATAATTTGTTCCATCAAATCTTAGACTAACCTTCTTGTAACTTGCCATCCCGGATCACCTTAAGTTGTTAAACTTCTTCCAAGGAACCTGCTCTCATACCAATTGTTGGCAACACAAGGGCAGACAACTGAGAGGGGGGGTGAAACAGTTGTCACAGAAGTTCAAAACTTATTCAACTTATTAACCTTATTCTCAAATCTAATAATTAACCATGAAATCATAAATCATCAATACATTAGAAACACACATAACACCAAGATTTTTTATGTGGAAACCCTGTTAGGGGAAAACCACGGTGGAGGTCATTCCACAAGATTATACTCTATTAAAAGTATAATGAAAATGAAATATGGGGAATGCACATGCATTCAAGCACATTACCTAGAGCTCATTACTCAATTACAACAAGGCTAACTACCCAAAGGAAGACACATTGTCTTACAGAAAGAATCAAATTACATCCGCGGGGATTTGAACTGATAAAGTAGCATCTGCTAATGCCTTATCACAGTTTCGGTTAAGCACATGAACAATTCTTCACTCTTCTACACACTTCTTCACACTATGCTCTACCTTTGAATGATATTCACACATACACACACAGAAGCACACTCTAGCATACACTCACACTATACAATTCAAATAAACAATCACTCTTATATATCCGCAACAAGAAATTTCATCCCTTCATGTCGGTTTCAACAAAATAATAAAAAGAATATAAACTGTCGGCCCAAAACATTTAAAATTATTAATGTGAATCAACCAAGGTCAGCCACAGCATAGTGAGGACCCAAATCAACATCTCCAACAAGAAAACACTTCAATTAATTACTCCTTGAAGATACACAACACGCTATAAACACCATGTCGGCCAAGAACAAGAAAAACATGAACACGCAAAAGAAAATCGCCAACCACGAGCACAACAATCAATGCGGACGTGCAACAAAGATAGAGCATGATCTAGAAACATCCACAAGCATCATGAATCACAAGAGAATCATCCGAAACAACTGAACTAACTAAAATAGCATCATCTTCAATCAGGAACACCAACTGAAGCAACAAAAAAACTGTCAGAATGAGAATCTTCATAACTCGATGAAATCTTCACGCAGATCTCTGAAACTCAACATGGATAAGCTAGATATACTCAGCAAAAAACTCTTTATTCCACAACCTCTAATCATCAATGTACAGAACTTACTGACATACTGAATTTCACTTCACTACTGACAACCTACAACTCATTTATTACAATTTTCTCAATATCCTCGACATATATATTTTCAAATGAATTAATGCTAATAGTGGTGACATTAATGACAACCACATATCAGTAACACAACCAAAACATCCAACGGGTGGCTTCACTTGTTGGGTCCTTTGGCGATGTGGATCTGGTTGCATGAGGTGGCGAGGTTAAAGAGGGGTGCCACGTGACTTTTTTACTTCATTACTACTCATGGTGGGGCCTTCAGCTTTTACGGGTTGCCTTCTCAATTGTACTACACATCCTATCAAATCTCATGGGATGCGTGTAATGAGATATTTATCACCAATATTTTTAATAATTCCAATTTAGGCTCTTATGATTTGCATAAGATCCTTTGAGTTGTACTTAAAATTTTCAAATCTCCCCCCGTGGCTAGCTGGAATGGGGAAATGTGTAACTTTAAAATGACCTTTGACATAACAAATATTAATTATCTAGATGTAATAAACAAATAGCTTATCTTATGGCTCTTTCATGATAATCACAGCCCCACAGAGCTGGCATCATTGGAAATGACGACTAAAGCATGTAAAAGTTGGGTTGCTTTCATTACTCCTTGCTATCCCAGATGGTAGAGGAATGATAGTTTTAAAAAGGATAAATTCACTGGTGGGCAGTCACTTTTACAGCTAAATTTTTTTCTCTGGGTTTGCTATTGTGTGTTGTGGGTCGTGATGGGTGGAGATAGAGTGAGAACAGAGCATTATAATTGTGAGGAGTTTCGTAGGAACCCCATTACTTGGCACATTTGTAATGAGGGTGGTATGGCACCGCTTTTAGAGAATCTTGTGGGCCATGATGAGTGTTTGTTGGCCTAGTTTGTTGGTTCATGGAAGGATAGGAGGGTCACCATGGGTGGCATCTTGTTTGAGGTGAATGAAGAGGTTATTGGCAAGGCGACGGACCTTTCCTATGATGGAAAGAAATACAAAAAACACACCAAAACGCAAGACTTGGAGAGTTTCAATGCCTTCTTCAAAGGTGACGAGAAGCCAATTTGGAAGTAGCCTGGTTTCAATTGTGAGGCGCTCCAAAAACCCTAGGACAAGGTGTGTCTTGCAATAGTGAAATATGTTACTTTAGAAGGTCAGTTCAATGTGTTTTATTTTTACCATTTGTCGTTGTTAAACCACTTTAGGCACAAGATGACCCTCAACTTTCTATTTTTTCTGCTCACTTCTCTAGAAATTTTGATTAAAGAAACCCTCGAGGCTACCGCTCTCAACCCGGATGATTCGCCCCCCTTACCGCTACATTAAGGCCTAATCATCAGGCTCTACCCATTTCATCTTTCCCTATTCTTTCCCAAACCTATCTTTGTTGTGTGTGTTGAGGAACTGGAACCCCCTAATGTGGCCCCTGTTAATCCTTCCCCTGCTGCCTCTGAGGGTTCTAAGAGGAAAACCCCCATACCTAAAATTGAACCCATTTATGAATATAAGCCCAAACCCCCTTCTAAAAAGAAGAAAAGCACGGCCAGTTTGGCCCAATCTAATGTGGTGGCTGGGTTATGTGAGCTAAAAAATAAACCCATCAAGAAGGACAACACACCCACTACTAAGAAGAAGGGGAAAAATATTTCTCGGGGCCAGGTGGACTTGTCGAACTCTGACAACGAAGGGAGGAGCGCTGAGGAAAAAGACTCCAAGGGAGAAACCATGGTGGTTGTGAGCTTTGAAGTTGGGATGGAACAAACTAGTGTGAGGAGGTCCCACAAACTGGAAAAGAACAAAAAAGGTGCCCTAGTTGATGAGATTTCCAGTGATTTGGACTAGACTGGCTGCAAGACTGAAGGGAAAAAAGACATTGTTGAAGAGATGAACAAAGGGTTTGTGGAAGGCCCTAGCATTTTTTTTGACATGAACTGAAGACTTAAGGAGGACTCCACTCACCCCTCTAATTCAAGAACTGGTAGGGAAGAGGAGATCCAAAGTAGGAAGGGCAAGAACGAGGACCCCAATGTGTTGTAGGAACAAGTTGCTAAACTGGAGCAGAAATTCTTTTGTTTGGCTCGGTTCACTGTTAAAATGATTCACAGATCTGTTGTCACTCTGTCTAATGTCATCAAGGAGAAAGTAGATAAGAATTCTGAGTGAGAAGGAACCAATTGGATTGGGTCCGATGTTCTGAA
Source organism: Sequoia sempervirens (assembly GCA_007258455.2). Lineage (NCBI taxonomy): Eukaryota > Viridiplantae > Streptophyta > Pinopsida > Cupressales > Cupressaceae > Sequoia > Sequoia sempervirens. Next base: position 318,258,207 of record VDFB02000003.1, on the reverse strand, counting down.
TCTCCTGGTCCAAAAATGGGAAAATGTCTAGACAGTTAGTGTTATGGTCTGGGTGGTGTTGGTGTTTTGTTGTTAATGTGTCATGTTTGTGTCCTATTTCCGTTGTTTTTGGTTATAGAATTTTTTATAATGTTTTGAACTAGCTCCTTTTTGGCCCTTTGGGCTCTTTGTGTAAAGGGTACAACACCCTGTAAATGTTGCTTATATAATCAAAAACAACACAATGCTCAATTACATATTTTACAAAATTACATTTGGATCATACTTGTAACACGAGAAGTTTGGTGAAGTTTATTCTTACCACTACGGTAACATTTGTAGCAGCATAATCATTCCTATTTAGAGTGAGAAGTACCATTGAGTGCTTTAGATTATGAGAATCATATTATTGAGACATAATGGTATCCTTGAAATTCTCAACTTGGACGCTTAGCTTCGAAACTCCAAATGAGTCAAATACCCCACTATATTGTTGATATGTGGGTCCTAATCAGACTTAATGTTTATATTTTTCCCTCTTTATATGATGTGTTTTCCCCCCAAATCAATCAACAGGGGAATGCAAGAGAGGCATTATTAATAGTTTCCTGCTGAAATTTTGTTAAAAACAGTTATGAAACCGCCCAAGATTATGAACAATTTTAGTTGCATTTTGGAAACCAGCATTTATGAGTTGAATAGTCTACACCATGGCACACGTGAGAATTCAAACAGACATGTGGTGTTTATTTTTATTGTTGCAGGGTGTGTGAGTAATAATCAGCAAAAAGTCATAGTTTTGTGACAAAGATTATGCAAGTTAAGCATTGGGTGCACGTAGCACTATGCACAGAAATACAGAGCAATGGAAATCATTTGAATCAATTGTTGCATGTTGTGGCTATTGCTGCAAGTTATTTGTAATATGCATTCACTGGAATTTGATTAATAAATGGACTATTGTGTGTGGACGTAACCCAAGCATAAGGAGAACCACGTTAAAAAATCTTGTTGTCTTGCCTCTATTATTCTATGAATTGTTTATTGTTCCTTTGTTCATATCTTTGTTCCACATTTAATTAAATCTACATATAATTGATAATCCATCCCTCTATTTCTTGCCTGCAATTCCTAACATACATGATATTGTAAAGTTTATCTCTTCATATGCTACTATATGATGGGTTGAACTATATAGGACTTATTCCAAGAAATAGGAGAACTAAAGATTTGGACTACATAAATTCAAAAAATATACAAAGTCTAGTCAATCCATTCACTTGTTCATTATATATGTTGCATTATAACAATGTTCTCTTCAATATAATGCAAAGATACAAGATTTAACATATAACCCTAATGGGAAGGATGGGTCTGATGATTTTATTTCTTAAGCATTACAACATCTCTTATAGATTGAAAATATAGATTGGAAATATAGATTGGAAGTATAGATTGGAAATTAACGGCGATATATAAATGGGTATACTAACCAAAAATTAAACTTGCGCATTAGATGCTTCAATCCAAATTAAAAAAAAATCCCTTATGTTTCTTCCCATATTCCTTGATTCAATATGTCGCTTCAATTAGGAAGGTAACATAACATGTGCTTCTATTTCACCTAGATCGCATAGACTTTCATCCAATTCCTAAGGCCAAAATTAAATAACACTTAGTTCAAACCAAAATTCTTGATGCAAAATCTATTTTAAGTTCCAAATATGAAATTAGTGATAATTAAAATGTCCAATGCTAAAAATAGATATTGTAGTCAACATAAAAAATGATGGCATTGCATAGATGATTGGTATGAGTGTGCATAGAATAGGACTACTAACAATTGGTTTGTGCCCAGTAGGTGTTCAGTGACCAAACCAACAACCTCTAATGTAAAATAGCAAAAAAAATGTCAATGAAGGAAAAAATTGAGAGCTTTCACTTGTCATTACTTTCTTTTGTAATTGGTATGGAAGGGGCACAGACGAGACCCATTAAGAGTTGGACATGTGCCAATAGGTGGACAACAACCAAATAAACAACTCTTGATCTAAAAAAACAAATGAAAACTATTCCAACATTTGCCTTAACTTTCATTTAGTATTCTAGAATTAGTTCATTTTCCTTTGGTTGCTAACCAACTATTGGCTCCCTTTCATTTATAAATATCTTCCTGCAAATTACTGGTGGCCTTCTTCTACACACCATATCCCTCTGTGAATTGACAAATGAGAGGGAAAAAAACTTTATTAACCAACCATTTATAAATGACACGTATATTTATAGAAATAAAGATGATTCATATTTAGTTAGAGTGTTTAGTATTGCATTTTTTTCATAAACCACCACAAACACTAAATAGATTTTACCATATTATCAAGTTTACAATGCATGTTATGTCATCTTCTTAACCGATAGTGAATGCACCTACCAACAAGATAAGAAGCATATTGAAATGCATAGCCCTAGAAGCTAATTTAAGGGTTTGATCTTTGTGAATATTGGATTGAACTTCTCTATTAACTACTAAACTACAACAAAAAAATCAATACATATATAGAATTATATATTTTAGCCTCAAAAAATATGTAGGGGATTTCAAAATGTTTCCTAAGTAATTTTTTTTTATTCCTTGTCCTTGCTCTTTTTTCCAAACAAACTAGCAACTATGGGTGTAAGGGCAATAGTTGGAGAAAACCTAATTGGAGAAGTTGCTTTGTGTATAGCATATGTAAGGGAAAATGTTCCAACTTTTTCTCTCATTTCATTGGTGTGAATTCCAACCTATTAAAAGGGCAGATAAAAGAAACTATCCAAGATTAGAATCAAATTTTGCAATGAAATTACTCACACTTTAACTTTGAGTATGGGTTGAAGCTCAGCTTAAAGCTACCACCAATTGAAGCTTTGTTTGAGTTTTACTTCAAAGATACAATGGCTTAGTTTTGTAGGTATGCTTCTTATTAAATTGCAATTTCAACATCTTTTCAATAGAAACACACAAGCTTTAGCTATCAGTGAGGGCTCATGCACATGACTTTGGTCTTGTGTTTTAGTTGTGTACAAATGATGTGACTTTGTGGCATTACAAATAATTTTGTTGAACAAATATTTTTGTAGGAAGACAATCTTTAAATATTTTCTTGATAAATTGAGTAAAAATTTTGTATTCTACGTTTTGAAATAATTAGGAAAAGTGATGTAAGAAAATACTAGAAGAAAGCTTCCAAGAAATGTTAACATCATTTTTTTCAGATCGGTGACCATCAAATGGGCCATGAAGAACTTGAAAGAGTTGGAGAATGGTGGCAAGGAGTTGGGTGCCTTTGAGAGTATCCATCAAAGACAAATGACACTTAGGTATAGAATTTTTTGAATCACAGAAAAACTTAGCTAGAAATGACCTATAACTATAATACTCCTAGTCACCCTCACCTTATTCCAAGTGCTTCATCCAACCCACTTATTTGAAGAATTATGTGAACCATCAATTGATTGTGTTCCATATCCTTCAATGCACATTGAACCCAAAAAAATTATTGTTGTGCTTCCTCCACAAATGGTCGATGATCTTCACATTATAGGCATGCATGAACTAAACCTCTGAGAAAAACACCTTGTTTCTCTTGATTACAACATTCCACCCTTTGGCATTGGGCTTCCCCTAGGGATTGACCTTGCAACCTTCTAGGGTTTTCAAGATGCAACAAAATCTATTGGTGGAGGAAGTGTGTGAGTGGAAATTGAAGGAGTGGTGTGAGGGAGATATTGTCACATGAAATTGCACCTAGTTGAAAGTGTTGTTCAGCATTCCAATGACACAATGAAACTGACCTCAAGGTGTGGGACCTTACAAATGAGGTAAAATCTCTAAAGAAGGTTGGCTTCCTTTTATAAACTAGGTGCAATAATATTGATCTTACCCAACATTGGATAACTCTATACTAACCTAACCTATCAAGCCGTAGAAGGAAAAGGGAGAAGAGGATGTTGAAAATTGAAAATATGGTGATATAACAAGGTTAAATATGTTTCTTCCTACATATTATTGCATGGAGTATCAATAAACCACTAGATAAATTCACACCTCTGTGTTATGCCAGTTCCTAGGAAGTTGCATGAGGGTTAGGGTTTAACATACACTAAGAGGGAAATTATTTCTCCATAGTTAGCTTCTTATCCCATACTTAACACAAAATTCAATCTTAGGAAAAGTAGATCTAATGTTCAGAACCTTAATAGAATTATCCTCATTTTGATGTTCTAGTGAGGGGAAGTCTAATGTCACCTTATCACCATCATCTAAGGAAGCCACATTACTATTGTTTGAAAGACATGTATCAATGTTGTCATCCGCTTGCACCATGATATCTTCCCTATTAGGAGAGATTTTAGGAGAGGAGCAAACAAGATCTTCATGGCATTCAATGGTTAGATCTTTTAAGATAACTTCGTCACAAGTAGGGGAGGAATGTAGAGAAGAAAAACTATGATTTTATTGCTTACCAATGATTGCATCCTTTTGTTCAACTATATCTTCCCAAGTAGGAGAGGTAGGGGAAGAGAAACAAATAGGATTTCCATGGCTCTTAATAATTGGATCTTCTAACACCAAAATATCCTCTGCACAAATAGGAGAGATATTGGGAGAAGAACAAATGTGATTGTCATGTTTTTCCACAAATGCATCCTCTTTCACTAAAATATCAAGCGGGAGATGAATGGAGACTAGGTAAAGTGGTGTTAAGAAATGTGTCAATGATCTCATCTTCTTGTGTCATAATATCTACCCAAGTGGGAGAAGTAGATGGAGAGGGACAAACAAGATTTTCATGATTCTCATTAACTGTATCTTCTTTCACCAAGATACCTTTGTCACCAATAGGAAGGTATTAGGAGAAGAACAATTATGGTTTTGTTGGTTGGAAATTTTGTATTCTTGTGAAAGTATACAAAATAGTGATTTCAACCACAGCACGTGAGATTAAACTCTCCTAATTTAGGGAAGGCTCCCCCTTTAACTAAATAAAACTAATATGGGTAGGACAGCAATCGTTCCTCTTATTTCAGGAAAGATTACGTTCTTCTCTCTTCACAGAAAAGAAACAGTATATGTGGATGAAACTTATTACAGCAGCTATGCAGTGAAATTAAGAAAGAGGAAATAAAGTTTCCTGAAAGCACAAAGACTTCCGTTACTTCCTCCGGGACGGGAAAACAAACAATAAGCACAAAGTCTTGAGGAATGAGATCCTATCTACCCTTTTCAGAATAATTACTTAATGAAAACATACAACACGAAACAGCACAAAGTCTGTAACTACGATGTATCTTTTGATTACTCTAAATGAGAACTACTACGAGCACAAAGACTTATAATTCTTCTCAATTTCTAATACTAACTATGAATTCAATCTTCACATTTACAGCACAAAGACTGCAGATATTTAAATTGAATCTCTCTTCAGCAATATTCCACAATTTTCAAGTAGTCACAAAATAATGCTCCAAAATGACATAAGAACATGAAGGATGCAAAATGAGAATTCAGCTCAAAGTCTGAAATTCCAGCTTCTTGATATTACTTGAAAATTCACAATATTCAACTATAAAGCTCAAAGACTTTATGAGTACAAAATTCTGCAGAGTTTTCTTGCTTGCTAAAGAGATATCAAATTACAATAGACCCCTCAAGTATTTATAGGAGGAAGGTCTGGAGAAAAAGGTGGGAGGATCTCAACAAACTTGAGAAAATCTCTCAACCGATAACTAATTGCAATTGACTTATTCAAAATTACAATCCAAATTGTGATTTGGTTTGTAAGAACTTACATGTAATTACATTTTCCAAAACTGCAAGGAAAGAACACTTGCAATTGCAAAACTTGTTTTTACATATACTTTGTCAAAAGTAAAATACATAATTGAAATTATTTTAAGTGTCCAAGACACGACTCTAACTACATCATCCTTCATCTGCGATGATCTTCATGCTGCTTCAGGATTTTAGAACTTGAAGTATTCAGGATTGGTGAAGAGATCTCGAACTTGGAACGAGAATTTGCATTCTTAATGATCTTTGTGTCCTTGGCGAACTTCAACCTTATCACAGGCTTGGAGTAGTACCATTTCTTTAGGAAGTTCTTCTCTTCGTTGCGTCCTTTTTCCATGCTTGATTTACTTTGTCCCTAGATGGTTTCATGAGGATTATTGACCTTCGAGCTGCTCCATGAATTATTGTTGTATCTCTTCTTCTTTTGTTCACTGATGAAGAACCCATAACACCTTATTCAAGATGAAATTGTTATAAAACAATGCCCATGCCTTGATTTATTGGTTTGATAGATCATGTGTGTAAACAAGACTGACAAGGGAAGGGATAATTTGATGCAAAAATGGGCTCACAAGTGAATTTCGGGTTTTGGAAGGCTGACAGCAAGTAAGGTATAATGTAATCGGGATTTTTGGAAGCCATTGCAAGTAAAAGTGCAAGGTAGGAAAAATAAGAGGTCATTGCAAGTTTATCATTTTAACTTGTAACCTTGGTCAAAATCTCCTACTTGTAATTAGATTATGAAAACCCGATTTTCAGCCAAGGGCATCATTTTTGTAGAAAATGATAATGATGATGAAGAAAAATGGTAATGGCAAATGAATATGAAATGAAGGCAAGTGAATGAAAAGTGAAATGGAAAGGCGAATGAAAAAGAGAGAAAAAACGTATGTATGAATGAAGGGCGAATGAAGTATGATGGTGTATGAAAGAGACATGAATGAAGGGTGTGTGAAGTGGAAAAACGCATTTTCAGCCATACATTTTTTTATAATATGCAATCTTAATCTCCATAGAAAGGCAACCCAAGAACAAAAGATTTAAAGCAACAAAAACATAAAAATAAAAAGAAACAAAGAACATACCCGTAACAAGAGTTTACAAACCAAAATAAAGAAAAATAAATAAATAAATAAAACCCTAGGCACCTTGAACAAACTTAAATATGCAAAAATGGGGCAATGGTAGAGCAAAAATGGGGAATTTAATAAAGTTGCAGACCTTGCCAAGTGTTCTTCATGCCAAAATCTCTTCAATCGGGGTACATATGAGCAAAAGCAAGCTACAAAATTTATAAAAACACTTGCAAAACTCATTTCGGGTTTTTTGATGCTCATTGCAAGTGAAAAATATAACAAATAACTTCAAAAATCCCTTTTACTTGCATTTCGGATTTTTAGAGACTCATTGCAATTTTACTTTTTGTCAAATAGAAGAAATCGGACCTTTTAGCTCATTTGACAATTTCATTTTAATAAAAATAGGTATTTTTAGACAACTTAAGCAAAATCGGAACTTTTGGAAGTTTTAGCAATTTTCGGGACTTTTGGAAGTTTTTGCAATTTCGGGATTTTTTGGACATTTAGCAATTTTCGAGATTTTTTGGACATTTAGCAATTTTGCTCTTAGGCTTAAATTTCCCTATTCTGCTGAGTTGCCTAAAAAACCCGAATTTGGTCAAAAAGACACTAAAAATGACTCAGAATTTCATGAAAACGGACGAGAGTGAGTGAAAAATGTTAGCCAAAAGGACTATAGACCCAAAACTGAAATTTTCTAACCTTTGCACCTCGTAAAACGTGCCTTAGAAGAGAAAATCTTCAAATTCTATCAAAATTTTGACAGGTTATCCCAATTTTTAACAAGTCAAAAATGAGGGACAACAGGTTTTAATGATTATCCATGCTTGTATTCTCTTGTATCAAAAACATCCTCACAAATGGGAGAGATATTAGGAGTTGAGTGAAGGATAGGTAAGGTGATATTAAGAAATGTGTCAATGGTTTGGTTATCTTGCAATAAGATATTCTCATAACTAGGAAAGATAGTGGGAGGATCGCTAACATGTTTCTTAATGACCTCATTTCTTTGCCCTAAATTGTATTCATAAGAAGGGATGTAATTATGCAATCCATTCTTAACCATGTAAAAACCACATCTTTGAAAAGGAAACATGCTAACATGAAAAAGTAATATATCCAACTTATGCAATGATTCAGGAAATGTAACCAATTGTCCTAAAAATCTGATGATTTTCAATACTAAAATAATTTGTAACTATTTAAAATGGCTAAACTAAATGGATTATTAGACCTAATGCATAAAACAAAAATTCCTAAAAATTGACAGATTGAAACAGTGGTTCACCCGCGGATCTGGGAAGTGCAGAGGACTACAAAAATGCCCAAAAAAGTTGGTTCTGATGTACCCTCAAGGACTCGTTCGCCCAAAGGTGAATGGGTCCTTGTACAAGGTTTTTAAAAATGAAAAATGAAATTCTAAGTTGTTATTTGTGTTCTCTATTCCAGGTTGCAAATTGTGGTTTCTATAGCAGATTTTTCCAAATTTTGGTGTATAAATGCAAATGCAATTAAGGACAAGTGAACAAAAATTACACTTTTTGAATGCAATTTTGGCTAAATTTTCTAATGTAAATGACTGAAATTACACTAATATGCAAGTACTATGCAAAATCATTGTGATTTGTATGCAATCTTTTTTAATTTTCAGATTTTAAAGAATGCAAAATGCAAATTTAAAATCCTAGATGAAATGCAAACTAATGCAATCTTGGCAACCCTAGATGAAATGCAAACTAATGCAAATCCTAGATCTAGGGTTTGAATGAACTTTATAGTGCAAGAATGTCTGGTTCACCAAAATGAAACATAGAAAAATAGGTTCACCAAAATGAAACATAGAAAAATAAGTTCACCAAAATGAGATAAAGAAAAATAGGTGACCCTAAAATGGATGGGAAATGGTGTGTGTGGGCCTATATTTCTATTAATTTCATTAGAAAATGAGATCCCCAAAGGTAGGATTGACTTTCAACCCTAGGTGAGTCAACCCTATTGGAGATCTTGCAAATTTCCTTATGATTGAAGATGGAGTAAAATCTATCTGAAATGCACTTTGGGGAGAAAAACTAAAAATAGTAAATGAACTCAATTATGCAATGTGAAACTTGGATCATCAATTTAAAGCCTAACAAAAACAACAAACTTCTGGTAGATCTAAGAAGGGTAAATTGATGTGTACTAGTCACCAAAAGTTGTTGCTAAGTGTCCTCTTGGGACAAATTCGTCCTAGGGAAAATGGATCCTACTACAGGGATCAAAAATATGATTTTGCAATCCTTTGCTTCTAGATCTATGCTACTGATTCCTCCAGATCTCACTATCAAAAAATTGGAATTAAATTCTGCAAGTAAGATTTTATGTCTAGATAACTTTGATGAGTACTTTGACAACTTTGCAAAATTGCACTTTTGATCAATCTTCAATCCTTCTTCACCTACAAATCTATACATACAAAGAGGGGAGAAAATTTGTTTGTTTTTGGTGAATGGGGGTTTGCCTTGGTCAAACCCTGTTTTGGTGATTAAACCTTGAAATGAAATGAAACATGAATGGAAGGAATGATGAATGAACAATGTTATGTTGCAACTCACCAAACCCTTGAATGGCAATTCTTAGAGGACTGGAATCTAACACATCTCTCCAAGGTCATGATTGGATGTTGATCTTGATGCTTGAATTTTGACTTGAATGTTTGAAACCTACATCACAATGTTAGCTCCAAAAACATGCTTGAATGTGAATAACTTTGACATGATGCTTGAGATCTTGAATGTTGATGTAGAAGACTGATAAATATGCTCTTGAATGCTCTTGACAATAATCTTGGCTCTTGTGAAAGTTGTCTTAATGCTAGATGTTTTGAATTGATAAAAAGACTATATATTTATAGGTGATTTTCTAATTTCCCGACAATTAAAATTCAAAAGCCAACAATTGCAACTTGAATTGGGATCATTAAAACACTACCAAAAACCTATTTTAAATTGGATTATGGAATCTAAAGGGGACGGATTCGCCCTTGGGCGAATGGGTCCTAGGACTTAAATCCAAGACACAATTTTCAAGATGTTTAATTTGATGTTTGCAATTGTTTAATACAAGTTCCCCTTTCGGAAAACAAGATTAATTAGGTTTTTAAATACATAATTGGGCCAATTAGAGGCTTAATTAAGTCCAATTAATTAAGGGACCCAAACATAGAGTGAAAATGTAAAGGTGTACATTTTTCTAAACTACAACTCTCTTCTTCAAACTGTTATAATCTCCTCCTTAAATCTACTATAAATTGATCATAAATTTGCCAAGAACGTGAACACAAACTCATCATATAAATCTTCTATAAAACTCCTTATATCCTTCTCATCAAATCTGCAATCTTATCTTCTTGTTCTCTTCTTATCAAATCTATGATTTATCATTTCATTAATGGCCCTTGTTGTATATGCTTGATTATCTTTGCAATATAACACACCCTTACCCACACCTCAAACTTCACAAAAACTTATGTCATTTTATATGCATATGCATTTATGTGAAGGGAGGCATCTCTTAGTAAATAGACAACCCTTTGAATGGGTATGTCCTTTGTTAACAAAGTAATCCTTAACGCTTATTCCAATCGTTGCCCCTTTTTAAACTCGATTCAAACCTTTTATTTAATCATCTTGTTGACTTAATATTTCTCAATATCAATCGTTGCATATTTATTGTTGACTTTAATTTATGTTGCCTTTTCATTTATAGTAATCGCTACCCATTTTTTGTCTTTATTTATTTTTGTCCTATATGCTCCTTTTTTTATTAATGTAAGTGTTGCCTTATAAAGAATCACTTCTTTGTGAATGGTGATAACTGCATTTTAACAAAGGTAATCATTGCCTTTGTATCCATTGTTTCTGCTCCTTAATTATTAATTACTTTAGTGTAATCTCTGTGTGACATTATAACCTCAACTGGCTTGTAATTATTATTGATTGATAAGAAGCTGGCAGAGGCAATATGCTTTCTTGTGTCATGTTGTTAATGATTGATAAGTGCACAATAAAAACTTGGGTATTCTTTTTATAATTATTGCATTATTGACATGTAATCGCTACTTATTCAACTATTATCTTATCTTAATTTTAGCGATAAGCAATCAGCTCATGTCTTGCTTCATTCTAGAGTTATAGTTCCCTCAACCATTCCTTGTAAATACCTCTATCATGATTACTTGATATCTTCCTTCTTATATCATCTTCACTCTTATTCTTAGTCTGATTTCCTTGACATCAATGAAAACTTCCACATCAATGATAATATGCTTAGACAACAAAACCCTTATTGACATGACTTTGAAATTAATGACAACTTCGTCTTCGTACCTTTGACATTAATGACATTATCAAATTGTCTATACACCCTTTACATCAATGACAACATTTCCAACACTTTCTTCCCTTAGGAAGAGGTACATGATCCCATGTATGATTCTTCAAGGAAGAATACTTAGCCATAACATTGTCTCACTTTGAAATGCCTGCAACATTTGAAAACTTCTAAGGATCAACAAAATGTGCACGACCTAAAATATTGATGCCTAAAGTTTTGTGAACAAGTACAACGAAGATTTGTGGGATCACCAAAAAGAGGTCCAACCTCCTCGAGTGTAGTGTAGGCCCAATGAGGCAAAGAGTGTGCACCAAGTGGAGATGGATGAAAAACGTCATTTGAATCATCCTCAACAAAGCAAAGCATTCTCAATTGATGAAGGTGGAGTAGGTAATGATGAAGAATAAAGGGTTGGAGTATCCATCTTTGTGAAGGACTCGTCAAACTGTACATCTCCCAAAAGTAGACATCTAAAGTAATAGGATCAGACATCATGTAAGCCTTAACATCCACATAATAGCCAACAAAAAAATATTGACTTCTTTTCCTTTACCTTATGTTGGTCATCCAAAAAGAATTCCCAAGCCTCGCTACTAAATTGTTAGAAGAAGGAAACATCAAGCTTGATGTAGGACCAAGCCTCCTCAAGCATCATACTTTGCATTACCTTATGAGGTATACAATTTTGAATGTAGTTGACACAATTGATTGTTTCAACCCAAAAGGTTGAAACCATGGATATATACTAAATCATACAATTGGCCATCTCCCTCAAGGTTCTATTCTTCCTCTCAGCTACCCCATTATGCTAAGGAGTGTAAGGAATTGTGTGTTGATGTTGAATACTATACTTACTGCAAAAATCCTTAAATGTTTGTATCACATGCTTCCCCCATTATCTGTTTATCCATCAAAGAGAAAGACTAGACTGCTTCACAAATGCTTTCAAAATCCTTAAAGTGGTGAAAACCTCACTCTTTTACTTAAGAAAGTACACCCATGTGTATCATGACAAGTTGTCAATAAATTGAGCACATATTTGCCCCTAAAAATGGAGTAAGAAATGGCATAAGATCACTATGGACCAACTTCAAAAATGCCTTAACACAAGTGGCAATACCCTTAAGAAAGGGATCATGATAATTTTTTCCAACACAACCTCAACAAACTCCCTTTGTGAATGAAATCCTAGGAAGACTAACCACCAAATCTTATGTGCTCAATTGTTGAAGATACTTGTAGTTCAAATGGACCAAGCATTCATGCCAAAGCTTGCTCAATGAATTGGTGTATAATATAAGGGATGAAAACTTTAAATCCATCAAACTTGTACAAACATGAACTGTGATTAGTTCTCCCTAAAACAACTTTCTCAAGATCATGTAGTTGTTGAATAATTGCATCGTGGGAAATAAATCAATTGTCTTCCTATTCCCAGAATGACAAATCTAGTATATGGAGAGAAGGTGAGCAAAAATCTTAGGAACAAGAACATCCTCAATGCAACCATCTTGCAACTAAATGATGTTTATCCCCAAACTAGAATCTACAAGGCTAACCAATACAATCTAAGAAGTGACACTATCAAAAAGAGACTCAAGTAGATCATTTGAATTGGTCATGTGATGTGAAGCATAGAATCAATTATCTAGATATATATAGATAAATGCAAATCTCATGCAAAAAGAGCTTTCCCTTTGCTTATAAAAGAGGACTTGGAGATAGAAATTTGTGTTGCCACATGGCCTCCTACAATGCCTCTAGCCTTTTAAAGCAATAAGACTCATTTTGACTAGGTATACCATAAAAAGTACAAGTGTCACATTTTTCCTTCATCGTGTTCAAGGTAGATTCACCAACCTTGGAAGAAGTGGAAGGAGTGAACTTATGAATGTTCTTTTACTTTGATTTGGAGGGAGGCTTACTACCTTAAGGAGATTATGTCTTAGGCTTCTTACTCTTGTCTTTACCCTTAGAAAATTAAGCCAATAAAGCTTAGCTCTTAAAACTGGGAAATGCATCCATCTAAATTAACTTAGCATACTCCCTAGTAAGACTCTCACAAAACATCTCAAAGCTAGTCATCTTGAATTCTTTCCCTAAGGCATCCATAGTAAAAATAGAAAGCGAGTGAAAGCACTTTAAGTCAACCCTTCAATTTTGACAAAATGAAGAAGATACATTCTTTCAATTTTATTGTCTACATTATTTCAATTGTGACAAAATCAATTTGAATTTTGAAAGAAAAACATCTAGTGAGAGTGATGTCAAATCTGCCTCTAGTTGCAAGATTTTGAATTCATTAACTGCACATTGAATCCATCACGTTTGTCTCATACTTGCTTAGGTGTTGTGCAATCCAAAATATGAAACAACAAATTATCATATACATGCAATCCTATGAGCCTCGTGGCTTCATCTAATTTGTTTTTATAAGCAAAATTTTCAAACTCTTCAATGAATTCTATTGGTTTGTCATTTAGCATTTACTAAAGTCCCTTGGAGTGCAATAGGTGTCTTGTTTTTAATTTCCATGTGTGATCATTTTGTGGAGTGAGGAGCTCAATAGTCTCAGTTTTTGCCATGATTAGAAAAAATATATCAAGAGGGCAAAAACAAAAGGGCACTTAAATCATGCCTTGCACCCCCTTTCAAAATGTATTAAAGATGTAAATGTAACCCCCCTCCAATAAATTACAATGATCACTTATTTGCAATTGATACAATTGACATGTTGAAATCAATTGTTTATAACATAGGGCATTTTTATAATTTTCAAAAAAATGATTGTGAAAAAAGGAAGATAGAGGCTACAATGAAATTGCTTGTATTTTTTAAGCAATTTCAAAATTTTAAAAATCAAAATTCAACTTTGTATGCAAAATATGTCTATTGCAAAAAAAAAATGCAAATGTACCTTTAAGCTAAAAATAAGCATATAGAGAAAAATCTAGAAAAAAACACTTATATTACATACAGATTGTTTAGAACTAGCTTTTGAATGCCCATAAGAACACGAAAAAACACCTCATGGGCCAAAGCTATGCTACATCAAAAAAAAAAGTACCTAGCCACTCTTACGGTGGCCAATGGGTGGCACCACTAGGATGAACGATGCACAGGTGGCCCACAAGTGGAAGACTAAAATGGCTCAATTTAAATGGTGTTGCATCTAGAGTGGCCCAATCAAGCAAAGCGACCTAAAATGTGTTGTGTACGACACTTAGGTGTTAAGCACTCGGTGTTGAGAGCCCAAAAAAATTGTCACATGTACATGCAAGGGGACCAATAACCCCTGCCAACCTACAAAAATTTCTACTATTGCTAACAAAGTATCTCTAATATGGAGGGGTGCATAATAATAAAAAAGTAATAATTAAAAAACCTTAATATTCTCCAAAGGATTTTACCATAGAATTATTGCACTATAGATTACACCAATAGAAATGAATTTCATAGAAGAGTGTGGATATGTTTGTGCAAATAGTATAAATGTATGCTCAAATAGGAGGTGGGAAAAAACTCCCCACAGGGGACTGTAAGCAAATTATGTCATGTTTATAATCATTCCTAATATATTTGGTCCTTCTAGACTCAACGATGGGGTCAGACTTGGACTAGAATGCACCCAAAAAAAACGCTTGGTAGGATCTCTCCAAATTTGAGAAGGGGGTTGCAAAATCAAAGCTCTAAGACCATGTTAATCACCACAAGGACTCACAAGAGCAACAAGTTTCTACAACATGAAATAACCTTCCACGCATAAGATAAAAGCAACAAAGAATGTTATATTCCCAAATAATACATACTAAAGGATGCAAAATCCAAAATGTGTTATATACAAATGAAGCCTTGCTTATAAAGGCAAGGTGAGGGATAAGACAACATAAGATTATGACAAGTGTCATAATTATATATGACAAAAAAAAAATCCTAAGTGTGCCCTAAAAGTGCCTTAATAAACTTAAAAGCCTAAGTGTGAATAGGTCCTATTAAGGAACCAATTATGTGCTAAACCCTATTGGCACCAACAAATATAACCTTTCCTCATTACTCTTTCCTACAATATCATTCTTTGCTTTCAAATACCTCAAATATAACCTTTAATTGATATATCAAGGGAGATGGAGATACAAACTATCAATCATTAAACAGTTCCTAAATTTTGGAGTGGAAATTCATTCAATTCATTTTACAAATTAGGTATCGAATTAGTCATCATTACAAACTTGCCTTATAATCCATTCATTAATGACCTTTAATTGATATATCAAGGGAGATGGAGATACAAACCATCAATCATTAAACAGTTCCTAAATTTTGGAGTGGAAATTCATTCAATTCATTTTACAAATTAGGTATTGAATTAGTCATCATTACAAACTGGCCTTATAATTCATTCATTAATGACATGTGGAAGTTTCATTAATTCCTTTGAGTTCAAGCCATAAACCCCTTATTAATCTTGTTATATTTTGTGCAACAAATCACTTTTTCTAAATGTTTTGGACCTATGTCATCCTTGATCGTTATAGATTGATGTTAAATCATCTACGATAACCAATGATTGGATGGATCCAAATTAATGTTAGGTTGTAGTTATTGAATTGTCAACTATCCATCTATTAATGAACTATCTCTTTGTGATGGATGATGATAAATAGTTAGTTGTAAGTGGATGATCATGAAGGCTTAGTGGTGCATAGAAAATAATTAGGGCCTAGTGGTATATGGTTGTGCATGGATGGCTACCTAGATGGTGATAGGAAAACCACTAGATAGACTATTTGTAAAGGATGGTGCCTAAAATCAATCTATAATTTTGTTCAATCTTCATATATTGTATCATATATATACTAGATAGATGGTGCATAATTGGGTAGATCATATGGTGTTTGAACAATGAAATTCCATTGATATGCTCAATCAAGAAGGGATTAATTCCATTTACACTTAATTGATGAAAAGCTTAACTAGTTGATTGATTCAAGAGTTGAGAAACTCTTGAAGAATCTCAAAATTTATGATCGTGTGTCGTCAACTTAACATCAAGAAAGCACTCTCCCCTATCGTGTGACCTAAATGCTCTCCTCCATTGAGAGAGTTCCTCTCTATTAATCGGGTGCCTAAAGGCCCTCAATGCCGCATGATCTCCTTATTAGTAAAGTGGTTTGTTAAAGTAACTCCCCTAGACCATTGTTTGAGAGCATAAATGCCTTGGATCTATACAGATCCTCCCCCTCTCCCTCCCTCTCCCTCTTATATAATGGGGATGTCTTAAGGCCCTTGGCCCCCTAACATCAATACAAGGGAAAACCTCATTTGATACACATGCAAGGCACAACAAAAGACATAGAAAAACCATTGAAAATAGGTTTCGAAGTAGATTAAATTAATGTCTTCCAACTCAGAATATTATTGCTATTTATTAACATTATTATGGATTTTCCAAAAAAAAACTTTAGTGTGTTGTTTTAATATAATTGACTATTGTCACCTTGAGTTTTCCATGGATTAGCACAAAGTAGGGGCTTACTCAAGCCCAATGATCTTAGTAGAATAATGGTATTCGAGAGAGGAAACCTAAGTACCGAGTTGAAACTATAACAAGAAAAAGTGATTTTCCTGAATATGAATTTTATTTTAAAGATCTTGAATTTGTGCCTGTTTCAAAGTTGGCTCTGCTTAAAATGTTAAGGCACTTCACTGTGAGCGGTTTTCAATGGGAAAAGGCTTAAAGGCATAAGGTAAAAATAAGTTGTGGGTATTTCTTTGTATTTTTATTGTGCTACTAAGTTTTTGAAGGCTTTTGACAAGTTTGAGTCGTCAGCAATCAAAATCCAGGACTCGAGTAAGCACGCTAAAACATAAATGAACGTAAAAAACCAGATGGCTTCTGTCAATGATAAAAATGTGAACTTTGCAAAATCTGAAATGGAGATTAAAACAATGGTGCAACCATAGGCAGAAAGATGAATACCTTCTACATAACACTTCAGAAATACAATAGCAGCAATAGCTAAAGTTGCCTTGAAATCTGATTATAATAAAAATCCAATGTTGTGAGAATTCATTGGATCAAAGTGATTATTCATTGTGTACTTCTCTTTTGGCGGAAGCATACACATTTGAACCTGAATGCCCTGTGTTCTAATGAAAACAATGCAAGAGCTCAAGGAGATATTGTACACAGATATGAATCCAAATATCAATTCAAATAACCACAACTTTAAGAGGGGAGAGGAAACTTCGAGCGTGAAGATTTGAATCCAAATGCCATGTGTTAAGGTAAAGACTGAATAATGTTGAAATTGAATTAACACGACATTAGAAAGATTCTTTAACATTATAAAGATTCGCTTTCTCCATTTTATGCCATTCAATTGAAACAAAAGATATAAGCTCTGCTCAGCTTTTGCGTGTACCTTGTGAATGTTATGGCATAAATTTGCCCTATATATCTAATTGAAAAAAAAAAAAATTATGGTGAATACGGGCCTTATTAAGATGCTTAAAAAGGATTAAACCTTATAATCTGTATCTAAATAAATGGAGAGGAATGTGTAGATTCTTTGGATTAAGAAAAAGATATTTCTTTATCATTAATTATATTTTTAACTAATTTAATATGCTTGGCAGATATATTTATATATATCAAAAAAAAAATGAGCATATTGAGGGTACCCATTCCAAATCTCAAAAAAATATAAAATTATTGTATAAAATAGGAGATCAAATTTTTGCACTCAAGAATAACTGCTAGTTCTTTGACAAGTTTTGAAGTCATAAAGATACGTTTGTCATCACTGTCTACTTGGCTCCTCTATTTGCTCTTGTTCTGGAAATGACTTTACTAATGGGGTCCTATTAAGAAAATAATATTTTATATTAATGTCAAATAATGACCAAAGTAGGCAAATGAAATTCAAAGAGTATTAAAAGATCTCAGAGAGCTGAAAGGAAACTAGCACTAAACAAATGAAAAAGCATCAATAGAGCGGCTGAACTGAAAATGAGTAAATCCTAGACAAGCTGGAAAAGATATTAGATATTAAACAATATCAAGTACAAATGACCATGAGAAATGAAGGTGCCTTTAACGAACAAAAGGTGGGAAGGTTACAATTTCGTCATAAATCTGGGTTAAAAATATATAATATGCGGATGATAATACAAAGTTACCTCGGATTGTAGGAGAACATTAAGTAACCTGCAGCTTTGAGAATAACTTTGTTGTCCCCTCCCAGTACAGATCAGTCCTTGGATAGCATTATCACACACTATGTCAAGACTCAGGAGTCATCTAGTTGCTGCTTATCATACAGACCATCTTGCAATTACAGACACCTATCACTGTTGGATTTCTTATACCTTGTGGGTGGTCTCTATCTCACATTGTATCCTGATGTAATTCCCAGATTACCATATTTTAGGTTTTGAGGCTTAAGCTTATATTTGTTTGGGTAAATTCCTTGTTTACTGTGTTAACAGTTTTTCTTCTATAGATGAGATTTCCTTATCAAAACACAACCTTCTGCTAGTATCCTAGCAAATTATGCATCATAGTCTACTTTGACCATTTTGGTTATTTATTGACATTAAAATAATTTCTCTATTCTGTTTTTTCAGTCACATCCTCGGGATATAGCAGATTTGATGGATAGGCTTGAGAGTAATTGGTTGACTTTCAGCTCTAAAATTGGCTGGCAAAGATTGATCGCTTTTGGTTGGGATTATTACCCTCCAAATTGCTTTGTTAATTGGATGGAAATGGAACAATATTGAAAGCTTTTGGGCACCTTTGGCCATACATCTTGGGCTTCGTGGCAGGAGATTCAAGGTAGCCATGATTTTCTGGGAAGACTAAAAAGCTTTCTAATGTCTCATTTAAGTTTACAAATCTTTTCTCTCCATTGTTTTTTTTTCAAGACAAGCTTGATAATATTACATATATAAATGATTCTGATTCCTCCGGATCCTAATTGCTTGTCCCAATGATGCAGAAGCATCTTGGGGATTTGAGCGATCACTATTAACCAAAAATATTTTGTTTTCATTTTGTTTGTTGGCTCTAACCTTGACTTCCTAGTGTGGAGGAAGACATGATCTATGATCCTTGATCTTCACTAATTTGGAAATTCAAATTTAAATCAGTTTCCCTCTCGAAATGGTACTCAAGACATGTGGACTTCACTTCCCACATATGTTGATGACTAGCATTCCAAGCACTTGGGAAGAGGAGTTTATGGGGTTAATCTTGGAGGGAAGTTGGATTTAATCATGGAGGAGAGTTATAAATTGCATGGGCCACCCCTATTTACATGCCTTGATTCCCCATTGATGCGCCCACATGGAGGAACAGTTGCAAGTAAGAGAGAATCTTCAATGTCATATTTGAGTCTAGCATGTACACAATTAATTGTCAGTTTGTCTCTTTGCCTCCTCTTGTAGGATGGCACCACTCGAGACATAATCGTTGCAATTACACTCCCAAATTATCTCCAACTCCTCTTGTAGGAAGGTGCCAGTCAAGACTAAATTGTTGGAGTTAAAACTCCTAATTTATCTCTTGACATTAAAGTTGAAAGTCACATTGATGGAGGAGTTACACTCCTACTCTCTCTTTATCCTTCCAAGAAAGCTTCTGATTTTGGCACCACATTGAAGAGATTGATAAAAAGGACTGACAGAAAGCTTATGATAGTTGGCTTCTAGATCATTATATAGCAGATTGAAGGCAGAGAAAGACTATTGAAGTTCCATATGCAAATTTAAGAGCTTATGGAGAAGAATTTGCTGGCAGTGTCAATCTCTCGCACATTCTTTGTAAATTGTTGACTTGTTCTGGAGTCTCTCGTTCATGTTTTCAGTTTAAGATTCTTATAGGCAGTTAGGAATCTGTCATATATCAGTTTTCTATGCAGAGATGCTGTCCAAATCTCTCCAAGAAGCTCAAATGTAATCTTGCAATCATATTATAAATGAAATCAGCAATTTCCCTATACTCCGGTGTCTTCAAATTGTCTCTGTTTGCTTCAGTTTTTTAGAATAATTGATCTTTGTCAGTTTGCTGTTGAAAATTAGTCATATGATGTGTTTCAAATATATCCAAACCAATAAGGTGGATGAGTTAAACCCTAAATGAACACTCTGCAATCTTATTTAAGAAATCCTCTAATTTGAAGAGTAATTTTGGCAATTTTGTTCTCCTTAAGTTTAATCTTCGTGTAGAATCCCATATTTCAGTTTGTACAGCATTATCAGACCTTTGCAACTTTTAGGAGTGTGCTGTGAAGTGTTGCTGCAAGGGGGGAGTCACCAATTCAATTAGCTCCCTAACCTTGACTGCGTCACCTAAACTGAGTGTTCTACATGATTTTCTTGTGGAATAAGCTTTTGAATGGGCCTGTCCTAGAGATTTCTTGGGGTTTAGATAGATCTTAAAAGATTTGTAGAAAGCCAAAATATTTGAAACAACTTATTGTTCTAGTAAACTCGTTCCCTTAAAAAACAAATTTAAGGTTGGAAAAAACTGATTGGCAGGGTTATTATTTAAGTGACATATGTGCTAAGTTAATTAATGCCACATTGGTTCTACTTCTAACCATAGAAAAAGTGGGTTTGCTTATCGATAATAAGCAGACACGAGGTGTTGGAGCAGGGTAGAAAGTAGCACAAAAGAATTTGCTTTTCATAAAGCACAAGGAGCCAAAAAAGAGATTCTAAATAGCAAAAGCAAGGACCATAGTTTGCAGACTCGGCTGGACTCAGCGGACTCGGGAGTCCGTTGGCCAGCCGAGTCGACTCGCCACGGACTCGGGAGTCGAGTCCAGGAGAGTCCTGGGTCGGGACTCGGGAGTCTGACCTCAAGACTCGGCCGAGTCCTGAGGTCGGACTCGGGAGTCCGAACCCAGGGCTCTCCTGCGTGGCTGGGAATCAAAAAGGGTTAAAAACCCATGTTTTTTTTAACTTTTTCTTTCATTTTAACACTCAAGTTTGTGAAATACAGGTCTGCAATTTGAATTGGGGTTGAAAGAAGCCAGTATTATATGCAAACATTTATAATCTTATGATGCTGTTATACATTGAAACTATGAGTATTTGATGACTATGAATGATTAAATTTCAATTATTGAGTGTTTGATAATCATAATTCATATGACATGTGTAATCTTTGAATTATGAGTGTTTGATAATCAAATTAGGCTCTTATGTTCTCTAAATGCATTAATTTGTAATTTTGTTCCTTTTTTTTTTGTAAAACTACGGTTTTTTTTTTGCCGAGTCCTAGCCGAGTCTTTTCCTGAGTCCATCCCGAGTCCCGAGTCCGAGTCATATTTTTGGGCTGCCGAGTCCGCGGCGAGTCCGAGTTTGCAAACTATGGCAAGGACTATGGACCTTTAGAAGAGGGCAAAATACTGCAGTCAGGGCAATTTTCCACATCTGTTAACCTTGGAAGATTTCTAGATGAAGAAGCAAAAGAGAGGCATCTGCAAAAAAGGACACTATCATTCACAAAGCTTCATTCCTCAATGTAGAATTTAGGGTTTTGGATGAAGTATCAGACAGAAATATTCCTAATAAGCTAATCAGTCAGGTCATTGAAGATTTGGAGAGAAGGATGATCTTGGAGAAGTTCATTGGCATTTGGTCATCTAATGAATGGGTCAAGCAATAGATGGGGCAGAAATAGTTTGACTGCCCAAGACCAGATACAAGATTCTTGCCAAAGGGCTTTTTGCAGATCACTTTTCAATTAAAGGAGGATCAGGACCAGATCTTCGATGGTGCTCCCTGGTTCATGGAGAATGTTGGTTTGTACATGAGGGCATGGTCACCAGGCTTTGATCCTCATATAGAAGCCCTAAAGCAGGTTCCTATTTGGATAAGGTTGTTTAAATTACCACCAAAGATGTGGGCAGAGGATACTTTATGGAGAATTTGGACTTCTCTGGGCACAGATATTTATTGCTTATTCTCAACAGAGGGGCATACGCATGAATATGCATAATAAGCAATCATTCACAGCTGATAAGGCATATGGTCAGAATTTACTCCTAGACTCAGGAGCTGGATCACAAATATTTTCCATTTAGATGTTTTGTCTGCATAAGGGTAGGGCATAAAGCCAAGAATTGCAACTTTGGAAAGTGTGAGAAGCCTATGCTGGTGACTAAAACTAAAATGGTGTTGAAGTTAAGATATTATTATCAGGATTCAACCGTGTAGTTTTTTTCAAGTCAAACTCATTGACCCATGTTTCATGAGTAGTGGTTCACAAGAACACATCTCTCATAATAATGAATGGTCCACTTAGCACTCATTGCATCTAGGTGATGCTCACAGAGGTGAAGCATTCGGCCTTCCCAGGAGGTCACCCATCCCAGTACTATTCCAACTCAAGCGTGCTTAATCATGGAGTTTTCCCCAAGGCTAAGCCCACTTAGCTTGCAACCCCATTTGCAAAACCTTCAGCTGGTGTTGAAGGTTAAGGAAAAGGCAATGGAATAGAATTACACCTTGGTAGGAAAAAGTTAAGGCACAAAATGGTTGAAACATAAGTATTTGGTCCTAGTCATCCAATTATCTCAAGAAGATCCGAGTGATATTCCTAGAATAGAGGATTTGAAGGATTTTGAAGATAAGAATCAAGAGATGTGCCTGTTGGAGTTAGGAGAGGATAGAGAGGATGACTAGGTGGCCAAAATGAATGTCATGGTGGGCTTGGAAGATAGATTAATTTACAGGACAAGTACCAGGGAGAGCACTCAATCTTAAAACATGGCTATTCCAGAAGCTGACCTCAAAGGCAATAAAAGCAAGGGTGGAAAAACCACAGCAAGACCCACGCTGAGGAAAAGTCTAATATAGCAGCCAAAGGCAATCAAAAACCACTCAACACATGCTGGAGTAATAATGGGGGGTAGGTCTTTCCCATCAAGCGACAATGAAGTTCATAAGTTGGAATTTTGAGGGATTGAATTCCTCTAACAAGCGTCACTTGGTCAAGCAGCTAGTGGAGGTGTATGTCCTAGATATATTGTTATGGTATGAAACTAAGCCAGTTCCGGGAGAAATGGAGAACGTGAATGAAAGAACTTTGGTCTAAGTGCTTTGGTGTGGTGAACTCAGCTTCAGTGATGTTGGGAGATTTAGCTATTTTATGGGATGATAGGAGTTTCAGTGGCAAAGTCCTTTTATCCACAATGAATGTCATTCCTCTAAGGTTCTCCAGCATGAAGGAATATTGTAAATTGTTTATGTCAAATAGTTATGGGCCTATGATGAAAGCCAAAAGAGCACAAATATGGGAAGAATTAAGCCACTTATGCAATCTGCACAAGGGAGTGAAGTGGATTCTTGCAGGCGATTTTAATGCCTCATTTTTCCCTAAAGAAAAGAAAGAGGGAAGTTCACATTCAAGGTCTAGCATGTGGGCCTTAGCCTCTTTCTACTCCAATGAAGTGGTGATCAATATCAAGCTGTCCCAAGGGTGGTTTACCTGGAATAGTAATCAAACTAAAGAGGCTAGTATACAAGTAGGGTTGGTTAGGTTTGTGGTTTACTCAAAGTGGGCTTTGGTCCAGAGTGTTTTCATATCTAAAGTTCTTCCTTATGCCAACTTTCATCATTGGAAAGAGAGGCTATGTTGGTAAGTGAATTAGTACTTGTTGATTCATCAACCATTGTTGGGATAAAGACCCCTCCTTGGAAGACAATGAGGCCGCCTTATTTTAAACCAAAACTGAAAACTATGCTTAGATTGTACACTATGAAACTTTACATTTGGGGGTTTCTAGGGTTTTCGTAAACTTTTTAATTGAAAGTACAAAAGGGCACAAAAATAGAAATTGGACAAAAATAAGAAAAACAAAGAAATCCATGGTAAGCTCAACATAGGGGACGATCTAGGACTGCTCACTAAATAGGGAAAAATAACAAACATACACAGCATTGAATAGAAAGCAGAGTTCAATTCCATATACAGAGCAATTTTTGATAAATGAATATTTGACAGTTTGTATTCACAAAATACAAAGAGTACACAAAGAACGGATTACCTATTAGACTTAGGAACAATATGCAATCCATGAAGAACAAATAGATCCAAAGTTCTGAAATTATTCTTATTAATCTTTGAAAATGAGGCCACAGATCCCTTCAGCAATTCCCCATACATTGCTATGTGAAAATGGCAAAAAATCCCTCCTAAATTACATGGAAGCCTCTTAAATAGGCAACTGAGTTTTGTTAGTTGGGCTTTATTTTCCTGTACATTTTAAAACTATCTCCCCCTTTTGAACCCTTTTAAATTAAGTTGCCGATATGGGTAGAAGTTCACATATGGGTACGGGTACGGGTACAGGTATATATATATATATATTTGTGTGTTCAAAATTATGCATTATAAGAACAGTGATACTCATAATTTGTTAATTTTTATATATAATAAATTAAAATTATTAATAATAAAACAATATTATAATAAATTTAAGTATTAAAATATTAATAAGTTTAAATTTTATTTAAATATTTAAATTTGTTAATATTAAAGATTAAAATAAAATAATACTATATTTTTTAAATTTAATTTAAATATCTGAATTTCTTAAATCTTATATATTTGTTGATTTAAGGTAGCTTCGGTCAGATATAAATGATGATTGCATTTATGCATATCATCATTTATATATAATCGAAATCTACTATAATATCTACAAGTAAGTTATTCGAAATTCTGATCATGAGTAAATTCGAAATCAAATACTGATCGAACTTAACATACACTAATCGCTGTTTGCTAAATACATGCGGGTGTTTGGAGATTAGCCACCGATAATTATCGGTTGGCTAAGAGGAGTCCGTGTACTCAAAGGACATGTCCCATGAGCGACACGTCCTCTCATGAGACGCGTCTCTCCTTGAGGCGTGTCTCCCCTTCAAGATATAAAGACATAATTCGATCTTCTATTGTAGCACATCGAAATACATTAATATTCTGCAATAAGAAGATCAAAAACAAACATTAGAATTCTGACTTAGAATACATACACAGAATTTTTAGATTTAGGATTTGCTTATTCTCCACATAGAATATAATTTGATTAGATTTGGTTACATTCACATGGTATCAGAGCCAAGTTGAGAAAATCCGAATCAAATCTAGATATCAAATTATTTAGAAAAATCGTATTTTTAAGAAATCAAATACACATCACATTCTTCATAATGTCAAGTGTGATCAGATTTGAAGACCGTCTTGAAGGTGCAAACAACTTCACATCATGGAAATTCAAAATCATGATGATTCTAAAAGAAAATAAGTTAGACTCATTTGTGAAAGAAAACAAGAGAGAACCAGAGGATGATCCAGAGAAAACTCAATGGATTGAGAACAATGAGAAAACCATGAAAAATTTTAGTAGATGCAGTTAGGGACCATATAGTACCTATTTTGTCAAAACATGAGTCTGCATATCTAATGTTTAAATCCCTTGAGAGCACCTTTGAAATAAACAACACCAGTAGGACCCTTGCATTAAAAAGGCAACTTAACAATGTTCAAATAAACAAAAGAGAATCTATCAATGCATACTTCATTAGAATCACTGAACTAAGAGATCAACTATCAACAATTGGATATCAAATTGATAGCAAGGAGTTAACACTAATAGCTCTAGGAGGCCTACCAAACTCATGGGAGTCATTTGTTCAAGGAATAAGTGTGAGATCTAAACTCCCAAAATTTGATAGGCTAAGAACATACTGCTTACAAGAAGAAACGAGACTCTTGACAAAAGAAAACAAGCAGAAACCCGTAGATGAGGATATTCATGTGTTAAACACAAATTCTCATAAGAAAGGTAAGAAGAAAAACTTCAAGAGAAAGAAGAATTCTTATGGGAAGGGATCATCCAAGAAAAGGAAAGACATCTCCCAAATACAATGTTTCAGATGTGATCAATATGGACACTATGCAATGAAGTGCCCTGATAGAACAAAACAACAAGCATCCTTTGCTAAAGTGGAAAACACAAATACAGACTATGACTCTGAGAAATTTGTCTTCTATTCAGCCTTATCAAGTCAAGTATCTAACAATATCAACAACTGGGTAATTGATAGTGGTGCATCAAGGCATATCACAGGGTTCAGAGAACACCTAGATACTATGACTTAAGAAACTGATGAAGAAGTAACTATTGGGGATGATTTTGCACATCCCGTAAAAGGGGTTGGAACTTGCACCATCAAATTGAATTTTGGTCTCTCCCTACAACTCACTGGAGTCTTATTTGTACCAGGAATTGAAGAGCACAAAAGATTTACTGAGAGGGGGGGGTGAATCAGTAAATCAGCACAAATTTACACTTTGACAACTTTCTACACAAACTTAAATTCTCATCAACACCAACTTTAGATATGAATCAATTTACACAAGTTGATACCAATTTATTGAAATATTAAATATAGTTTTAGATGGAAGTAGGCACCAACCTACAAGGAGCACCAACCCCTAATGCAAGGCACCAAACCTTGACTTGATGATTGCAAGATGATGCCTTCAATCTGACCTGCACTATCCCAATCCTCCAAACTGCCTTTGGTGATGAATGATCTCACACTTAGCCCACACAAGGAGATGGGACTTCAGATTTTGAATGCTCACTTAACCACACTCCAATATTATTTGGATATCATATATGTATATTATTCAATGGTCTCACACCTTTTCATGGAAGATCACATCTGAATTTGCATCTTTTTGATCTGCCCTTTCAAAACAATTGTCTGCTTTTGTCTTCTCTTTATTATTGTTAATTAAATATGAGAAAATTGCCATACATTGATTCAGCCTCCAACCAAAAGACCTTTCTTCGATTACTTTTCACATAATTATTGCTTTTAGTAATGACGTCTTATGTTTGTAAAGCACCTCTTAAAGATGTCTCTTTATTCGTATTTGCTAGGCAGCGATAAATATGTATTTAGTTTTTAATTGCAATTAGAGAGCAATCGCACCTCTACAGATCTTCATTTCTACGTCTTTTCAGATTTTCAAAATATTATTGAGGAAGATAAACACGTCTGCAAAGATTACGTCCTTTAAGGAAGACGCATCCCTTCGAGCCTTTTATTAGCAAGTTCACAAATTATTCAACATGTCTTTTGGAGAAAAGCCCGTCCTTTTGAATCTCGATTAATCACACACTAAACACAATTTTTTATAATCACCGAATTGCATTCTCTTTATATCATACTAACAAATCACCCTTTTATTGAATGAATGAGATTTGAATTCATAACAAAACTGTATTTGCTTTCAGACTCAATGCTTAGTTGCTTCAGACCAACATGTCTACATTGCATTCGATTTGACTTTCAGATTTATTTCAATCTACCTCTTAGCTTTGATCTCCAGATTTTGTCTGTACTCGTTCTTCAGATTTATTTGATCTTGCTCCAAAGAGATTTGTTTACACCCGAACTTCAAATCTGAAACATATATCATGTTCCTTATAATTTGCTTTGACAAAAATATATCATGTCAGCCGTATAAAACAAATTTGGAACTTTTCATATTATAACCTCCATCTGACTCATCATACTTGTATATCTGTTTCTTACGCAACATCTTACACAATATACAATTTACTCTTCACAAAAATTTCAACACACTGTATCATCAACTCACACTGCATAGCTCTGATCTGTAGATGCATTTGTTATCTGTAGAGTTATTCATTCAATTAACTCCGAGTTGTAGATATGTCCATTCGATCTGCAATCTTTTATCCATCTATATCATACAAATTACATCTAAAGAACACCAATACGCATGCTTCAACCTTAGTTCGATCTGAGTTGCCTTTTCATAATTATTCTTTATCTTGACACCAATAATTATTCTTTACCTTGACACCAATAACTTCAACACTTAACCATGCTCTTGTTATGCTTATGTTTGATCTGATTTCCTTCACTTAGATTCCTTTTTATTTTATACTTCTTATAAATCTTCCTTCAACTTTTCTTTAATGATCTTTTCATTTCATGTTTGACATCAATGACAATATTTCCAACAGGAATAAAGAGGAATCTAATACCCATCTCTGCTCTTGAAGACAATGGATATAGGGTTACCTTTATGGATGGAAAAGTTTTGGCATGGCCAAAGAACTCCACTATAAAGAAAGCACAAACTATAGGTATAAGACAAGGTTATCTTTACAGACTGTGCACTGACATTAAACAAGCCCTTACCCTTGAGACTTCAGATTCAAATGAAATTTGGCATCGAAGATTAGGACATATTCATTTTCGTGCCCTACCCTCTGTGGAAAAACTAGTAACTGGATTGCCTAAATTAAAACAAATTCATGAAGGAGCTTGTAAAGGGTGTGCCCTAGGAAAGAATACAAAGGGATCCTTCCAAAATAGTTTGAGTAAAACCAAAAATGTGTTAGAACTGATCCACTCTGACTTATGTGGACCCATGTCTGTACCCTCCATGGCAGGCTTCCTATATTATGTAATATTTATAGATGACTTCTCTAGGAAGACCTGGATTTATTTTCTTAAGTATAAAGAGTCAATAGAAATCCTTAAAAGGTTTAAGGAGTTCAAAGCTCTTACTGAAAACTTCTCCGGGAAGAAAATCAAAATTTTAAGGACAGACAATGGGAAGGAATACACCTCTGAAATCTTTAAGGAATTTTGCATGAATGCTGGGATTAAGAGGGAGTTTACAGTAGCCTACAACCCTCAACAAAATGGTGTTGCTGAAAGGAAAAATAGAACTATTGTAGAAGCTACTAAAGCAATGTTGTTTGACCAGAACATAGAAACCTCATTCTGGGCAGAAGCCTCTAGAACTATTTTATACATCCAAAATAGATGTCCACATTCTCATGTAGATAACAAGACTCCTGAAGAAGCTTTTACTGGCATAAAACCTCACATTAGTCACTTAAGGATCTTTGGTTGCCCTGTCTACATTCATGTACCTAAAGAAAAGAGATTCAAACTAGAACCTTCTAGAAAGAAAGGGGTATTTGTGGGATATAGTGAAACCTCTAAAGCCTACATAATATTCATACCCGAGCAGAAACAGATTGAACTAAGTAGAGATGTCATATTTGAGGAAGACATTGCATTCAAAAGGGCAAGGAGTTCAAATGAGATAGAAATTCAATATTCCCCTAGAGTCTTAGAAGAGGAACCTACTCCTGAGATTCAGAGGGAGTATCCTGAAGAAATCATAAGTGAATTTCAATCTGCTTCAAAAGAGAATCCAAATGACAACAGCAAGAAGAGACCACTTTGGGCTAGGAAGATGATTAAAGAAGCTGAGAATCTTGCAGCACCCAAGGGAACCTTTAGGGAAAGTAAGAAACCCAAAAGATTCTCAAGCTATGTTGCCTTAATGAATGAGATCATCAGTTCAGAACCCATCAATGTTACAGAAGCTTTCAAACATCAAGTATGGAAGGATGCAATGACGGAAGAGTATCGGTCCATTTTGGAAAATGATGTGTGGGATATAGTGCCTAGACCAAAAGAGAAATCTGTTGTCTCTTCCAAATGGCTCTTCAAAATCAAACATGTTGCTAATGGTAGTATAGAAAAACACAAGGCACGTTTTGTGGCCAGAGGTTTCTCACAAAAGGAAGGTATTGATTATGAAGAGACATTTGCACATGTTGCCCGGTACACATCTGTGAGAGCAGTGATAGCTATTTCAGCAGCTAAAGGGTGGAAGATCCATCAAATGGATGTGAAAACTGCCTTCCTGAATGGGACCATTGAAGAAGAAGTCTATCTAGAGTAGCCTGAAGGTTTTGTGATACATAAACCTGACTCACATGTATGCAGATTAAAGAAAGCTCTATATGGACTTAAACAGGCTCCCAGGGCCTTGTATGAAAGAATTGACAGCTATCTCTTGGGACTAGGATTTTCCAAGAATGATGCAAATCCAAATCTTTATTTTAAGGTAATTAAAGGTGATATGCTAATAATTATTTTATATGTTGATGACCTGCTAATAATAGGAGAAGATCACCTCATTGCTCAAGGTAAAAAGGATCTAATTTCATAATTTGACATGAAAGACTTGGGCATTTTACATTACTTCCTAGGTTTAGAAGTCTGGAAGAAATCAGATGGCATCATACTAAATCAAGGAAAGTATACTATTGATATTCTGAAGCGATTTGGGATGTTGGATTGTAGACCCATGTCTACACCTATGGAAACCAACTTACACAAATTAAAAGAAGCAGCAGCAGAATCCAAGTTTGCAGATCCCACTCTATATAGACAGATAATTGGATATGGTCTTCATTACAGAAATGACCAACTAGATTTACATGGATACTCTGATTCAAATTGGGCTGGAAGTGTAACCAATCGGAAAAGCACATCAGGATGTTGCTTCAGTTTAGGATCGGCTATGATCTCTTGGATCAGCAGAAAACAGTCTTCAATGGCACAAAGCTCGACAGAAGCTAAATATATTGCAGCCTCTATGGGGGCAAGAGAAGCAGTATGGCTCTGGAAATTGCTTGTGGGACTCTTTGGTGAGCCTTTGAATCCTACTCTTATCCATTGTGATAATCAGAGTTGCATTAAACTTTCAGTAAATCCAGTATTCCATGATAGATCTAAGCATATTGAGATCACTGACCATTATGTAAGAGACATGGTAGAAAGGAATGTGATTTAGTTGGAGTATATCAGTACAAATGATCAAACAGCAAACAGTCTCACCAAGCCTCTCTCCAGAATTAAAGTTGAACACTTCAGGAAGAAACTTGGTATGGTTGAAATGTAATTTGATATTATGATTGAAATTCAAATTGTTTAGTTGTACTAATATATTTAAAAGATGTTTAATCTGTAAACTCTTTTGTCATGTGTGTGACTCCATGACTTTATGGGCCGCCCTCTCTCCCACTATGTACATTATTGAAAGGTGACGATCTTTCTCATAATGAACACTTGTATTTGACATTGTAAAGTGACGACTCTACAATGATGAGTTGAACTATCATGATAGATATCATGTGACTTGATATCTGTGGACATGTCATGATAATATCTTGTGGACATTTTGATAGATATCATGAGACTTGATGTCAATTGAAGATCATTATGATCCTTATGAGATAATCGTGGTGGATAAATATATATATCTGTGGATATGCCATGAATTATTATGGTAGACATCATGAGACTTGATGTCAGTGCACATACCATAATGAAGATGTGTTATGAAGAATGTCATGTGACTTGACAATTTTTGGAAACATATCATATCTTCAATATCACGTGTAAGGTGATATCTCTACTTGTTTTGAGTTATCTTCCCTAGCTAAGAGGGAGTGTTGATTTAAGGTAGCTTTAGTTAGATATAAATGATGATTGCATTTATGCATTAGCATCATTTATATATAATCGAAATCTACTATAATATCTGCAAGTAAGTTATTCGAAATTATGATCATGAGTAAATTCGAAATCAAATACTGATCGAACTTAACATACACTAATTGTTGTTTGCTAAATACATGCGGGTGTTTGGAGATTAGCCACCGATAATTATCGGTTGGCTAAGAGGAGTCTGCGTACTCAAAGGACACGTCCTCTCATGAGACGCATCTCTCCTTGAGGTGTGTCTCCCCTTCAAGATATAAAGACATAATTCGATCTTCTATTGTAGCACATCAAAATACATTAATATTCTGCAATAAGAAGATCAGAAACAAAACATTAGAATTCTGACTTAGAATACATACACAGAATTTTTAGATTTAGGATTTGCTTATTCTCCACATAGAATATAATCTGATTAGATTTGGTTACATTCACAATATTAATAACATGGTTGCATGGAGACGCACCTCAGGTACCCGATTCCCCGCACCGGGAACTCATCGAACATGTCTCCTCAATTTTTCATTTAAAAAAATGAAAAACCCTCCATTTCGGCAAGCTTCCATATGAAATGAAAAAAATGAATCAACATTTCTAAATTTCAATGTGTAATTTCAAATATGTAGTATGAACTCTTTGACTCTTTGACATTTGTGTGTTTAAACTTTACCAATGTTCTTGTTTTGAAAGTTCAATGTCATGATATTTTCAGTTTTAGTGTAGCAAATTTATAAATTATAAAATTAAATTATATTACAAAAAATTGGCATCTCCAAGTACCCCCTTCTCCTATTTTCAAAAATAGACGTACCGGTACCGGTACCAATCTGCTGCCAACTATGATTAATAATTTTAATTTTAATATGTATTTTAAAATATTAAATTTTATATTTTTTAATTTATAAAAAATAAAACAATATTGTGGTCTTAAATATCTCCCGACCGATAGGAAAGATAGGGCCAGGACGAATAGATTTTCAAACCCTTCTTCATGAGATCCATATTAGAATAATATCTTTCTTTTTATGTTATTAATGGTCATCCAGTAGTTTCTAACTTCGTCTCTTGTTAACGATTGTTTATTTTAGAAACATCATCCTTGTAATTCTATTTAAAGAGCCTTCGTCTCTTCTGTACAATGAACAACATCGATTCTTTGAACATGGTATGAGAGCAGGAAATTAAAAAAACGTTTTTCTAAAGTTTCGAAAGAAATTTTTAAAGTTTTTTAATAACCTTT
Organism: Sequoia sempervirens; assembly: GCA_007258455.2. NCBI lineage: Eukaryota > Viridiplantae > Streptophyta > Pinopsida > Cupressales > Cupressaceae > Sequoia > Sequoia sempervirens. The sequence goes on along the minus strand of VDFB02000003.1, from coordinate 318,225,263 downwards.
TTTTCTGAAACAATTCCTTGGGAGATTCTCGAGCGTCTTTGCTTTTGAAAAAAACAAAAAGAAAAAATTGTGGGTTTCTTAAAAGGCTATAATTCGAAAAAAAAATTCGGGCTTGGCTTTTGGCGTAATTTGAGTTCTTCTCTTTCGCACACAGGGGTTTTTAACCTCCCTCATTTTCGAGGGCTCCTGCATTTCACGTCTTCTTTTGCTAAAAAAAAATCGCGTAGGGTTTCTTTAGTGAATTCGCGACCTCAAATCGCGTCCTTTCTTCTCAGTTTTAAAGAATCGCAACATCTTCCTGTGTGGTTTTCTGATGACACGCGATCTTTTTTTGAATTCCTGAGGATTTTCTTTTGGGCGCGATCTATCGATTTTCAGGGCATGACGAAGTTTTTTTTTTTTGCCCTCCTTTCTGTTCGCGATTTCTTAAGGCATTGGTGTCAGTTTTCTTTCATCTGGGCGTTCTCTGCTGGGCGCGATTTCAACCCGCGCGACCTCCATTTATTCTGCAATTTTGTGACGCTTTTTTTAGCTCGGGTTTCTCACGTAATGACTCATCTTCCTGTGCATACGTGAAGGCTTTGTGAAGGCATTAGTTTTGTGCGACCATGTTGTTGCTCGGGTTGAGTGGGCCATTCTTTCTTGTTGTCGTTATTCTCAGCCTGTGGGGTTTATTGATCGATGTTTTGGGGTTTTTTAATATTTTTTTGTACCGTAAAAAAAATAAAAAAAATTCTACATGGGTTTATAACCTTGTCCCTTTAAAAAATTATTTTGGGTTCTATAATTTTTGTCCTAAAAAAATTGTGGGTTTTGTGCGATTTTTTTCATTTTTTAATAGGATTTATAATTTTCTCCTCAAAAATTAAGGGACTCCTTCACAATTCAGGAGGGTTCTCTGGTTTCTTAAAAAAAATGATGTTATGTATGCTAATCCATGTTTCGGATTTTGTGCCAACTCCCTGTTTTTAAGCTTTTGTAATTTGCAGTTGCATGGGATTTCCTTTGTGGGTTTTTACCTTTTTTTTCCGAAAAGACGATGCTTTGTAAACTTCAGTTTCAGAGTTTGCCAATTTTTCCTCAAAACCATAGCAGTTGTTCTCGGTGTGTCTTTGGTTACAGGGAAGGACAGTTCAACATCAGGTTGGGCAGTTGGTGTTGTTTCTTGGGTTTATCCAGAAGTCCTGCAATTTCTAGGAGGGTTGGTGGCAAAACTCATCTCAAGTGGCAAAGTCAGTGGCAAGCTTTTGTCTTTTGTTGCAGAAGCGTTCTGAGAAGAAGGGGGTAGCCTTCTCTATTATCTCTCTGGGTAGTTAGAATGATGACCATTAAGGAAGGGTATTAGAATAATATCTTTCTTTTTATGTTATTAATGGTCATCCAGTAGTTTCTAACTTCGTCTCTTGTTAACAATTGTTTCTTTTAGAAACATCGTCCTTGTAATTCTATTTAAGGAGCCTTCGTCTCCTTTGTATAATGAACATTGATTCTTTGAACAATCCAAACCCTACAGAACCAATGAATAGATAACTTCCATTGAACGAAGTCTATCTGTTATATACATAGTAGCATGGTGCCACTTCCACTTGTGTTCACTCGCCCGTTAATGTTCAAATCTTCGACATTCAGACGAGGGTTTCCCTTTGAGAGTAGTGATCAAACAAGGAATAACCTGACTCGAATGAATATATCCTCCAAGTTCCGCCCACAAAACAACCTAATAAAAAATCATAGAACCCTACCCATACCCATGAGCGGACCAGCAACGAACCAATACCCATACCAGACCCACACGGGTACTAGGAGCAAACTTGGTGAACCCACTAACAGAGCTTTTAAAACGTTTTAAAATAAAGTACAATCATTTCCCATAAATCAGTGAAACTTTAGCTTATTAATAATATTTCATTACAAACATCAGAAAATGAATTTATAAAAGATATTAAATCTCTGCCAAACTTTGATGTTCAAACAAACATTGTAATTGCCTCTTCGAGAATGGCTTTCACTGATGATATTCCTTACAATATTCTCAATAGTTGATTCTTTGCAATTGACTGATCAAAAACTCAATTACCTTTTGCAACATTTCAAGTGCACCATTTTGTAATGTCCTCCATAGATGCATTTGTATGTATCATAAACAGAATGTGCAAGCTGTTTCAAAATACCTCCTAATTAACTAGCTAAAGTACTGCTTGACTGATTCTCCTATAACCGTTCAATATCAAGCATGGCCTTCCATCACGATCAAATGTACTCAAAGTCTTGAGTGATAACAAGGACTATTATTTCAGGTTTAAATTTGTTAAGTATGTTCATAGCCTCTATCCTCTATCCTGTTGGACAAAGGTACATATAAATCTGAGTCTCAACCATTTACCAACCAATTCAATCATGCGAAATTCAAATCAATTCAAAGATGTGATGGCCTCCGAGAACCATAATTCAAACAGGGAGAATGTTAAAAACTTTTGTTTTGCTGTTGCTGATTGTATTTACCTGATCGTTTCCAAAGCTTTTTCAGTAGATTCATTTCGAGTGTGTATGTCTTGCAATCACATATTTCATTGTACCACATTTCTTTCAGGCACATGTTTTGTCAATGCGTCAAAGTTATGCTTCTATGTCTGCCAATATACTTGCAACTACAACGTTTGACAAAATTCTGCTCTCAACTTTGATCGGCATTCACATGCTGTTCCAAAGTGCTCATTCTGGTGTAGGCAAGGAGAATGCATGCAAAGGACGTTGAATTCGGTCTCACAGCTGTTCATTGCATTTGTTAAAAGTTTCTATAGCCTGTCTAACAGATCTATTTTATGCTTATCTCTGTGAGCAATGTATGCAATGTGACTGCATTTATTGGAGGCACTCTGTCTAACAGTTCACTTTCACTGTCTATACCTCCATGTTCTGCATATATGTCAACCATGGCAGCTTGTAGCAATAGGATCCAAGTGAAATCCATTCACCATTATGTTTTAATAGATGTCTTTACCCCATCCAACATTCAATGGTTGATAGATATGCAAGAAGGAGATGTAACTTTGATATGCACATGAATTACGTAGCTGCAGCAAAGGTCCACATCCCCACCACAAAACTTAAAGAAACAGCTTTTACATTCACATTATACTGGAAGCAGAGATTTGCTTGCAATTTGCAATATACGCAAGATTGCATCAGAACCCCAAAGTCCAGTTTTAAAAAACTTTTTAATTTTTACTTTGCTTTATATGAAGTGGCTGGATTTTGGGATTTCAGGTATTAGACACAAACATTTTGCAATTTGTTGCATAGCTGAACCCCAAGTCCACCCCTCCACTTTTTGAAATAACTTGGCAGATTTTTTAGTTACACACACATAAGACTTCTCCACCATTTTAATGCCTTTAGGGTTTGCAACTCCCTTCTTAGCATTAAATTGTCGGAGTTTCTTTTAATTGTGCATGCATGTTATGCCTCTGCCCTTGTATGTCATGTGGATTTGCAACTTGCAATTGTTGTTATGATTCCAAATTCATCTTGAGCCAACTAGTCTCTAGAATGTGCCACTTGATAATCCTTAAAATTGGTTGCTTATGCCCAATAACACCCATGTGTAACCAATGTAGCCTAGGCCACGCCTTCGACCAACCAGCTCGTCTAAGTGTATGTTTCCTAAGTGGGAAGCACAACCCTCAACAAGCTCCAACATTAGAGAAACCACATAGTTCTAGGTGCATTTCTTTGATCTTACTTTTTATGAACCATATGTTCTAGACAATTGAAGAATGTAGAAGCTCCCAAACCAATTTGAGCCTAGGGCTTTTGATACTTAACTTCCACCTCTTGATGAGCTTTGGCAGGTGGAATCCAAGAAGAAATCCACTTCTCTATCTTGTAGGTCAAGATTTTTAATGTGTATGAACAAGCAATGAATAGATGTTTGTGTGACTCTTCACATTATGACAATGTACATCGTGATGCTCCCTGTTAGAAGTATTGTCATTGATGTCAAACAAAGAACATGGTAGGGTATGTAGATGATTAAACCTCCAGCATTCAGATTGGAGTATTCAATTTGAAGAACATAATATGTCAAACGAAGAACATGGACGAATCAGGATGAAGGTCAAAATTATCTAGTGGCATGTTGTAGCATCATGTTCAGACATACATTGAAATAATAGATCACGTAAATCTGAAAATAGAAGATCACGTATAACATTAAGATCATGTAAATCTGAAAATAGAAGATCACATAAATCTGAAAATAGAAGATCACGTATACATCTGAAGAACATGTTCGATGTGGCTGACTGAGAAACAAATAAACGAAGAACTGATATCTGATAAACTAAGGCATGATTAATTATCACAAGAGAAGGTGCGATTTTGAAATCTGAAGCAACATGTATTAAATAAACAAATCGTGTGTTATAAAAAAAAGGAGATTCGAATTATTTAGAAGGGACGTGTCTTCAGAATTTTGAAAAGATACAATCTTTTGTTAACCTTCAGATTCAATCAAATATCGATTTACAAACTAGAGGATGCATTCAAAGGACGTGATTGTCTGAAGAAATATGAATCTATATGCGTCTCTTCAGCAACGCATTACTTCAAAGGTCGTGACTTTTTATGAAGGGTTCACTTTACATGATTGCAAATCATTCAAAAAGGCGTAGTCAAAAGTAATCACAAAAGACACGGTTCTTTACCATCTACAGGGGCAACTGGCAGAATTTTGTAAAAGTTCTAAAATAAATTTGAAAAGAAAGATTAAGACTAATGCACATATGAAGAGGTGCGAATTTTAACAAAGGTTGTGCCCTTTCTTCTAAGGATAACAGTTTTGAATGAAATATATAATTGACATTCATATTGAGTGTGCAAGTGTGGTTGTGAAGTTCAAGTAGTCTATATCAGAAACCCATCTTCTTGTGTGGGCTGAGTGAGAGATTTTTCATCACAAAGGCAGATTGGAGGATTGGGAGAGTACAGATCTGATTGAAGACAGTTACTTCATCCATCAAGTCAAGGTTTGGTGCCTTGCATTAGGGGTTAATTCTCCTTGTAGGTTGGTGCCTACTAAAATTGTACAGGTTTGGGTGTTCCTTGTACGTTGTAGCCTACAAAATCATCTCATTTGTAAATCAAGTAGGTTGGTGCCTACTTCCATTTGTAAAATCATTTAATCAATTCAATAAAGTGGTGTCAACTTACTTTCATTGATTCATATCAGAAGTTCATGTTGGTAAAAGTTTAAGTTAGTTGAAAAGTTGAAAAATAAGAGATTGTTTTGATTTACTGATTCACCACCCCCCCTCTCAATAAATCTTTTGTGCTCTTCACTCCCACCATACCATATATATTCAACTTGTGCCATGTAAACACTTGGCCATAGGCAACCAACCACAAGAAATTGTTGGCCTTTTGTAAACCATGAATTGACCAATTTTTCCTACTTGATAAAGAATTCGCAAGAGTATTTAAATACATGAGAGACCTATACGTCAAGTGGATAGTAACTTGGCCAATCGGGCATCAATCCCAAATGATTTGATCCTCCTCACTTGTCTAGGGGATGGGCCACTTCCTTAGTATTGCCTGTAGCCTATACACCACACTTGCCCAATTTGTAGAGACTAGTGGAAGTTGACTCCATTCTTCAAGTCCTTGGACTATCGCGAAGTGATCACAAACAAATGACTTGATTTTGTGCTCAAAATGACAAGCCAACAAGGCCAATTCAATGTACTCGAGAAATGGCTTTTCCAATAGCCAAACCGATCCTCAAAATGAGATGCATTTCCCATTTCTAACCATCCATTTGATGTCCTTAGCTACCAATGCTTTGCTACTTTGCAAGAAATTCCATATGTTGGTGAGGGGAACAAAGATTTGAGAAAAGACTCTCATATTTGTGGCCTTCTAAATACTACAAAAGTCAATCCTTCTCAAGGTGCATTGCTATGTCATGAATATTAGAGTACATCAGGTTATGAATAGTCAGTTTGTAACTATCTTAACTCCTAATTAAGTCATATTATCATTATTAGTTAATTAGGTCAGCTCAAGGCTTATATAGGGTTATCTAAGTCGGCCTGGGTGATAACCTAGACATAAATAAGGTAATATATAGGAGGTTGTGAGTCTTATTTCATCATCATATTGTGAATTGTGTTCTCATTGGAGATATTTGGAGGTTTTCCCCCTTGAAGTGGATTGTTATTCTTAGTCATCAAGTATTTGCATCATATTTTCTATCATGTTCTTCTATTGTGCAAGTTATTTCATTACAAGTGGTATTAGAACATGATCCTGGCACCATGACGACAAGGCATTTTTTTTCAGTTTTGGAAGTGATTTTGTGAAACACATATCTCCCAATTTTTTGGCCAATTTTTGTTTGATTTTTAAAGGGTTTTTGAAGAAAATATTCAAGAAGCTACAGTCCAGATTTTAGAGGAATTGGAGCTTAATTGAGCAATTTATTGCAGAATTAAGGTTTCTGCCCAGTTTATTTGGAAAGTGCATATCTCCCAAATCCTATTGAATTGGTTCCTGTTTTTGGTGGGTTTTTGAAGAAGTCATAGAGGAGCCTACAGTCCAAATTGCAGAGCATTTGAAGCAGAAATAAGTGATTATTGCAAAATTAGGGTTTCCAACAATTTCACTCTCAAGGCTGCAAAACACCAAATTTTGGGGAGATTTTTTCTGAGAGAGTACGCCCTAGGCCCTGGTAAGTTACAGAAAAACTTTCAGATTATTTTGAATTTATTTGCGTGATTTATTGCAAAACTATTTTCTACCATCATGACAAAGCCTACAACAAGAGGCAAAAAGAATGCTACCACACCAAGGAAATCTTCAAATAAGGTTGAGCTAGAAATTGAGGATATTAACCTTAATGATGAGATCAGCAAGGTCAAGGGTGAAATTTTCATCAATAAGGAATGACATAAATGAATTTTCTAAGAAGTTGGACACAATTATTCAAGGGATTAAGTGTAAGGGAGAAGATTCACCTAGTAAGGTGCAAGATAATACATTTTTTGGACATGAATTCCCTGGGCTTGATGCCAATTTTAAGAAGGATCCTTCCTTTAATAACCCTATGCCATGGCAATCCATACCCAAGTTGGATATGAGAAAGTTTGATGGAAAGGATCCAACCAATTGGCTATGGAAAATGGAGCAATTCTTTGATCTTCTTCATGTTCCTAGCTAACAAAAGGTGGCTATGGTATTACTGTACCTGGAACCAATTCAATTTATTTGGCATCGTTGGTTATGTGATGAGAAGAGAAAGAAGGGTTGTGTGGTCACATGGTCAAATTTTCAAGAGGAACTTGCTACCCATTATGGAGATAACTTTATGGATAGCTACTTTTGCCAACTCACTAAATTAAAGCAAATAGGCATGATCAAGGATTATATTCAGCAATTTCAAACCCTTTCTCTAAGAGTAGAGAATGTGACAAAAGAAAATTTGAAGGAACTATTTCTAGGCGGTTTAAAGGGTCACATAAAATATGTGCAATTGTTCCAACCACAATCCTTATCGCAAGCAATAGTAACAGCAAGACAATTTGAGGACAAGTTTTTGGCTAGTAGGCGACAAGGGAATGTAAATGTCAATGAAAGGAGGTCTCCTACACATTCATTACTACAACCTACCAGTTTGACTCCACAACAAATTGAGAAGAAGAGAGCAAAAGGGTTATGATTCAATTGTGACAGCAAATATAGTCAAGGGCATAAATGCAATGAAAAGAAATTGTTCCATATTGAAGGTCCAAGTGAGGAAGAAGAGGAGAAACCAATATTAGAGGGATTAGAGGGTGATAAGGAGTTAGATGACAAATCACATGATCCCAAACCAATCATTTCTTATCATGCACTCTCCAGTTTTAGTGCCCCACAAAATCTCAAAGTAGGGGGATTCTTAAATAAGCAAAAATTAACCATGTTGATTGACTTGGGTAGTACTCATAATTTCATCCACAAAATGTTGGCTACTCCTCTAAATTGTTTTATATATCCAACTCCAAGTTTCAGGTCTTGATAGCAAATGGTGGTACTGTTAGTTGTTCTGGAAAGTGCCATAGCATTAAATTATCCATGGGAGATTATCACCTTGATAGCCAAATGTATGCTATCTCCCTGGGTGTAGCAGATAATTGAGATGAACTTCCAAGAATTATTCATGAGATTTCAATCAGAAGGAAAGACAGTAGAGCTAAAAGGGTTGAAGGCAAAGTCCCCACAAATGGTAAGCTCTCATCAAATGCAGAAGTTGCTTAAGAAAGGAGTTGATGGATTTGTGGTCCAGTTATGTTCATTAGAAGTCTCCCAATCTAATGCTCTTACCCATCCAGATTTACAAGCAATTTGATCGTCACTCAGTGGTTTTTGGAGATATGCCTAAAGGACTTCCTCCTAAGAGGGATCATGATCATCCCATACAACTAGTTCTAAGGAGCCAGGCACCCAACATCAAGCCTTACAGGTACCCACATCTACAGAAAAGTGAGATAGAAAAGCTTGTTGAGGAGATGTTAGAGGCGGAAATTATCACGCATAGCTAAAGTGCTTACTTTTCGCCCATGGTGATGGTGTGGAAGAAGGATGAAACTTGGCACATGTGCCCAAACTATAGAGTGCTCAACATGTACAACATCAAAGATAAGCTTCCTATTTCGGTCATTGATAATTTGCTAGATGAATTGAATGGAGCTATGTATTTTACAAAGTTAGATCTTAGATCAAGTTATCACCAAATTCGAATTAAGAAGATATTTGTAAGACAGCATTTAGGACTCATGAGGGTCATTATGAGTTTTTGGTGATGACATTTGGTCTTACTAATGCACCATCTACATTTCAAAGTTTGATGAATTCCATCTTTAAAAAATTCTTGAGGAAGCTTGTATTCGTGTTCTTTGATGATATATTGATTTATAGCAAGACATGGGAAGAACACTTGCAGCATGTGGATCAAGTATTACAAGTTCTCGAAGATCATAAACTCTATGCTAAGCCATCCAAGTGCGCTTTTGGTCTCAATGAGGTGGAGTACTTGGGGCACATAATTTCACATGGAGTAAAGGTGGATCCTAACAAAGTTAAGGCTATCATGGAATGGCCTATTGCCAAAACCATTAAGAAATTAAGAGGTTTCTTGGGATTGACTGGATACTATAGAAGATTTGTGAAGAATTATGGTCGTATAGCAACACCCCTCACAACTTTATTGAAGAAGGATTATTTTCACTAGAATGAATCCACTAATGTAGCAATTGAAATGTTAAAGGAGACTGTGTACAACTCCAGTGCTTGCCACTCCCGATTTCACCAAGGATTTTATTGTGGAATGCGATGCTTCAGGAAATGGTATAGGCGCAGTTATCATGCAGGAGGGTCGGCCCATTGCTTTTGAGAGTTGTCACTTAAAGAGTAAGAATCAACTCAAACCTATTTATGAGAAGGAAATGCTAGCTATTCTTCATGCACTAAAACAATGGAGGCCTTATCTAATGGGTAGACACTTCAAGGTTAAGACGGATCATGATAGCCTAAAATATTTTTTGGAACAAAGATTATCTTTTGAAGAACAACAAAAATGGGTTACTATGATGTTGGGATATGATTTTGAGATTGTATATAAGAAAGGGAAGGAAAATGTTGTGCCAGATGCACTATCGAGGAAGGATGAGAAGGATGAAGCTTTATTGTGTGCCCTTTCAATATTACAAGAAGATTGAGTAGTAGAAGCCAAAGCAAAGTGGCAGAATGATGTTGCTACAAGTAATCTCATTCAAAAATTACAAAGTGATCCTAGTAGTTTGTATAAGTTTTGTTGGAAGGGAGATACTTTGTGGTATAAAAGAGCGATTATATCTTTGCAAGACTTCCTCTCTCAAAGAAAAGATTCTCATAGAGCTTCATGAGCCTCTAGTGGGTGGTCATTCAGGATTTTTGAAGACATATCATCAGGTCAAGAAAGACTTCTTTTGGGAAGGGCTAAAAGGGGTTGTTCAAAAATTTGTGGCAAAATGTTTGGTTTGTCAAAGAAATAAAGGGGAGACAATTAAGACACCTGGTCTCTTGCAACCCTTATTTATTCCTAGCCAACGTTGGGAAGAGGTCTCCATGGACTTCATCACAGGGCTTCCAAGATCTAATGGTAAAATTGTCATCATGGCTATAGTGGATCGCCTCACTAAATATGCACATTTTATTGCATTATCACATACTTTTACAGCAAGTACAATGGCAAAAGCATTTTTGGAGAATATTCAAAAGCTACATGGTATACCTAAGGTTATTATTAGTGACCGTGATCCTATCTTTACTAGTAACTTTTGGACAGATTTATTCAAATGTTTGGGTACTCAATTGGCTCATAGTTCTTCATACCGTCATCAATCTGATGGGTAAACAGAGGTTGTTAATAAGTGTTTGGAAGGATATCTACGTTGTTTCACTTCAGATAAACAATCTCAATGGGTAGATTGGCTACCACTAGCAAAATGGTGGTATAACACTTCCTTCCATAGTTCATCAAAAATCTCTCCATTTATGGCATTGTATGGATATCATCCTCCTTCCATCACATCATCATTGAAGGTGCCACCAAGAGTTCACGTTGTGGAGGACTACATGCTTCATCAACAACAAGTACTTTCAAGACTTAAAGAGAATCTATCCATGGCACAAAATCGAATGAAGCAACAAGCGAACCAGCACCCTAGTGAAAGAATTTTGAAGTTGGGGATTGGGTTTTCTTGAGATTGCAACCTTACAAGCAAATGTCGCTAAAGCAATAGTCAAAGAATAACAAGTTGTATCCAAAATGTTATGGCCTATATTAAATCATGCAAAAGATAGGTAGTGTTGCCTACAAGCTTGAATTGTCACCAACAACAAAGATACATCTAGTTTTTCATGTTTCTTTTTTGAAGAAGGAAATTGGGAATAATATCCCTACTCAAATAATATTATCAAAGCTTGATGAAGAAGGAAGAATCATATTGGAACTAGAGTTTATTCTTAAAAAATGCACAAGGAAGCTCAGGACTAGAACACTCACTCAGTATCTCATCCAATGGAAGAATTTACCAATTGAAGACGCCACATGGGTGGACGAGGAGTTCATTAAAAAGCATCAAAACTTGCCTAGCATTGAGGACAATGCATCTTTGAAGAGGGGTGCATGCTACGCCTTGAATATTAAAGTACAAGTTGTGAATAGTCGGCTTGTGGCTATCTTAACTCCTAATTAAGTCATTATCATTATTATATTGTTATTTCGATAATTAGGTCGGCCTAGAGCTTATATAGGGTTATATAAGTCAGCCTAGGTGATATCCTAGGAATAAATAAGGTATATATAAGAGGTTGTGAGTCTTATTGCATCATCATATTGTGAATTGTGTTCTCATTGGAGATATTTGGAGGTTTTCACCCTCGAAGTGGATTGTTATTCTTAGTTATTATCAAGTATTTGCAGCATGTTTTCTATCATGTTCTTCTATTGTGCAAGTTATTTCATTACATGCATTATCCATATTAGTTTCATATCCAAGGCACACGTTCTCACATCTGATCAAATTAAATTTCCTCATGTTACTAGTCACACTCCATAGAAAATATGTTGAATATGAGAGACAACTTTAATAATCTTACTGAGATTTTAGATAATTAACATCACACAGATGGGGATCATAGAGAGAGAAGTTTTGCTAACAAGTATGCAACCAACCAAGGATACCCATTTGCCCTTTCATGAGGAGAGTTTGTTTTGAAATCGATCCACCAAGGCCTTCTAATCATTTTGGGAGGCCTTTCTATTGACAAGTGGCATACCCAAATAACAACTAGGTAGACTTGCAATCTCAAATTCTAGGATCATGCGAATATTAAAGAATTCCTCACTAAAATCATTCAAAAAGTATATCCTCATTGAATTTTTGACTAGGTGCCTTCCCATACCATTTCAACACTTTTCTAAAGTTCTTCACCTCTTTGACAAATGCCTTTTGAATAAAAGTGTCATCCATGAATTGTAGGTGTGTTACATTGCCTATCCCTATAGAGATTTATAGACCCTTTATACTCCTAGTAAGTGCTTTTACCTTCAAGGTAGGGCCCAAGGCTTCAGCTACAATGAGGTAGAAGAAGAGTGAAAGGGAATCACTCTACCTAAGAACACTTTGAGCCACAAAAAACCTGGAGGGAGTTACATTGATTTGCACAAATTATGATGTTGACAAGATACAACTTCTCATTCATTTGTGTTGTGCCTTCAAGAAACCATATTTATGGAGAATTGAGGGTAGGAAAATCCATGAGACTTGGTCATATGCTTTATTCATATCTAATTTCAAAACCATCCCAACCTTCTTTTGGTTAATTGAATGAATGGCCTCATGTGCAATGATAAAGCTATCTAGAATCTGCTTACCTACCAAGAACTCACTTTGTTCATTAGAAATAATATTTTTAATGCATTGTTTCAATCTCTAGGCCATAAGCTTGGTTGTGATCTTGTATATTGTATTGCACGATGCAATCAACCGAAAGGCATCAAAATACGCTAGGGATTTAGTTTTTGGAATAAGAGTTAGATAAATAGGATTTCCACCCTTTGAGCATAACCCTCCTTACTGTACACTCCTCAATCACTTACTAGACATCATGACCAACAATATGCCAAAACCTTTGGAAAAAACTTGCCTAAAATCACTAGGACCTGTTGTGACCTTTTTCCACACATCGCCCCATTGCAAATGGGGACACTCACTGGTTTGCTCTTAGGGTTTAGCTTTGAGTAGCAATTTCATAAGTCTCTGATATCTGGGAATTCCATATCAAGGTCTGGAGTCATCATCCGAGCCAAGTTGGGAGTTTGAGCCTGAAACTGAACGTAAACATCATAGAAGTGCTTAGAAGACCCTGCAGACGAGGATCGCCTGTGCTTTCGCTCAATTCTGACACTTCCTATTTTTTAGGGATTCCGCTTTTTTGCTTTTTTCGTTTTTGGCATTTCTGGACCAATCTGGAATTTACTATTTTTAGAAAGTTGCTTTTTGCTTTTTTCAATTTTTAGTAAGTTTCTATTTTTAGAAAGTGCTAGGTGTCACTGGCAGTGGAATTGAAAGTTTCCACTTTTGGAACTAAAAAGCAAGCAAAAAAAAATCAAGCAGAGGTCTGGAAAAATCGAAAAAATCACAAGAAAAGCACATGCAAAAGCAGGAAAAGCGCATGCAAAGGTTAAAAAATCAACTGGACAAAATTGCGCCTTTGAGAGAAAAATCATTGAAAGATCAAATAAAAAGCAAGCAAATCATGATAAAATTCGCCTAAGTCTGGAAGAGGTGCACCATTTAAAAAATCCAGTTGAAACTTCGAAAAATCCAGTTGGAAAATCCGTTTATCAAAGAGAAATCTTGAAAAATCCAACTAAAATTCATCTATTTGAGAAAATTCGCCTTCTACAAGAAAATCTAGTTGGAGAGTTCGAAATTCCAATTGGACAAAGTGAAAATCGACTAAGGCAAATGAAATATTGAACTGGACTTTAGGAAATTTAAGTTGAAGTGAAATTCCAGTTGGGAAGTAGAAAAATCCAGTTGAAAGTCGAATTCTTCAAGGTGAAAATTGAAAAAATTTCGAAGGCAAAGTCGCCTTGGTAAGAGACATCCAGTTGAAAAGTCAAAAAGTCCACTTGAGGGTCGAATTTTACTAAAGGCAAAAATAAAAGAAATAACTTAAGTTTTAAAAATGAAACTTAGTTGTCAAGCCAAAAGGGACGCCTTGTTTGAAAAGTCAAAGATCACGATAAGATTGCTTTTTCGTTTTTAAAGCAAAAATATCCAATGAGAAGAAGAAGTCGACCTAAATCAATTTGGAAAGGTTTTATTATAAAAGATGATCTTGTGAGCTCATTTTCTATTATTTACAAAGTCGAATTTTTTCACAAGCAAAGCTCTCTCAAGAGAAAGACGTCTTTTTCAGCTGCAAACAGATTTTTCTTAAATTCCAGAACATAGAATTGGATTTTTTCTCTTCATTTCCAGATTTTTTCAAGCAACTGCAAGGTTATTAATGGTGATTTTAAAAGGGAATAGGATTTTTTTTTCATTGTGCATTGAAGAAAACTTCAGTATAAGTCTTTAAAAATCCAGAAGATTATTTAAGATTCCATGAATGCTCTTTAAAAACAATAAAGGCGGATCAATTTCATTAAGAATTTATTCTTTACACAGCCTTTAATCAAGTTTTGGATTTTAAATTATTTTTTTTAAATTTCTCCAGCCAAGAAATCGCCTTTTTACAAATTTATTAAAATTTTCTAACTTTGAGCTTCGTACAGGCACAATGTCTTCTCCAAAGAACGTGGGAGGTGGAGTCAGGAAAGCACAAGTAAAGGAAGTCCTCAAAGAATTTTACCCAGAATCCCAGTTATCCTCGAAGTGGAAGAAAGTGGCAGATACAAACTTTGAACAGTTTAATGCAATTCAACACAAGAGAAGGATGTTTGGCACTCAGAATGAAACGCCTACACCTATTGCCACAAATATTGTTAAGTCCGGACTTCATCAAGCAGCAGGATTTCCACCTTCCGTTCAATGCAGTGAGTTAATGGTTGAGTGTGCTAGAAGGTACAATCCTCAAACAAGATCAATCAAGACACCCAATGGGATCACCTTGGCGTACTTTACAGAGGATTCAGTCAGGGAAGTATTTGGCATTCCCCATCGTTGAAAAATGTTGAACAGGACTCAACAGGAATCACAGGCCATGTTCGATCAAGCCAAGGAATCCTGTATGGACATAGTCAATTCTAACTGGATCAAGGAACCCAAAAGACACCGCTCCAAGTTGCCAAAGAGATTAATTTGCACGGATTTTAAAACAAAATACAGTGATATGATTCATATGCTGAACAGGATTATGGGAACTTCTCAAGGAGCTTTCTTTGAAGTATGGATGTTTTCGTATGTGGAGGAGATCGTATTGGGAATGGAGGCAATAAATTGGGCGAAGTTAATAAGTGATAATATTGATTTCCAGTTGAAAAACTTGGCAAAGACCAAAACCTTCTACATGAGTTCTTATGTGGTTTATATCTTGGCACGGTTCACCAAGTACAGAGGACTGATTTGTAAAGGCGAAGTTGGACTTCGGAAAGATCAACTCAAAGCATATGATTGTTACCCGCAGCTCCAGCTACATTACATGGACAATTTCAAGATAACAAATGGCGCCTTCCTTATGTATATCACGCGAGTGCTTCAAGGAACAGTTCAAAGGAGACTATCTAAGGAAGCTATGGTGATGCTTGACAAGTTCGGATCTTGGTTTATCCAGTTTCCAACATTTACTTATATAAGAGTTCATGGATTCTCGGATGCTCTGCATAGACTCCCGCGGTATCCAACAGACAAGATTGTTATGCTCGAAGTTGCAAGGCAACTGGCATGTGTAGACTCTATTCAAGCGAGAAAGAACAAACAAGGAGTTGATTTTCCGGTTGCAATTGGAAAAATGCTAGAAGTCTGCCCCTCATTACAATCAGCCAAGACAGCAAGGGTAGAGTTGCAATTTTATAAGTTCAATACTTATAATCCAAGGTCCGATTATGATCCATACCTGAGAGTTCACGGGAAGAAATCCCTTCATGTTATGCAGATCGAAGATTATTGGTCTAACTTGGTGGACGAGTATGGAGTCAGGAAGAAGACTTGGTCCAGAATTCCAATCGAACTTGTAAAAAGGTGTGACTTGTTCCCTATACCTGACCAAGTAAAAGACAACGAGGACTACATACATCCTCAATTTGAACAAGAAAAGGATAAGCCTATCCTATTGCCTAACTGGACACAACCTGAGTTGACCGATTTGAACATATTGATGAAGGATATTTTAGCATACTCAAGGGAATGGGTTGACAGTCAGATCAGTAGGTTGAGGAAAGAAGGAATTTCTCTTACTTATGCCACGTTGAGCAATAAAGAAAGCCAGGAGGAAGCAATTGGCGAAAGTATTGATGAACTTTCGTATCCTAGTAAGAGGAAGGTAGTGAGTGGAAACCTTCATATAGAGGAAAAAGAATCAGCTGGCGGAGAATTGGAGAGTAAGAAACAAAAAGTGACTGAAAATCCATCATCTTCAAGAACTTTGTCAGTTGGAGTAATTGAAAAGGTATCCATTGTTGATATCGAGCCAAGCTATGAGCAAGAAATCCAGTTCCAAGACTTGGAACAGTTGGATTCTCTCCAAGAACAGATCCTCACTGAGTGTTTGGAAGGGGATGATACTTTGATGATTGAAGGCGCAGGAGATACTGAGATCCTTGAGAACAATGAAGAGCTAGGAGATGAGGTAATTTCTGCTCTAAAAGGAATTAATGATGATGTTCAATTAGAAGATGGGATGGAATTATCCACTATCCCAGATTGGTTGACCGAAAGTTTGAAGAAGAAATCCAGACCACTGGATGAAGTTCAACCAGTTGAAAGCATGCAAGACTTCCTAGAGAGAATTGGCAAAGCTAAAACGCCAAAGAAGCCTAAGAAGTATTCTCAAATTACCAGGAATGATGCAGGATCTAGGATCTTACAGGTGGCAGTCCCGAAAATTGATAAGCCAAAAGATCAGATTACTCCTATGGATTACGAGGTTACAACGTTGGACATTGGGCCAACCACAATAGATCAGGATTTCCATGAGTTAGCCGACACTTCCAAAGCCATCAAGGAGAAGTTCGACAAAACAGAGGAGAAGAAAGAAAGGTTAGAGTTAGAAAATATAAGGCTAATGGAGTTCATTCAGCAGCTAACAGCTCCTTTGCGCCAAGAAGGTGAAGCTTTTATTCCACTATCATCTCTTACTCCGGAATCCGTTGATGTTCTTGAAGCTATGAGGATCACGAGTCAAGCAACCAAGAGTTGGGTGACCAATATTTCAAAACAGATGGAGCAATTCTTAGAGAAGTGCGCCCAAACTTATGACAGATCTGCCTTGCTTATAACTGAAGTTAGTCAAGTTGAAGACAATTGGGAAGATTTCCAGTACGTACAGGACAAAGTGATACCTCGTTTGAGGGTTCTAAAGGAAGTTTCCTTGCAAATATTGATCCAAGAAGGTGTTATCGAAAAAGGAGCCTCATATGATTTCAGCAGGTGGTATCATTCCTTATTAGCTAAAAGGAAGACATATGATGGAATAAAGGAAGAATGTGTTGCTATACGGAGTGCAGTTGAAAAAATTCAGTTCAAAATCCTCACTTCTCTTGAAGGATTGACAGGATAGGAGCATCATGATGCAAATGGCTTAGATTTAGAAGGACTAAAGAAAAGCGTGATGAACATTTACTTCAAGGAAGTGCAGGTTATTACAGAGAATCAGCTTGATGATATGTCTTCCCTTTTGACCTTCATGGATAACTTTCAGAAGCAGGAGGATAGATGGGAAAGTACTTTCACTCAATGCCTGGAAACCTTGGACATGATCGGAGTGCAACTGGATTCTGTGCCAAGTATCTCAATGGAGGAACTTGATTCTGTGTTAGCTAAGTTTCTTGCATTTGCGGCTAAGGAGCGATCCAAAGGGAATTGCATTCTGGATTCCCACTTGCTCGAATGATTCGCGAGGTGTCATCATCTTCCATACTCCAAGTGGCTTGTTCTACTTGCGCCATGTGTCCTTTGAGTTGGTTATGCTTTTTAGGGTTAGGGTTTATCAAATTTAATCTTGGCCATTAATCTCAAATTTAATCTTGGCCGTTGCTTTGTAATTGGGGTGCCTATATAAACCCCACTCATTTCATTTATTCAGGGAAAGACTTATGAAATTGTTGCAACTATTGTTGTTTAAATAATAAGTGGATTCAGAGTTGAGCATTTGTTATTTTTATGAGCCCGCATGGTTTCATTGACTTCTTCAATAGAGTAAATTTGTTTTCAAGTATTTTAGATGAATGAAAGATCGATAGTGTTGGAAATAGTGGAATTAGTTCATACCTTTTTCAATTGAATGATTTTCAATTTGATGTGTAAGGTTAGTCTGAACATTGAAATTGCTTGACTTGAATTCTATTACCTATATGCATTGATCGAATTGATGGTGGTATTATGTAATAGGATATCTTTTGTAAACCCATTGAAGATTGCACCGTCTTTGTCTAGTTGTAGTATTGTGCTTGGCGAAGCAAAGATTGGTTTAAATTTCACTATCCAGCATTTGTTTCTTAAGTTCGTAGGAGTAATTTTGCATAAATCTAGTTTCTTAACCCTCATCCCTTTTCCTTTTGTTTTATTCCAAACTGAAAATCCCAAAAATATAAGAGCATTCAACGTTACATCAATCCAAATCCCTACTTCGAGTAAGTTCATTATTCAAGGTCCCCTTTGTGAAACCAGCATATCACATCATCCATTGAGCTTGTCCATCCCCCAAAACGGAACATTGGAATTACCGTATGACCTTTCTAGCAATCTTAGCATAAGAGGTAATTTTTTCAAGAGAGGATAGAGCTGCCTTTGGGCATTCTTTTTATTCTAGGTGTTTGGTGTGTCACAAAACACGCATCAACAGGACCTAGGGCTCTCTTGGCCCCCAAGGAGAAGGCAACAACCTTTGCTTCTTCCAATGTTATAGGCCTCAAGAATGCTACATTATACTCCTTTCAAACAATTATAGGGATGTTGAGCATGAAATCCTATCTATCATCAAGGTATGTGAGAATAACTCCTTGAAAAAGGGCAACCTTCACCCTTCATAGAACTGATATCAGAGAGTATCCTTCTATAAGGAGTTGACACTTGCATGATCTTATTGAACTAATGCCTTACATTAAGAGAAAGGTGAAAAAATTGTGTTGCGATCACCTTCCTTTAACCATCTATCTCTGAATTTCTACATCCATAATATCTCCTCTATTTATAGTACATGATTAAGATTCTCCATAAAGTTAATTTACTCATTTTAAGTTCTATGGTTAGACTCAAAGCAGCAATATCTGTTTCCACCATCTTCAGTTCTGCCTCAAGCTTGCTTTTGTTGGCAAATACATTACAAACTACTTCTCTTCATGCACCAGTCTTGACATAACATATTTTTTTGGGTGGATATATCAATTACACCCTATGAACTCCACCTTCGACCACTTCTCTAGCATTAGCTCAAAATTAGGGTGTTCAAACCACATAAATTCCATTTTGAATGGAATCCCCTTTAGTTTGGGATCTCAGAGGACCTCCAACTTTTTTTCCTAATTTTTGACCATGGGAATTTTAAACTTTTTTGAGTTCCCCAATCTGACATATGTCAATCCAATCACTTTCGTAAAAATCATTTCAATACTCAAGTTGTCTATAAAAGTTCTTTGTTGCCTTGGCTTGATTGAGTTGAAAATATCAATGTCAACTAGCCTTGGTTGTAAGTGCTTCAAGAAATAAACTCAGCCATTTTTTAGTACTAAAAAATGCTTGTTGGGTTGTTGAAGTTGTGCATGAGATGTGTCATTATCTTGTATTACAAGAACTTTAATTACCTGCACATTGGAAAAGTCAGCATTGTGTAAGCAAGGTTATGGTGTTAATTTGTATCTGTAAAACATTTGAAAAAACTGAATAATGTTGTAGACAGAAAATTGGAGGTGATGGTATTAATCCGTATAAAGTCTGTAGGTACAACATGGTGAAAATGGAGCTTTGGTATATTCTATGCTTAAGCTCTCTCTCTCATTCTCATTGTAATATTCTTAGGCTTTATGCCATCTTCATAATATTTGGAGTTTTTTCTTTGCTTTTTCCCCTTACAAAATCTTGTGCTTCCTCTTGGATGTTGGTGTGCTTGCTCTTGGTTCTCATTTTGAATGCTAATCTTTACCTTCAAACAATTGCTCTTGGATTAATACTTTCCATTTATTTCATTTTATTATTCCTTTCAACAATTAAGGTGGGTTAAAGTTTTAAAAGGTGGATAAAATCATGTAAATATTATATTTTATGATATGATACATTATTTATTAATTATTTTATTACATAATAATTATTATAGATATTATAAACATTGGCCTATCTCCCCTGTCATTGATGTGGATGAGTTTCCCAGACAAGCTCCATTCAGATAGGAAAAGATGTGGCTAACTCATCATGATTTTGACAAGATGGTTATCTCCTTTTAGAGAGAACAGAATGATTTTGACAAGATGGTTATCTCCTTTTGGAGAGAACAGAATGATTATCATGGAAAGAAAATGTTTGTATTTAGTGAAAAGCTGAAAGCTCTCAAAGGTAGAATGAAGTGGAAGCATAGAGTTTTCATAAATTTGTTTAAAGAAAAGGCCTTTCTGGAGAATAGAAAGACTGAAATTCAGAAACAAATTGCAAGTAATCAACAGATGGGCTTACTCAGCCAAGAAGAGCAGGATGTCTCATCTAGACTAGCTGAAATTTACCAAAGGGAAGAAACACATTGGAAGCAGAATATCTAAAATTAAATGGCTTTAGGAAGGTAATAAAAATTCAAAAAAAAATCATACTACTTGCAAACTTAGAAGACAAGAACTTTATCTCCAAACTCCAATTGGAAGATTGTGGTACTGTAGAGGATCCTCAATCCCTCAAAGCCTTTTTGGTCTCCTTTAGGGAAAAGATGCTTACAGAAAATGGAGATAACTATCTTGACAAGCAGGAACCTTTTTTAAAGCATATTCCTTTGGTGATTAATAAAGCAAAAAATGAATTTTTTATGGGGATTATAAAGCCAAAAGAGGTCAAGTCTGCTCTTTTCGATATGGCAAGTGACAAAGCTCCTAGACCAAATGGTTTTCCACCCTTTTCTTCCAACAATTCTAGGACCTTCTTGGAGAGGAGATAATTGATCTTGTGAGGGTGTCTCAAGCTTCCAAATCCATTCTTAAGTCCATCAATTCCACTTTCATTACTCTTATCCCCAAGAGAAAGGAGGTTGATAAGATTGAAGACTTATGTCCAATTGCTGCATGCAATACTATTTACAAAATTATATCCAAGGTTATCTCCAACAAACTGAAATGTGTTGTCCAAGAAATCATCTAAGAGGAACAAGGAGGTTTTGTGAAAGGAAAGTAAATCACCGATGGCATTATCATTGCTCACAAGTTGATTCACTCCTTACAGGCTACCAATAGAAAAAGTATTCTCCACAAGCTGGATGTCCTGAAGGCTTATGACAAAGTCAATTGGAATTATCTGGACTGTATTTCCAAGGAATTTGGACTTAGCCATGATTAGAGAACTTGAGTGAAGAGTTGTTATTCCTCTGCAAACTTCTTAGCCTTGGTCAACAGCTCTACTAAATGCCACTTTTGTGCTTCCCAAGGGCTTAGGCAAGGAGATCTCTTTCCTCCCTATTTATTTATTATTATGGTGGAATCTTTAGGTAGGCAAATTGAGGATCTCAAGGCAAAAGGAACCCTTAATGGATTGTGGACCTCCTTAGCGGGAAAGAAATCTCTCATCACCAATTTGTGGATGACAATGCTATTTATGTCCCTAACAATGAAAACCTGCAATGCTATTAAAGACCCTCCAAGACTATCAAATGGCTTTAGGTCAAAAAATCAAAAAGGAGAAATCTAAGGTTATTTGTATCAACTTTAAAGATCAGGAACAAGACTTTATCTAGAGATATTTTTCCTTCAAAAGAGGATCAATTCCTAATAACTATCTCAGATTTCCTCTATTTGGCAATCGAAACAAGAAGCATCTTTGGACTCCTATCCTGGATCAGCTTAATCAAATCCTTGTTGGTTGGAAGGGAAGATGGAAATCCTCTACAAGAAGTGTAGTGCTTCTAAAAGCTAATTTCCAGGCTATTTCAATTTACAAGTTTTCCCTTTTGCTAGCTCCCAAAAGCATTGTTTCTAATATTACTGGCATCGTGAGGAATTTTCTCTATAGGGGTACTGGAGATTAGTCTAATTATCCCCTTGTGCATTGAAGGAGGTTTGTAAATCTAAGAATGCTAGTGGTTTAGGTATCAAGGAAACCTTCACGTTTAACCAAGCTCTGTGAGCAAAACCTGTTTGGTGTTTTATTTCTAACAAAGAGACCTCATAGATTTCTATTCTAAAAGAAAAATACTTAGCAAGGGGCAATCCACTTATCCTTATCAAGAATAATTATTAATAATCATCCTAAAGGATTGGCCATATGAGAGGGGATGAAGGAGGCTAAACATGTGATAAGCACTTAAAACTTTTCTATCATTCAAAATCACAAAAATACTTCCTTTTGAGAAGATAGTTGGATTGTTGAAGAACTACTTAGTATTTGCATTTTAACCCCCTAATGGCTATCCTTAAAGAAGCCTAGAGTGACAAGGTAAAGGATTACTAGGAGGAGGTGGTGGAACCAAATGGTATCTTTAGAAGATGGAAACCCCTTCCCCCCTTGGAACATGCTCCAAAAAACTTTGGAAAACAAACTCTCTAGTACCCTCAATAATATTAGGCCAATCTAGAATTATGTAGAAGATAGAGTTGGTGGGAAATGAAGGGTTCTAGATTTTATTCCATCAAAGAGGGATACAAAAAGCTCATATAGTAGAACCAACATCCAAATTTTAGTTGGAATAAGATCTAGATGTCTACGGCTTGGTTGAAGGCTTTCTTTCTTTCTTTGGATTGCTAGTCACTCTAGGATGGTTAGCTAGGATCAATTACAAAAAAGGGGATTCTCTAGCCCTAGTAAATGCTCTCTTCATCTTCAACATGAGGAAGAAGGTACTCATCACATTATTCACTGTGACTTTGTGAAAGATATCTAAAATAGAGCCATTGATAGTTTTCATATGAAATGGACCTTTCTTGAAGTTTGGCAAAGTCTAGTAAAGTTATACTACCTTCAAATTCTTTGGGATATGCTTCCAAGTTTTATCATTTGGAAAGTTTGGTTAGAGAGAGACTAGAATTTTCAACAATATTATTAAATCCAAGGATCAATTATGGAGGGAGATAAGAGAAGTCTATATTAACAATATGAACTTCTTGAAGTTGTTCAAGTCCAAACAGTTGAATCCTACGAAAGTGGCTACTCTAAGAATTTGGCCTTAGTTTGGAAAACAGGTTGATGCTCAAAGTTCAAGATCGCAAGCCCAAGGTGCATTGGTGTTTACCCCTAATAGATTGGATCAAAATGAACTTTGACGAGGCTTTGCAAAATAACACAAGTATCTTAGGGGTGGGTGTCATAATCCAAAATTCCATTGGTAACATGATTGCAGTAAGCACTCTATATACAAGTTGTAATTCAAATAATGCAACTAAGGAAAAGGGTCTTCTATTGGGTCTAAGAATGGCAATCCAACTTAGCATCAAGAATCTCATTGTGGAAGGTGATTCCACCTTGATTATTGGAGGAATACATTTTGGAAAAATCACTCACTAGAAATTATGTAGCTATATTGAAGAGGCAAAAAGATTTGTAAATAAGATTGATAGCTAGCACATCATGTAGACTCTCCAGGAAGGGAATAAAGTGGTGCATTGGTTGGCTAATCACGGTCTTCGGGATCACATTCATTCCCTCATGGCTATCAATAATAGAGGATTGGGAGGAAAAATTTGTGATCCTCTTAAGGATATTGTTAATGAAGATGTTAAGAATAGTAATTATGTTCAAAAAACTACCTAAAGTGTCTCATTTTCCTAGATCATGCTTGAGGAGATTTTTTCCCAATATTCTTTGGAATCCTTGCTTTTATGTCTTTTCTATCCAAAGAGTTTCTTCTATTTGGCATTGCTTTCTTTCTATTTACGGCATGTTTGTTGTCAAACCTTTCTATCAGTCATTTAGTTGTTTACCCCTTCCCTATAGCTTTTTCCTTGCTAGTTTTTTTTGTATGAGCTTTTCTTGGAGACTACTCCTTTTTTATCCTTGGCCCTCCATTACCTTTATCTCTTCTTGTTGTCTTTTCTTGTCATTTTCTTGTCACAAGAGTTTTCTATTTAGGGTAAGCATGGTAGTTTGTCTCTTTTTGAGTGGCTTCTTTGCTATTGCTTCCTTCCTTCCATTTGTTATTGGCTAGCGCAATGTTTTCCCCTATCTTTGTTGTTTCTCCTCCTTGGATTGGCTCCTTTTGTAGCCTTTTTGTGCTTTCCTTCTATTTGGAACAAGTTCCCCAATGTTGTTTCTTTTTTGGACCCATTTGGGTGGTCAAGTGATGGCTTTAAATGGTCTTCCATGCCCCATGCAGCCCCTATTTATCCTTATCTATCTTTGCTGCAGAATTAGTGTCATTTTTGGCAATATCGACTCGATTTGGATGGCCTAGTCTATCCTTTTATGCCGGTCTATCTCTCTTTGGCTCTATGTTAGGAGATGGTGGAAACCTTCTAAGATTCCAATGCCTCCTACTAACTTTTTTTACCAACTCATGGGGATCTAATGGTGGACAATTCAATGCAATCACTCTATCATAGTCTTCATGAAGTGGAGATCCAAGACACTACCACAAGCTTAGTTCATCAACCATATCCCATTGCTAGAATTCAAAATCCACAAAATATCAATCTTCTTTCTAGCTCCAATAGCCCCATCATGGAAAATGATATAAGGAAGAACAATGGGACCGATCAAACGGTTTTTCCCTAGGCATCCCATGGCTAGTAACAAAACTCTAATGGCAATCAAGGGGGAAGGGCATGAATAGGCCAACCTATTCTTCCTCAAAGAGGAAGCAAACTTCCATGAAGGATGAGCCCATGCCAAGTAAGAAAGCTAATCTCTTGAGTGGACTAGTGCAAGAGATCAATAATCACACTTCTCTTTGCTAGCTTGAGGAATAAATCTCTTAATGCCATTGTTCTCATCCTTTAGAATTTCGTTGCTATCAAAAATGGGCATGTTCAAGAGACACAAATTGAGAGGATGAACCTTCAAGATCTCACAGCTACAATAAAAGATCTTTTGGAAAATGCAAAGCTCCAACTGTTCAACCTTAAGAAAGAGGGGGGATTGCAAAAGAAGCGCAATGGATAAACAGATTAACACCTTGAAGGAAATCATTACTAATACTAGAGATCTTGAGGAGATGAGGCATTATCTTGAAACTTTGGTCTTTGAGACTAAAGCCATTGTTCAATAAATTCACTCCTGTCTTCATGCTTCTATCCAAGGTCTGGTGGCTAGTGCAAACAACCCAAACATTAAAAATGAGGATGATTTGAACCATGACTCTAGAATATGTATTGTGATGTGATCTCTCGCTCTCTTTGCCATTTATGGCTTGTTGTATCTAGCTTCCAGGCCCTTGACTTATGAATAAAACTTTTTAATTTTACCAAGAATTATAGATATTATGATATAATGATATACATACATAAACTTTATTATATATTTTAAATATTTTTTATATATAATAAAAAAATATTTATATGCATACATATATATCAACTTACATATATATATATACACATACATATGTATATCTACTTATTATATATATTCTACTACCAAACCCTGCCATACTAAACTTGAGAAAAAATTGTCATACCAACAAACTTGAACCATGCACCCGCACCTAAACCAAGAAGTTAGATTATAGGGAAACATATATCAAGGAGGTAGACATTATTGTGAAATATATGTGTGGAGTATCACATGTAAGATGGGTCTCAAGATGGAGATATTAAATAGAATGGCTTCTTCCATAAGGAGTATGGTTTGGTGTGACCCTACCCCAAAGGTAATTCATCTATTTCTAAGTGTAATGAGTATTAAGGCACCTTAGCCTCCAAACATCTCTTAAGATGTGTAATCTCTAATGAATTTCACAATAAAATCTAGTTGAAGCAATTCTTCACACATTAAAAAGTAATTTTCAAGAGCTTTAACAAAAGTAATCACAAAGCCTAAGAATTTAACATTTGGCAAATTTTCTAGATGAAAATTTCAAAAAAAAAAACATATCTTTCAACATGGCAGCACAAATTGAATGTTGTCTTTTGCAATTCAAATGAAATCTAGAGATCTACTTTCCTATATTTTTTTATTCTTAGATCTTAACAGGAAGAAAGGAGATACTTTATTATAGCCCTAATTTTTACAGAGATACTCAAGTTTAATGGGAAGAGTGATGATAATGTTGAAGAATAGTAGCTCCAATTTAAAAATAAATATTCTCATCATTCTTGCCAATTACTATTTTTTATTTGAATTGAAGGTGAAGCTAGCAAGTGGTTTTATGAGAGACAA
Source organism: Sequoia sempervirens (assembly GCA_007258455.2). Classification (NCBI taxonomy): domain Eukaryota; kingdom Viridiplantae; phylum Streptophyta; class Pinopsida; order Cupressales; family Cupressaceae; genus Sequoia; species Sequoia sempervirens. Next base: position 318,199,020 of record VDFB02000003.1, on the reverse strand, counting down.
CAAAGAAAAAAATAATGATAACGACAGTGATGTTTATAAGGATGAAGAGATGGAAGATAAGGGATGAATGTTGAAACACTGTAGCTCCAATAAGGAAGTGCTTCAAATTTTCAATTTCATGAATACATTCATAAAATGGTCATTCCATCCACAAACCCTAGCAGTAAGTATAGCTTCATCAACATGGACTTGGACAAACAACTACTATTTCAAGAAAAGAATATCAAAGAAAACTCAAATCAGTGTAAACAGATTCAAAATTTTGAATATTTGAAGCCCAATCTTAATGAATATGTTTCTGTAGTCAGATTTTTATGCCACGGCTATGGATGGCTTGGATATCCTTGGTCAGCGACTTCAGGAATTATTAATATGAATATGCAAAAGAAGTTCATGAAATTTTTATATAGGAAAAAGAAAAGTAACCTTGCAGAATATTACACATAATGAGGAACAAAGCAAAGTCAAGGTGGAAAATGAAGATGAACCTGAAAAGTGTGAAGAAGAGGGCAAAGAAGAATCTGAAGACCAAAATACGAACTTGGGTACTTGTGAAGGAATCTCTAATACTTCATCTCCACAAGAGCCAAGGAAAAAGCAAAAGAAAAGAAAGAAGAGGCAAAGATAACAGAAGAAAAGGCTAAAGAGGAAAATTAGCCAAAAAAAAACCAGGGGTGCAAATTATAAACATCCACATCACCATTAGCGGAAATGGTCATACAAGCATGCTACAAAGCTTCAAAGTAGCAACACATACAGACATACATGGATCCACAATTATGGAGATACATGATATAAAATGAGCAACAACTATGGGCATACAGGGAATTAGAGGAGCAATCATTATGGCTGTACATGGAATCTTAGGAATAACAACTACAAACAAATATGAGACTAAAGAAGTAATCATTACAGCTATACATGGAAGGAAAGAAAAAACAACTATGGACATGAACGGAATTAAAATAGCATAAAATATGAAACCATACTTGGAGAAAGACATCATCAAGAAGACAAGAACTATCACCCACCAAATTAAGCATATGATATTACAATGTGTATGGGGTGATGGAATATACATGTAGCATGCACATCCCTCAGTAATATTGAGTCAAATATATTAGATCAAATAGGAAACTTGTGGAATTAGTTATATTGTGTAATGAGGGGTTTTCATGTACATATGAGGCTGCTTGTTATCATTAGAAAAAGATCTATATATACGAGCCTCGTATCATTATGGAGGGATGTTGTGTATGTGAATTATTCAATGGTGCAGAGGGACATATTTCCAGGGACCAACTGCACGTCCTGGACAAGTAGCTGCTAGTTTTTGTAGTATATTCTCATAATAGAGATATTTTCTTTAAAGAAAAAAATGTTTCATCACACTAACACTTCTACAATTGATATAACATTACTCACAAGACATGGTCAAATTTGTAATAGAATATTATGGAAATTATTTCAACTTGATTCTAGTGATTGCAACTGTCACCATCCATTTTATTGAGGGGTATACTGTCAAAGTCTGCTGAAAGTGATATAATGTTGGTTCAAAAACAAATTTTGAAACATAGGCACTCCTCACAAAACAAATTACAGCACAGAAAAAATATATAAAAGAAACAAGTTTAAGACACATATAACCGATGTTAAATAGAGCAGGTGCATGATTTAAAAAATGCAAGAAATTTCAAAATGTAATGTTTAAGCCCTATTAGAACATATCTAAGTAAAGCCTGTGACAGGCAAAGGTTGCCTGATCTACACCTGTTTTTTTTTAACTCCTAGAGGCAGAATATGGTAAATTTTACCTGCCCTCCCAAAAGTTTCTTGCCACAATGTGTAAAAAAGGATGCCAACCACACAATAACAAGAAGTTTGGAGAGAGAATAAGATCAAAGTGGATCCAATAGATGGTATCAAAAGAAAATGTTGTGAAGCTAAACTTTAATGGAACCTCCTGCAGAAAGCCAGGCATTGGGGAAGCAGGAGGCATTCAGGTGATTGTGTACGTGCATTTCTCATGACCTTTTTATTGTGACTAATAACAAAGCTGGGATCTTGTGGTAGGTTTGTGACTCGTTTCAACTTGAACATAATGCATTTCATTGTTGAAGGAGATTCCCAAATTGTTATTGGTCCTATGGGGCGCAATGCTGCAGAACATTATCCATATCACCATCATGGAATAAGGCATTTCCTTCTCTTCATGGTTTAACCACATTATCTATCACATATCTTTTGAGAAGAAAAAAAGCCGTAAACGTCTTTGCAAACTGTAGCAAATACAAGTCAGGCCATATTTAGAGCTCGTCACCTTCATCTTGGTTGAGTATTGAAGACCTCACTATAGTAATTGGAAAAATGATTTAAAAGATCTTTACTTTCTTTTCTACTGGTAATGTCTTTAATGGTAATTTTCAGAGACATACTGTCTCTGGCCCATTTTGGTTTTATGGGCTGCTACTGTAATATTTTGTGAATTGGTCTGATATTTAATTATGCTCTCTTTTAATGATAGCATGGGATCATTAGCCAAAAAAGTATTAGGCAATACCCTTATTGCCAAATATTTTGAAATCTAACTGGAGTGAATATTTAGCAACAGACATTTGATAAAAGCAACTGTCAAATTTACAAACATGACAAAGAATATGACGAAGCAAAAAACTCTAATGACAATATATTAAGTTCATAAGTAATTTTCAAACTTTCATGCCAGTACCAGGTCAATTTTTTATATACAGATGCACCTCATTCACTAAATATAATACAAAATATTTTTTTCCCAAATTATGACAGAGATTAAACAAATAAATCTCAGTTATCTCTGTTCAAAGTGCCATGTTTTCATCACTTGATCATGCAAACATATAAGTGATACTAACAGAGTACATTTTAGTCCAGTCAACCATTATCTAAGTGGCAAAACAAAGAAATTTCAAGAGAAAACAAGAAAAGAGTCATTTCTTAGGGAAATCGAGTAAGGAAACTGCACAGTCAGGAAGTAGTTAGCTTTAACCAAACTTATACCTGTGCATCGAGGCGGGGTTCAAGTGCCAGGCCAAACCAGCTTGGCCTACATATACGACTGTCAAGCGGACAGGGAGGCAGTCCCCACCATTTCTTTTCTGAAAGATCATACATAAAAATGACAGAATGATAGTTTTTGTAAAAGCAAATTTTACCGCACAGAGCAACAGTTAAAAAATAATCCAGATTTCCATGGCTGAATTTACTGAAGAGATGATCAGGCATTGTGCAAACAATGTGCCACTGCTTGACAGACTCGTCCAGCTCCCAAATACCGATCTTCTTCAAAACCCTATGCTCCTCAATGCCCCCAACAAGAATCAAGGAGCCGTCATGCTCCATTATATGGGAACACACAAGAGGGGGCATGGTGACCTCAACTAAATGCCAAGTTCCAGCATCCAAGTCAAATGCCAACAAGTTATCAGGATGGCTCAAACAGAACAAAAAACCATCAAGGTGAGCAGCATTGCCTACCATGGCAAATCTCCCATCAAAACTACCACTCATCTTCCATGAATTGGTCTGTGAATCATACACCTGAGAAGTAATTGTATCACCTGTGCTAACAGCCAAAATCTTATACTCTTTGCTTAATACCACAATTGCAACAACATAGGGGGAACTATTATTCATGGGTAGCATGGCAGGAAGAATCTTGTGAGTTTTAGTGAACAAATTGGACACGACAAAGGAGCCTTTTCTATTCTCAGTTACCACAAGACCCCCACCAGATACTACACCCCTACGAAATTTACAACAAGCCTCAGAGCAAAGACAGGATGAAGATGAAATGCTGGACAGGGTGATCACAGCCCACTTATCATCTAGTGGGTCATATGCAGCAACAACATTTCTATGAACATAATCAGCAAAAAGAACAAAATAAACATCTTGGGGAGGCACCTTTCTGTAGACTGTCATAAAAGAGTTCGAGTGCACCATTGAATTCCAGGCTCTGCAAACGCTCAGCATTCTGAAAAGGCTTGAAATGGGCAGGCGGGCCAATATATTTTCCCACAAATGATGCGGAAGATCAACTGCCTGTAATTCCAGGGCCTTGTTCTGCTCCCTGACAACCACAACCATGCATTTGTCCCTCGCATTTTCCTCCACATCTTCACTCTTCTCTGAGCTAACTTCTTCACTATTAAACTCCATCGCAAACCCAAATAAATGCTTCGAGACTCAAAACTATGGGCATTTAAATCCCAAATAACTGGGATTTAAATGTTAAATACATCCCACGCCGCAAGGACTACTTGAGTATAATTTAGGCCAGAGCCCTGGATATCAAAACAAAGTATAATTTAGGCCAATAAAAACTACTTGGGTATCTGAAAACATTGGGATGTGACGTAAATGCAGCCTAGGTATTCAAAATTGGTGGGACTTTGTAAGGATCCATCATCTTTTTGGGCATGTGAAATTGTGGGGATTTAGGCCTGCAAGCAACCATTAGGGCATTCAAGAACGTTGGAATTCAATTGATTTGTAAATTCAAAAGGGATTCCTTCCTGAAGTTCAATGACATATCGCATGGTTTATCATATTAATTCCCGTATTCAAATAAAGCATGTTGAGAATAAACAGTTCCCTAATGTAGAATAATGCATAGGGATAGGGATCTTTTGAACTGCATCCAGTACTCATCCGAAGGTCAAAAACTCATTTAAAAAACAAAATAAATTAATGGATGAGGAAGACAATGCACCTAGAGTTGCCACTGCGATTTGGGTGTGAAGATGGTGGACAAATCGGCCCCATACTTTCAGCTGACTCTGTAGATTCACGTAGAGAATTTATACACATCAGATACGGTTTCATTTCGTGTGGAATCTGAACTTTTTACATATATATATTTTCACCGTTGGTATTAGATTTTAGTACTTTTAAATCGTTAAAAAGGACAAAAACGAAATTATAAGGCTTTGTTTTTATGGGGATTTGCTAAAAAATTTAAGTCCACACGATTTTCAAAATTTAGGAGTCTATTTTAAAACAAGTGTCATATGGCTGGTATTTGTCTCTATATTAGCTTGTATTTGTATTTCGTGTTTGCATATGTAGTTGCATTTATTTTCTAGTTAGAGCCGTAGATATGAATGTATTGGAAGAGATATTATAATATCTGTACGATATTATAATATTTAATTATGGAAAGCATTTAATTCATAAATATATTGTTTTGTATTAAAATGTTTTTGAAATATAAAGCAGCAAAGTAAGGGTGCTGACCTATAAGAACAAGGCACCAAAGGTTATCCATCGAAAGCACACTAACAGCACAGTGACAGGAGGGAGAAAGCCATCACTCACAGCACATCATCAAAAATAAAAAGTAATAGTTTACGTAAGATGACAAGGTTCAACATACAAGCATGAAACCAGCCAAATAAGTCCAAGGACCACCAGGGGCCATCAAGTTTAGCAGAAAAAACGAACAACAAGCAATAAAATAAACAAGAACAAATAGGCCCAGTGGCCTAATTTTTATCCATCCTGCCAAGCAAAAAACAAAATTGAAATGTTATGGTGGAAAAAGTCATATATTTATTAAAATAAACAAAATTGTATTAAAATGTTATGGTGGAAAAAGTCATATATTTATTTTTTGAAGGTACAAAAATCAAAAAACAAAATTGAAATAGATGAGAAGGGAATTTTGTTCAATGTGGTAGAAGTATTTTCAAGTGACAATATCAACTATCTTTAAAAAAATTCTTGAAAAAATATTGAGGAAAAGCACTTAGATTATTCAGAGGTATTGGAGCATTGACAGTTAACAACAACCATGTCATATGTGTCAAATTGTGGTTGTCATTGTTGATTCACGTAAATACATTGATAATGTTAGTGTACCAAGTTTTCTATTTAAATAGTGCAAAAATGAGATGTAACATTGTTATTGTTAAATGGGAATACTAGTACTAGTCATAAATGGAAGGCTAATATCACATTCAATGTTGTTGCAACTACTTTTATTGTTGTTTTCGGGGTTGGATTGAGGAAGGAACTTTTGGACTACTTGGTCCAACTAACCTAAATTTGTATCAAAATTATTAGCAATAAAAAATTTAATGCTGAAAGTAAATTGTTTTGTTGGTTGTGGGCTAGAAACCTCAAATGATGGTGCAGTGGTCAACCCTTCCAACAAAAGAGCAAGACATTGGTTTTTAACATGGTTTTGCAAAGTGGGTGTGAGTGGATTGTTGATAGGGATTTTATTGACAATGTTGTTGTTGTCAAAATAAGCCTAAACAACAAAGTTGAAGGAGGGATGGGAACATGGAAATGAGCATGATATGTTCAATTCATTAGTAGTTGCATTTTGACAATAGATTGTAAGATTGCAAAATTTAGTTGCAGATGAAAGAAAGATTTCACTTTATTATGACGAAAATTAGTTGAGGGATAGTCTTGTTGAGGGTTTTCAATGGCAATGTTGGTGCTAATGATGATAGGATCTCTAGGAAGAGATATGTTAGCTACAAGTTACTTGAAGCACATAATGATCCCCAAAATTATCCTCATCAAATACTTTTTATCCTCTAGTTTGATTGACACAGTGTGCATATGTTTATTACCCTTTTTGGTTAAAGTACCCTGATAAAACACTAGTCAATATGTAATGTGTTTATTGAATGTTGTAAATTAAACATAGTTGTTTTCAAAATAGTATAACCATGCCTTCCTCTCTTTGTGTGAAATGATGACTATAGCTAGGTCTCTATCTAGGATAGCTTAGATTTCTACATTTTTAGTTCAACATACTCTTGTTATAGGAATTTAGTGTGACTCATCAACTTGTATCTTTTCTTTTGTGTGGAAGGTTCAATTTCTAGTTTATCTTGACAAGCTTTCTAATTCTAGATTTTATTTATTTTATGCATTTTAACAAGCATTTATTTTTTGCATTGTGTGTTTTATTTCTTTCCCTATATGCAACACTAGAATCTCGATTTCTTAGGAACCTTACATCATACATACAATACTAATTTTGCTCCAATAGATTTGTTCCTAGGTTGATATTTAAATGAAGCATGAACCAAGTGGTTGTTTGGATAGCTTATTTGTTGATTTTTTGTATGAGCTTTTGTTACACCAAGTTTAATTAGAGATTGATTTTGCTCATCAACACCTCCAAACAATTGATGATTCTTCTCTAATTTCCATTAAATATTGCATGGAATTTTTTATGACCATGTCACCAAATTTGTATGGTTCAACTTCTAATGAAAAATGTTTCATGGTTGAATTCCTACATTTTTAATATGGGCAAGTATCATGCAACATGTTGATAGGATCAATATAATATATACAATTTGTAGGAAGACACCAAAGTAGAGAAGGGAATAATAGGTTGGTTGGAAATGAACTTGCATAGATTTGAATTCATATGGAAAAAATTCAATTACCCTAATGTCTCTCATTAATATGGTGATAATATCATAAGCATAAGCAACCTCTTCTATTGTATCAAATATTACAAGTCATTGACATTGCTTAGAGCTTGGGTCCATAATTTATGTAGCATAACAATTCCATAGGTATTATCTAACATGTTTTATTTATATGTGTTTATAGAATTTTTAGATTTGGTAGTGTTAAGCTATAGGTTTTCACTTCCATGTTTTCTTCCCTATCTTCAAACTTCAATTGCAAGATATTGGTGGGTTGAACTTAAACAAGGTATAATTTGGAGGTAAATCAAAAATTGGATATGGAACAATAGGCTAGTTGAAAAAGAACTTGCATGCCTCTAAATTGTTGTATAATAAATTGGTCATTATGTTGATGTATTTCATGGATATGGTTACCTTATCATAAGCATAAGCAACATCTTCTATTGTATTAAAGGTTCCTATCCATTGACATTGGTCGAAATTGTGTTCATGGATGTATGTACCATGCCCATTTGCATATTTTCTAAAACCTATATATCTTGTCATGCCCAAAATTTTCTCCTTCTTAATCAAAACCCAAACCCCATGTTTTTAATTGGAACTCAAGCAAGATATATAACTACAGGAAGCTTACTAAGTACATTCGATGACATCAAGTTTACAATGCCGCCTTGCATGCACCACATGTAGGACAAAGAAGTGGTAGGTATAATCTAGTCAAATAACAACCCTTCCTATAACTTATAATCTTGAAGGCATCTAATTAATCTAAAAGAAAGGACCTCAAGTAGAGGATGCACATTCATGAATAAGTTCCATATTCTTAACTAAATATTTATCACTATAACTAAAGGTAACAAGGAAATTGATAATGATATATGTTCAAATCATTAGAATCAAACAACTAAGGACTAAATAAAATTAATCAATATTCCAATATATTGTTTGCTTTTGCATCTCATTCACAGTCGACAAATGTAAGGGAGGAGCTACTCAATGCCATACCTCAGCTCATTCATAAAGAGGATAATGAGCAGTTGTTGAGAATATTCACATTAGAAGAAGTGAAAGAGAATGTTTTCTCTTTGCCTCCAGATAAGGCCCCTAGACTAAATGGTTTCACAGCTATATTTTTTCAAAAATGTTGGGAGTTTATAGGTCATTATTTGCTCAATGCAATGGAAGAGTCCAGGAAATCAGGTAATATGTTGAAGTAATTTAATGTCACTCACATTGCTATAATTCCCAAGGTGGACACACCAAAAATATTTTCTAATTTTAGACCAATTTCATTGTGTAACACAGTTTACAAGATATTTACAAAAGCAATATATCTTAGACTTGTACCATTTATTCCAAAAATAATTTCAAAAGAGCAGGGGGTTTTGTTCCAAGTAGCAAGATGGTAGAAGGGGCACCAGTAGCTCACGAGGTTTTGCATTCCATAAGATCTTACAATATTTCATCAATTATTATCAAATTGGATATAATGAAGGCATATGATAGGGTTGATTGGTCATTCCTTATTTTAATTCTAAAAAAGTTTGGGTTTGCAAATAAATGGTGTAAATGGATATTGTCAAGCATATCAAGAGCAAAGTTTTATGTAATTATCAATGGTTCTCCAATAGGTTTTTTTAGCCCCTCACAAGGTGTACATCAAGGTGACCCTCTATCTCCTTTCTTATTCATCATATTAGTTGGGGTGTTAAGTAGATTTTTCCAAAGGGCCCACTCACATAATTTACGGTAAGGAATATGTCTTCCTCCTACCAATATCAGTCACACATTCATTATTTGTGGAGGACACCATTTTTTTTGGGAAAGCATCTTTAAATGAAGCCAAGCAAATCAAATCACTATTGCATAAACATTTTGAAGCTTTGAGCCAAAAAGTAAATGAAAATAAGTTAAAGGTGTATGTTTGAAACTCAAAAGCAGCTATTAAAAGAAAGAAAGTGAAGTTGTTGGGTTTTCAAGAAGCGGAGTTGGTCTGTAAATATCTTGGTCTACCTTTTTTCACAAAGGAAAATAAAGTTTCATTTTGGGATAAGATAACTCAAAGCATAAAATCAAGAATAGCATCACGGAAGGGTCATTGGCTTTCCCTATCAGGTAGGATTTTGATGATTAAAGGAGTCTTATCCACTATTCCAAATTATTATATACCAGTTTTAAAGGCCCCAAAATCAATCATAAGGAAAATTGAGAAGTTAATAAGAGATTTTTTATGGAAAGGTAATATGGATGACTCAAAGAAAATACCATTAATCTCATTAGAAAAATTGTGTATTGAAAAGCACAAAGGAGTAGTTAGTGTCCACAATATTTTAGCAAGAAACTTATCATTGGGTGTTAAGTTAGTGTGGAACTTGTATGTAAAACTAGATACAAAATGGTGCATTATTTTACAAGGTAAATACCTGAATAATGTAGTTCCAAGCATGTTTTTTACTATATATTAGACCCCCCACAAGGATCAACAATGTGGAATTTTTTGTTATCTTGCAGAAAAGTAATTACTTCATACATCAGTTGGGAAATGCACAATGGTGAGGAGTCTTGTTTTTGGAAAGATACCTCGAATGGACACTGACCATTGAATATAACTCATGACTTTCAATTAGTAGAGGACACTTTAATATCAAGTTGGGGAGAAAAGGTTAAGGATTACTTCCAAGGCATAGAGGCTTCATCAAGGAAGGTTAAATGGAAAGACTTGTTAAATGTCCCAATCCCAGCTGACCAAAAAAAATATGTAAAATATCTTAAAGGTTAGGTTAGTTTTAAATCAAATTCTTTTGATAAATTAATGGGCCCCTTCTAAAATAGGTAAATATTCAGTCAAGCAAGGTTACAAGGTAGTTGCTAGTAATGGTGTTCATTTAGAAAAGCAAAGAGCTCTCTCCTTTTGCTAGTGTTCAGGGGTGTTTCCTAAAGCGAGGTGTTTTGCTTGGTTGGCTTTAAAAAACAAGGTATTAACAAGTGATAGGCTGTCATAGTTGGGCATAGCATATTCATTCAATTGCATACTATGTGAGGAAGTTATGGAGGACGCAAATCATCTATTCATTGGTTGTCAGTTTACACAAGCATGTTGGTTATTCATTAAAGAAAATCTCAATTGGTCTTCCCCATTTCCCTCTACTCTTTGGGAACTCTTTACTAGCTAGCTCATTTTGTATAAGTCTTCATTATTTTCTTGTATTTGGCATGTGATTCTAGCAATGGTTGTTTGGAAAATTTGGTGGTAAAGGAAAAAATGCATCTTTAGAAAAGAAACAACTTTTGTAGAGCAAGTTATGTCTAAAATAGAAAAATATATCTCTGAGATAACTAATGCATGTGTTCAAGAAAGAAAGTGTGCAAGTTCTATTTTTACTATTTGGGATGCAAATGCAATCAAGGTTTGAAGTGGCCATTTTATTCCTTTCAAAGGGAGTCAACATCGAGTAACAAAAAATAAGATTGATAGGTCAAATATATCTTGGTCACCTCCCCCTCAACGTATTACAAGTTGAAATTTGATGGTGCCTCAAAAGGAAACCCTGGAATATTAGGAGTTGGGATAGTATTGAGAGATCGTAAGGGAAATCTTATTGCAACCAAATCTATAAGTCTCCCTTTTGGTACAAACAATTTAGTTGAAGCACACGCTCTTCTATATAGTTTGTAATTAGCTTTAGAATTCAAGATTTTAAAACTTCAAATTGAAGGAGATTCATTATAGATTATAAATGCTTGTAGAGAAAAGAGATTATAAATGTAGAGAAAAGAGGATCCAAAACTGGAAATTGGAGTACATTTTACATTAATCTTGGGGCATAATGGATAAATTTGTATCATACCAAATCAAACATACCTATAGAGAAGGCAATAAACTAGCAGACGTATTAGCAAATATAGCTTGTGAACAACGACAATTAGAAATTGTTTACAATGAACTCTCTTTTGACCTAAATGGGAATTTGAGGGAATTAATTAGGTCTAAGTATGTTCCCAAGGCCACATATGTTGAGTGCACAAGACAAATGAGAGGGGGGTGAATCAATTGTACCTTAAAACTTCCAAACCCTCACAAACATTCAAATCCACATTAATTCAACTAACCTTTAATCTGTTAGAATGATTTATCATGAAAGAAGATAACAGAAGCATAGCTAAAGCAACACCATGCAAAATGGAACACCAAATTTACGTGGAAAACCTAAGAAGGGAAAAATCGAGGTGAGGATTAGCTCACAATATAAAGTAATATCAACATCGATTACAAAGGCTCACTACTGGAGGGCTCACTGCTAGAATAGAAAAGAAGATAGAGAAGAGTGTTACAATGAGAAATCCATCTCAATGCAACAGAAAATTCCACGACACCATCACTAACACCTTCGTAGTCTTATTGAAGATTGTAGACACCCTCTGCTCACTACATCTAGTAATCTAGCACATGAAAGCTCGCACTGCACTGCACATTTATTCACACCTCACAACTATAATTCACATCATTTACATCACACATCTATCTTATCATCCCTCAACAACTCAACACATATGTATACCATCTTCAACCTTGAAAAAAATCTCCAAGGTTGGTTATACACCTCAACCATGCAAATTCAAATTAGGTCGACAACAAAACATTCCTGCGATGGAAAGGAATGAAGGAAGACCACAACACATGTTAACTTGGACCTAAATCCACTCATGCACACCACTCAACACTTCCACAAACATCAAAGCAACTCAACAATTAGTGTAAACACCCAAGGTCATTAAAACCTGTGTTAACACCATTAACATTTAAGTACACACTTTCTCATATCCAAAGAGGACTCGTGGACCACACACCACACTTGAACACAGTCTAGAATATTCCACAAACACCCTTAAAATCCAACAAGTTCCTTCACAAAAAATTTCACATGAAGAATGTACACACCTAGTACATTCAAATAATTATACCATACACTGCAACTCAAGAAATTGACTTCTGAATCACCAAACCTCAAACAACTTCAACTGTAGAAAGATACAAACACTATCAACACCCTTCTAGATCCAAAAGACCTGAAACCATTCTATGGAGAAATGTGAAGTAAAAACATTTCTCCCGAACACCTATGCAATACACAATTCACACATTGGTGAACACAACTTTGCACAACAATCCAACACACTAAATTTTGGATGCAACACCTCTAAACACCTTTGATCAACATATCCAAACCACAAAAGAAAATCTTCAACATAGAAGAAATGTGGAGCGAAACAAGTAAGCTACTCTACAACACAGAACACCATGACGACACACTATTTCCTCTTTTTATTCAAATTTTCTCAAAAGCACTTGGAAATCAAGAACCACAGACACATCCTCAACATCTTCAGAAATTCCTCATCTCCACCAAGCCAACTACAACATAGAAACTCAACCATACATCCATAGATGGAAGCTTATCAAAACAACACTAGAGGTTAACACTAGTAGCTTGCTAATGACAACATAATACATCTAATCAAAGCATCATTAGAGACAACATCAACTCAATACCAACTGGTCACACCCTTGCAAAAATCTCCTTCTCATATAGTTGACACCAATGACAACACCAAAGCTTATTAACATCAATTACAACACCAACTACACATACTTGCAACAACATAATAAAAAAAATTGCTCTATATTGTGGCAGATTCGTACTAAAATATGACAAGTTAGAAAGAATAGATTTCTAAAGTGTTTACAAGCTTCCAACAAATGCTAGTTGATAGCTTTCAAGAAGTAAGGTGGCATGATATAAATCATAAAAATGCCATCATAGTGGTGTCATACAAATGTTTTTTCTCTACCATGTGATGTGTAGGTACAAGGGAGGTTATCATTTCAACGATTTTTTTTAGTTTAAGCATGTTGCTCAAAGTTTGTGGGATAATCTCACATGAGTTTGCAAGGCTGGAGGTTTCTGTCGAATTGATTGGAATGTATGGATATGACATTAACAATCAATAATCTACACAACTCAAGCACAACCACTCGCCATCCTCAACAATCTCTTCTTTTAAAAAGCCTTTTCTTTACCATTTTTCTACACAAGTCTAGATTCTTCCACAAATACTTTGTTCCTTTCCGCTTATTTGATAGGGTGTGGTGTCAAGATGTGGTGAAGCTCTACTTCCACTCAAAGGTGTTGTGCAGGTAACGACGATTCAATGGAGTATAAACCTTGGAATTTTAGGGTACCCATGCCAATACAAGCTTAGGAGCGTCCTTTTGTAGGTTTCTTATTGCATGGAAAATCTAGAATTACTCTTTAATGTGGATTGCTCTAGGGTAGAAGACTATGTGCAAACAATTTTGGGAGTGGAAATTACCAGTCCTCAATCAAGAAGATTGTTATTCCCCTCTCAGGTTTTATCTATCTTCCTATCAAATTTGATGGATTTATTGCAATTATTAGATGATTTAGAGGAAATTGTTGAAAAGGTTGTGAAGGAGCATTTCTTGGAAAATAATGCTTTATTAAAGTGGGTGCAAGAGTAGGGGTTTTGTAGAGATTTTTGATGCCATCAAGCTATCTTTTAAACATAAGTGTGATAGAATCCTACTAAGAGCAATGAAAAAAAATCAAATTTCCTCTTTACCAACATGGACATAAATATAAAGGAGAAATATTATGTAATTTCCTTCTTGCTAGCTCATGCCTCTCGTCCTTCGGTGTTGTTGGTTCCTCCTTTGGTGCAAGTGAATTTAGATTCTTCAGAGTGTCAAGGGGAAATTTTTGTTAGTTTCTCATGTATGGAGGAATGAATATTTATAATTTTTTGGCTATTTTTTGTATTTTATGTGAATGCTAGCACTATAATTTGGGTATCAGGTTGATTCTAATTGTAAAGTTTATTGATTTGTAATAGATTTTTGATGGGTTTTGTTAAAATCACTAAAATAGTACTCTTTCAATGTGGGTTGCACATAAATATGGCAGTAGTTAGACAAAGCTATTCTCTAGGTGTCAATTGTGCAATGGTCGTAGTAGTTAGTTCTCATTCCTATATTACTAGTATGCCATATGTTGTTTTGTGAAGGCATATTTGAACTGTTACAATTCAATCTTCTTGATGGCGTTATGCATGTTGTAATGAATCTAAATATGTCTAATTATTTGATTGAATTGCATACTAATATTTAGGCTTATAACTTGGGGCAAACATAATCATATAATTTTAGTGTAAATTTTAAACAAGCAGAGAAAACATAAAACAAAAGAAAGAAACAGACAAGACAAAGAACACAATTTATAGTAGTTCACCAAGATTGGCTACATCCACTCTCAAAGTAGGGAAAACTTGTATTAATAGTTATCAAATATCCAACACATGATCTGCACATATATATTTATACACAACTCTTCGATAGGAAGAGATGGGAGAATATGAACAGTCATGTGACAGTTGGGCTTCATATCCCAACATTTAGTTCCTATATATTCATCTTATATATTTTTTAACTATAAAATCAATTGTTAAATTTAAAGTTTGTATTAATTTTAAGGTTTACTTTGACCAATTTATTTTTCTTCTATTTATGCACAATTCAAATATGACTATTTCGTTTAATCATTATTCAAAATTAATACACTTGAAAAGCTCTCAATTCTAACTTTGAGGTTTGAATTCTTGGAATTAATTGAGGTTGAATATTAAATATTAAAGTTAATAAGAGAATTAAAGAGTTTATTTAATTCTTTTAAGTTGGTTTCTTAAAAATAAAAGATAATCTTTTAATTTTCACCAACAGTAAAATAATAATTAAGCACAGATTAACTAAGCGTTTAAATTTCCAACTAGAAACTAATTCCCAACCAACTTGAAACTCTATAAAATATGATTTATCTTAGATTTCCATTTATATTCTTTCTTTTAAAATTAGTTCTTCAATGTGTTGTCATTCATTTGTTTTCACTTGAATGATTATTTGCAATTTTATATATATATATATATATATATATATATAGGAGGTTGGAAAGGGGAAGAAGATGAAAGAAACATATTTTAACTCTTTTGACTTAATATGATTTCATTAAATTCTTACTTGGTTCTACTCCCAATTTTGTTTTTCAATTTATTTTCAGTTTTAAAGTAGAGGATAGTAATGTTTTAATCATAACTTCTAATTGGTTTACTAGGTTGATATGATTTTCGGATGTCAAAAAATTTGTTTAAAAGGAACTCTTTAAATTTTATATTCTAATTTTTTGTCTATCATTTTATGTGATCAAATATGTAAGATTGTTTTATGAGAAATTATTATTGTGAAAAAGATGTCAATGTTTTTTTAATAAATCACAATTGGTGATTTAGGTTAGTATAATTTTTTAATATGTTTTTTTGAGATTAATAATGGAAAAACCTATTAAATTATACACGTCGATACCATGTTTATCAGTTTTTATGATCAAGTATTTGAAACTATAATGACAGTGTTGTAACCTCAACAATTGATTTATTCAAGTGGGTTAAGTTGGTTATTTGATATATTTTTTTAAAAATTATTATTGATTATTTCTATAACAGAAATACCGTAGAATATACATTAGAAAAATTATTTTATTAAAATTAAACATTATTGAAAAATATATGTATTAAACATTTACACAACAACAACATATACACAAAATATTTCATTAACACTTGGTTCTTTCTAAATTAATCTTATTCTTTGAATTCTAGAATCCTCCAAGATAATACCAACTAATGTTTATTCTTCTTATGCCATTTCAACAAGTATAGCACCTTCAACCATAATTGAACTCTAAATTACAAAGAGTCCCTAGGTTCTTAAAAAACTTTGTAAACCCCCACAAGCCCAACATGTTTCTCTCTTAAAATCCATAGGTTGAAAGTCCCAAGATAATTTTCCTTATTTAGCACATGTATCTTAAAGAGAGAGATCAAAAAAGAAACAACAATCTTGGTCAATGGGCTCTCATGTTGGGAATAGGATGCCATTTAATTGCAATCCTAGACATATTTCATGTATCCCCTAAGTCCTTGGAAAGTGTTCCCCAACACTAGGATTAGAAAGAGATTAAATTCAAATGAAATGAACATGTAAATTGACATTTGTAATTAATTCTAAATGATAGGAACATGTGGGGATGCTCAAGAAGAGCTCCTACAAAATAGGAGCACATGGGGCACCCACATGGAAGGTGGAACACACCTTGAGTTAAGTTAACTGTTTGGAGAAAGATTACACTTCAACAATGCATGTAAAGATCCTAGAAGTTAGGAATTGATGTTTACATGCATGGAGTTCAGTTCAGTTCAATTCAATTCAATTCAGTTCAGTTATGGTTTAGTTATCTTCAGTTGCATGTAGTTAGTTTTAGTTGAATGCTAGTTGTATTTAGTTCACTTGGAATGCATGACTAATGACTTGAGTTGCATGATAGATAATAGGTGATACATTCAATTAAGTGGGGATGATCAATCATGCATCTTGTTTACATGAATTGATGAAGAGATATGTTTCAGTTAACAAAGATTGACTTGGACCCACCTTGGGCGTCCAAGTTGGAATCTTGGAGTTAACACTTTTGCATGATAAGATATTTTATAAGGCTGAGTTAAGTGGGCTCATTCTTGGGTGCCAACTTTGAGGAGGAGCTTACAAGATATCTTTGTAATCAACGTTGAGTTATGACATCAGTTTTGGATGCCCAAATTGATGAAGGACTTGGTTTGACATTGTTTTTCACAGAAGAACTCTACTTGCAAAGAATAGGTGTAGGTTTTGTGAGATAAGCTTTGTGCTTTGTAATTGTAAACTCTTTGGAGTTTACATGGATCATTATTGTCTATTTATTGCAGCAAGTTGAAGAGATTTTTATCATATTTTATTGCAGGTTGTCAAGAAGAATTGATGAAGGCAAAAGAAGCATCTCAAGCAAGGATTGATAAAGAATTATTGTAATCTTGTTCTAAGGTTAAATAATACAAGCACTATTGATTTTGGTGGTGGAGTTTTTTTCCCTTAAGGGTTTCTCCACGATATATGCTATGTCACTTCTATCTTCTAGTCTTATTCTTCTACAATCTTTTGTCTACTTCTACAAATGTTAAAATGAATCTAAACAGATAATCATCCACAAAGAAAGTGTAACAAAGAATACTTAATTAGATCTATAGTATAATAGTTTTACAAGTTTTAAAGCTACATAATTACCTCCATTTTTCAACACACCCAACCATAGGGTTGTAAATTCAACCCACCCCTGAACTAGGGGTCACATAGCTATCCCAAAAACCTCATACATACAATTCACAAATTCTATAGGTAATACTATAGACACGCAAAATATGCATACATGTAAATCCAATAGTTTAATCAAATAACTTTCATTTCATAAATCCACTTCATCATTACATAATTTAAATAAATCAATCAAATCCTAACACTTCATTAATTAACCTTTATCTTGCATCGTCCTTTAATTAAATAAACTAAACTTTATTTAATTAAAAGCCTAAAGTCATATTCCATCCCTCTTTGATTTAAATAAATCAAGGTATTTAAATCAAATAAGTCAAAATCACCTAATCATCATTAAGCTAATCTAATCCTAATTAGCCTAACCTAACCACCCACCACATCCTCTAGATAATCCCACTTGCACAAATAAATCAATTTATTGATTTATTAAATCAACATTTTCACTTAACATGGCATCTTTGAGGAATATTCCCTCAAGTTTGAATTCAAAATCAAGTGAACATGTACATCCAACAAGGAATTAATAAGCTCTTACATGTCCCTTGCACAAGTCAAACTCAACATTTATTTCACAAACTTGAATTTGAAACTCCCTCTCTTGGGCACATTTCCTAAATCTTGCACATGCATCAACCACTCACAAGTTGACAAGTGGCCTCTTTTCATTGGTCTATTTTTAGTCCCACATTGCTCCCTCTTGAGCACTCTTAGCATTTGAGAATCTACAAATAGAGAGTTTCATTCATCAACAAATCCTCTACAAATCCTATGCAAAGTCACTCTTCATTGGAGAATTGATTTTTCCCATCCATCATCTTGATCATCAACATATCATTTTCATATCTTGGAGCTTAATCAAGGGTTGGGAAAGGGATTCTTTCCATAGAAGCACCAATCCACTATAAGATGCTAGTTTTATTTTTAGAATCATGTTTTTCTATGTTTTGCTTGCTTCTTTTGCATTATTCTTATGATTAGATGAATCTTATAGGGAATCTTTTGTTTGCTTTAGTTTACTAACAATGCTAAGGGCTTTTGTTTTTGAGCTAATGCAGATTTAAGGTTCTACAAATACTAGTCACATATATTTCCAACCAAATATCTATCACATAACATTCACATTACCAAAGTTAGTACATTACAACAATTTTGTTTACATACTTTTCCTCTTCATCTTATACACATATATTGGTTTTTTATGCACAAATTTAGACAAGCTATGTACTCATACCCATGAACAACTCACATAATTCACAACCAAAAACTTAAGAATTCGCCATCTATTTTTACATAGATTTCACAAACATAGCAAAACATTCCAAAAATGATTTTCCACATCAAGCAAAGATCTAACAATGGGTTTAGACCCTACCTTGAGAATTGTTATCCAAGTTGTAGAAGACTCTTCAAATCCTCTCTTCCATTTTTCCTTCCTCCACCTTTCTTCTCTTCCTTCCTCCAACTAGCATTTTCCTCAACTAAATGAAAAAATAAAGAACTCAAGGATAATTCCAAAGGAAAAGGCCCCTTCTCCACTCAAGGAGAAAGAATAAATAGGAGAGGAGAAGAAATCACCTTTCCTTAACCACCTAAACTACCCAACCAACTCTAATTTTCGTCACTTTTTAAAAGTGGGTAAGTAGAGTGAGTTCTAAACTCAATTTAAGGTATTTTTCAATAAAATTTAACCCCTAATCTATAGGTCCTACACCTAGGAATCTTTTTAAACCATAAAAATAAAAAAATAAACCTTATAAAGGCACTAAAAATCACAAATAATAAAACACACTAAAGAAAATTAAAATACAATTAAATAGATTTTCACATTTATAAAAAAATTGCATAACAACTCTAACACAATATTTTACAATATGAACCACAAGACCTTAGTACTCCATATGAGACAAGGTTGAGTATTACACTAAAAATAACACAAAAGTAGATATGTGACCCCAACCACCATTGGCAATTTTCACCTATTCACTCAACAAAATGTGTTAGTATATCATATAAATAATAATAGTCGAAGCAACTATTTTTTTTTTGTTCGATGAATCACTGCTAAGGGGCAACACCCTATGCTTTTGACTAGAGCTATGAACTAGTGAGGCCACATATGGGGGACCTCATCCCTGATATCTCCATTTCACCTCCTCTCCTCTCTCTTTCCTCCTTGGCACCTTCAGCCTTTGTACCCCCTCCATTTGCCACTCCATCATTACTCCTCCTGCCATTTGTCGAGTGCCTTGAGTACCCGCCGAATCTGCCACCCAACTTATTTCCAGCCTAATCCTCTAACCCTTCATCTATTGCCTTGCCATCGACCCTCCTGCAACCATATGTAGCCTCCCTGCAATCTCTCTTTGCCTTAACTCCTCCTTCGTTGACACCACAACAATGCATGCCACCTGCACTAGCAAGCATTCCCACCAACCACCGTGGGATTCGAACCTTGGGAAGCCCAATTGCTACCCTTGCAACTTAACCATTGCACTGTAGGGTCAACCCTTAAAGCAACTATTATATTACCACTTCAAAAAAATATATATATTTTTAGAATTTCTTGTCCAAAATAATCATCTAGAAAATCACATAGAAATGATTTTAAATCAATAACCATCATAAGTAAAATTAACATATCAAATCTCATCTCCACAATAACACCTACTCACACATTCACATTATGTAATCGTCTAATAATTATTCCATCTAATAATAATAAAATCCATCATCTCAACAACCCCTATCAACATAATATAATTCATCGAATAATCATACTAACACTACCACTAATAACAATCAACATATAACCAATAACCCATCATAAATGAACATATAGATCAACACATACTTACATAATTAATGAAAGAACTCATCTGGTTATCACAAAGAAATCACAAAAAATATTAGTTAAATAAAATTAGATAGTGAACCATATCCAATTACAACAAAGCATATGAACATTATTGATGTATATGAACAATCATCAATCATAAAACTCATGTACAATGTTCAAACATAGAAGCGCATGAAACATTGAACCAGAAACAACAAAGACACATAGAACCAATAAGATCGTGAAAATGCAGGGTCTGACATATCTCCCCCACTTTCTTGAATTGATGTAGGAGCATCCATGGTGACTTGCAATCTTGTGTCAACAAAAAGGTTGAATTTTTGAATTATGCAATTTTGGATTTTTGAAGTGGATTAATTTTTGGTTTGAATTATATGGTGAGGATGGCTAAATATTTATCTACAATTAAATTAATTTGTTAATTATTTTTTTGTGCAACTTGGACAAATTGACTTGTGGGGTGGAAAGCAAAAAGCATATTTAAAAACAATTAAATTTAATTGTTCAAATTTTAAGAAGAAGCATTGAGAAATGAAGAGTGGGGATTTAAAGCACAAAAGTAACCCCTAAAAAGTAGGGATTGGAGAAGTGGATGCCCAAGATGATTTTTGTCTTCTTTCTTTTTTGAGAGTCAAAGAGAGGAGGAAAGAAACCTTGAAAAAACCTATTTTTGAGGGGCTGCTATAAGTGGATTTTAAATGAGTTTAATTATATTTTTTAGGTCTAATTTTTCAGCTATAGGAGATAGCGTACCTGGTGGTGGAGAGCAGAAAATTTAATTTTAATTAATTCTTTGAGCTAGTACTGGAGAATCTAGAGAATTGTGAAAGCAATAAAGAAGAATTTGAAGGAAATTTTTGAGAGACAGGTTAGAGGGTGAAAAGCTTTCCTATGGAGGAAAGTTTGGACATGTTTTTATAGGTTTGAAGAGGTATTTGTAGTAGCAAATGGATTGGAGAATCCATGGGTTATTGTAGCAGAAGTTTCCATTGAAGGTTGCAGATTGTAGGAGGAAAATATTGTAAAAGAAGATTGATTGAAAGAGTTATTTGTGTATTTGTTATTTGCTATCTCTTATCAATTTTATATCAAATTTGTAGTGGAATTAATCAGCCCATATGGCTGAAAATGAATGTGTTTTCAATTGTGCTCGATCGTTGCTTTGTTATTGTAACAATTCAAGAGATGTTGAATGTGGAGTATTAGACATTTCCAATAAATTTGATTTAATTTATAGCATTTATTTTGTTGCATGTATGAGTTTTAAGAGTTGTGTTTCAAGTTGGGTATTCTATTTTCATCAGTGGTACCAGAGTAGGAGTTCTTGAGTGTGCAGACAGAAGCGTCGATTGGAGGTAGTTTGCAACAAGACCTGAGGGTGGAGAATTTATGGATTTTGTTTGCAAATGAATGTTCAAGTAGTAAGAAGAAATTTTAAGAGGATTTGAGGAACTAAGGTTCCCATGATTGTAGATAGATCACCAAAGGAGGCAGTTTACTTAAGTAAAACCTGAGGGTTTGAAGATTTATGTTGTTAAGGCATTGAGAGGTATTGAAAATGGAGAATAGAAGAGTTGGAGGTATTTTTTTATTATCTTTCTAATGATATTTTGAAAGAAATAAAGAAAGAGGATGCAATAGAGTGTCATGCACGTGACATCGAAGAAGAGGAAGAGGATGAGTGCATAGAGATTGAGGAACCCAAAGTTGAGAGATGTCTATTGGAAGACATGGAGGATGAGACTACAGTGATTGCAACAGTAGAAGAGAGTTCTTTAAAGAACACCTGTGAAGTTGAGGAGGATGATTTACTCATTCAAATTGAAAGAGAATGGGATAAAATTATTGCAAGGGAAGAAAAAGTTGTAGTAGTGGAAGATACTAAGGTAAAATTTATTTTTGATAAATATTGTTATGAAGATGAATGTGAGTATAATGAAGTTGCAGTAGAAGAGTGTCCTTTGAAGGACATAAAAGAAAGTGAAGGGGATGATTTATTGATGTGGATGGCAGCAATTGAAAAAGAGTGGGATGAGTTGATCTCAGGTGAGACATAGGTTGCAGCAGAAGGTGAGGTAAAATCATATTTTGATGTTTGATTTGATGAAGAATTTGTTACAACAATAGACCAATTTGAAAAAGATGAATTTGAAGAGTGTAAAGTGAAGGTAAATGAAGAGTTCTCTAATAAATATTTGTTAGAGAAAAGAGTAGATGAAGATGTTTTGATTTGTGACTATGATTCCTTGTTAGGGAAAGTAGAAAATGAGTCTCTTGTTAATGGAACTAGCATTATTTTGAGTGAAATAAATCAGATTGCAGCAATGTTATGTCCTATAGAAGGCATTGAAATAGTGAAAGTTCAGTGAGAAGACATGGTAAAGGAGGAGGAAAAAGGTAAAACAACAATAGACGTAATGAAGTACATTTATTTTGTTGAAGGTGGAGGTATATGTTTGATTGTTAATTCTAATGGAATATATTGGTGGGAGGTTAGATTAAAAGTTTTGAAATACATGAAGGGTAGAGGAGTAAAGATGGAAGGATACAATATTGTGAGGTTGCAGAATTTGGTGAATGGGAAGATCCCAGTGGACAAGGAAGTGAGGTGGATCCAAGACAAATGTAGGTTCTATAAATATTTCTAAGTGCAACTCATGAAATATTTCTTTTCTACCATGGGTGTCTAATGTAGGAGCATCCATGGTGACTTGTAATCTTGTGTCAACAAAAAGGTTGAATTTTTGAATTAAGCAATTTTGGATTTTTGAAGTGGATTAATTTTTGGTTTGAATTATATGGTGAGGATGGCTAAATATTTATTTGCAATTAAATTAATTTGTTAAGTAATTTCTTGTGCAACTTTGACAAATTGACTTGTGGGGTGGAAACCAAAAAGCATATTTAAAAATAATTAAATTTAATTGTTCAAATTTCAAGAAGAGGCATTGAGAAATGAAGAGTGGGGATTTAAAGCACAAGATCTTGACCCCTAAAAATTAGGGATTGGAGAAGTGGATGCCCAATCTTATTTTTGTCTTCTTCCTTTTTTGAGAGTCAAAGAGTGGAGGAAAGAAACTTGAAAAATCCTATTTTTGAGAGGTTGTTGTAAGTGGATTTTAATTATATTTTTGATGGGTTGGTGTACCTAGTGGTGGAGAGAAAAAAAATTAATTTTAATTAATTATCTGAGCTAGTAGTGGAGAATCTAGAGAATTGTGAAAGCAATAAAGAAGAATTTGAAGGAAATTTTTGAGAGACAGGTTAGAGGGGGAAAAGCTTTCCTATGGAGGAAATTTTGGACATGTATTTAAAGGTTTGAAGAGGTATTTGCAGCAGCAAATGGATTGGAGAATCCATGGGTTACTGCAGTAGAAGTTTCCATTGAAGGTTGCAGATTGTAGGAGCAAAATCTTGTAAAAGAAGATTGATTGAAGGAGTTATTTGTGTGTTTGTTATTTGCTACCTCTTATCAATTTTATATCAGATTTTTAGTGGAATTAATCAGCTCATATGGCTGAAAATGAATGTGTTTTCAATTGTTCTTAATTGTTGCTTTGTTAATGTAACAATTCAAGAGATGTTGAATGAGGAGTATGAGACATTTCCAGCAGATTTGATTTAATTTCTAGCATTTATTTTTTTCATGTATGAGTTTTTAGAGTTTTGTTTGAAGTTGGGTATTCTCTTTTCATCATGAATGTTTTAACTTCATATTATATAATGTCTCATTTTCAATTAATTTATGTTGGTGTACCAAAATCCCATTCCCTATTTTCAATATCTCTCTTGGTTAAATTATGCATGTGTTCACCCTCTTCATCCCCCATATTCCCATTAGGTTCAAAATTTTCTAAGTGTGTAGATATGTTCAATTTTTAAGTGTGTGCAAGTTGTTAGAGTTTCAAAGTTTTCCATCCCACCATCCCTTTTACCCAAACTCTACTCTTTTTCTAATTCATATTAGGATATTAGACTTTCCCATCCCGACATTCCTTTCCATGCAACTTCACCTTTCTCCTTATTCTTGTTAGAAGAATTGAATTTCCCATGTTAGCATGCCTTTTTTTGAAACTTCATCATTTCCTTTATTCATATAAGGATATCAAACTTTCCCATTGAAGCATGAATTTCCTTCTCAATTATTATTTTTATATATCCCCACCAAAATTTTAGAGTTATCCTTCTTTATATCCCTTTCCTTCAAACCATGCTTGTTTCATTACCTTTTTTGGAGTTTTTCACCATTCCTTATCAACATGCCTTTATCCCAAACCTTGACTCCTTAATACTTACACTAAGTTACCTTTTGATACTAGATATTTAATATTTCCTTTAACCAAGTACCTTTTCCATGACACCCCCAAACTCTTATGCTCAACATGGTATACTACATCACCTCATTTGGATCACAAGTTTGAATATCTTCTTATTTGGGTACCTAGTATGGTGTACTCCAAAACTCTTACCCTTGACATGTGGCATGAGACAAGATATCCCTAACCTTGAAACTTTGATACTTCTACCTTTGGTAACACTCTCTCCCACCTACTTGCCTACATAAACTCAAGATGTAATTAATTACCAAATTTGATGTTGCGACCACTCTAGAATAATTTCCCCCATCCAAAAAAATATTTGCATGTCAAGGTGTAGATTCATATGTACCTGTAGTGTTGGAAGATGAGGATGATCATGCCCTCATTAATGCATTGGTTGCATCCTATCTCTTGATGGTCCTCACATGCAATTAAGGTTGCTCTTTTGAGTGAGATTCATCATTGGGCATCAACTTTAGTGATTAAAATAAGGGAATGTGTTCATTCAATGAATGACATGCATATTCTACTCATAAAAACCCATATTAAACTTATTTTGAGCACTTATGTTTGAGCAACCAGATTTAAGGATGGAAACCTTTGTATTTGCTAGAGATCATATAGAAAGAACCATTTGGTTTCAAGGGTTAGAGGATGAAACCCCTTTAGCCTTGTAGGATGATCTCATTCCAAGGTCATTGAGTTTTCATGGTTGCAAATTTAAGCTTCATCAAGTTTGTACCATTTGAAGTTTGTTGTGGATTCGAGCAACTTAGTTTTGGGTTATTGTCACTATTGGTGTAGCTAAATTGTTTCACAATTATTATAACATATCTCGATGTATTTCCAAATTTCATTGATAATAAGGAAATTTCTAAAGTTTATCATCTATGTTGGCTTAATTTATAATTTGGGTGGCATATGTGATGTATTAATATGGAGAAATTTAGGTTTATGCAAGATATGGTAAAAGTACATAAATCTAAAATTTATTTGCTTAAAATATTCATTAGGTTCATCACAATGGTATTAGATATAGTTTTCTTTCCAACCTATGAATCATAGAAAGATTCTTTAAATATCTAATGTATGAAGGAATGATCTCTCTAGGAGCTAATAGTAATGAGAACAAAAGGTCAATCAAAGAAGGAGAAGTTATGATAGAAAGGAATTTTGTTATGGTTCTTGAAATGATGACATAAATGCTTTAAAAATGAACAACAATATGAATGGCCCCAATAATCACAATGGGGAGTCAAGCTCTTCTAGAGCTAATAAGAATAACAATCTTAAAGAACTGTGATTAAGTCCGCTCATATAACTCTATTGTTAGTGTCTTTCACTCACATTCTCTAATTCTCAAGCTTTTGCACTATCTTTACCATCTTCTTTGCATTATTTCTCTCTACGTCGAAGCTTTGGCATTCTTGACGTATCTTGTACAATATTGTAGGTTACAACTCTTTTCCTTTTGACATTCTCGTTCACTAAAGGAGGGTAATCATAATCTCTTTCTTGCATTATCTATTTACTTTGATATCATAGTATTCTAGCACATCTATTTACTTCTTTATCTTGTCTATTATTTTCTCTATCTCTATCTGTCTAGTTGTCTGTGGAGGTGGGAACACCTACATGAGTGTTTGACTAAGGCAAGCCCTTAAAATATCCCCAACCATTTACTCATTTCTATGTGTGCAGGCGTTGGAGTTGGAGCTTTGTTAGAGGCTTCATTCACGAACCTCTTATGAGTGTATTTTTTTCTTCTTTTTCATTCTATCTCTTCCTTTTCATTAAATTTAGCATATGTTTGTCTTTATTATTTCTTTTCTATTCTAGTACATTTTGAGCATTCAGTTAATTGAAATAGTCAGTGGGTTCTTAGTTGTTTTCTATGGTAAACTTAATTTTTGGTTATATGAGACTACAATGTGTCGTGGGGATGTTTGCATGCCACACTATCATCCTTGGCTGAGAGATTTCTAGTTTTCTTAGAGGACATTTACAATGTACTCTTTTGTTCCCTAAAACTCCCATCCTTTGATTATGCATAAAACATAAACAAACATCTTCTTTATCTAATCTTGTCACTTGAGCTTTGATCCTTGAGGTAGTTGAGGACTATTCACCCCTTTGGAACTCGTCTTATCGAGGGTGTCAAATCTCCTCCTCTACATATACCAATCATCCCTGATCATCTTAATAACCTCATCCTAATCATCCATTTTTCTCCCAATCATCTCATCCTAATCATTCCTTTTCATTCTAATAATATCATTCCTAATCACCCTAATCATCTCATCCTAATCCTATTATCCTAATAATTCCTAACTATCTTAATCATTTGATCCTAATCATCATAATCATCCCTTTCCATCCTAATCATCCCTCCTCATCTAATCATCCCTTTTTTATCCTAATCATTTCATCCTAATCATCCCTTCTCATTCTAATTATCCCCTTAATCATCTTAACCTTCCATCTTATCCTAATTATCCCTAATTATCTAATCCACCTCATCCCAACTATCCTAATCATCCAATCCATGTCCAATCATTTCCTAATCCATCATTTAGGATCCTAAACCTAATTAATTTTCCTAATCCAATCAAGGTCCTGGTCCTTATTCTAATAATCCTTCATAATCCACATCAAAATTTCCCTCTCTTAATCCAATTTTATCATTCATCTATTTCCTAATTATCATCTATAAATTATCATCTTTAATCTACATCCTTCATTATCATCTTCACCCAATCCCATTGTCAATCTAATCCAAGTCCAACCAAATCCTAATCCAATTCACCTACCCCTGATCTAAATCCCATCATTAATTCTCCATCTATCTATCTCAACCAAACATCCAATCCCCAATCCTTAATCAAAAATCATTCCTTGAGCATCAAATTTTGGTTAAGGACTTAATCTCCTTTATATCCAAAATCCCTTCATCATCATAAAAATCCTTCACCCAAGGATCTTATCCTTAATCCACTATCATCCATTTCAAATTGAATCTCCAAATAAAAAATAAAGACCTTAAGTTGACTCCATCCTTAATCCAAAATTTCTTAATAATGTTAGTCTATCTTAAGTATAGTCATCAAATCCCATCAATTCCTACTTAATAACTTTTCCTATATTAAGTAGAAATCAAATCCAATCAAATCTTGCTTAAGAATTTTAGTCTATCTAAGTATAGAGAATCATCCCTCATCAAATCAAATATTATTAAGGTCTTGGAATTTTATCCCCAAATCTAATCTCGTCCTCCATATTTATCCTTAGGTCCTATTCTTCTAATCTCAAATCCATTTTTAAATCATCTTTCTAATTTCCATCCTCATATAAGATCAATCCCATACTTTCCTCTTCCAATAAATCCTCTACCATGTCTAACCATCTAATCTATCCTCCATCCAATATAATCTATTCATATCCACCCTTATCCATTCCAACCCAATCCAACATTGTGAACCCATATCTTCTCCCAAAAAGTCCAAAAATTGTGATAAATGGAAACCCTAATTACATTGATGATGATGAGGATAATCTTGTTGACCAATATGAATATGATCCCTATGATGATTGTTGGTGTGAATAAATGTCTTTTACCTAATTAATTCACTTACTAGGGACTTAGGGGACATATTCACATGTTAAGTTTACTTAGTTCCTAAGATTCTTTCTAGAAGACTTAGTTGTCATGTCTAGATTTTATCTTTTCCTAGGTATTTATAATAAGTTGTGTCATATCAAAAGATCAAGACACTTGTCGTAATCTTATGACATCTTACGTCTCACCTTGGATATATAACCAATGGTCTCTCACACATTATAACTAACTCCATTGATTCTTTTAGCATTCATTGATAGGAATACAATTTATTCTTGTCATATTGATCTTCTAAGTATTTTGTGCTTTCATAAGCCTTTAGATCTTGGGTGGCTATCTCCATAGCCAAATATTACAATGATAATGAGAGTCTTGTGAACCAAGATGAGATATCCACATTTGTGCCACCTCAAAAACTATATCCACTCCCAATCCATATCATATTTCTTATTCATCCTCTTCCTTTGAAAAGTTAAATCAAACCCCAATCTAGAGTTCCCCTCAAATCCAATCTACATCATCCCCATCCACCACTATTGATTTCATGCTCACCCATCACTTTGACAATTATAATGTTTTCATGCTTAGATTCTTCCTTAGTATTGGTGCTAAACTTCCATCCAATCCCAATCCATCTCCTATTTCTTATCCCCCCTTCCTTTGGCAAGGGAAACCAAGCATCTATCCAAAAATTTCCTCCAACCCCATCCACATCCTAAATCTCCATCTCCAAATCCTTTTCAATATCCTCATCCTCATCCTCAATATACCAATCCATGAAATCTTCCACATATTATTCCACTTGTTCATCTCCCACATCCCTACAATCCACATCACCCAATATTACAAATCTACTTCATCCCATGGCTTTCAAGATTTCCTCCAAGAACTATTAGCAAAAGTGTATAAATCCCCATGATTTTTTTTTTATGTAATATTCCCATGCCAGGCATCCACCTTCATCCCATCCACTTCAAGATAAACCCCCATCCCCTAAGCCCCATGAATCTCTTATCCCTCCATCCACCCAATTAGAATAATTTATCCACCATTCCTCCCCCATCGCATCATCCTTTATTACAAAGCATGATATCATGGATTCTCTTCTATGTCAAGATTAAATCACACCTTCCGCCCCATCTAATAATCCCCTTCTTCCATGTCAAGATAAAAGCACACCTTCACCCCATTCAATGATCCCCTTCTTCCATGTTAAGATTGAAGTTTCCCTTCCTCTCCATGTCATGATCACAATCCATCAAAGCATCCATTCATATCATAATTTTATCCCTTCCATACCATCCACTCCCCCTCATGATCCATCCCCAAGTCAACATCAAAGAATCCCTTCATCTCCATGTCATGATCCTATAATTCTCCACAAGATCACATCACCCCTATCCAAGATACCCATAAACCCCACACCTATCAAATTGGTTCCTCCACTTTCATCCAATATGGTTTCCTCCAAGAACCTATCATTCCTTCCATTTCATACCCCCCTCAAAATGGAATTACATCTTGTTTCTAAAACAATAAGTATCCCATTGGCGAAATAATTTTTAAAACTATGCATTATCAAGGAAAAGGGTTAGGCCTCCGTGAGAAAGGAATATTATAAACCATACAAATCCAAGAAAATGCTAATTGTCATGGCCTTATATATCAAGCTTGAGATATTGGTAATCCTCCAAAAATCAATATCCATCCACTTAAGTCCAAACATTCATATTCCCCATTCTCCAAATCCATCTTGGGTCCTTATATTCCATGTAGCCTAGAAAATTACACTCCCTTGTAGGTGATAACATAATTTCATGCTTAGTTTGGACCCATTTTAGTGACCTTACATTGATGCATTTTCACCCTTCCTAAATAGGACCTAATTCCCTTTATTATACATCCCAAGGCCTATTTTTATCATTTTCTGCCATTGAAACATGCATTGAATAAATGCATTCAAACATTAATCTGCCTTGGACCATGTGTTCCTTGGACTTATAGGCCAAGACCCATTCACCCATGGGTGAATGGGTCCCCTTTAAGTGCCAAGGCGCATTTTAAAATATGTTTTTGGCAGCATTTTAAGGTCTCAAATTCAAATTGGGAATGTCAACTATCGAGATCTAATATTCAGGAAATTAGATAAATTCCTATAAAACATAATATTTTCACCATTTCAAACTAGATTAAAAAGAGATAACATTCAAGCAAGAAAAATTCAAAGTCTTGGAGCAACATTATTTGTAATTGTAGGTCTTCAAGTCCATTTGAAAATTTTGATCAAGATTTTGTCACATGATTGAAGGTTGATGCCAATAGAGGAACATGATGGATTCTAGGTGTGGGAGATGCATTTTGTCATTTCCTCTAACCTAATGACTTGTTTCCTAGTGTTCTCATCTTCAAGTTTCATTCTACTAGAAACCTACAACAAGGTATCATTATGTTTCATATTTATTTGGGGTGTTTTGACTTCTCCCTAAGTGAATCTTGTCGTTATCATATAAGAATCATACTCTAATGCACTTGAGTAGGGTTTCTTTGTATTTTAGCTCATAACAACCTTAGATGCACTTAAGGTTAGGGCTCACACACTATCATTTATCAAATCTTTGTCTTTTATCAAGGTTTAATTACCAAACTTAGGGTTTGATCGAAGCAAACCTCCATACAAACAAACAAACATTTTTTGTTGTAAATTTATTGCAGGTCCTGATCCAAAGATGAAGATTTATAGGTACAAGAACAAAGTGTAGGTAGAGCGCTACAACTTTAGTTTTTTGCAATTTTGGAAAGGATTACAGGGAACCATTCACCCAGAGGTGAATCAGTCCCTTAGCAGGTATCAAAAATAGCTTTTGGTGATAGGTACATGCTATCAAACCCTTCTCAGTTCTGCCTGCAAACTATCATTTCCATTTCTATATATTCAAGAATCTACATTTTAGGTATTAGATCTTATTATTCAGTTAGTTTGAGTGATTCAAATCATTTTATTTTAGTTTCAAATCTTTCTTATTTTCCTAAGGACTGAGATCTAGGTTTATTGGCTCACCATTGTGGTTGAAAGTCAATCCTTACACCTTGTGATCTCTTTCCCAATGAAATCCCTAGGGAAAGACACTTATTGAGATTCCTAAGTTTTATAAGCACCACAATTATAAAACTTTGGGGATCCCTTCCCCACATTTCATTTTAGTGAACTTGATATTCTTGCATCATACTTTTTGATTTGGAGGTCCTTGAAACCCTAGATCTAGATTTTTCATCATCTTGTTTTGCATTTCATTTGGGGTTACACATTGCATGTTTTCATCATTTAAACTCATAAAAATCACAAAATATTACATACATTTTGCATAATAACTTGCATTAAGGTGCGTTTTAGTAATTTAGGTTAGAATTTCATTCAAAATTGCATTCAACATTATCATTTTGTTTAATATATTTTCATACAAATGCATTTACATTTCATCAGAATACTAGAAAAAACTGTCACTATAGAATCACTTTGCACTCAGAAATAGTAAATATAAATAGTATTCATAGACTCAACTTTTCATTTTTTAGAACCCTAAGCAAAGACTCATTCACCCAGGGGCGAATAAGTCCTTGTACATGTGTCTTGACAAGTTTTTGTATGCATTTATGTATCTATATTTTCTTTTTGTTTTTGTTCATAAATCTGTGTTTTGAAATTATCGAATAGTGTTTCTAAATATTAAGGAAACTTATCTTTTTACTTAGATTCCAAAATAAGTTGGAAAATCTTTACTTTTCAGTAGTTGATAGCTTCAGATTTGTAGACACTTAGTTTTATTTTTTGAATCATTGCATAGTCTAGACAAATTAGTTTTTATTTTACAAATAGTTGAAACCATAGACTATCCTAAAGCATTTAACAAAAAGCATACAAATTAAATGATTAACCTTGGAGAAAGCATAATCATCTGATCATGTCAAATATCTTTTTACAAGTTCATCTATCCCTCAAGCCCATTAGTAGTGATGATTTTAACAAATTAGATGAAGCCCTTAAGGATTTCATCTCACCAAGATCATCCACTAAGGCTTGTAATACCAAAACACAACAAAGAGTAGTCGATACAATCACACCTCAACTTATCATCTACCCACCTTCACAAAAAAAAAAATCAAGCCAAACTTGTGCTTATCATAGGACTACCTCAAAACAAACCAAAACCTCCAGGGAATATCTTAAATTTTGCAAGGCAACTCACTAGTAACAATATTTTTCAGCAACCAAGTTATCATACCATTGCTCATACATATAACACAAGGAATAATAGTCAACCACAAACCACTTCCTCAACCCATTTTTCCTAGTGCTCCTTGTTTACCCTCACATAGTGGAAAGGAATATGTTCTTGTGGAATAATTTCACAACACTCCTGCTAAGATTTATTTATGGGATCTCATTCAATCATCACCTAATTATCATATCATGATTCAAATTTATTTACAAGTTGTGGTCCCCCCTAATGCGTAACCAAATGATATAGCAACCCTAATTCAAGGTATGAACTCAATCAATATAGATATTGTTTTTCATCAAGATGAGATACCTTCATTGGAAATACAACAAAAAAATTGAGGCTTTGATGATAGTGGCTAGCATTAACAAGTTTGGAATTAAGCTTACTCTCATTGATAATGGTTCAACACTCAATGTTTGAAGCGTAAACCTTTTGGATAAAATTGGAGTGGAAAAGACAAAAATTCCACCAGATTCTTTATCTATTTGTGGTTTTGATAATGTGTGAAAGCAACCGCTTCGTGTGATAAAATTTCATGTAAAAGATGGTAGGGTTACATTGCAAAATTCTATCCATGTCATGCCCCAAGAACTCTCATATAATATTCTCTTGGGTAGGCAATGGATTCATCAAATGAATAGAGTCCATTCAATGCTTCACCTTCTAATGAAATACACTTATAAAAACAAGGTGTACATAATCAAAGCTGACCTACAACCAAAAAGTTGTTTGCAAATTGAAACAAGAATGAAAATTCCTTTGAGAACATTGATACCAAGTTCAAAAGTGGAACCGACACAAGAAGAAGAGAAAGAGAGGTGGATTTCATCAATCACAAAATTATTGGATGATGATTGGGGTTCATTAGATTTCACCCCTACATTTATGGGAGAATACAAAATCACAGAAAAAAGAATCAGAAAAGGAAAAAGAAACAACAATAGTATCAACACAACATGAAGCAAAATCATCACAAGCATCTAAATCCACAATTCCTAGTAAAGAAGAATACACAACTTACACAACCAATTATGATGAGATTTATCATGCTAAGCCACCATCCTCGAAAGAAATGGAGGCTATTTATGGATGAGGATATCAACTCTTGAAACAACTTGGCTATAATGGGAAAGGGAGTGGAGTGAAAGAACAAGGCATTAGAGTTCCTATAGATATTGATTTACAAGAAACAAAAAGAGGTCTTGGATATTTTCCTTCAAATATAACAAAAGCATCAAGAAATCCTTCACTTAATATCAACACTATCAAAAAGGATTCTCCTAAAACAACTCTCACATTGATGTGTCCTAACTTAATAGATATCACAATTGATGATATGCCAATGGATTATTTTCAAAATGATGAAGCTCTAGTAATTTTTTTTGGGAGTTTGATAATTTACCAACTCACCATCACAATCAAATATTCACGTATTGCTTAAATTCTAAGGGATAATTTGGAGACGAAGCTAAAACAAGCGTTATTAAACAAGATAGAGATTAACAAATCCCTGAGATTCCAAATCAAAGTGAATTACTTGTGGGAGATACAATAAACATACTAATGGATACATGTAATGATGAGAAGGTGATTCAAATAGGCAAGTGTCTTGATGATGATGAACAAGAAGATCATGCAATGTTATTACATGTCTTTCTTGAAATATTTGCTTGGACTTATTCAAATATGTTAGGTATTGATGCTAAGATAGTTATGCACAACATTATCCTTGAGAAAGATGCTAAAATTGTGAGACAAAAGATACATAAGATGAATCTTAAGATATATTCTTTGGTTAAAGATGAAATTGAAAATTGAAGGAGCACAAAGAATACTAAAAGCTAAAACACCAGTTACAAGGGAGATGCACAGAAAAAAATGCTCAAAACATGGAGCTCAATATTGCCAATTGTAAAAAGAGTTGATTTACAAAGAAAAAATTACAACCTTATATAGGTAAAAAACCTAAAAAAGGAAACCCTAGGCTTGCACATAATAATTAATAAAATAATTAATTATTATGCACCTAAAGTTAGCTTAAGTGAACAAGAGATAAAAGGTAACTTAATTAATTAACCAGATATTATTTAATTAATCAAGTAAAACCAATTACTCTAACACCCCCCCTTAAGCTAGATTTGGGGAGAAGCTAAAACCTAGAAGAAGCTACTTAAAGCAAAGAACAATGGGTCTCGACAATAAGGCTAGATCAGGTACCCAAGTACAAGGAAATCTCTATGAAATGAAGAAAAAGGAGAAAACCCAATGGGAAAAACTCCTCTCCAAAAAGAGATAGAAGAACATGCTAAAAGAAACATGAAGGAAGGAAGGCCTCATGAAGACCCCCCAAGGACAAATTCCTTCACCCCAAGCATAGAACGCAACTAAAGATAGTGCGGTGAGTCAAAAGGCTTCGTGAAGATGCCAGCAACCTACTCGGTAGTGGGAATATACTCCAAGATGAGAGAACCATCCTGAATCAATTGTCTGATGAGATGCATATGAAGCTCAATGTGATTCATCCACTGATGCTCCACCAGGTTGCGAGAAATGTGTATAGCACTCTGATTGTCACACCAAAGAATAGTGGGACTATCAGAAGGAAAACCAAACTTAGTCATCAACTGTCGAAGCCATAAGATCTCTTGACTAGCAAGCACAACAGCTTGGTACTCAGCCTCTGTAGATGATAATGCATGAGCAATTTGCTTCTTGCAAGACCATGTGATAGGACCAAAGCCAAGACAAAAAACAAAGCCAAAAGTAGACTTCTGATCATTGACATCACTAGCCCAATCTGAGTCAGTGTAGCCAACAATGTGAGGATCCCCTGATGTGTAGTGAATGCCATAAGAAAAGGTGCCCTGAATGTACCTCAAAATATGTTTGGCAGCTTTCCAGTGACTCTCATGAGGATCATGGGAGAATCGAGAGACAAGGCCAACCACAAAGGAAAGATCAGGATGAGTGTGAGTCAAGTATAACAAACTGCCAACCAATTGCCTGTAAAGTGTAGAATCTATTGAAGGAGTGGGGCAAGTTGTTGTCAAAACAACCCCTGACTAAAAAGGTGTGGGGGCAGGCTTGCAATCAAGCATGCCAAAGCACTGAAGCATATCAAGAGCATACTTCTGCTGGTGAATGGATATCCCATCAGAGGATTGAATCACCTGAAGTCCAAGAAAATAGTGTAGAAGACCGAGATCTATCATCTCAAACTGCTCCATCAAAGCTCACTGAGCATGCTAAATCATAGAGGATGAGCTACCTGTGATGAGGCGATCATCAACATATAACACAAGAATCAGGATCTCACCCTCAAGATTCTAAATATAAACTATATGATTAGAATGACAATGTGTGAAACCAGTGGAGAGCAAAAAAGAGTCCATCTTCTCATACCAAGCCCGAGGGGCCTGTTTGAGACCATATAATGAACACCAAAGTCTACAAA
The DNA here is from genome assembly GCA_007258455.2 of Sequoia sempervirens. Lineage (NCBI taxonomy): Eukaryota > Viridiplantae > Streptophyta > Pinopsida > Cupressales > Cupressaceae > Sequoia > Sequoia sempervirens. The sequence continues at coordinate 318,162,776 of VDFB02000003.1, read as the reverse complement.
ACAAAGAAGCATCCTGAACAAATCCCTGAGCCTACTCCATATAGATATCCTCCTATAGGTCACCATGCAAGAAAACACTCTTCACATCCATCTGGTAAATGGACCAGACCCTAGAAGCTGCAAGTGATAGTACAAAGCGAATAGAATTCATCTTGGCGATAGGGGAAAATGTCTCGGGGTAATCAATACCCTCAACCTATGAGAAACCCTTCACAACAAGATGAGCTTTGTACTTATCAATAGAACCATCAGCAACATACTTGGTGCGATACAACCATCGACACCGAACCATCTTTCTGCCCTTAGGAAGAGGATAGAGATCCCAAGTACTATTCCTCATCAAAGAAGAATACTCCTCCTCCATAACACTATCACACTCAGGGTGACTTGTCATCTCAGAAAACATCTGAGGATCTTCTGAAAGAGCATGACTCAAAAGACTAGAACCCGCAATATGAGAATGGGTGTGACGAGTGTCTAAAGGATCACCTGCCATAGATCCTGTTGCCTCAACAGTAAAGCGAGCCCATTTGGGCATCTGAGGTGGTGCAAGTGGAGGTGGAGATGGGGGATCATGAACATCCTCATCAGAATCATCCTCAACATAAACGTGAAGAGTTTTAGTGTGAGGAGTAAGTAGTGAAGTAGACACTAGAGATAGGTTATCCACTATGGGAAGGCGCTCATCACATCCCATCAAAATAGGACCTCTCTAGAACTAGGATCAAACAACCTATATGCCTTAACATCCTCACAGTAGTCAAAAAAAATGAGGGGTCGACTCTTCTGCTCCATGGCTCTCCTCTGAGCATTAGGAATAAAGGCCCATGCCTCACTACCAAATACTTGAAAAGATGAAACATCAGGCTTGTCATGAGACCAAGCCTCCTCAGGAGTCATATGTCAAATCACCTTGTGAGGCATCCGATTATGAATATAGTTGGCACAATTAACTGCCTCAGCCCAAAAAGATAGATCCATGGACCTAGACTGAATCATACAATTCACCATCTCCTGTAAAGTCCTGTTCTTTCTCTCAGTGACACCATTCTGCTGGGGGGTGTAGGGAATAGTAAACTAATGCTACAAACCATGCTCAGTGTTAAAATATCTAAAAGATTGATTCACATACCCCCCCCATTATTTGTACGTATCCGCCAACTAGAAAGGCCAGACTTCTTCTCTACAAACATCTTGAAGATTTGAAAGGAATCAAAGACACCAGACTTGTACTTAAGAAAGTACACCCATGTGCGTCTGGAGAAGTCATCAATGAATGTGAGTACATACTTGGCCCCAGAAAAAGGAGTGGGAAATGACATGAGGTCACTATGAATCAACTCTAAGGGTGCCAAAGCATGAGTGGCACTTCCCTTCAGAAAGGGATCCTTGTGATGCTTTCCAAGCACACAACCATGACAAACACCGTTGATGCAGGAAATCGGGGGAAGACCAAGAACAAGTGCCTGGGTACTCATTTGCTAAAGATATCTGTAATTGACATGACCCAAACGGTCATGCCAAAGCTTACTCACGTAATATGCATGTGCTATAAGAGATGAACCTGTACCTACAGAAGGCTCAAATCCATCAAATCTATAAAGATGAGATGCAATATCAACATACCCAGTAGCCATAATTAAATCAGAGTCATGGAGGTCTAGAATAACCACATGATGTGGTGAGAACTCAACTGTCTTACCAGAGCCAGAATCGTAAATCTGATAAATGGACAAGAGGTTCGTCGAGATGTTAGGAACAACTAGAACATCCTGTAGAGTACCCCCATCCAAAGTGACAGAACCTAAACCCAAGACAGAAAGTTGTGTAGAGTCACCCACTACAATTTGTGAAGTACCACAAGAGGCAAGAGAAGTGACCAACTACTGAGTGTGAGTCATATGGTGAGAAGCACCAGAATCTAGAATCCAAGTGGACCCATAGGTCGATGCATGAGTAGTGAGAGCATGACCTTTCCCTATGGAAGGAGAAGACGACTGAGGTGAGGAGATGTGATGCTACTACAGGGCTTCCTCTAAAGCCTCTAATAATTTCCAACACCTGGAAACTAGATGTCCTTCCTTGCCATAGAAGGTGCAAGTGTCTCCTGATTTCTTCTTAGGCTTGGAGGAAGACTCACCAGACTTCAAAGATTTTCCCTGTTTCAGATTAAGTGGTGGTTTGGAATCAAACTTAGGAGGTGGTTTGGAGGAATGCTCACTACCTTTAGAATCTTTCTTGGGCTTCGGTTTCTCCTTAGATGACTGAGCAACCAATGCCTTGTTCTTTGATCCTGAGAGCATATCAATCTGAGAAAGGTGTGACTGCTCACGAGACAAACGCTCACAAAACACATCAAAGGTAGGCATGGTAAAACGAGTACCCAGACCATCCATGGTGGAATAGAATGAAGAAGAAAACATCTGAAATGGACCACAAATCTTCGAAAGGATCAAGTAAATGCACTATGTGTCTGACTTATTCTTGCCACAACCCTGTAAAATAGAGCGGATTGTTTTGAACTTGGTCAAAAAATCCTCAATAGTGGGAAATAATTCAGGTAACAGTGAAGTTAGCTCTACCTCAATCTGTAATGCGCGAAACTCATTAATGGTCCCAAAAAGTGTCTCAAACTTCAACCAAATGGCGTGAGTGAGCAAAGCATCAAGGTGAAATAGAAGGCTATCTGAAACATGCAGAGATAGCAAACCCATAGCTTCATCCATCTCGTTCCTATGCTGAAGAATCTCAAAAAGACATTGCAACTGAGGCTGAACCTCATCTAGACAAGACCACAACCCTCGTGACTTGAGAAGCCTCGTCATGCGAGACTTCCAGGTGTGATAGTTGTGTGATGTGAGTAACTTAATTGAGGAGTCTGCCATGAAACCCTACACCTATACCTGTAACTGTAATTGTACCTGTACCTGTACCTACTAGTATTTTTTATTATTATGTGATCTTTCAGAATAGACAAAAGATATAGAAGGGTTTGATTGTTTTGAGAGTTTTGGTGTTCTGGTTTTTTGATGTAAATGACAGAAAGCGAAAAAAAACACCCCCCACAAAAGATAAAACTAAACCCTAGTACAAACTGAGAAAGAGGAAGCAATGCATAAGAAAAAAAGCTTCAAAACAAATTCTTGTGTACCTAAATAAAATTTTGAGAAAAAAGATCACATAGCTAAATAGAGCAGGCTGAGAGCTTTCCAACGCCTATTCGTTTTTGAAAAACGGAGTCTGTTTGCACCTTTTATGGCCTCGATAGTGTAGAAAGAGGACCCCACTTTGATTGGTAAAAAATATAGTCAAACAACAAATCTGGTAAAAATTACTAGTTCCATGACTTCCAACACAAAATTATCTTTCCAACGGTATCTCGTTTGAAAAAAAGGGAGACCGTATGCCCATTTTATACCCAATTTCGTGAAGCCTCTAGAAAAAGAATACTACCTCCTTTAAGCCTTGGGGGCTAAAAAAAAGAGCCCCTGGTCCGGTGAGCGACCAGGGGGCTGGAGGCAGGTTCGGCGAGCCGAGCCGGGCTCAACAAAGGTGGCGAAGCTCGGGTAGCGGTCGAGAGCTCAGTAATGGCGGCAGTAGGACTCGGCAGCGACGACAAAAGCCTTGACGAGGCAACATAGAACACTCCAGGGAAGGAGCAAACAACGCAATGATGGAGGAATAAAAAGCTCCAAAGTGGCTAGGGCAGTGAGGGCCATAGCAAAAATAAAAAAAATGGTAGCGCTCGGCCAAGAAAACATAGCCCGAGTTGGTGACGAGAGCTCAACGAGCTCAAAGCGATGGCAGCAGGAGTTAAAAGCTATAGCCAAAAGAACCACAGGAGACTCGACAGCGGCGGCCATGGAGAACCCCAAAGCGGCGAACCAGGAGAAACCAGCAACGACAACAGAGGAGAAACCAGAGGTGCGGCGGTGATGACAATGGATAGAAAAAAAAAAGAGGTTAGCATACCACCAGGAGAAACCAGAGGTGGCCGGGAGAAAGGCAGTAGCAACAGAAAAACCAGGGGCATGGTGAGAGCTCGGGCGATGACCGAAAAAACATAGAGGTTGGGGGCGACGGTGGGAGCTCGGGCAGCAGTCAAAGAAACCCTGGAGGTCAGCGGCAACACCGGAAATGGATCCCAATGGGAGCTGTGGACAACGTCAGTTGTACTGCCACCTGCAGTACCTACAGTACTCGCAGGGCAGGCGATACAGCTTGTATTGTGGGTGCAAACCCACAGAAAAAAAAAATGATTTTTTTTTAAGAACTCTTGGAAATTCGCCTAGTTTTTTTTAAAACTAGTTTGTAATGCAAAACTCAAAAACCAAGAGCCAGGAGCTTCAAACTAGCTCTGATACCATGAAGGAGCACAAAGAATACTGAAAACTAAAACACTAGTTACAAGGGAGATGCACATCAAAAAATGCTCAAAACATGGAGCTCAATATTGCCAATTGTAAAAAGAGTCGATTTACAAAGAAAAAATTACAACCTTATATAGGTAAAAAACCTAAAAAAGGAAACCCTAGGCTTGCACATAATACTTAATAAAATAATTAATTATTATGCACCTAAAGTTAGCTTAAGTGAACAAGAGATAAAAGGTAACTTAATTAATTAACCAGATATTGTTTAATTAATCAAGTAAAACCAATTACTCTAGCAAAAATCTCTTAGATGCTAGTTTTATCCATCTTATTGATTATTCCACTTAGATATCCAACGCTGTAACAGTGACAAAACCTGATAATCATATTAGGATGTGTACAAATTTTCATGATTTGAATAAAGCATCTCTAAAAGATGATTTTCCCCTTCCTAATATTGACATGATAGTATATTCCACCACGAGACATGCATTATTATCATTCATGGATAGATTTTTAGGATATAATCAAATCTTTATTAATCCCCAAGATCAATACAAGACAACTTTCACTACACCTTAGGGAAAATTTTAATGGGTTGCCATGCCTTTTGGATTGAAAAATGTTGGAACAACGTATCAAAGAGCTATGATACTAATATTCCATGATTTTATACATAACATTTTGGAAGATTATGTTAATGATATTTTGGCTAAATCTATAACTTGTCAAGATCATGTCAAAATACTTTGTAAAATCTTTAAAAGAATTTGTAAGTACAACATGAGATTGAACCCGAATAAATATATTTTTAGTGTGGATAGTGGAAAATTGTTGGGTTTTATAGTGCCACATAGATGCATTGAGGTGGAAACAAAGAAGATCGATGCTATAATAAACATGCCACCTCCTAAGAACATTTCTCAACTGCGTAATTTACAAGGCAAGATTCAAGCTATATGTTATTTTGTTGCGTCATTAGTAGATTAGACTTTTCCCTTTACCCAAATCTTTAAGAAAGAATTAAAATTTAAATGGGGCGAGTAATGTCAAAAGGATTTTGAAAGTTTGAAAGAATATCTAGCTAATCCTCCTATCTTGCAACCTGTTATTTTAGGAAAACCATTCATCCTTTAAATATCAACATCAACCCATGCTCTGGTCCTGTTATTGGCTCAACAAGATGAAAATGACAAATAAAATCTTGTTTACTACATTAGCCCAACTTTGATTGATTATAAAACTCAATATACAACAATAGAAAAATAATGTTTGGCTCTTGTGTTTGCTACTAATAAATTGAGATATTATTTATTAAATGTAGAAGTGCATGTTATCATGAGATTTGTTCCTTTAAAACACCTTTTTGCTAAAACAAATTTATCAGGATGTTTAGCTAAGTGGGTTATGTTGTTAACTGAGCTTGATCTTAAGTTTGTTCTTGAAAAGGCAATCAAAGGACAAGCTCTGACTGCCCATTTAACTGACACCCCTTCACCATTAATATTAACCACTCATGACTCATTCCCTGATGAGACCGTGTTGACCATAGAAAATGAAACATGGGAATTGTATTTTATGGTTCTAAGTGTCAAACCAGCTCTCGAGTAGGGGTTATATTAATACCACCTTTAGGAAAGTTGATTTCCTTATCCTACCATTTAAACTTTCTATGTACAAGCAACACTACAGAATATGAGGCCTTAATTGTTGGGATGTGTGCGACCTTATCCTAGGGTGTTCAACACATCTGTATATTTGATGATTCTCAACTAGTCATTAAACAAATCAATGGATCCTATCAAATGAAACAAGATAATTTATCTCAATACAAAAACCTTACAATGACATTGTTAGAATATTTTGAATCTTACACCATCGACAATGTTCCATTGAAGGATAATCAACATGCAAACGCAATGGCAAGTGCCACTTCCCTTGTTTCTATTGAAGATCCTTCCATGGATTTTACATTCATAGTCCACATAGTCACAAAATCATCAATAGATGAAAAGATGAAAGAAGTGTTAGTTTCCAATATTGAAGCCTCTAGTGAATGGTACACACTAATATTAAATTATTTAAAGGAAGGTACCTTTCTTGAACTAACTACTAAAAACACTAGAGCTTGTATTTGAAAACTCACAACTAGATATATAATCCTAGTGGATTTTTTATATAGACAATCCTTCAACGATATCTTGCTTAGATGCCTTAAACAATCAAAATTTCCTATAGCCCTTAAAGAAGCTCATGTGGGTGCTTGTAGGGGGAATTTTGGTGGAATATCATTAGTTCAAAAGTTAATTTGCATAGGATACTATTGGAAAAACATGGAACAAGATTGTTTTTATCATGTCAAGAAGTGTCACAAATGTCAATATTATAACAATTTGATTCATTCTCCTACTTTCGAACTTCGTGCCCAAGTTCCTATTTGGCCATTTTAAATTTGGGGTTTGTATCTCATTGGAAAAATTTCCCCTCCTTCCTCTTCTAGACATATGTTTATAATTAATACAATAAATTACTTCACAAAATGGCGAGAAGCAATTCCTCTTCGATCCACGACTGCTAATGCAATCTATTGTTTCATCTTGGAAAACATTATTGCTTGATTTGGTCTTCCTTTAGAATTAGTTTCAAACAATGGGACACCATTTAAGAACAATGAAGTAAATAAATTTTTGGAAACATTTCACATTCAACATCATTTTTCAACACCTTATTACCCACAATCTAATGGCCAAGCAGAAACAACAAACAAAATGCTTGAACAAATCTTGTGAAAAACAATAAGTAAACATAACAAGGATTGACACACTCAATTATCTTATGTGTTATGAGCTTATCACACAAGTGTTAGAACATCCAAAGAAATACACCTTATAACCTTGTTTATTGTGTTGATGCAATAATGCCCTTGGAGTTAAAAATTATTTCATTACAAATTTCTCTTAGGGGCCTTATTGATAATAAAACCTATAAACATAAACAATTACAAAAGATTGAAATGCTCAATGAACAGTGTAAATTTTCTCGAGCATCTCCAAGCTTATTCCAAAAGAATGCAACATAGTTATAATGATAATGTCATTGCTTGCTCATTTAAAAAAGGGGATTTGTTGTTATATAAAACTCAACATAATGTTAATGTCACTCTGGGTGAAAAAGGAAAGTTTAGTCCAAATTGGTTAGGCCCTTACGTAATTGACAAAAGCTATTGGTATAACCTCATCGATAGAATGAACTAAATACTTAACCTCACATCTTCCAACCATCCTTACCCTACTAATTAATTGTCTTTAGGCTAAGTAATTGCTTTCTTTTTTGTGAAAAGGCATACAATCTTTATTTCTTGAAATTAATTAAAATAAGCTAACTCACATTGACTTAATGGTTTAGTTTTTTAGCATTGTATAGGTTAATTACCACAATCAGTTATCATGCCAATCAAAGAGATTCAACACATACTTCAACACCATTGAAGACAAGCGCTAAAGAATGGGCACCAAAACTTTAGGAGAATGCATGATGGACTGAGTTTTTGTAGTTTCCATTATTTTCAATTTGAAGACTTTATGGCTCATCTCAAGCCCTTTAATGTTTTATGTCATGGGATTTAAAGTCTGTTAATTTGTTAAAAATTAGTTGAAGACTTTACCAACTGAAATGTAGGATTTTGTTAGCTATTCTTATATAAATATGTAACTGTTGAAAGCAATGATATACAGAAGAATATCGTTATGGTGTCACTATGTTTTATGAGTTACACTCTCAATAAAAATAAAATGAGTTTTTCCCATCACCTTTGGAGTTACTGGGTAATGTGAATGGAGTTATTTTGAATGAAGTAATTTTGGAGTTATCAGTGTATGTGATCCGAGCTAGACGTAGGAGCACCTGAGAGCTGGCCACTCGAGGGACTGCAGATTAGATAGATAAGTATTCTACTTTTAATTTTGTTACTTTCATTTAGTAAATGATAATTATAATTGAAGTTTATTTTCATGTGTGTAGTCATGTCAAGATTAATCCTGCAGGTTGTAGTTGAGTCTATAATCTTTAAGTTCTATTGTCTAAAGTTCTGGAGCATCTCCTTTTAGTTGTTAGTTTCAGATTGTTAAATATTTTTCTGTTAATTGTTAAGATTGTTATCTTTTGTTAGATCAATGTTTCATAGTTTCTTTACAAGATTTTCTTTTTCAACAATTTACACGTTTCTTAGTTTAATCACTATGCTTTTTAGGTTCATAATTTTCTACTTTCTAGTCTAGTTATTTCTGGATTTCTAGATAAATGATTTCTTGCTTTCTAAGTTTAGTGGCCTCTTAGTTTAGAGTTTCATCTTAGTTGTCCAACATTTAGAAAACCCGAGAGAGATGGTCAGGATGTCTTCTATTGCATATAGCCTTCAAACAGTACCCGGTCGATATATTAATGTATTTAACAACTAAAGTGTTAGGACCTAATGACAACCTATCACTTTTTGGTGTCATTGATGGGGAGTATTCTTTTTCTAGTGTTAGTAGGAGATACCTTGAATACCTCTTTTATTCTTTTTCTAGGCCCCCATAAAAGATTCATACCAAAAACCTCCCAATTGATGTACAAACCACAAGTAGGGAGGAAGGAAACTCAAATCAAGAAATTACTGAGGAATTGACCGAGCAGGGTCAACTTGAGCCCTTCCCACATACCCCAAATAGAGAACACATAGTTGTAGAGGAACGTTTTCATTTGTAAACTCTAGAGCCTCACCCAATTGAGAAATTTTTTGAAGAGGACCACATTCCCTTCAACATCATGGGCGACCATAGAAATTTCGCTAATAATAACCCTCCACCACCATGCACATTCACTTATCCTATTGCTATTGATGTAGATCATGACACGACAATGAAAAATATCTCACCAGCCTTCTTTCCAACCTTTTGAGGTTTTTCTACTGAAGATCCTAACCAAATTCTATTTGAGTTTAAAGTCTTGTGTCAGACATATGACTACAAGAGTGATAACCATAAACTAAATCTTTTTCCCTCTACTCTAAAAGACTTAGCCATGCACCGGTTTATGGGATTAGCTTCTTAGTCATTAGCCTCCTAGGATGAAATGAAGTCTGCCTTTTTGGAAAAATACCAAAGTTACTATAGGATCAGCAATAGGAAAGAAGAACTATTCAAAATAAGGAAAAATGAGGACAAAAGTCTAGAGGATTACCTAGATAGGTTTATCTTCTTATCTAAGCGATGTGGTGGAGAAATCATGAGTATTGACATTCTGAAGACCCTATTCCTTAAGGGTCTCGATGATGAAGCTCGAAGGACCTTGGATTTAATGGGAAAAGGAGACGTGTCCCAACTGGGGCTTGATGATATTACTAAATTGTGTCAAAATTTCTCTCGTTCTCGAGGAGGTATCCAAAAGTATACTCTCTTTAAAGGTTCCAATGAAATAGGAAAACTACATGAAGAGACAGCCAACCTCAAGACTAATATTCTTGTTTAGCTAAACACCAAATTAGATGGCATATAGGCTAAAATGTGAAATCCTGAGACTTTCTCCATTTATTGCCCTAGGTACTGAAACAAACATTTGCTAAGGGAATGCCCTTTGGACAAAGTTGAAAAAAATGATATTTTTCAAGTTTGTGACAAGATTCACCCCACTTATCAGTGTGAGCTTCTGAATGCCATCAAGAATTCTAAGAAAATAACATCGCTGGTTGACGAAGAGATTGATGTTGTAAATCAAAGAATTGGAGGGAATTTTTCCTATGGCCAAAATTCAAACGCTAACTGGAAACCTCAACTTAACTAGAATAATAATCAATGGGTAGCACCTTGGCCTCGGGCAACACCCTAATTGGGGAACTTATTCTTGGGGACCAGTTGAATGGGAAAATCAATCTTGGGGCAATCCTTAGTGGCCTAACCAACCTTAACAACAGTGGTATCCTTAGAATCCTGTTCCTCAATGGAATCAACCTCAACATTAGTTTTATACTGGTCTTAGAAGTATTCCTACTCAACAACAAAATCTTTTACCACCTCCCCAAAATACTCAACAAAATGAACAAGTTAACCAACCACAACTTCCGGTGCAACTTGTTTCAAACCCAAAGAACAATCGCCCGAATACTCCAGTGTATTCCACAGAACAAGACAATTTCACTGGAATTAACACAATACATTGTGGAAACTTGCAATTGACGTATGGGAAAACACTTTCATAGCTGACTATTGAAGAAATTCTGGATGAACCTATTAAGAAGTTTGCTGAGACAACTAAAAAATTACCCACATATGTAGAACAAGCCCCAAAAGCTACTCAAAATAAGCACGACCTACCATCTTTAGTTGGAGCTTTTGACCTACCTCAAGAGGAGGGGGGTCAATCTCCAATTGATCCTTTAAAGGATTCCAATCCTAAAGACAAACTAAAGCACCTTTTCTAGAGTGTCTGAAACCAGTCACCATGAAAGATACTCCAGAAATGACCACATCTACCAAAACTACATTAATACAAGAAATTAAATAGTTGCAGATTGAAGTCCCTTTGCTACAATTGATTAAGGAGATTCCTGAATTGAACCAACTGATCAAACAGTTGTGTATCAAAAATCTAAGGAGAAAACCAAAATGAATAAATATTGTCCACATAAATGGTTATCTAGTTGACTTGTTGTCTGGAACGACCATTGCTCTAAATATGACAATCTAGGTAGTCCACTAATAATAGTAATAGTTAATGAGGTAGCAATACCTAATGCTTTGGTGGACCCTAGAGTAGCCATTAACGTAATGATTGTTGATGTGATGGAAAAGTTGGGACTTATTGATTTATGTTCCACAACTACAGTCTTGCAGATGACAAATCAATCCATAGCTATTCCCAAGGGCATCATTGAAAATGTTCTTGTAAGGTGGATGGATGGGAATATCTAGTAGATTTTCAAATAATTGTGTCCCTTACACGTAAAGATAGTTATCCAATAATTCTTGGAAGACCATGGCTGGCTACTGTTGTAGCTAAAATTGACTGCAGAGAGGGAGGAATGACCATTTCACATGGTCCTAATAGCAAAAAATTATTTTTGTATCATCCTGCCAAGCCTGCCGAACACAATAAAGTATGGGTTGATGAACTGGAAAGTCCCAACGGATAGGAAAATTTGGCTTCACTTGTCATGGTAGTAATCAAATAGTATGGTGAAGAATTAGAGGATGAATTGGAAAACAACATGGGAAATCTTACTATGGATTCGAGTGGTGAGGGGATGGTGGACGTAGAAGAGATCCTAGGACACCCAATCAACATAGATCACACAAAATTTGATAATGCCAATTTCATGGGATTACCTTGTCCTTTGAATAACTTAGTTCCAAAAATGCACCATTTCTTTGTAGACGTTGCCGGAATTCATAAAACCATACCTCATAGTTGTCCTCTTAATACCTTGACAAGGCCCATGTATACTGTCACATTCAACCATTCAGGAGTTAAAACCATTATGTTGCTGCCAAGAAAAACTTTGAACATTACAGTTGGTTGACTAAGCCAGAAGAACACAAATTATTTCATACCCTGGTGAATAGATCTAAAGCTTTTGCTTGGGACTATACAAATATGAGAGGAATACACCCAACTGTGTGTACTCATCATATCTATACCAAGGATGTTCGACCTATTTTCCAACCGCAACAGAGACTCAATCCTGCCTTGAAAGATATTGTTAAAACTGAAATTGAGAAACTCCTACAAGTGGGGTTTATTTATCTAATTTCTGATAGTAAATGGGTGTCACCTTCGATTGTGGTTCCAAAGAAAAATGGAAAGTGGAGAGTGTGCAAAGACTATAGGGAAATTAACAAATCAACATGTAGAGATTATTTTCCTTTACCATTTGTAGACCAGGTGTTGGATAACTTGGCTGGGAGGAAATATTTTTCATTTCTAAACGGATTTAGTGGTTACAACCAAATATAGGTAGTAGTAGAAGACCAGGATAAGATGAATTTTACCTACCCCTAGGGGATATTTTCATATCGAGTTCTTCCTTTTGGGCTATGTAATGCTCCTACAACATTCCAAAGAGGTATCTTGGCTATATTTGCTGAGTTGGTGAATGATATGTGGAAGTTTATATGGATGACTTCACTATATATGGTTCAACCTTTGATGAGACCCTCCAAAATCTCAATAAGGTGTTGAAGTGATGTGAGGATCATTGTTTGTCTCTAATCCATGAGAAATTTATGATAATGGTAGAACAAGGAATAGTGTTGGGACACCATATTTCAGTTGAGGGGATTAAGGTTGATCCTAAGAAAATCAAAGTAATACAACAACTTGAGACCCCAAAAACCCAGACCGATGTCAAAAGTTTCTTAGGGAATGCTAGATACTATCAAAGATTCATAGAAAACTTCAGCAAGATCAGAGCCCCTATGTTTTCCCTTCTTCAAAAGAATGTAGAGTTCATCTAGACATCTGAGTGTTAGTCGTCATTTGAAATTATCAAGAAGAAACTCATCTCTGCTCTTGTCCTTCATGGACCTAATTGTAACCTTTCATCCATATTTATGCTGGTGCATCCAATGATGCCATTGGAGCAGTATTAGGACAAGAAGATGAGAATGGGGGAAAATATGCCATATATTTCATTAGTAAGAATTTGACTCCAACAGAAAGGAATTATACCACAACAGAGAAGGAATTCTTGGTTGTAGTTCATACAATTAAGAAATTTTGACATTATATTACAGGATACAAAGTCATAGTGTACACATTCCACTCAGCCATCAAGTACCTTATGAATAAACCTATAGTAAATGCGAGGATAATTAGGTGATTGCTTCTTCTCTAGGAATTCAACATAACAATTATTGACAAACCAGGGAAGTTCAATGTAGTTGCAAATTTTCTATCCCAAATTAAACATGATGATGGTGATTGTGCTCTTACACAGGATGAGTTCCTAGATGAAAATATTTTTTCCATCTCTACTAAAACCCCTTGGTTTTTCGATATTGCAAACTACTTGGCCACTATAGAAGTACCACCTCATTTTCCATCAAAACATAAGAAATGCCTTGTTAGAGAAAGTGCCCCCTTCAAATGGATTAATGGGATTCTATTTCGATGTGGACCTAATATGGTTCTACGATGTTGTGTTAGGGTAGACGAGACCTATAGTATCCTTAGAGCCTGTCATGATGATCCTTCTGGAGGGCATTATTTTGCTAAAAGGACAACCCACAAAATTTTGGGAGCAAGATACTACTGGCCTTCTATGCATAAGGATATCAAGAAATATGTTTGCAAGTGTGATGAATTCCAAAGGGTAGGAAGACCAACTACATCTAATGAAATTCCCCTGCAACCTCAGGTAGTCCTTGAACCATTTAAAAAATGGGCATTGGGTTTTATTGGCCCTATAGACTCTCCTTCACAAGGAAAAGAGTACATTTTGGTCTGTACCGACTACCTGACTAAGTGGGAAGAATTACAAGCCCTACAAGTTGCTAGGGAGGAACTATTGGATTTTTTGGTTGTGTTGCTAATATGTGGTTGTCATTGATGTCAACACTATTAGCATTAATTCATTTGAAGCTGTATATGTCGAGGCTATTGAGAAATTTTTAATGGAATAAGTTATAGATTATCAGTGGTGAAGTGAAGTCCAGTATGTCAGTAAGATCTATACATTGATGATCAGAGATTATGGAATAAAGGGTTTGTTTCTAAGTGTATCTAGTTTATCCATGTCAAGTTTCAGAGATCCACGTGAAGATTTGATTGAGTTATGAAGATTTACATTCTAACAGTTTTTATGTTGCTTCAGTTGGTGTTGTTGATTGAAGATGATGCTATTTCAGTTAGTTTGGTTGTTGTAGATGCTTCTTTGGTGTTTCATGATGTTTGTAGATGCTTCTAGATTGTGCTCTATCTTTGTTGCATGCCTGCATTGATTGTTGTGCTCATGGTTGGAAATTTTCTCTTGTGTGTTCATGTTTTTCTTGTTCTTGGCCGACATGGTGTTTGTAGTGTGTTGTGGATCTTTGAGGAGTAATTAATTGAAGTGTTTTCATGCTGGAGATGTTGATTTTGGTCTTCACTAAGTTGTGGTCGACCTTGGTTGATTTGCATTAATAGATCTTTAATGTTTTGGGTTGACAGTTTATATTCATTTTATTATTTTGTTGAAGCTGACATGAAGGGATGGAATTTCTTGTTGCAGATATATAAGAGTGATTGTTTATTCAAATTGAAGAGTGCAAGTGGATTCCAAAGTGTTCTTTTGTGTATGTGTGTGTGAATATTGATCTAAATCATTCGAAGGCATAGTAGAGTGTGAAGAAGAAAAAGAAGAGTGAAGAGTTGTTCATGTGCTTAACCGAAACTATGGTTAGGCATTAGCATATGCTATTTTATTAGTTCAAATCCCTGCCAATGTAATCCAATTCTTTTTGTAAGACAGTGTGTCTTCCCTTGGGCGGTTAGCCTTGTTGTAATTGAGCAATGAGCTCTAGGCAGTGTGCTTGAATGCAAGTGCATTCCCTAAATTTCATTTTCATTATAGTTTTAACAGGGTATAATCTTGTGGACTGACCTCCACCGTGGTTTTTCCCCTAACAAGGTTTCCATGCAAAAAAATCTTGGTGTTATGTGTGTTTTTGATGTGTTGATGATTTATGCTTTCATGGTTAATTATCAAATCTGTGAATAAGGTTAATAAGTTAAATAATTTTTGAATTTCTATGACAACTGATTCACCCCCCTCTCAGTTGTCTACCCTTGTGTTGTCAACAATTGGTATTAGAGCATGTTCCTTGGAAGAAGCTTAACAAATTAAGGTGATTCAAGATGACAAGTTACAAGAAGGATAGTCTGAGATTTGATGGAACAAATTATTCTCTGTGGAAGACTCAAATGGAGTTTCATTTGAGATGCATTGGTGAACCCTTCTGGAACATTACATGTAATAGGTATGTTATTCCTCAAAATGGTCCTACTACTACTAATGAGATTAGAGATGCTGAGTATAATATCTGGGCTAAGGAAGCTTTGTTGAGTGCTTTGACTGATTTTGAGATGACAAATGTTATGGATCTGAAGACTGCTCATGAGATTTAAAAAAGGTTGGAAACCTTGTATGAAGGTGATACTAATGTGAAGATTGCTAAGTTGCAGAGTCTAAAAGGGAAATATGAAAGGTTGAGAATGGGTGATGATGAGAACATTATTATTTTTATGCAAAGAGTGAATGAACTCGTATGTGGTAGTAGATGTGCAAGCGGACAGATAGATGAATCAAAGATTGTTGCTAAAGTGCTTAGATCCTTTCCTGATTCTTACAAAGTCAAAGCTAGTGCTATTGAGGAGCTCTGAATTGTAACAAATATAATGAGAGATATGTTGGTTGGTAAGCTTACTGCTTTTGAGTTGAGTGAATTTGGCGATGCCCTTCCTAAGGTTGAGTTTGCATTTAAGGATACTACCTCCAGAAGAGATAGACAGAGATATGATTCGAGTGAGAGTTCATCTAGAAAGACATTCAAGTATGAGGATGAGATCAGATAGAGTGAAGAAGAAAAAGAGTTGGAAGAGCTGGAAGCACTTATTGTCAAAAGATGACTAAGAGGAACAGGTAAGTATGAAGGAAAATTTCCTCTTAAATTTTTTTCTTGCAATAAGATATGTCATTTTGCATCAAGGTGTTTGGAAAGAGCTCCTAAACCAAGACATAACAAGCCTAGATTTCAAAAGAAGTGCTAGTATGCTACTAATGAAGGTGTGACATATGATGAATCTGATAAAGGAAATAGAAGTGATGATGAATGGGTATTTATTGCTATCAAGGAAAATAATCCTGCATCTACTAAATTTGCTAGTTGCACAAATGTTGAGAAAGCCCTAGCTACTCGAGTTGAAGAGAAAGATGAATGGGTGATTGATATTGGATGTTCACATCATATGAAAAGAGATAAAAGAAAGTTTATAAGCTTGGAAAAGTATGATGGTGGTGTTGTGAGATTTGGTGATAATACAATTGGTGTGATCTGTGGAAGAGGATGCATTTCTCTTGATGGTAAAAATAATACTGATGATGCCATGTATGTGGAAGGCTTGAAGCATAATATTTTAAGTGTTGGTCAAATAGTTGATAAGGGATACAATCTTCAGTTGAAGGATGGAAAGTGCAGAATATGAAGTTCTGAAAAATGCAATTGCATCAGGTACAAAAACAAAAGGTAATATCTTTCACTTGAGTGCTGCTAGTAAAAGTTGTTTGATTGCTCAAGTTGATGAAAGTTGGTTATGGCATAGGAGAATGTGTCAACTTTGATAATATTGTCAAGATAAGTTCTACTAAGGCTGTGAGAGATCTACCTAAGTTGGTGAAACCTATTAATGCCATATGCAAGGAATGTTAATTAGGAAAGCAAACTAGAATTTCTTTTCGGAGAAAAAAGCATTGTTCAAATGAATTGTTGGAACTTGTGCATATTGATCTGTGTGGTGCCTCTAAAGTTAGAATTTTACAAGGTTACAAGTATTTCATGTTACTTATTGATAATTATTCTAGAATGATATGGGTTACTTTCTTAAGGGAGAAATCTGAAGCACTAGAAAATTTCAAAACCTTTAAGGCTATGGTTGAGACAAAGATAGGCCTGAAGATTAAGTGTCTGAGATTAGATAGAGGTGGTGAATTCACTTCTGGTGAATTTAATTCTTTTTGTGAAGAACATGGAATAAGGAGAGAATTATCTACACCATGGACCCCTCAGTAAAATGGAGTTGTGGAAAGAAAGAACAAAACAATTGAAGATGCTGCTAGAACTATGATGTTGGAAGGAAATATCCCTCATATCTATTGGAGAGAAGCTATGAGTACTACTGTGTACAAAATCAATCGGGTACAAATCAAAGGTGATACTGGTAAGACCCATTTTGATTTATGGACTAGTCAAAAGCCTACTGTTAAATACTTCAAGATATTTAGAAGCAAATGTTATATCAAGAGAGATGAAGATATAGGAAAGTTTGATGCTAGGAGTGATGAAGGTATCTTTTAGGGTTATTCTACTAATAGCAAGGCCTACCGGTGTTACAATAAAATATTGAGGAAAATGGTTGAAAGTAAAATGTCAAGGTTGATGAAGATGTTGGTACACCATCCAGAACCTATGGATATGATTCTGATGATTAGAATGACAGTACAAACAAAGGAAAGCAAGTTCAAGCTACAAATCAAGTGCAAATAAATCTGATGAATCAAGAAAATGAAGAGGAAGGAGAAACTAGTGAAGTTGCAGAAGAGAGAACACGAGAGCTTGAAGTTGAAGAACAACCTAAGAAGACTCTGAGGTATGTAAGATTGAATCATTTGGAAGATCATATTATAGGAGATAAGAACAAAGGTGTCCAAACTAGGAGAAAGATTACAGAAGAATATTGCTTGATTTCAAAGACTGAGCCTACTATTGTGAATGAAGCATGAAATGATGAACATTGGGTTGAATCAATGAAAGAGGAGTTAAAACAAATTGAGAAGAATGATACATGGATTCTTGTTCCTAGACCTAAGGATAAGAATGTAATTAGAACTAAATGGGTCTTTAGAAACAAACTGAATGAGTAAGGAGAAGTGGTTAGAAACAAAGAAAGACTGGTATGCAAAGGATATTCTCAAACGGAAGGAATTGATTTTGAAGAGAATTTTTCCCTTGTTGCTAGAATTGAAACTGTAAGTTTTGATGATGATTTTGGCACCACAACAATGGAAGTAGAATATTACTATTCTACTTCTCCTGAAAGAGAAAGGCAACACATGGATGCCTTAGCTCCCAAGGTCTTTGTAGTTGGGTCTCAACTATGCTGATGTTACTCAGTGGTCAATGCAACAGTAATATTCAAGGGGCCTACTAGTGTGAGCTTCTGGATTGTTCTAAGATCAAGCATGAAATAAAACCTAATTTAACTGGGGTTTTTAAAGAAACAACAAAAGATAGATCAGGGTTTTTGAACAGAAAAGAACAATAGTTCATCCAATCTTAACCAGACTTGTTAACTTCAAGGAATGATAAACTAAAACTGTAGAACAAGATAAGCTTGTGATTGACACACAACCTCTTTCATTCTCAGTGCTAATTCGAATAACAGATTTTTTTGGCTACCATTTAAATAAAACACAAATAACATTTCATTCCTTGAATACTTCACAAATCAAATGATCAATTTAGGGACACAACATGAAGTAGATTAAACTCTGATTGCTTCTATTGTCAATAAAACAAATAAGCAATATTTACAAAGCTGGCACAATCACTAGTGTATAGAGAATCTGTTTCTCCAAATTGTTTCCAACTACACTAAGTGAACTTGGAAGATAAATCATATTCTATACTGAATCGAACCGCTAATAAGAAGACAAAGGGAACTCCCATTACAAAGAATTAGGATGTAGTTCTGTCTTCTCTTACTGACTTTTCTCTCTAATTTCTAACTCTTCTACTCTTCTCTACTAGTTCTAAAAGTTCTAACTCTGAAAAATTATAACACTAGAAGTTCTAACCTAGAAGTGCTAACTTTCTTCTAAATCCTTCTAACCTTTTATGCAGAGGCAAGAATGCCTTATATACAGAATGTACCAACTTGAATGTGCTGTCCCCTGCACTAGGGTTTACAAAATATCTGCCGACTGCAGAAGAGTCAGCTCTTAGATCTTTCTGAGGAAAGTCAAAACTGCATTCAATGTGAAGCCCTACTGTCCATCTTGATGAAGGATTTCTATCCTTAGGAGAAGCCTTTTTAGATCTTTTGGCAGCTGCAACATTAACTCTCCTATCTTCATGTCCACCTTCGAACTCTGTTGGGATCTATCTTGAAGGCTTAGAATATCTTCATTAATGTTGATCTACCTCCTTGCCAGTGGTCATTACAGTTGTCCCTGTGAGTCACAGATCCTTCCTTCGGCCTCCTTTCTATTATGGACTTCTCTATATGTTTGAACATCTTCTGGAAGCACCATCAGGTGCTCTCTTGTAGATCTGAATGCCATCACCTGATCATATTCATCCCTTAGTGATCTGAGAATGAATCCACCTTGCTTGCTTTCTGTTGATCTTCCCTCGTAGGAGTAGTCAATCAGTCAAAGGGGCCAATGAGTCACTCTTGATTTCCCTGTGATTGGTGGAATACAAGCCATGCAAGATTTTTGGGAGGTCAAAGGTCATGCGAATGCATCACATGTCAGTGTGACACCTTTGGTGTCTCCCCGATGCAATTATATCATTTTTGACAACTATCGGCATGACATTAGACAATCAGCAAGACATTTCGTTGAGCTACAGAAGTCATATCAAGCTCGCAAAACCTATCGGCAAGACTGCATGCTCTCGGCAAGACATCTTGGCGAACCTCAGGATCCCATGGTGATCTCATTTTCATGTCGAGGAGACTATCGCTCATCGCTGTGACCTCATAGCGAAGTCTCCTCACTCGTATGGAGTCTCCCCGATTTCCTCTTGTTCTCGCTAAGCTCGCTCCCTTTTGTTTCGGTGTGACCAAGTCCCTTTGCCAGGACATCTCCACGAGCTCTTTTGAATCTTAGCAAATGCATTCATTCTCCCTGAGGGCATGTCCTATCGATGAGACATAAAGATCTTGCCGAGACCTTATGGCAATGGAATCTCTCTCTGTCGATGCTCTCATTCCATGTTGGCAAGAGTTTCAGCGAACCCCCTTCTCATTCTTGCCGAGCCCACCTTGTCATCAACATGACTTTGGATCATCGACGAGATCTCCCGCCACATTCATTTCCTTTCGCTGAATTCTGGTGTCGCCAAGACCTTCTCAGGTCGGTAGGACATCCTACCGAACCCATTGCATTCGTTTCAAGTCTCCTCAATTTAGAGCTTTTCAACATGACTTTCTTTCTTCACCAAAACCTTATGGTGAAGACATGATCCTTTGGCAGGCTATATTGTCACCAAGACCTCCTTGTAGTCATATCGAAATGAATTCTTTTGTTGTATGCGTTTCGCTGCAACCTCCCCTTGTCGGGAAGATGTCCTATAGATACCTCATGTCTCGGCAAAAGCTTTACTAGCTCATCCCTTTGTCATTGTGACATACTAATTCTCTCACCGAAGACCACCAATGGAATCCCCTCGCGCTGTGTTGGTGTGAATTTTCATAGTCGCTGAGACTTCTCTGCGAAAAAGTCTCACACCGAGATGTAGTACTTTATCGGGGGTCAACGAGACATAAAGCACTCAGGGAGACTTTCCACTGAAGACATAACTCTCACCAAAAGGATTTGTTTGCTCTTACTAGTCGATGAGACATGAGGCTTTCGCCAAGACTCTACCCTGAACTCAATATCTCCCGCCGAAGTGTTTTCTCGTTGTGTGGTAGTCGGTGAGACTTCATGAACTCACCAAGACTTCTTGGCGAAGGGAAAACCTTTCACCAATATATGAATCCCCTTGCTGCCGGTCGGTGAGACCTGAATATCTCACCAAGACCTTTCTCTGAAGGAAACCCCTCATGCCGATAGGAAACTCCATGTAGCCAGGACGATGGTTGATGTGTTGCCGATAGGCAACTGCATGTGAATCTCAATCATTGTGACATGTCCGGGGTCTTGCCGACGACAACAGACACATAGTTAGCAAAATGCATTATAAGTCGGGGAGACTTTGATGAGCTCATAGCGACCTAAATTGTAATGTGGAACATCTGGACTTGATGGAATCTTTAGTGCAACAAGGCTAGATATGGGAAGAATATGCCCTTGGTTGGCTTCCTAAGAGATATCCTCAGATGAATGATTCAGTCCTGCAAAACAAAATCCCCATTAGCCCTCAGGAGAACATAAAATATACATCATGATAAAATACACCATTGCTTGTGATTATTTTAGTGAATCCCTAGCAAAAAAGAAAACCAACTCAAGCTAAGATAGGACAAGAATTAAATCAGATAGATCAAAAGTCAAAATTAGGAGGAAAACACAAGAATTCCAAAGAGGAAAGAAAGTAACCAGAAGCAAGGAAACCAAAAGAAAAAAAGGGGGGACCCATTTTGATCCAAATCAAAGTGGGGTGGTTATGCAAGGCATAACAGTAAGATTATTTCTTTCCTATGTTGCTCACAAGAACTACAAAGTTTATCAGATGGTTGTCAAGTGAAATTTTCTGAATGGTGAATTGGAAGAAGTGTATGTTGAGCAACCTGATGGATTCCAGTTAACTGATAAGGGAGATATTGTGTGTCGGTTGAAGAAAGCATTATATGGACTCAAGCAAGCCCCTAGAGCATGGTATGCCAGACTGGACAAGTATTTGTTGAAGCTTAGATTTAACAAAGGTATTGCTAATAGTAAATTGTATTTTAAGAATGATGATAAAGATATGATTGTTGAAGTCTTTGATGATGATATCATTTTTGGAGGAGATGATGGTTTGTGCATGAAGTTTGATAATGAGATGCATAATGAATTTGAGATGTCTATGATTGGTGAGATGAAATTATTTTTGGAATTACAAATTACTCAGTTAGATAAAGGGATTTTTATATCTCAGTCCAAGTATGTGAAAGAATTGCTGAAGAAGTTTAGTATGGAAGATTCAAAACTAGTCAGTACACCCATGGTGACCAGATGCAAGTTGACAAAAAAAGATGATTCTTTGAAGGAAAATCAGACTAGATACAAATCAATGATTGGTGGATTGTTGTATTTAACTCAAACTAGGCTTGATATCATGAATGATGTATGTATTGTTGCAAGATTTCAAGCTGATCCAAAGGAATCTCATGTGACTGCTATGAAGAGAATTTTTAGATACTTTAAGGGAACTGTTGACTTTGATCTATGGTATCCTAAAGATGATTATTTTACTTTGAGTGCCTTTACTGATGCTGATTGGGTAGGAGATGTAAATGACAGGAAAAGTACTAGTGGTGGAGCATTTTTCTTGGTTAAGAAGTTGATTTCATGGTTAAGTAAGAAGCAAAATGCCATTTCCTTATCTACTACAGTGGCCGAATACACTGTTGCTGCTAACAATTGTACTCAAGTCTTGTGGATGAAGTAAATGTTGAAGGATATCAAAGTTGTGTATAATGAGCCTATTGCTATATTATGTGATAATTCAAGTGTTATTAACATGTCTAAGAATCTGGTGATGCATTCAAAGAAAAAGCATATATCTATCAAGTTTCACTTTTTGAGAGAGGAGATGAGTGAAAAAGAAGTCAGACTGGAGTATGTGCCTACTTAGGAGCAGATTGCATACATCTTTACCGAGTCATTGCCTAAAGATACTTTTGAGTATCTCAGAGGGAAGTTAGGGGTGATTACCCCTCCTAATAAGAACTAAGGATGCATTGCATTGCATCAGTCTGTGTATTTCATAGTCATATCTTGTTTTAGATTGATGTTGTGGTGGCGACTACTCAGGGGGAGTAGTCATATGTTTAGATGCTCAGATATGTGGTTCAGAGTTTGTGAGGAGTTTTTAGATATTTGTCATTTATGTCAAAGGGGGAGAAGATTCATGTGAAAAATTGGTGATTATTTGGGGAGAAGAGCCTTGTAGGGAGAAGATCATGTGAAAGTGTTGGGGAGAAAAAGAGTCAGAACCTAAGGGGGAGTAAGTGCCAAGAGTTAGTTGCGTTGATGGTGTTTTTCACATCATGTGTTGCCATCAATGACAAAGGGGGAGATTGTTGGATGTTGTGGTTGTGTTGTTGATATGTGGTTGTCATTGATGTCAACACTATTAGCATTAATTCATTTGAAGTTGTATATGTCGAGGAGATTGAGAAAATTTTAATGGAATAAGTTGTAGATTGTTAGTGGTGAAGTGAAGTCCATTATGTTAGTAAGCTCTGTACATTGATAATAAGAGGTTGCAGACTAAAGGGTTTGTTGCTGAGTGTATCTAGTTTATCCACATCAAGTTTCAGAGATCTGTGTGAAGATTTGATCAAATTATGAAGATTTACATTTTGACAGTTTTTATGTTGCTTCAGTCGGTGTTATTGATTGAAGATGATGCTATTTCAATTAGTTCAATTGCTATGGATGCTTCTCTGGTGTTTTGTGATGTTTTTGGATGCTTCTAGATCATTCTCTATCTTTGTTACATGCCCACATTGATCATTGTGCTCGTGGTTGGCGATTTTCTCTTGTGTGTTCAAGTTTTTCTTGTTCTTGGCTGACATGGTGTTTGTAGCGTGTTATGGATCTTTAAGGAGTAATTAATTGAAGTTTTTTCACATTGGAGATGTTGATTTTGGTATTCACTAAGTTGTGGCTGACCTTGGTTGATTCACATTAATAAATCTTTAATGTTTTGGGTCGACAATTTATATTCATTTTATTATTTTGTTGAAGGCAACATGAAGGGATGAAATTTCTAGTTGCAGATATATAAGAGTGATTGTTTATTCAAATTGAAGAGTGTGAGTGGATGCTAGAGTGTGCTTCTATGTATATGTGCATGAATATTGATGTAAATCATTTGAAGGCAGAGCAGAGTGTGAAGAAGAAAAAGAAGAGTGAAGAGTTTTTCATGTGCTTAATTGGAACTATGATCAGGCATTAGTAGATGTTATTTTATCAGTTCAAATCCCTGCAGATGTAATCTGATTCTTTTTGTAAGACAGTGTGTCTTCCCTTGGGTGGTTAGCCTTATTGTAATTGAGTAGTGAGCTCTAGGAAATGTGCCTGATTGTAAGTGCATTCCCTATATTTCATTTTTATTATAGTTTTAACAGGGTATAATCTTGTGGACTAACCTCCATCATGATTTTTCCCCTAATAGGGTTTCCACATAAAAAAAAGCCTTGGTGTAATGTGTGTTTCTGATGTGTTGATGATTTATGCTTTCATGGTTAATTATTAGATCTGTGAATAAGTTTAATAAGTTAAATACGTTTTGAATTTCTGTGATAAATAATTCACCCCCCCTCTCAGTTGTCTACCCTTGTGTTGCCAACAAGAACAAGTAGTTGATTTCCTTTGCAATAAAATTTTCCTCAGATTCAGAGCTCCTAGGACAATCGTCATAGATCAAGGCCCCCATTTTATGTCTAAAATTTTGTTATCCTTCACCAATCATTTCCAAGAGAGTAATAAGAAGTCCTCACCCTACCACCCTTAGGCGAACCTACATGTCGAAGTCACTAACAAGGAATTAGAAAACATTTTAAAAAAAATAGTTTCATTAGGAAGGAAAGACTGGGCTTGGAAACTACCTGAAGCCATTTGGGCTTATAACACCACATGGAAATCAACTACCAGGAATAGTCCATACAAGTTAGTTTTTGGTAAGAAACCTCTCTTTCCCGTTGAATTTCAACTCCAAACCCTTAGGATAGCCATGCAGTTGGGTATATATCTTAAACGATCCCAGATAGAGAGAATTTTATAGCTTAGTGAATTGGATGAACTCTGTTTGGATGCCATCCATCAAATTGAGCTGGTGCAACAACAACACAAGGTTTGGCATGATAAGCATATCAAGGAGATAAAATTCCATAATGGGGATTGGGCACTATTGTTCGATTATAGATACAAGGATCACTAGGGAAAACTCAGAATGCATTGGCTTAGACCATATGAAATTTTTGACGTAGTTGCAAATGGTTTGGTTCAGCTGAAACCCATTGATGGTGATACTCGAACTCTCCTAGTTAATGGACATTGATTACGCATCTACCATAAGCCTGTTAATAAAGAGGAATTTACAAAAATGGTAGAAATGTAGGGAGAAATCTAGTGCATTGACTCTGCTATGGCAGAGTCAATATAGTTTTTCCCATTAAATAAAAAAAAAACAAAAAAAGACCATGTGTATGCATTTATTTCATTTTAGAATGTTTCTTTCAAATTCTTCATCAACTTCATCATTTGGATTTGGCTAAATTTTGTCTATATTTTGTAGGACTTCATTTCTCTAGTAAACAAAAATTCTGACGCACCTTGCTATAGTGCTTCAGAAATTTTTGGCTTAGTTGTTGTGATGCTTTGGAACTTGTTGGCTCGGTTGTTGCTATGCTCTAGAACTTATACAACTAACTTGTGTTGTTCCTCATTTTGATCCCGAATTTGATGCATCACTCAACGATGCTTCAGGAAGTCAAAGACCAAAATTTTACATTCTCTGGTCACATCTTCCAACAATGCTCCAAATTTTTCCTATTTCTTCCTTCTGGCTGCATCTTCCAGTGATGCTTTGGAATTGTGTTGTTTCTTCCTTTCAGCAACATCTTTCGGCAATGTCCCAATAGTTTTTGGTTGCTACTTTGGCTGCATCTTTTGACGATGCTTTGGAGATTTTTGGTTGCTTCTTTAGCAACATCTTGTGGTGATGCTCTAAAAATTTTTGGTTACTACTCCGGCTACATCTTTCAATGATGCTCCAAATTTTTTTGTTTGTTGCTCTGGTTGCATCTTTGAAAGATGCTTCAGAAATTTTTGGTTGTTGCTCTCGCTGCATCTTTTGACGATGCTTCAAAATCTTCAATTTTTTTGTTGTGTTCTGACAACATCTCTTAGTGATGATCCAAAACTTTTTCTTCTTCCACCCCGATTGCATTTTTCGGCAAAGCCTCGAATTTTTGTAAATTTTTTCCTTTTTTAGTATTTTGATTTTCCAAAGTTTTGCACATGCCTATCATTCAAATTTTGTTACCACCTTGAGATCCACTCTTAAATGCCATTTCACCATATCATATCAAATTCTTTCATAATAAATAAAATTATTATGACATCCCTTTTTGTCATAATAATTTTTGCCATCATTTAAACCATCCCATCCATGTCATTATTATCCGTCGCCACCCTCGCCAAATTATGCAACTATCCTATTATGTCAGTAAAAGGTGAGTGATGCTCAATTTAATGACAAGATCTAAGGTGCGTACAATTTTCTTTGCTTAAAGTTAGTAATTATTTTGAATAGAGATTAATTAATTGGCATGAACTATTCCCTCTCTCAATTTTGAAAATTGTGCCATCGCACGATTGCTTGAAATATGACAATAGCTACACACTTTACCATGTAGAATTGTCATGATTACTCAGTAAGGACTCAAGTAAGGTAGTTAATTCCTCTTCCATTGGTTATATCGAAATTGTGTCCCTTTTCATCTACAATTCAGTTGATTGAAACAAGGTGAGCATTACATAATTTATGCATAATTTAGTAGAGCAACAAGGGAAGATAAAATGGGAGGAGCCAAGAAAAAGTTTGAACCAACCTTAGCAGCTCAGTTGTTGGCATTGAGTAATATTGTAGGCCTATTTCAAAAAGTTGGGTGGCTTGAATTTATGAAATTTTTTGAGGGATATACTGAGCAGCTGGTAAGAGAATTCACATAAAACATTGTAGATGGAAAAACTATGGTGCGTGGCAAGCGTTTCTAGGTAAGTCCAAAAATTATTGCTCATCTCTCTGATCTTGAGAAGAGGCATTGATTTGATTGAAACTACCAACATTACCTATCAAAGAATGGTAGAATTGTTTCATAGGGAGGGGGAGCCTCAACCTATAATCACCATAAGTACTAGGGGGCAGAACAAAGGTTTTCACATAATGTCTATCCCAGAACCCTAGAAAACTGTCGTAGCTTGGATAATAAAATATTTTACCTGTGAAAGAAAAATAACCATGGTAGTAGGACCCCCTTTTCGTCTCCTTATTTATTTGCACCATGGCGCTGAAGTCCCTTCTCTTAGGGTTAATTTACCAACATTTTTGTGTCATTCAGTTACCACCATGATGGAAAAATATAAAGTTGGGACATGTGCACTCAAACACCACGGCCTTATACAATTGATATGCGAGTAGCACTTTCGTAAAAATCCAGAAAAGAAGTGGCAGCAATTTCTGTGAAATTTTGAAAAAGTGGAGTTTGAAAGACCTATTGAGGAGGACGAGTCATCTAAACAAAGAGACCAATCTTTAGAAGAACCCTCCTCTGAAGCCTTAGGTGCTCCTGAATCCCAATAGACTTCAACGACTCCTAGCGGCGATGCACTAGAAACTTTGCCTGATATGTTAGAAACCCCAAGACAGTCAGGGGATGTAGAAATTGTGCATTTTGGAGGAGAAGAGTCTCCTTGTAAGAGGAAGAGGCAAACTAAAGTCAATTTCCAAACAACTCCTCTATGGAGAAGTAAGAGGTTGTCTATTGAGTCCAGTGAAACTATGACCTATGATACAAGAAGTACCTATAAAAAGAAAATTACCAGAATATTGGAAACTAAAAAGTAGCCTGGTGATGAGGAAATAAGTGAAATAGAGAAACAAGTTGATCAATATACCAAGGCTGAAGAGAAGAGAACACCATCTCCAATGGAACAAGAAGAGGGAAGAATACAATCACCATATTTTGTGGATATTGAAGATGAACCTATGGGACAATTCTCCCATTTTCTTGATAGAGTTGCAAATGTACCTAGTATTGAGGAAAATGTACATCATGTTGATATGGAAATCCCCAATCCAACTTTTTCTGTTAATGTAGGGAATGCAGAATCTAGTCAGAAAGGAGAAGAATTAGAAAAATTGGAAGCAAAAATTGTTGAGTAAAAATTCCAGTTATAGAGAAATGAAGAAAAAATCACTCATTAGAAAGAAGAAATAGAGGCACATGCTGCAATCATAAGTAAAAGGGATCAAGAAATTACAAAATTGACAATGCAGATGGAGCAAAAAGACAAGGTCATTGAGCAGTTGCAATATCAAATACATCAATGGAATCAGGAAAGCAAGCAACATATGGTTGATTTATCTAAGAAATACAAGCACATCCAAGGTTTGAAAAATAATTTTATGCAAATGTTTAATGCTTTTGAAGAAGAAAGGAATAAGTAGAGAATTGAACTTAATGCTTATGTGAGTAGAATTGCGGTGTTAAAATAGGGCTTGGAGAAAAGTGACACCAAGCCAATAATGGAATCTAAGTGAACACAAACTGAACCAACTATTTTAGAATGGTTCCAGGTACGCATCCCTCCATTATTGATGAAATGGATAGAAAGATGCTACTTCCTAAGAGATGTAAAATTTGAAAATTATAGGTTGAAAAAGGAGTTAGTACTGTTAAAGGAATCATTTAACAAAGTGTATAGAGCTAAGCAAGATGCTTGTCAAATAGGTGAGTTATTGTTGGCTTGTAGAAAACCATCTAGGTTTTATTCTATGTTCCTCAATGAACAAATCCTAAGATGGAAGTTACTTAGAATTCACAATAACTAGCCGCATGATCCCGATGATAAAGAATTTGTCAAGATATTTGTTGATTCAAGTCTTGATCAATAGGATTTATTATGTGAATTCTTTGTCCATAATTTTCTCTTGGAAGATTATACATATTTTTATGTTAACTTCTTTGTGTGTGGAGTTCAGTTGAAATCATTCATGTCCACTATGCATAATCACATTCAATGGAAAGATCGGTAAGGGGAGTATTCACATGTAGAGAAAACTGTTGCATTACAAATGAGATACTCCCATAGGAATCCTTTCTATTTCAAGGTATAGTTCCCAGGAATTCAACTCAAAGAGAATGTACAAAGTAGGTATAACAATAACCTTTGGCTATGCCTTAATCATTTTCAAGATCAAGGACCAAAGTTGATGGGGAAAGCTTGGCATGCATGTGAAGAAAGGTATACTCCTCTTCCTATGTATCTCAAGAAAAGAGAAGTAATTTCACCTCTTAATAGTAGATGGTCCTATAGAAGGGTAGTAGCCTTGAATGACATCCTTGAGCAATTAAAGGTTAATTGGATTGGAATGAGGTATAAGCCTCCTCTACTTCTTTCACCACCCCCTGCAGTATATATCAACATAGATTAGAGTGATGACAATTTTGAGAGATGGGTAGAAAGGGTTACTTTTCATCAGGGATTTCTAAGGGAACCTAAGGATCTAGACACAAAGGCATATGACTTTTATGATCTCAATCCTAGATATGAGGAGTTGAACAAGAATTGGGGAAATGAAGGGCAAGGTGCACAACAAAGAGCAGGAGGACCTGTTTGAGCTTAGGAAGGGGAGAAAATGATGAAGTAAAAATAACCTCATTGATATAATGAACTAAATACTTAACCTCACATCTTCTAGCCATCCTTACCCTACCAATTAATTGTCTTTAGGATAAGTAATTGCTTTCTTTTTGTGAAAAGGAGTACAATCTTTATTTCTTGAAATTAATTGAAATAAGCTAACCCGCGCTGACTTAATGGTTTAGTTTTTGAGCATTGTACATGTTAATTACCACAATCGGTTATCATTCTAGTTAAAGAGATTCAACACAGACTTGAAAACCATTGAAGAAAAGCACTGAAGAATGGGCACTAAAACTTGAGGAGAATGCATGATGGACTGAGTTTTTGTAGTTTATGTTATTTTTAGTTTGAAGACTTTATGGATCGTCTCGAGCCCTTTAATGTTTTATGTCATGGGATTTAAATTTTGTTAGTTTGTTGAAAATTAGTTGAAGACTTTACCAAGTGAAATGTAGGATTTTGTTATTTGTTCTTATATAAATATGTAACTGTTGAAAGCAATGATATACCGAAGAATATCGTTATGTTGTCACTATGTTTTATGAGTTACACTCTCAATAAAAATAAAATGAGTTTTTCCCATCACCTTTGGAGTTACTGAGTAATGTGAATGGAGTTATTTTGAATGAAGTAATTTTGGAGTTATCAGTGTATGTGATCTGAGCTAGACGTAGGAGCACTCGAGAGCTAGCCACTTGAGGAACTGTAGATTAGATAGATAAGTATTCTACTTTTAATTTTGTTACTTTCATTTAGTAAATGATAATTAGAATTGAAGTTTATTTTCATGTGTGTAGTTCTATCGAGATTAATCTTGCAGGTTGTAGTTGAGTCTGTAATCTTTAAGTTCTATTATCTAAAGTTTAGGAGCACCTCCTTTCAGTTGTTAGTTTCAAATTGTTAAATAATTTTCTATTAGTTGTTAAGATTGTTATCTTTTGTTAGATTGATGTTTCATAGTTTCTTTACAAGCTTTTCTTCTTCAACAATTTACACGTTTCTTAGTTTAATCATTTCCATGCTTTCTAGTTTAATCGTTATGCTTTTTAGGTTCATAATTTTCTGCTTTCTAGTCTAGTTATTTCCAGCTTTCTAGATAAATGAGTTATTGCTTTCTAAGTTTAGTGGACTCTTAGTTTAGAGTTTTATCTTAGCTATCCAACATTTAGAAAACTCGAGAGAGATAGTCAAGATGCCTTCTATTGCATATAGCCTTCGAACACTACTTGGTCGATATATTAATGTATTTAACAACTATAGTATTAGGACCTAACGATAGCCTATTAGTCTAAAGTGTATACATTAATGGAAATGGATGGTACACCTCTTAATGAACCTACCAATGATGCACATTTGCACAGATATTACACTTAACATTCCTTTTGAATACTATGTATATATTAAAGCATGTTGTTAAATTAAGTAGATAATTTTCTATTTTATCTTGCATTGCTTCATTCTTAAGTAACATTCTTTGTGTGTCTTAAATTATATAGAGTAATTATTTATTTACTTGAATAATTACTTTCTTTTACATGTTGTTCAATCATGTGTGTTATGTTAAATTAGATCATTACATGCATTTAATTTCCAAATTAGATCATAAGAGCACCTAGTTTGATATATCACACTTAATAAAATGTTGTATCACATTACAATTAAACCATGGAGACATTTATAAAATAATCTTACCAAGATTGTTTAATAGATCACATTGACATATAATCAAAACAAGAACTCATAAAAATAAAACATACTCATATATATAGAAGATCATAAAGTTTATATACATGATCACCACAATAATAAAATGTGGTGTGATATAAAATGGTGCATCTAGTGAGGCCTATGGCTACTAGACTCCTTAGGGCCTGGTGTAGCTGGTGCTCATCGAGATAGTGGAGCGGAGTGGCTCATAGATCTCATCTAATCTCGAAGGCCTCATACCTCATTATATCAATCCCCTCACATATAAGTTTTGCAACATGCTCCTGGTTTATCTCATCCCTAATTGCCTGAAGCCTAGTAACCTCCACCTGCAACCTGTTGAGTTTTGATTGCATGAAATCCTGTGCCTCACTCTTGAAAGGAACCAGGGTGACTTGAAACTCCTTGTTTTAGTCTTGAGATCCTTGTAAGCATCTTGAAGCTCCTCATGTGTAGCTCTTTGTTAGATGCACATGAGAACTAAGAGGGGGTGAAACAATTGTATACTTTAAACATTCAATCCTCCAATATATTTTCAAACCCTTATCAACCATTAAACATGTAAACATGAGAAATAGTATTGAAAACACATCAAACACATAAGAACACCGAATTTACATGGAAAACCAAAGAAGGGAAAAACCATGGTGAGAATTAGCTCACTATATAAATGAATTGCAACACTAAATACAATAGGCTCATTGCCCAAAAGAAAGAAGGGATCACTACCAAAGGATTCACTGTCCAAAAGAAAGAAGATAGGAGAAGGGTGGCTCACTATCAATTTTAACTTCTAATAATGCATCTCTCTTATGCCAAAGGTACATTTCCATTGAAGCACAAACAAATCTTCCAACAAACTAAAATGTAGACACTTTATGATCACATCTTAGAGTCATAGGCATTAAAGATCACACTCAAATCACCACATTTGATCACTTTCACATATTTTTCATCTCAAACTCTACTTAATCCATATAAATTGCTTGTATTTATACCATCTGTGACCTAAAATAATTTCAATTAGGTCAACCTTAAGGAAATGTATGCCCCTCAACCGTGCAACATCAAATAGGTCAACACCAAACACTTCCATGCTATTAAGAAGTGAGGGAAAACCACACCACAACTCAATTTGGACACAAATATACACCGATACACTTCTCAACACTCCCACAAACAAAAATCATCCTCTACAATTAGTGCTAGCATGACAGGTTAACCAAACCTACACTAACACTAACAAGCGACCACAAGCACACCTCTCTAGGTCTAGAAACATATCATGGACCTCACAACAATATTCCAAAACATATCAAAATATTCCACACCATCAAAATATTTGCCACTACTATTGCAACCACTTGAAACTTAAGAACACCTTTATTTTGTGCAACCAAACACACTAACACAAAAATCAAACACACCAAACAACCTTACGAAACACCACAACACCTAAAACTTCAAGGAAAGGTAGATACTGATAATATAAGCACATTCCTAGATTTTCAAGACAAGAAGCTTCACTATGGAGAAATGCAAATCAATCTCATTTCTCCTAGACACCCTATTTCACCAGATAAACATACTATCCAACACAACTTTCACTACAGAATGATCCAAAACCTGAAACTCTGTATATAGAACCTATAAAAACCTCTAATCATCATATCCAAACCATGTAGACATATCTTTAACCATGAATAAATGTAGAGAAAAACACTAAACATAACTCTATCACACTGAACTCTCTTTTATTCAAATTTTCTCAAAATCACTTGGAAACCAAGTGAACTAATTGCATTATCAACACTACTAACATCTCTACAACACATTTGCAACATATTTAAAACTTCTCAATCAACTATAGCATATCCAACTATCTCTCTAAACACAACTTTTGTAGCTATACTAAAGTAAGACATCAATGACAACACTAGTAACATTGTGTTGACATCAATACCAACAACTCCAAGCTTCCAACAACTCCAATGCTAGGGGTTGACATCATCAACACCAACAAAATTCCAAAACTCTCTTCATACAAGGGGTTGAAATCAACGAAAACACCCAAACAAAAAACAAACAACTCAACCTTCCAACAATCTCCCCCTTTATCATTGATGGTAACATCGACTTTCTAAAATAAAAGTAATCAACAACTCTACAATAGGTAGTACTCCCCCTAACTGAGAAAACTCTTTACTCTTCATACTTTCTCTTCATAGATTTCTTCTCCTGCAATACCAAATAATACTTTTCCATACATTGCACTAAATCTCTCCATATTTTTCATATTCTCTCTCCCCCTTTGACATCAATGGAGAAGGGCCATAGACTCATCCAAGTCTCTTTCCTATACTAAACTCTTTTGATCTCCCCCTTTGGGGTACAAAATGTGCTCCATTTGACCAACCAACAATACTGCTACCTACTCCCCCTGAGAGGTAGCCTTCAACATCAGTCCAGGACCAAGAATGTATCTTGAAATGCTTCACCAAGCTGATGCACACTCCTATGCATGTAGTTGAAAGAACGAGGGGTAATAACCCCTATCTTCTCTTAGATATACTTAAATGTATCTTTAGGAAGATCCTTTGTGAAAATATCTACAACGTGATCCTTTGTAGGCACATACTCCAACTTCACCTCATTTTCTACAACCTTCCCTCTTAGAAAGTGATACTAGATTGAGATATGCTTTATTCTTGAATGCATCACTAGATTCTTTGATATATTGATAACACTTTTATTATCACACAAGATATAAATATGTTCATTATATGATATTTTGATATCCTTCAAGATCCGCTTCATCCACAACACCTGTGTGTAGCAAGATGTTGTAACAATGTACTTTGCCTCTGTAGTATATAAATACATTAAGTCCTACTTCTTACTTAACCATGAAACCAATCTAATTCTAATAAATAAAGCACCTCCACTTGTACTTCTTTTGTCATCCACACAACCTTTCCAATCTACATTAGTATAGGCACTTAAATAGAAATCAATATCCTTTGGATACCATAGGCCAAAGTCTGGAGTGCCTTGAAAATATTAGAATATCCTCTTTACTATTGCCACATGTGATTCTCTAGGATCTTCTTGAAATATAGCCACAAGAAAAACTACATGCATGATATTCAATCTAGTAGTAGTTACATATAGTAGTCCACCTGTGTAAGGGGGAAATTGAGAATGCAAATGAGATCATCAATGTTAAACAAATTAAAAAAAAATGATTCAAAAAAAGGATTTAGATTCATGCCAATTACTCACGAAATGAAACTATATAGGAGTGAATTTTTGCCCCATGTGTAAATTCCCCTTTTTTCCCTCTCCACTTTAGAAAACCAAGTTCAGAGGCTTAATTCCACTTAAGCCTGCTGCTTGCATCCCACTTGGTGCCTATTTTGAGTGTCAGTAGAGGTGTTTCTATTGGGGATGCATGTGTGGCACATAGATATCCATGTGATGTGCTTACATACCTAGAAGATTCTTGCGGCTAAACCTACATAGACGT
This sequence comes from Sequoia sempervirens, assembly GCA_007258455.2. Taxonomy (NCBI): domain Eukaryota; kingdom Viridiplantae; phylum Streptophyta; class Pinopsida; order Cupressales; family Cupressaceae; genus Sequoia; species Sequoia sempervirens. The sequence continues at coordinate 318,128,068 of VDFB02000003.1, read as the reverse complement.
TACACTTCTCATTGGGAGTCAAGTTGTAATGCCCCCTTCGGCCGACCAACCCAAATATTACCATTTCTTTCATTCCTTCTTCAAATTCATTCCTTCAAAATGCATTCTAACTTCTTCCAATCCTCTAAGCATTCAATCTAGCTTCTTTACAACTTCAAGCACTCATTCTATCACTTCACAAGCTCACTTTCACTCACTCCAAGCATACAAGCTCTCCATTGCAACAAACACAACACTCCACCACTTTGGTAGAACAAGTTGGGAATGAAACACTATTGCAATAGAGGCTCGAGTACTCTCATTTTCTCACCCAAGAAGCCTTGAGTGCTCTTGCTGGAGGTGGTAAGCTTCCTTTTCTTCCCTTCTATCACTTGGTTGAGTTAGCACTTTATTGTTTTGCAATGCTTTTGTACTCTTTATTACATTACTTTCTTGATTTTATTTCCTTGGCTATTTGTGGAGGTGGAAACACCTAAATGAGGGTTTGACTGAGGTAGGCCCCTATATAGCCACCCAACATTTTCCTCTCCTTTGTGTGCGTAGGTGAACATGCTTTCGAGGAGCTAGTTGGCGAACAAGTTTCTTTGTGAGATCCTTCTTGCTACCTTTACTCTTGCATTTTTTCTTTATCACATTAGGGAGTACTTGGTTTATTTAGTTATGTTATTTTGGCCCTTTAGTGGTAGTTAGCTGGACCATTAGTCATTTTCTTAGGTTTGACCTTGTCTTTTTTATTTTCTGGTTGTACAGATGCTAGTGCACTTTAGAGATGCCAATGCGCCGCGCTGTCATCCAAGGATTGTACTTTTATCCTTAGACAACGAGATTTCTAAGGCATAGTGTTGAACCTAAAGACCAGATTGCCTAGCCCCATTTTGCATTTAAGGTTTGTAGAGTGGTTGAAGGAATTCATAGTCCTCACCATTCTTGTCCTACATATCTTAATACCCTGTTTAGCTGAGGTAAGTTAGGGAAGCCTTCTGCATCTTGGTCCTTCATGACCTAGGGCCTTGCATGTGGAGGTCCCCCTACCTTACAAAAACTATGAAGAAAAAACTCAAATAATGCAACCAAAAGAAATGACATAAAATGAATTCATAAAAACATAGCGTTACCATCTCATGTCTAAGTGTATTCACAAAGATGTTGGATCGTTGTTGTATCAATGCAGAACCTCCATTTGTGCATTGCAAAAGCTTCAAATGTACATGTGTTGATCAAAGATTTGCATAAATTTTGTCAAGAGACCAATTGTGATTTTAGCATTACTTTTTTGTGCAAAAGATGTTGATTCTTTGATCCATTTTGAGAAGAAATGAAGTTGTTATATAGATTTTATGTTTCAAAATGAACATGCAAGATCGCGTTGTATAATTTCTTGATCAACAATTCAAAACCATTGAGAGGAATTATATGGGAAGAATTAGTAGAGTTTGATTATGTAATTAGTGTGATTGAAGAAATCAATTTGAGTGTTTAGTGGAATTGAGGAAATAGACCGAGCCTTCAGTGGGATTGAAGAATAGATGAATCGATTAGGAAATAGATGGATCAGTCAGCTAATTAGATCGGGCAATTGGGGGATTGTAATTTGTGCAATCATGAAAGTGGGTATCTTTTTGAGTTGAATGTGCAAATCATGTTTGACTTTTCCAAACAAAGTTGTATTTGTGTTTTTTGACCTTTTTGAATGATATTTGAATAATTTATTCAATCATTCATATTTAGGGAAAGTGATATAATTAAACTATTAAGTATTAATAATTTAATTGGTTTTGGGGAATAAAGTGAATTAGTGACATAATTAAATAATTGATGCTATTTAATTAATTAGGACGAATAAAGTTAGATTAGGACTTTGTTAAATAAATGAAATGTATTTAATTAGTCAAAAGTGATGAAAAAGTGAATTAATTAAATAATGTAATATTATTCAATTAATAGAGGAAATTAGGGGTTTTGATGAAAATAATGTGAAATGCAGTGATATTAAGTGATAATGATGCCAATGATGAGAAAATATCATTTAGGATGTGCGATATGCATTAGGTCATTTTTACATGTCTACATTTTGCCCCTCTTTGAGACAAAGTATTGGTTGCTTTGTTTTAAAGATTTCAATGTTAAGATGAAGATTTTAAAAAATTATATGCCCCACTATGCCTTGGTGGTTAGTGGAATGATGCTAGGATACTGGGCTGCCCCCTCGAGAGGTTGGTCAGGTCAGGCTCACGACAATGTTTCATTTCAGTTTAGATGCATAGAGGTTGAAAAATTAAGCTTATAAGACCTTCGTTGGTAGTTTAGATGTTCCTGGAAGCTTCTAATTTTAACCTAGAAAGGTTTTCTAGGTAAAAAATTAGGGTTTGGAGGGTTAAAATAGGTAATTAGGGTTTAATTTTCCTCATTTGCACTATGAACCTATAGTAATTTCTTGCCTCTAGAATTCATGATTTGTCAATTGTCGAGGAGTTGTGGTGAGGATTCGAGGAGCCCCACATTGTGTGGATGCAGTTCATGAGTTTGGATGGCCTACTGGAATTGGTGCCCCATATGTACTCTTTCCTTTCATGTTTTTGACTTGTCATTTTTGTGTAATTAATGCATGAATTCAAAGTAGTCGATAGCAGTAATGTTACATTTTTCACACTTTTGAATCATTTCTATCGCTATTGATGTTTATGACTGAACCACACTTGCATTTCCTACTCACACTTGAGTTATATATTCACTTTTGAGTTAAATCTTTTCCTTTTTTCGTATTTGATTGAAATATTCATTTTTGACTTTTTCTATGTAGAATAACCGCATTTGTGAAAATGTTTTGCTCTTGCTAAAATTGTTCACTTTTGTTGTTTGAACCGCTTTTGAAAAAAAGTTATTAATTTTGAATGTTTTAGAATTTTTAGCCAGTTCATTTGCAATTTGAGATATGTTTTGCATTTTCGTAGAAAATTCTTAACATCGTGGGTTAAATGGTTTGAGGTGGATCTCAAACCGCTTATGTCGAGGGAGCGATGGCTGTGTGCATTGTTTGATTTGATCACTGGTTTTCATGAGTTGGAGTGGGATATCCTTGATGCTATGGGGTTATGACACATATGTTACATGCCTATAATTAGATTCCATAGAGCTCTGATGATCACCCTTGTGGAGCGATGGCATTCATAGACATCGTCTTTTCACTTACCTACTAGGGAGGCCTCCATCACCTTGGAGGATGTATGTAGTATCCTTCATGTACCTATTCTTTACGATGAGGTACACGTGCCATGTGAAAAGTACTTGGTGTTAGGAATCTTTAGGTTCATGAGTCTAAGATAGACCTATCTCTGTTCATTGGCAGTGCAAATCTAGTTTCACTTGTTCTACGTGCTTTGGTTTCGAGGCTTGTCATTCCTGATTAGTGAGGAAAACAATTCCCAGTGGGTTGGGGTGTTTTCATTGAGTAGATGTTCGAGCATGGTACTAGATATGCATGGGGCTTGTGTCTCCTCGCTCATTTATATAGAGACATGCATGAGGTCATCTATCGTGGAGGTAGTTCTATTTCTGCTAGTGTCACTTTACTTCATGTATGGGCCTGGGAGCACATCCTAGTTAGGAGACCTGATGATTTCTTGGATTGGTCTCCAAAGGATGCTTATTCTCACCAATATGGTGATTTTCTTTACTAAACCTAGCTTGGGAAGTTACCTTACTAGTGTCATGTTATAAATGATATGCCAGTTTTAGTTTGGAGGTCATATTTGGATTGCAATGCATCGCATGATGACTAGGAGCAGTTGCCATTTTGTAGAAAAAATAGATGGTTGATTGGCTGAGTGCATTCTATACTAGAGAGATATCTACCTGATAGGGTTATGCACTAGTTTGGTGAGTGACAAATCTTCTTTGGGGCTGATTACGAGGCTCATTTTAGTCGAACCACTATAGAGGTTTAAGTGTGGGGTCTTCAGGAAGACCATGATGGAGATGTTGCAGAGTTCAGAGCATTTGTATCATTTGGGTGGGGGTGGCTAGTTAGACATGTAGATCTAGGGACCACACTAGACTATGGTCAGTGGTGGGATAGGAAGATTCCTCTCCACTTTACAGATCTTGTCAGAGGTGTGCCAACTATGGGTAGAGCGGGTATTACTAGTCATTGAGGGGAGAGACAAAAATTTTGGCTCACTGCTAATTAGTTGGAGAGAGATAAATAGGATGGTCAAAAAGATGGATATGATACTTTTATGCAGTAGGATCAGGCATAAGTTTTGGGTCCTCCTCCACCACTCGGTGATGGAGTAGTGCAATTAGCTTAGATGATAGTTTCCAGAGACAGAAAGGTAGTGCATCGATAGTTCATAGAGGCTTAGGTTGTTACTCTAAATGCAGAGAGAGACATAACTAGGTAGGAGCGAGATGGCTTCAGGCAGTAGTGAGATACTGAGATTGGGTGTTATCTTGTTGGTGAGGCATAGGTGTAGGTCATTACAGTTGAGAGGGATACTCTCAAGACAAAGCAAGATGCCCTCCAAGAAAAGTGGGACTAGTATATGAGAGAGGCTACATATTATCAGACTCTGTATGAGGTTACCATTCCTAGAGCACGTAGATGTCTGAGATTTGGTGAGCCTAGCATAGCCACTAGTGCAACTAGTTATGGTGATTGGTTAGTTAGGATGCCAAATCAGCCATTGGTCATGCCACAACCATCTCCACATCAAAGCTAGGATCATCAGAGATCTCCTCCTCCAGTTGGGCAGTAGGACCATATGTATTTTGATCTTTATGATGTTTTATTTTAGAGACATTGTTGTAGACATGATTTTATATATACATTCATCGGCCCAGTTGAGGCCTCGTATATATGTTTTTTTTTGTATTATGATATCACACATGTTATTTGATGATGTACCTAACATTCTCATTTTTGATGATTATATATATGAGATATACATTTTTTCGTTTCAGCTCCATTATGTGTTCTATGATGATTATGGATGACAATGTATATATGCTTTTACATTTTTTTTGTACTTTTCTTATGTATGTATATGATGTGGATGGATGGATGATCTATATATGATTTGTGATATATGATGTTTGATTATGTATATGCTGGATGATGTTGTTGATATCCTATCTTTGCAATGTATGATTATACATAATACATGATGTTTTTATTGCTTTATTATCATCATGATATGTATTGACAAAGTTGTGGATGCAAAATGGATATGGAACTAATGATATTGTGATGTAGGATGGATGTTTGTTAGCAAAAATGTTGTATGATGGATATAAATTTGATGTTGTTAGTTACTAATGAATGTTGCTTTTGATTTTCATAGAGAATTCTTATCTTTAACAATCCTTTTGGATGTAGCAAACAAACACAATGCACTAGGGTATTGATAACCAAGGTGGCTTTGTATCCATTGTGTTGACTTTGACTCGACATAAAATTAATATTATCTCATACTAGACATATGGAAACCTTGTTAGAATATATGGTTGAGTTGTGTTAAAACCTTTTAGACCACTTACACAGAGAGGTATGAAATACCTAACATGCAACTGCAACACAAAGTGTCTCAAAACAACTTCCATACATCGAACAAAGCAAGTATTTTCCATGGTAGTATCACTTGCCATATCTATTTTGAGGTTTCAAGAACCTTTTATTGAGTGTCTCAAAGCAACCTCCTTCAACAACCCTCCAAAAATGCCCTTATCCACTGAAACCATGCTAATACAAGAAATTAAGCAAATCCAAATCGAGGTTCCTTTGTTACAAGTGATTAAAGAAATTCCTGAACTAAACCAACTAATTAAATAGTTGTGCATAAGAACACCAGGAAGGAAACCAAAACAAATTAACACTGTGCACATAAACGAATATCTAGCCGACCTTCTAGCTGGAGAAACCTCGACCCCAAAATATGATGATCTAGGAAATCCACTTATAATAGTGACAATCAATGAGGCAGCAATACCTAATGCACTTGTGGACTTAGGAGCAACCATTAATGTCATGATAGTAGATGTTATGAGAAAATTGGGACTCACTGATTTGCATCCCACAACTACCGTATTACAAATGGAAAATCAATCCATCTTTGCTCCCAAAGGTGTCATAGAAAATATTCCTATTAAGGTCGAATGTTGGGAATATCCAATATAATTCTTAATAATCTAGTCCCTAACACCCAAGGACAATTATCTGATAATATTAGGTAGACCATGGTTAGCTAGAGTTGTAGCCAAGATTGACTATGGAGCAGGAGGAATGACCATCTCACATGGTCCCAATAGCAAACACTTATTCTTGTATCCCCTCGCTCAACTTGTTGAACATAACCAAGTTTGGGTTGATGAACCAGATGGTTCCAACAAACAAGAGAATCTAGCCTCACTTGCTATGGTAGTAATTAAACAATAGGTGAAGAGTTGGAAGATGAATTGGAAAACAATATGAAAAATCTTACTGTAGACTCAAGTGATGAATAAATTTTAGAAGTGGAAGAGATTTTAGGGAATCCAATCAACATTTATCACACTGAATTTGATTACACCAACTTCATAGGGTTACTTTGTCCCCTAGATAATATCATTCCAAAAATGGAACACTTCTTTGAAGATATTTCTAGACTCCATAGAACTATACCACATAGTTGTCCTCTTAACACCTTAACCAGAGAAGTTCATACTATCACCTCCAACTATCCAAGAGTTGAAACCCTCATGTTACTACTAGGAAAAACTTTAAATATCAACAGCTGGTTAACAGAGTCAAAAGAACTCAAATTATTTGATGTTTTTGTAAATAGATCTAGAGATTTTGCTTGGGAATATATAAACATGAGAGGAATACACCCGAGTGTTTGTACCCATCACATCTATGCTAAAGACGTTAGACTTGTTCGTCAACCACAACAAAGAATCAACCTTGCTCTCATAGACATTGTTAAAATAGAAATTGAGAAACTCTTGCAAGTAGGATTCATCTATCTTATCTCTAACAGCAAATGGGTTTCACCTCTGGTAGTTGTCCCAAAGAAAAATGGGAAATGGAGAGTGTGCATTGATTATAGGGAGCTTAACAAAGCTACCCATAGAGATTACTTCCCTTTACCTTTCATAGACCAAGTCTTGTATAATTTAGCTAGAAGGAAGTATTTCTCATTCCTGGACGGATTTAGTGGATATAACAAAATACAAGTGGTAGCAAAAGACCAGGATAAAACAAATTTTACTTGCCCTTGGGGAACATTCACATATTGTGTCCTTCCCTTCGAGCTATTCAACACTCGTGCAACATTTTAGAGAGCTATTTTGGCCATATTTGCTGAGCTAGTGAATGACTATGTGGAAGTCTACATGGATGACTTCACTATGTATGGTTCCACTTTTGATGAAGGAATTCAAAATGTGGATAAGGTATTGAAGCGATGTGAAGACCATCAGCTATCCCCGAGTCACAAAAAAATGTCTAATAATGGTGAAACAAGGGATAGTGTTGGGACACCACATTTCAGCTGAAGGGATAAAAGTGGATCCTAAGAAAATTGAGGTAATACAACAACTAGAGACTTCAAAGAATCAAACTGACGTTAAAAGTTTCTTAGGATATGCTAGATACTACTGGAGATTCATAGAAAATTTCAACAAGATTGCAACCCCCATGTTTTCCCTTCTCCAAAAGAATACATATTTTTCCTGGATGAAATTTGTCAAACATCATTTGAGATCATTAAGGAGAAACTCATCTCTGCTCCTATCCTATGCGGACCTAATTTGAACCTGTTAGCTCTCAAAAATGCAGGCGGAATGCCTCAAGAGGTTGCCAATCTCTTGATACGCTTTAGGGTAACAAAACAAGGTTTGAAGCAATCAAAACTTCTACTCTTCTGGTGCTGCAAGACCAAGGTGGGTGTACCTCTCTGAATAATGCAGACTTTACTTATGATTATCTTTCTGAAATGCTTTGTCCACGATGGCAGATTACAGTGAACAAAATGAAACCAAACTTGATAGCAATTCTTATAATCTAAATCCTAAAATGCTTGATTAACAGATGTAAAGAAATTAAGTGAATTCAAAATGATGATATGCATAGACTAGTGCCTTATTGGGTAGGCAGAGTCAAACAAGATCAAGATGAGCAGAACTCTTTGGATGAGATACAAATTATCTAGCATATAATGTATGAACATGCAGTATTGTGACTACTAAGTTCTACTTAAATAATCCAAAATGAATCTCTTTGATTACTGTGATCAATAAAAGGATTTAATCTTTGCTTGAAAGAACCAATTGATTAATCACATGAATACAACAATTGTGTATTGAAAAGTTGAACATAAACTTGTTATGTCAACTTAAACAACCAGAGAAATCAATCATGGAGACAACTTAGCAGCATCTTTCATTTAATTCAATAGATAATTGATACCAAAAGAAATGCAGCAACATCAACTGAATCTCATAAATACCTCCATTGTGAAAATCATGCAACAATAGCCTCTGGTTTTATAATTTTATTCTAATGCATCAACTTGCAGTATATCAAAAATTCTAATCTCCGGTCATCAATTAACAACTACAACAAGCCTATTTATACACCAACATGAGAAAAATAACAAGATAAAACATCATGTCAGCCCAACATGAAAATCGGGCTCAAAGTATGCCAGCCTACAATGGTTATTCAAGTAGACTCATGTCGGCCACAATGACTTGCAATTCTATTTTCACCAGTATATAGTCGGAAAGATGATGCAAGTGGTCTTGCCGAAAGCAATTCATTCGCTTATCGCATAGCTTGTATCCCTGTTATCATATTCGCTAAGACATCTACAAAGGTATGCCGAAGGAAAAATAACACTGATTGTTATTCGCCTATGTTCCCCTATTCCATGTTCGTCATGACCGTGCACATGTTATATCGAAGTTAGGAAGTAAGCATTTTCTCCCATTATGTATCGCTATAGCTTACTCGGGTCGGTGAAACACTATATATAATTCATCGAGCTACACCGAGGGTCCTTTATCCTTCATATGTTGCCAACACTTTTGCCAACAAACAATTCCAAAACACCCTCACCAAGACAATATCCATTCGGGGAGAAGCCACATAGACCATTATGAGTTTCACCGAAAGTCACCTTACTAACTCTATGCCCTTGAGACCGGGCTATTGTTATGCCGAAAACAAGAAATGTTGCCATAGGTCATTGCCTTCGGGGAGACATTACAGAGATTTCACTAAGCTTCACCAAAGACAATGCTTTCTCCCAAGTCGCTATGACATATGACCCTTTATGCCAATGCTCCCCTGCATTCACTTATTGTCACTGTAGCTCAATGGTGTCGGGAAGACCATATACCAAAATTACAATGTTATACCGAAAGGTCTCAACCATCTCCGCATCACCAAGACAAGAGAAAACTATTTCCGAAAAACAACCTCCACATGTATTTTGGTATAGCCCATCACATTCAGGGAAACCTTTTGTAGACTTCACATTGCTGTATCGAAAACTACAAGCATATGTATCACCAAAACATCGCCACCCCTATGCTGAAAAAGACCCTCATATCGCTATAACATTCAACACTCGGTAAGACGCTATGCAGAGAACACCCTGTTTCACCAAAAATCACCCAAGGTCGCCAAGAGAGGGTAATAGTTACACCGAAAGCCCCATATTCACTCTGTCGGAAAGACCAAGACACTCACCAAGACACAATACCGATAGCTATAACCTTTGTCAATGAACCACCACACCCACAGTCGAGGAAACAAGTAGAAATCGGTGAGACCCCTTGTTGATAGTCTAAACATATGCCGATACGAGTCAAAATGCACTTGTTGCTGAAACATCATAAACTCGGCAAGATGCAAGCCTAAAAGTCATAAGATATGCCGACAAGAGTTTCCTCCATCGCCATCACATGAAGAAAGTCTCATCGACAACTTGCAACAAAGAAATAAGGAACATACACAAGTCGGGGAGACATATGGATACCTATGCCGACATGAACCAGAATGAAGAATATGCATAACTCGATGGATTCAAAGGAAGAAAATGGCAGAGCATGAGGAAAATATGCATGAAGAGAGGGAAATGCATCAAAGGTTGGACCCACTTGGAAGATTATGAGTAAAATCAACATGTGAAAATATCAATTTTTGACAGTTCTAACAGTGTCTCCATCTGGGGATGAATGATAGTCAGATCATTGCAAGGATCCAAAATCTTTGGGTGAGCAGACCAGACAAAGAATGGAATGAATGGATATGAATGTCAATGGAACTAAATGCAGAGAATGCAAAATGAAAGTGGAAATGGATGAAAAATGAATGCAAAATGGAAGTGAAGTGGAAATGTATGAAAACCTAAACTACTGTGTATGGAAAATAATTTTAAAGAGGACCATCAAGAGTTGTCCATGCACTGGAAACCCTTAATCCTCTGTGATGCTCAAGAGAAGAAAAGCTTCAAGAATTTCCCATGAAGAGGCAATTCCTGATCTTCACCAACCATGTTTTGCAAATAATATGAATCTTCACCCCCTTTTCTGACAACAACAAATGGTCCCAGCCAGAGGGATTCAAATTTACCATGCTTTCCTTTATCCTAACACCTTGCATTCCACATTAACACCAAGTCATTCTCTTCAAATTTTCTATTCTTTGCCTTCTTATCAAATAGATATTTCATCTATGCCTGTAACTTCATGTTTTGACTTTGGGTCTCTCTCCTTACTTCATCAAGCTCAGCAAGTTGTTCCATTCTGTCTTCCATAGGCTCAGGAACTTCTAAATCTTCCTGTAAAACAAACTTATAGACTGGTAACAAGTTCTGCAGGGGCATCCTAGCTTGTGCTCCATATACTAATTCAAATGGTGATTTTCCAATTGCCTTATTCACAGTGATCCTATCAGCCCACACAGCCAGTTTTAGCTTTGAATCCCAAGCTTTCTTATTATTTTCCAGCATCCTTTTTATAATCTTCAAAAGACTTTTATTGCTAGATTATGCTTGACCATTAGCTTGGGGATGATAGGGGGCTGCATAAGAGATAGTAATACCAAAACTATCACAAAAGCTTTTGAATTCATCTGACTTGAAACACATCCCATTGTCTGTGATTATCCTTACTGGTGTACCAAATCTGGTGATAATGTTGTCCATCAAGAAATTTGTTACAACTTTACTTGTAGCCTGCTTGGTTGGGACTGCCTCTACCCATTTTATAAAATAATCAGTGGCAACTAGTATCCATTTATGTCCTCCACTCGAACTCTCCTGTATCTCTCCAATGAAATCAATTCCCCATTGATGAAAAGGGGCATCAACTTGCAAAGGTCACAGTGGCAAAGCACCCTGATACTTCAATTTACTAGAAAACTTTTGACAAGCTTCACACTTCCTCACATGTGTAAAGGAATCATTAAAAACTTTTGGCCAATAATACCGAGCCCTGAGAATCTTGTGTGCAGTTGTCTTTGCTGAGTAGTGACCTCCACAAATTCCTTCATGCATTTCACTTAGAACATGCTTGGCTTGTGATTCATCTAGGCATAATAATAATACACCATCTCTGTTCTTCCAAAACAAATCTCCATCAATGAAAACATACCTTGAGGCTTGTAACTTCAAAGTCCTCTTTTGGCTGTCACTTAGCCCATCTGGACACTTCATGTATTTAAGGTAATGCATAACATTAGTATACCATGGGGTGTGCTCAATACTTGCAATTGTAGACCCTTCTTCAACATTGCATATCTGATTTGCCTCAAAATTGGTTTCTGCCATCAGTCTTTCCAAACCTTGGCCTCTAACCAGCTTAGTGATTTGTATCTCCATGTCAAACTCTTGAATCTTGTTGATCCATCTGCATATTTTCCCTATGACTTCAGATTGTGTTAAAATATCTTTTACAACAACATGAAGGACATAAGCAATCACTTTGGCTCCTACAAGATATGGTCTGAATGCTTTTACAACTTTTACCAATGCAAATGCTTGTTTTTCCATTATGTCGTACTTCAATTCAGACCCTTGTAATGATTTAATAAAGAAAGACAGAGGCTATTCATAACCATCCACATTCTTCTGTAACATAACAACAACAATAGTGTGCTTTGAGGCAAAAGAAAAAATCTAAAAAGGCTGTGTAAAATTTGGAGATTTAAGAATAGGAGCCTCTTTGATAGCCCTTTTGATAGACATGAAAGCATCCAAGGCTTTAGCAGTCCAATCAATCTTTTGTCCTTTCTTCAACATTTTAGATATAGGCTTAATGATCTTAGCAAAATTAGAAACAAATCTTCTGACAAAATTAATTTGACCAAAGAATGATTGTATTGCCTTGACAGTTTTAGGAATAGGAATTCTATCAATAGCTTCAACTCTCTCAGGATCTATTTTAATTCCTTCTTTTGAAACAATATGACCCAAGAGTTTACCTTCTGTGACTTCAAAACGACACTTCTTTGGATTTAAACTAATGCCACATTCAAGAGCTTTTATAAATACCTTTTCAAGATGTCGCACATGATCTTCAGCCTTCTTCGAATAAGCAATCAAGTCATCTTGGTACACCACCATGATAATGTTAATCAAAGCAGCAAATGCAACATCCATGGCTCTTTGGAAAGTCACTCCAGCATTGGTGAGACCAAATGGCATTCTTATGTACACATATGTTCCCCAAGGAGTTGTGAACACTGTCTTGTATTGCTCAGACTCCTTGACTTTGACCTGATTGTATCTAGAAAAACCATCCATCATGGATAATAATTCACACCCTGTTACTTTATGCAAAATAGCTTCCATATTGGGAAAAGGATAATTATCCTTGAGAGATGCCATGTTCAAATTTCTAAAGTCCACACATAGCCTAATGTCACCATTATTTTTTCTCACAGGAACCAGATTTGAAACCCAGGTTGAATGTCTGATTGGTTTAATAATTCCTCCATCCTTGAGCTTGGTCAATTCTTCCTGCATCTTGGGCTCCAAAGTTGGATTTATAGGCCTTTTCTTTTGTCTAAAAGGCTTGGCGTCTGGTTTCAATGGAATTTCGTGCTGAAATAAATCCTCCCTGTAAGCCTTCAAATCTTCATATGACTAGGCAAACACATGTTTGTACTTTCTCAACAATTCAATTAGCATTTGCCTAATTGTTGGGCTGATCTTCTTTCCAATGTATACCTTTCTTGGAGCTATATTAGTCCCCAATTTAATCTCTTCAACATCTTCATTTCTAACTGGTGTTTGCTTCATTAGAGATTTATCATTTCCATCATATACCCTTTCCAATGCCACTAGACCCTTAGGAAATTTATTTGTTTTGAGTTGTAAGATCTCCCTGCCAAGCACAGTTTGTTTTCCATCTACTTCCTCAACAAAAGCATTGAAATCAATCTCTTGAGTTTCATATTGATCTATATAATGAAGAAATTTCAAAAGATCATCATCATCATTAAAAACTTGCTAGCTGTAAATGTTATTAGGAACAACAGGCCTTGTCTTGAACTCAACCTGTGATACACCAACCAACGTGATATCATCTCTTTTTAGTGCTACATTTGCTAAAAAATCTGCCATTATGTTTTTTGACCTGTCAATCCATTCAATTGAGAAGGCATCAAATAATTCAATTGTGTCCCATATAACATTCCTGTATTGCTTTAATCTCTTGTGTTTTGCTGCATACTTTGATTTAATTTGTGAAACAACCAACTCAAAATCACCATAGACAGATAACAACTTAATCTTGTGTTTCATAGCTATGTTCAAACATCCAGGTGAAACAAATACAATCCCAGTTCCATTACCCTCTTGACTGCAGGCCCCATCAAAATACATCTTCCAGACACCATTGCAATCAAGTGCAACATGTTTCTCAATTGGATCACTATTGGTTAATTCTGGTTGAGCTGGTTCAATCCTAAAACTCCCCAAATCAACATCACATAAACAATTGATCTGATCCTGTGGCACACTTTCAACAAGCTGGCTCATTCTTGGCTCTTTGTATAACTTGACCTCCTGACCATTCACTGGTAGAGTAGCATAAGATAAATCAAATTGAACATTCCCACCAACAGCTGCAGTCCATTGTCTTGACAAAAGCATCCCAAATTGAGGAGTATCAATAACTGTTATGTCTATATTATATGTTGCTTGCGGATATGTAGCCAATTTGACTTCAACATATTTTATAATACCAACCAAAGGAATAGGTCAATTATCCCTTGCATAGCACTTCCCTTCATAGGTATCAACCCACATGCCAAACTGTTTCATTACTCCTACTGGCATAATGTTTATAGTAGCACCAGAATCAATCATGCAGTTCCTCAGTAATTTATTATTTATAAGCAATGTGGTGAAGAATGGATCCACTTGTGGAGGAGCTGATAATATATCATTCAAGCAAACCTCATAATTACTTACCTTTTCCTGCCTGTTGACTTCTTCACAATTCATATTTTTCTTATTCCCATTTGTAATCAACTGAACAACATCATCTCTGTACTTTTTAATTTTCATTAATTCAAGAAGTGGAATAGACAGTTTTACCTAGGACAATGCCTGAGTGAAATCAAAAGAAGAGCCCTCCATCTTGATAGTTTTCTTTAATTCTGGCGCTTCTTTCTTGCTTTCATCTTTTTCTTTTTACTAGACTGCACAGGCGTCTGTATTTCTTTATTCCTTATTCCAGACTGATTTCTGTTTAATTTCATCATGCTGCTCACTTCCTGATTTTGTTGCATTTTCCTGTGTTATCTTCTGATCTTTTATAAAGATTCCCCCAGGAACTCCATCTGGTTCATTTACTTTTCTATTTCTCAACCAGTACTTACTTTGTGCTTGTTCAACTGCAGCAACAGTAATTCTTTTTATTTCATCCGCTGTAGGTCTCCTCACATTGTATTGAATAGGTGTCTCAATAGGATGTGGTTCTATGTAATCTTCATTAGAATCATAAAAAATCTGTTGCTTAGCCATATGAACATTATACTTCTGATTGGAGGCATCATATTCATTGCCCTCATCCTCTGAAGAAGCATCCCTTTCCTCAACATAATGAAGAACATTTGAAGTTAAATATACGGTGTGATCTTCCTCATTATTTTCCCTCAGTAATCCTTCTTCCTGCATCCTTTGTGCCACAATGCAGTAATCTGGAGAATGTGGCTGATTGCAAACCTCACAAAAGTAATTATTAGTCACCATGTAAGCTTCCTTCTTGCTCAATGGGTCAAGGGTCTCCTTGCCTCTTGGCCTAGCTGCAATAGGTTTTCTGTCTTTCCAATCTGTATTGTAAGGCATATCATGCAATCTTGGTCTTTCACCCCTATTCTCATTCCTGTATGTATTCTCTTGTTTGTACTGATAATTACTACTTTGCTGAGGAGGCTTGGGGTTGTCTCTCTTATTAACTATACCCGCAGCCTTTCTGTTATTTTCAATTGTCAAGGCAATTTTCTGTGCTTCAGCCAAGTCCCTTGGAAATCTATTTCTTAGTTCGTACCCTGCTTTGGGATAAAATGCACTTAAATACATACTCAATGCAGCAGAATCTGACAACCTTGATTCATGAGGGACCTTAGTATGCAACTTGTTGAATTTACGGTTGAAATCATAAATTGAATCATTTTGATTTTTTTGAATCCTCACCAATTCATGAAGAGCTACATCTGGAGCACTTTGATTCCCAAATTTTTCTAAGAATTTGTCTTGAAACACTCAGAGAGAATTAATTGAATATTCAGGCAAGCTGTTAAACCAATCCCTAGCATCTTCAATAAGGGACATCATAAACAACCTCATATGCAAATCTTCATGTGGCATACCTATGTCTTGAATGGACATATTGAAATTCCTTAGATGTTCTTTAGAAAAAATTGCATTGTTCCCTACAAACTTGGGAATCCTACCTCTCTAGCTACCATCCATAGGATAAGGGCATGGATTGAAACTTGACAAATCAAACTGCCTAATCATCGCTGCATATTGGGGAGGGGGAGGCATAGGTGGATGCTAATACTGAGGCATGTGATTATTGTACTGAGCATTATAATGTAGGATATAATTCTGGCTAGGTGGTGGATACATACCTGTATGTTGTGGGGGAATATGAGAAGGATTATTTGGCTGTTTGTAGTGATTCCCACCCTGACAGTGAGGAGATACAGGTGGACCAGAAGGCCCTACACCATAACTGCCCTACTTGTGAGGTGGGACATACTTTGGGCCACCAGATGTTTGATCATTAAGTTGGGTCTTCTACAATTTAGCCTCCAACTCCCTTATTCTCTTCTCCTTTTGTTCCAACAGTGCTTTTGCTTTATCAGAGATTGAGAGCTCATGGTTTTGGATTCTGATTCTTTCAACCTCTTTTTCAGCTTCAAACTTGGCTCGTTTCCTAGCTTCAAACTCAACCTATTTCTAAGAATCATGAGAAGAAAAAGGATTTCTTTGATCTTCAGGAGTACAAGGTTCTGCACTTGAATCATTTCTCCATGTGTCATAATGATCATAAGTCTCAAGATGCGCATTAAATGTTTTATCTTTATCTGTCATGCACATATCTTCATTTATTCCTTTTCCTTTGTCAGCTTTGTCACCTTTGTGTGTCCATTTACTGTTATCAGCAGGAGCTCTAGAATGAACTCCCCTGTATTGAGATCTTCTTCCATTCATTTTTGCACAACTGCAAAATGTTTACCAAAGTCGCCACTCACTTTTCAGAAAGTGAGAAAATGTTTACTACTTTTAGTCCCCTAGTGGAGTTTGTGCAATATTTTTGACTCTATGATTAAGGCTCTGATTCTAATTATTCCCCAACAGAGTCACCAATTTGTTAGCTCTCAAAAATGCAGGCAGAATGCCTCAAGAGGCCGCCAATCTCTTGATACGCTTTAGGGTAACATAACAAGGTTTGAAGCAATCAAACCTTCTACTCTTCTGGTGCTACAAGACCAAGGCGGGTGCACCTCTCTGAATAATGTAGACTTGACTTACGATTATCTTTTTGAAATGCTTTGTTCACAATGGCAGATTATAGTGAACAAAATGAAACCAAACTTGATAGCAATTCTTATAATCTAAATCCTAAAATGCTTGATTAATAGATGTAAAGAAATTAAGTGAATTCAAAATGATGATATGCAGAGACTAGTGCCTTATTGGGTAGGCGGAGTCAAACAAGATCAAGATGAGAAACACTCTTTGGATGAGATACAAATTATCTAGCATATAATCTATTCATAACTTGTATGAACATGCAGTATTGTGACTACTAAGTTCTACTTAAATAATCCAAAATGAATCTCTTTGATTACTGTGATCAATAAAAGAATTTAATCTGAACCAATTGATTAATCACACGAATACAACAATTGTGTATTGACAAGTTGAAAATAAACTTGTTATGTCAACTTAAACAACCAGAGAAATCAATCATGGAGACAACTTAGCAGTATCTTTCGTTTAATTCAACAGATAATTGATACCAAAAGAAATGCAGCAACATCAACTGAATCTCATAAATACCTCCATTGTGAAAATCATGCAATAATAGCCTCTAGTTTTATAATTTTATTCTAATGCATCAACTTGCAGTATATCAAAAATTTTGATCTCTGGTCATCAATTAACAACTACAACATGCCTATTTATACACCAGCATGAGAAAAATAACAAGATAAAACATCATGTCGGCCTAGCATGAAAATTGGGCTCAAAGTATGTCGACCTGCAACGGTTATTCAGGTAGACTCATGTTGGCCATAGTGACTTGCAATTCCATTTTCACCAGTATACAGTCGGCAAGACGATGCAAGTGGTCCTGCCGAAAGCAATTCATTCGCTTGTCGCATAGCTTGTATCCCTGCTATCATATTCGCTGAGACATCTACGAAGGTATGATAAAGGAAAAATAATGCTGATCGTTATTCGCCCATGTTCCCCTATTCCATGTTCGTCATGACCGTGCACATGTTATATCAAAGTCAGGAAGTAAGCTTTTGTTCCCACTGTGTATTGCTATAGCTTACTCGGGTCGGTGAAACGCTATATATAATTCATCGAGCTACACCGAGGGTCCTTTATCCTTCATATGTCACCAACACTCTTGCCAACAAACAATTCCAAAACACCCTCACCAAGACAATATCCATTCAGGGAGAAGCCACATAGACCATTATGAGTTTCACCGAAAGTCACCTTACTAACTCTATGCCGCTGAGACCGGGCTATCGTTATGCTGAAAACAAGAAATGTTGCCATAGGTCATTGCCTTCAGGGAGATGTTATAGAGATTTCACTAAGCTTCACCGAAGACAATTCTTTCTCCCAAGTTACTGTGACATATGACCCTTTATGCCGATGCTCCCCTGCATTCACTTATTGTCGTTGTAGCTCAATGGCGTCGGTAAGACCATATACCAAAATTACAATGTTATACCGAAAGGTCTCAACCATCTCCGCATCGCCAAGACAAGAGAAAACTCTTGCCAAAAAACAACCTCCACATGTATGTCGGTATAGCCCATCACATTCGGGGAAACCTTTTGTAGAATCCACATTGCTGTACCAAAAAATTCGAGCATATGTATCGCCAAGACATCACCACCCCTACGCCGACAAAGACCCTCATATCGCTATAACATTCAACCCTCGGTAAGACGCTATGCAGAGAACACCCTGTTTCACCAAAAATCACCTGAGGTCGCCAAGAGAGGGTAATAGTTACACTGAAAGCCCCATATTCACTCTGTCAGCAAGACCAAGACACTCGCCAAGACATAATACCGATAGCTATAACCTTCGCCAATGAACCACCACACTCATAGTCGAGGAAACAAGTAGAAATCGGTGAGACCCCTTGCCGATAGTCTTAACATATGCCGATACGAGTCAAAATGCACTTGTCACCAGAACATCAGAAACTCAGCAAGATGTAAGCCTAAAAGTCATAAGATACGCCGACAAGAGTTTCCACCGTCACCATCACATGAAGAAAGTCTCATCGACAACCTGCAACAAAGAAATAAGGAACATACACAGGTCAGGGAGACATATGGATACCTATGCCGACATGAACCAGAATGAAGAATATGCATAACTCGATGGATTCAAAGGAAGAAAATGGCAGGGCATGAGGAAAATATGCACGAAGAGGGAAATGCATCAAAGGTTGGACCCACTTGGAAGATTATGAGTAAAATCAACATGTGAAAATATCAATTCTTGACAGTTCTAATAGAACCTTTCATTGAACCATATTTATGTAGATGCTTTTGATGATGCCATTGGAGCAGTTTTAGGTCAAGAAAAAGAGAATGGAGGAAAGTATGCCATCTATTTCATTAGTAAGAATTTGACTCCCACTGAAATGAAATTACACCACTCCTGAGAAAAAATTCTTAGTTGTGGTGCATGCAATCAAGAAATTTTGACATTATATCATGGGGTACAAAGTAACTATGTTCACAGACCATTCAACTATCAAGTACCTAATGCACAAACCTATAGTGAATGAAAGAATAATCAGATGGTTATTGCTTCTACAATAATTCAATGTGACCATCATTGATAAACCTGAGAAAGCCAACATAGTCACATATTTCTTATCCTAAATTAAACAAGATAATGGAGATTGTGCTCCTATGCAAGATGAATTCCCAGATGAAAATTTATTTTTTGTCTCCATTAAAGCCCCTTGGTTTGTTGACATCACCAACTATCTGGCCACTTCAGAGTTTCCACCAACCTTTATGACAAAACAATGGAAATTCCTCATTCAAGAAAGTGCTCGATTAAAATGGATTAATGGAATCCTATTTCGATGTGGCCCTAATATGGTTTTATGATGTTGTGTCAGATCAGATGAAACATATAAAATCCTTAGAGCCTACTATGATGACCCCTTTGGAGGCCATTACTCCACTAAGAGAACATCCCATAAAATCTTAGGTACATGATATTACTGGCCCTCTATGCATAAAGATGTGAAAAACTATGTTCACTGTTGTGATGATGCCAACAAGTAGGAAGACCCACTACATCCAATAAAATTCCTCTACAACCGCAGGTAGTTTTTGAACCATTTGAAAAGCAGGGATTAGATTTTCTTAGTCCTATAGGCCCTCCTTCACAAGGAAAATAATACATTTTAGTCTGTACTGACTATCTAACTAAGAGGGTAGAAGTACAAGCCCTAAGAGTCGCTAGGGAAGAACAAGTTGTTGACTTCCTGTATAACAAGATTTTTCTCAGATTTGGAGCCCCTAGAACAATTGTCATAGATCAAGGACCCAAATTTATGTCTAAAGTTTTGCTAGCCTTTATTGATCATTTCTAGGTAAGCCATAAAAAGTCATCACCCTATCATCCATAAGCAAATGGGCAAGTAGAAGTCACTAACAGGGAACTCAAGAATATTTTAACAAAAATAGTTTCATTAGGGAGAAGGGACTAGGCCAAAAAATTATTTGAAGCCATTTGGGCCTATAATACAACCTAGAAATCAACCACTAGTTTCACTCCTTGTTAGTTAGTTTTTCGGAAGAAAAATCTTCTACCTATCGAATTTGAACTTCAAAATCTTAGAACAGCAATGGAGTTAGGCTTAGACTTCAAACAATCCCAGGTTGAAAGAGTCCTACAACTTAGTGAACTGGATGAATTTCGTTTAGAAGCTGTCCACCAAACAAAGCTAATTCAACAATAATGAAAAGCCTGGCATGATAAACACATAAAGGAAAGAGAGTTCCACAATGGGGCACCAAGGAAAACTAAGGAATCATTGGCTGGGTCCATATAAATTTTTTGAGGTATTTCGAAATGGAGCAGTGCAGCTCAAACCTATCGATGGTGACACTCAAACTCTCTTAGTTAATGGTCATCGATTACAAATCTACCACAAACCTTTCAACAAAGAGGAATTTATGAGAATGGTAGAAATACAATGAGAAACAAAATGCATTGAATTTGCTATGATAAAGCCAATGTAATTTTGAATAAAAAATAATACATTATGAGTAAAAAAAATCTTGCATGTGTATGTATTTATAATCACTTCAAGGAAAATTTTTATTGTATTTTTGATCTTTTGGACTTGGCTATTTTTTTTTTTTGCATTGTATAGGACTATTTTAATCAAATAAAAATTCCAACGCATCTTGCAACGATGCTCCAAAACTTGTTCATTCAATTGGTGCCATTCCCTGGTTTGTTCCTATAGTCTGGCACATCTTTTAGCAATGCTCTGGAACGTGTTAAGTCCAATGTGTTTCATTTTTTTCCTTCCTACATTTTGATGAACTTTGTTCCTGTATTTTGGTGGCATCATCCAATGATGCTCTGGAACTTGGTTGCTACATTTTTGCTGCATCTTTCAGCGATGCTCTGGAATTTTCTTTTTTCCTTTTAGTGACATCTTTTAGCAATACTCCATAACCTTGTTGCTGTATTCTGGTTGCATCTTTCAATGATGCTCCATAACTTTGCTTCTTCCTTCTGGCGACATCTTTCAATGATGCTCCAAAATTTTGCTTCTTTCTTCTGGTTGCATCTTTCAATGATGCTCTAGAATTTTCCTCCTCAACTTTGATTGTATCTCTTGGAGATGCTTCAAAAAAAATTATTTTGTCCCGAGCGCATCTTTCAATGATGCTCCAAAATTTTGTACATTCCCTTCCTCTGCAAATGCTTTGACAGTTCTAATGATATATCCATGATCATCATTAAATTTTTCCATCACTTTCAAAATTCACTCCCTACATTACCATATCTTACCATAATAAATCAAAATTATTATGACCACTCATAATAATTAGAGCACTTATTCACCATTCCATCTCCAACCATAATAAATTCATTACAACCCTTTTCCATCCCATTCGATGATGTTATTACGTCAACATAGGTAAAACGAATTTCAAATTGATAACAGGACATGAGGTATGTACATCTTTTATTTTAAGTAGGTAAATTATTGTGAATAAAAATGAATCAATTGGCACATTCCACCTTCCTTTTAAAATTTAGCAAATTGTGTGGATTGTACCTTCACTAGAGATGTGACTGTTCATGCACTTTATGCCATGTAAAATAATGATTTAA
Source organism: Sequoia sempervirens (assembly GCA_007258455.2). Lineage (NCBI taxonomy): Eukaryota > Viridiplantae > Streptophyta > Pinopsida > Cupressales > Cupressaceae > Sequoia > Sequoia sempervirens. The sequence goes on along the minus strand of VDFB02000003.1, from coordinate 318,105,926 downwards.
ATATAGTGAAGTCAAATGCAACAATTAATTTGTGTCCCATCAATAGTGTCAAAGTACAAGTGGTTGAAAGGTTACATTTTCTTTAATCTACATAAATTTCTTGCTCAAATAGTTTTACACCTTTAGAGTGCCACAAAATTCAGTAGAGACTTAGAAAAATTTCAAGAGATAGAATGGGTGGGGCTAAGCATAAATCAGAACCAACTTCCCTAGATAAATTGTTGGCATTGAGTAATATTTCTGAGTTGTTTTAGAAGATTGGTTGGCTTGAGTTTATGAAGAAATTTGAGGGGCATAACACACAGTTGGTCAAAGAATTTGTAGAAAAATTCTTGGATGGGGAGACGATAGTGCGTGTAAAGAAGTTTAAGGTAAACCCTCAAATCATTTCTCGTTTGTTTGGTATTAAAAATGAGGGTGTGAATTTAATAAAAACTACAAACATTTTTAACCAAAGAATGATAGAACTCTTCAGAAGGGAGGGAGAACCTCATCCTCTACTAGTTGTGAATACTTGTGGGAAAAATAAGGGATTTCAGAGAATGTCTATTGTAGAGCCGTGGAGAATGGTGGTTGCCTGGATTATAAAATACTTTACATGTGAGGGGAAATGTGCCATCATAGTCGGTCCCCCCTTTCGGTTACTCACTCACCTACGTCATGGCACTGAAAACCCTAAATTAAGGGTTCAACTTCATGCCTTCCTTAGTGATTCCATTATTAGCATGATAGATAGGTTTAAAATTGGTTCATGCCCATTGAAACATCATGGTGTCATTCAACTAATCTGTAAGTATCATTTCCTAAAGAAAAGAAAAATAGAGGAAAACTGGCAGAAATTTCTTTAGAAATTTGAAAACCTTGAACTCCTAAGACATTTGGATGAAGGTGAGTCATCTGGATTGGTGGATCAAAATTTGAATGAACTTTCCCCTGTGCCTCAAGATGCTCCTGAGCCTCAAAATCCTAGTAGAGCTCCTAATAGTGAAGCACTGGAAAATCCATCAAACCTCTTCGACCCTGAGGAGAGACCGAAACCACAAAATGTACTAGATACCCCAGAGAAGCTAGAAAATGCAAACTTAGTAAATTCTAAAGATGAGAATACTCGTCCCCATAAAAAGGAAGAGAGGCCCAAAATGAAATTGCAAAGACCTCCCCCTTTAAGGAGAAGAAAATGATTGGCCACTGAAATTAGTTGTGCTATGGCTTGTGATCAATTAAATATTCCTAAAAAGAAAAGACAAGATAGGCAACCTCATGACACTATAGCCCAGTCATATGAGAATGTGGTCCAACCATGTGAAAAGACAACCCAGTTAACCCTTGAATCTGAAAAGGAGGATGTCCTACTTAAGATAGGACAAGTAGAGATAGGGAAGAAGATGACAAACTATATGCTTGTTGAGGATGAGTCTATAGAACAATTGTCTCCAATGGTTGCTAATGACACAAAACAACGTTCACTAGAGGTAAATAATGAAGAAAATGTGATTGGTAATGATGCAGAAATTCCTATTTTTCCTTTTTCCACTAATGTAGAAGTTGAAAGATTTGATCATATAAAAACATAATTAGAAGAATTGAAGCAAAAATTGTTCAGTTAAAATTTAGACTACAGTGAAATGAGGAGCAAATGAATAAGAAAAAGCAAGAAATTAGCACACAAATTGAAAATTTGAGGGAAAAAGATCAAGAAATCACAACTTTTAGGACTCAAATAGAAAAAAAGGATAAAATTATTGAAGAGTTGTAGTCTTAGGTGCAACAAATTGATGAGAAAGATAAGGATTATTTGGCCAGTTTATCTAAAAAGATAAAAAGATTAAGAGTTTAACTGATATTATGGTGTAATCACCCAAAGCCTTTGTAGAAGAATAGGAAAAGGCCTTGAGCAAAACTATTGAGCTAGAACAAGATTAGTAAGAAATCAATGTGAAACCAATAATGGGATCAAAAGAAGTGCAAACTGAGCCAACTAAAATGGAATGGTTTCAAATTCACATTCCCCCATTGTTGGCTAGGTGGATGGAAAGATGCTATTTCTTGAGACAAGCAAGGGAAAAAAATGCTAAACTTATGCATGAAATAGTATTATTGAAAGAATCTTATGATAAACTCTACCAGGCTAAAGCTGATGCATGTCAGATTGGAGAATTATTACTAGCCTGTAGAAAGCCATCCCGATTATATTCCATGTTTTTAAAAGAACAATTCTTGAGATGGAAGCTTTTAAGGATTTCTTGCAATTTACCCCATGACCCAAATGATAAACAGTTCTTAGAAGCATTCAAAGAGGTGACCCCTATTTAGAAAAAAAATTTGTGTGATTTTTTCATACATAATCTATTTTTGGAAAAATACACTGATTTCTTTATCAACCTTTTTGTTGGGGAGGTACAACTTAGAGCCTTCATGTCTAATATGCAAAATCAAATCAATTTATAGGAGAGAACCAATGAATATTTGTAAGCAGAGAGAACCATTGGACTTCATATCCCAACTAAAATCCCTTTGCCTTCAAAGCCCAATTCTGAGGGATTAAAAGTTACAAAGCTATAAGGAAAAAATATGATGACAATCTCTGAATTTTCTTTGAAAATTTCAAAGTTCATGGGCCGCAATTAATAGAAAGGGCATGGAGTGCCTGTGAGGAGCATCTCAAAAGGAGGGAGATGATCTCCCCCACTACTCTAAGGTGGTACTACAAAAGGGCTGAGGCATTAATAGAAATATTACACTAGCTCAAAACCAAGTGGATAGGGATGTGGTACAAACCTTCATTGCTTCTTCAGCCACCCCCTACAGTTTTTGTCACTAAAGAGAAAAGTCCTGGGGACTTATATACATTGTAGATGAGGGTAAAATTCAACAAAGGTTTTGTTAAAAATCCCGATCATTTGGATGAGGAGGCGAAGGACATATATGATCTCAATTCCAAGTATGATGAACTGAATAGGAAAAGGGATGCATAAAGGCAAATGACTCATTAGAGAGCAGGAGGACCTGCTCAGGCTTAGGAAGGGGAGAGTAATGAGGTATAAATAACCTCATTTTTATAATAAGCTAAATACCCTTCTTTGTTCTTACCAACCACTTTAGCCATGCCAATTTATTTATTTTTAGGAGCAATAATTGTCTACTTTTTATAAAATGATGTATAAATCTTTATTTCTCAAATTGATTGGAATTATCTAACTAATTTTGATATAATGGTATATACTTTAAGTAATTGTAAATGACTTATGTATGACCGATGAATGGAGTGGAATTTAAGAATTATGGCTCCACTTAGAGCCTATATTATGTTTTAAGTCACAAACATCAGTTAGTTGGTTAGTTGTAATTCTGTTTAAGAATTTTTTGATGGTATTCTCTTGCCATATGGAAATCAAGATTTTGTAGTATAGTATATATATGTGTAACTACCAAAACAAGGATATGTTGTTATGATATATTCTAAATACTGCTATGTTACCTGTGTTGTTACACTTTTATGATATGAATAAATAAATATTTCTAGTCCTTCTGAGTAATTTGGTTATGAGTAATGGAAATGCTATGAATGGATTACCTTGAAGTTGTGAAAGTTCTACATGTAATTTGAGTTAATCATAGGAACACTTGAGAGCTAGCTACTCGAGGGATCTCATATAATAGATAAGCATTTTTATTGTCAATGTTGTTATTTCCATCCTGTGCATGCTACATTTAGATAAATGTTACTTTGTGTCGAGCTCTGTCATGTGTTCTTGTAGGTTGTAGTTTTAAGTTTATGATCATTAAATTTTTCTTACTTGGAAATTTCAGAGCACCCGCTCTTGTTGTTAATTATAAACTATTAAGTGTACCTTCAGTTAGTAGTTAGTCGTTAGCAGTTAGTCACCTTTGTTTGAATTTCATAGTTTAACTACAAGTGTCAATTCTTAGATAATTTACATGCTTTCTAGCTTTAACAATTTCATGCTTTCTAGTTTAATTTCTATTTTTATACATTTTAAAAATTTAGAAAATATTACTAAGAGAGATGGCCAAAATATCCCCTATTGCATAAACCTTTGGACACTACTCGATTCACATAATTGACATATTTTTTACTAAAGTGTTAGGACCTTATGACAACCTATCATTGATGATGTCTATTGTAGGAACAGATCCGTTAAGACATATCTCAGGATGTTGTTGGTGGAGTGTCAATAGATAGGTAGTTAGCACTTTGGCCTTGTTTTCACTTGATAGTTGTCTAATTGTTTCGATCTTCACTTTGGAAGTTTTTTTATTTTGATGTTTGTTTCATTTGTTGTTTGTGTTTTCAAAGGGTGAGTGTGATGATTTTTTTATTATGGATGAAAATTTTATTGCAGTTGGTGATGATGGAGGTAGGACCTTTTTGATTTTTTGATTTTATTTGTTGTTTTTTTCTTTTTAGGGGACTAACCTAGGGCCTAAGGGGATCATCAAATATAAGCCTTTCCTACATTGTACATGCAGAGGCTCGTAGTTTGCTTGGTTTGATAAGAATATATTTTTGATCTTTTCTATTTTTTTAATTTTTTTTGAATTTTTTATTTTTTGACCGAGTTGAAAGAAAGCATGATATACACCTAAGGGGACTGACCTAAGGCCTCAGGGGCTGATAAGCCTTGCCTACATTGTACATGCAGAGACGACGTAGTTTGACTGGTGTTAACTTAATGCATAACATGTTTTTGGGATTTTGATGCTTTTGACTTTGTTTTTGGATTTTTGTTGTTTTTTGGATATTTTTTTATTTTGGATAGTTTTTTGACTGTGATAGGATATATCAGGATCCAATCCACTACCTGTTTTGAGAATTTTCCCCTAGTTTGAGACAAGGTTACATTCCTTAATTAGTTATCGAGCCATGGTTGGACACATGTTTTATTTTGGGACGAATGGGTGGATGCCTTAGATAATGCTTATAGATAACAATGCAAGTCTTATTCAAAAATAGCACTTGTTTTCCAAGTTTTCACTATAGTACATATTCTAGAAGTGCCACAAAGTGGTTTTCACTTAAAGAACGTCTTATTTCTCTTTATTATTTTTCTTGCTTTTTGATTTTTTTTCTTTTTTAACTTTTTGATTTTTTTTTTACCCTTTTTCCTGGGGTATTTTGACATGTTTCAAGTATAGAACTTCTTGAGATGGCTGTTGCTTAGCGGTTCGGCTAAAGGTTCTCCTTTTGGAGTAGTTAGTAGCCATAACATGCTATGATGGTGAATGAACCGAGCTAGTTGGGTTCAAACTTACCTTTTCCATCTTGATTCAGCTGTACCTTTTGATTCTCTTTGAGTACCAAGTCACCAACCTAAAAGTTTCTCTTCTTGATCTTTTTATTGTAGCTTCATTTGAGCTGATTCTAATAAACCTAAAGATTGTTTAATGCACTCAAATTCCTTTCATCTAGGAGTTCCAACTCATTTAATTTGGAAACCCAATACTCTTCATTGTTGACCATGCCTTTTAGTGATATTACCAATGAGGGGATTTCAACTTTGATAGGTAAGATGACTTCAGATTCGTAGACCAAGGAAAATGGTGTGGTACCTATAGGTGTGTGAATATCAGTTCAGTATGCGCATAAGGTTGGATTCAGTTGCAAATTCCAATCATGACCGACGTCATTAATAGTCTTTTTTAGTATTTTTAGGATGGTTTTGTTAGATGCTTTAGCCTGATCATTTCTTTGGGGATAGTAGGGCATGGAGAATCTATGCTGGATAGAAAATTGTGAGCAAAGCTCTTTGAACTCTTGGTTTTTAAATGGGGTTCCATTGTTTGTTATGATGGTTTGGGGAATTCCATATTGACAGATCATATAGTTTAAAATGAACTTGGATATCTGTTTTCCTGTGATGTATGCTAATGGAATTGCTTCTATCCATTTTGTGAAGTATTCGGTTGTAGTAATAATGAAATTATTCCCATTTGATGAAGAAGTAGAGATCTTACCTACCAATTCTAATCCCCATTGTGAAAAAGGCTATGGTGTTGTGATAGGTCTTAGCTCTTATGTTGGTGCGTCAACAAGGTCACTGTGCTACTGGTATTGATGACATTTTCTGGAATATTGAATACATTCTTGTTCCATGGAGGGCCAATAGTACCCTATTCTTAACAATTTTTGTACTAGGTTAGGTCCACTAGAGTGACACCCACAAACACCTTTGTGTACCTCTTGTAAGGAAGTTTGTGCTTCTTTTGTGTTAAGACATCAAAGTAACATACCATCTAAACTTTGACAATATAAGGTGTCTCCTAGGATTGTGAATTGGGAAGTCCTTCGATCAAAGGTTTTCTTTTGGGTTGTTGTCAAGTCAGGTGGTATAATACTATGTTGGATATAATCAAATGTGTCTTGGTACCATGGTGAGTTAGGACCAACAACAACACACACTAGTTCTAATTCTAGGATATCAAATGCTAGTATGAGCAATTTCTCCACCAAGAATTCATACTTAGGAATGTTCTACGATATATCGAGAAGTGAACCTATTGTTGGCATGACGTCGGATGCTCTGTTGTTGATTTGGGAAACTTGTTCAAAAATTATGAAGATGAAGTATTGCTTGAAACTATCCACCATTATTTTATATGGAATCAGTTTGTCATCTTTTATTTGATACTCATCATTTACTTGCCTGATTATCAGTTGAGAGTCTCCATATTCCTGTAGTTCTTTTATCCTCCATTCTATGGCCATTTTGAGTCCTTCATATTTTAAGATGTTGTTTGTTCATAGGAAAGCAATTCTATAAGCCTTGGGTATACTATCTCCTTGTGGTGTGAGAAATAGAATACCTACTCCTAAGCCATGTTGAGTATGGGACTCGTCAAAGTATAAGGTCCAACGACTTGTCTATTTTGTTAGAATTATGCTTTCATTTGGGAACTCTATTGTGAGAGTTTGGAGATCTTCCATTGGTGCTTCTTCTAGTTGGTTTGCTATGATCTATCCCTTTATGTCCTTTCTATCCACATATTCTATATTAAACTCACTCAGTATCATCACCCATTTAGCAATCCTACCTGTTAGAGTTGCTTTTTCCAATAGATATTTTAGGGGATATACTTTTGCAATTAACTTTACTTGTTTGGTCAAGATATAGTGTCTCAACTTATGTGTCACAAATATAATAGAGAGAAAAATATTTCTATGGGTGAGTAGTTCAAATCATACCTCACTAGTGTTTGGATGATATAATGGACCACTCTTTCCTTGTTATTGTCATCTAGCTATGCTAGGAGAGCTTCTAATGTTTCTTGTGTTGTAGACACATAGAGTATCATCGCTTTATCTAAAATAGGGGGCATTAAGACTAGATGAGTGAGTAAGTACTCTTTGACTTGCTAGAATTCTTGATCACATCTCCCATACCACTTGAATGTGATGTCTCTGTGTAGTAAATGGGTGAATGGATGATACTTTTCTACCAACTGTACGATGAATCACTTGATGGATTGCAGTTTCCCTTGTAAACTTCTCAACTGCTTCGATGTATTTGGAGGAGGAATTTCTAATATGGATTTTACCTTCATAGGATCTACTTCGATGCCTCTTCTTGACACTATGTACCCTAGCAAGTTTCCATATGTTACTCTAAATACACATTTTTTTGAATTGAGCCTTAGGTTGTACTATTTGAGTTTATCAAATACTTTAGCCAGGTTGGTCAAATGGTCTTCCCTTTTGATGAAATTTTCTAGTATGTCATCCATATAATCTTCCATAGTTGTATGCAACATATCATGAAAGATTATAGTCATTGCTGGCTGATAGGTTGCTCCTGCATTCTTTAGGCCGAATGGCATGACAATCTAACAGAAGGTCCCTCATGCACAAGTAAATGTTGTTTTATGTTGATCATTAGGGGATATCTTAATCTGATTATATCTAGAGAATCCATCCATTAGTGACAACATTTAATGTCTTGCAGTTAGGTCTATGATCATATCAATGCTCAGAAGAGGGAAGTCATCTTTTGGGAAAGTCTTGTTTAGATCTTTGAAGTTTATGTAGATTCTTATGCCCCTAGTGGGCTTTGATACTGGTACAAGATTTGATATCCATTTTGGATAATTGATTGGTCTAATGAAGCCCACATCTAGTAATTTCTTGAGTTCTACCTTTACCAGAAGTGCTATCTGTGAATGCATCTATCATAATTTTTGCTTGACAGGTTTAGCTCTAGGAAATATGCTTAAGTGGTGTACAATCTGTAAACACTGAGAAAATGCCTTGAATGATATCATGCAGTTGAATCAAGTATACTAACACTGCTTCATCTTCAAAACCATCCTCTTTCTGCTTAATTGATTAAATTATCCTAGATATTTAATTAATTGCCTCATTTTCATCTATTAATCTAATTGACCTAGTTAGGTTAATTCATCCCCTTTCATGCTAACATTTTATCTTATTAAATTGAATAAATAAAATTATTTAATTTAATCCCTAAGTCCTCTTATTTAATTAAATAACCCTAAGTCATTTAATTAAATGTCATATCATATCTCCCCTTTTCATTAAATCATTTTATTTAATGAATATCATATAATTCTTCTAAAATTGCATAGTTAACATTGTTTTAATTATTCAATTACTAATAAATCTATTTCCTCCCACTTGCAAAGGAATATTCCAAGGGAATATTCCTCCTTTGCACATTCCTCCAAAAGGAATATTCCTTCCCCTTTTGCACATTAAAACTTTGTTTTAATTTGCTAAATATCTATTTCCCTCATCCATGAGAATATTCCAAAGAATTTTCTCTTTCATTATTCATTTGAAAAAGGGAAATATTCATTTTCTTACAAAGTTACTTGACTTCTTGTGCAAGTTAACTTGTGACCTCTTATGCAGGTTAAAAGTGTGTTTGTTTGGACAAAGGCGAACCCTTGATTAAATCTCATCATTGATTCTCATTCATTAATGAAAATCCATGATCTGTGCCTCCAATTTCTTCCATCATTGACTGTTGATTAACCTTTTTGATCTCAACCCTCCATTTTGCATTTACTTTCCTATAAATATATCACTATTTGGAGGCAAACATGGATCCATATTTTTTAAAGAAAACTCATGGTATTGAAATCACTCACACTCACACTCATATTTAGCATTTATTTAGTATCATTTTAGCTTAATTACTTGTATTAATTAGCTTAGCTTCCATTAATGGCTTCCATGGTAGCATAGATGCAAATATTTAGCTTATTTGTTGATTAGAGTTTGAATCTTGTAGCTTAGAATCCATTTAGATTAGCTTTGTATTCACACATCTTGACCATCTTAGCTTAAATCATGTTAAAATAGCTTACATCAGGATCATTTAGCTTTAAATCATGTTTCATCACACATCACACAATGGTTTCATCAATTTTCTTCAATAAAACTCATTGAAACAAGCTCATTTATCCCCGGTTTGGGAAAGGGTCATTTTTCCACATCAACGTGACACCACTCCCCCAATATGATAAGTTTCAATGGATTAGAGTAGGTGTTTTGAAGCTTTCATAGTTTAACATATTAGTTTTAATGAATTCCTAGTTTTGTGTTTATTTGAATGATCTCTATTGGATTGATGTTTAGTGGAACAATTATATTTTGTATCCTCATGGATCAAGTATAGTCAGCCCATACTAATCCGTTGGTCACATTTTGGCCCTAGAAGGAGGGCCAAACTGATCACATTTAACAAATTTTTCTCTTGAAGTCCATTTTTTTGATTTTTTGCAGATACAACACTCCAGAGAATTTCAGCAACACTTTTGTAAGGTGTCACCATATAGCGATGCTATTTCCATCTCATACAATGATGCTTAATTAATGCACTGGCGTTGATTAAAATAAATGGCGACACTAATACTTTTTAGAGGTATCAAGAATTTGCAAATGACGACGCTCCCAAATGGCAATGCTATCATCGTCACTATCCTTCTGCAGAGTGATGCTCAATTGATTTATGATGACACTATCATGAATAGTGATGCTCTTCCTTTGGCAAGCAAAAATAGTGTGTTTTTTTAGCATTGGACCATTAACATGCCTCTGACTTTGTTCTGGTTTTTAGGCTAACTGGGTCTTACAGGTTGGACGATAAAAGTTAAAGTGAAGAATCATTCTTATCTTTAAATCTTATAATTGTAACAAGTGTTTTGACACTTTTGGGGCAATTATGACCCATTCATCATGCTTTTCATTTTATGCTTTAGGACCACACTAGTTTTCAATTGGGTTTTAAAATGAATGCTCAAGTCAATTAAAATTGAACCCTCACATCATTCTACTTTGGGTTTAAAATTGAACAATACAACTTAACACTTCATTTGGTGCTTAAAATAAACTTACTTTTTCTTTGAGGCTTAAAATTAACAAGTGTTTTCTATGTTTTGTGATTTACATTTGTGTCATTGAATGCGTATGCTCTTCTCTCATGCCACACAATGATCTTGGGAATCAAAATAATTCCTTTAACATCTTGTATAATCATCCAAATATTTTGATTTGGATTAAAAATGAACCTCATGCTAGTGTAAGGAAAAGGCATTGTGAATGCTCTCTCCTTGTTTAATCCGACTTGAGAGATTGAACAACAAACGTACTTCCTTTCTTTTGTATACCTTTAGAGGGCCTGCCACCTTGCTTCGAAAGGTGGGAATGACCCAATTGGAAATAAGCTAAAGGTAAGCTCTTTCAAACCACTATATAAAAAATGTGTTTGTGACAAAAGTCATAAGCAATAGGTGCAGATGTGTCATACTGACAAGTGCCACCCTTAGTGTCTGTATGACACATCAAAATCCTTTCTTTGAAAGGGATTGGGAGGCCTCTTGATTGAAATAATCTTGAGTTAATCTTGTCATGTGTATGGCCACCTTGTATGGAAGTCCTTCCTATGAACCAATTGTTTAGAAGCCAAAAACCTTTATGCTTGCTAGTGCAGGAATGGTTGTTCTGAATCCTTCCCACATTTTACTAATCATTGTTGAAATAAAAAAATCCTTAGGGTCTTTGGATCTTCAGGATTTGAGATTTGGTGGTCCCAAGAAGTGTGTGTCATGGAGGGGAGCCAGTGTCATCAAATCTCTAGCTATTCACATTGTCTTAGTATTTGGAGAAATCCAAGTGGGGATTCAACAAGTAGTATCTTCAAAACCTAAGGTTGTAAATTCTTGTGAGTCAGTTTAATACTTTGCTTGGTTTCAAAACATTGCAAACAAACATTCACAATTTCCCTCAAAATTTCAAACCCTTTGGTCTAAGTATGGATACCATTTGAAATAGCCTTGATATTAATGCTTGTCCTAAGGATTTCTATCCTCAGAGATTTCTAAATATCTTGACTTATATCTCAATCCATACTTCCCAAATTCAACATAAGCAACTATGGCTTCAACCTCATGATTTTCACAAAATGGACCTTGTGAAATTTATGATGTTTTTGTACATAGACATTTAGTTTGAACTCAATCAAGACAAGTGTTTGTGGTAAAAGAAACTCATCTAAGCAAGATAACTTGAAAAATTGAACCCCACATGACCATTTGGAGACTGATTGCTCCCGTTGAACAACCTAATCTTATAGGTGCTATCATTCAACCAAAATTTGAACTAATTAAAGGAGAACAAACTGATATAATTATTAGTTTGAGAAGCTTCACTTTTGAAACAAAGGAATAAACCATTTAGTGGAGAAAAAAAGCAACAATCTTAGACAAAGAAGAGGAAAAATTTGATATTATGGATGGAAGGCCCATATTACCACCACCTGTGTGGCAATAAATATCCTCTTTTTCATAAACTTAACTTCTCTAAATAATCTCACACAAAATCAAAATCTCCAAGAGAAGGTCTATACTCGTCACTTTAAACTTAGGAATCTTAGTCCAAAATCCATCAAAAAACACCTTTTAGCACTTCATGAAAATAGAAATAGGTTGGTATACAACTTCTATAAACATGCTTCAAGGAACAACCCAAACTTGTATGCATTCTTTTGGAGTCAAAACCCTGGTCTTTTTCATGATCTTGAACCTATCTAAATCATTGGGTCTTTAAGATTTGGAAAGTTTAGAGGTCTAAAATGTTTCTCATTACCTTGGTCTTATCAAACAAAGGCCACTTTAGGTCAACATTGGGTCAAAAATTTCATCCACCCCTTCATCAAAATTCATCTTTCACTTCACCAAACTTTGCAAGAATTTCAAATATACCAACACTTTTGCACTTGGACATCTATCAACCAACCCCTAACTTAGCTACTTTGTATGTGAAATGAATCCTTTTCCATGTATTTGGTTAATTTAGTTATCATCTTTGAACTAGTTTATCTTCAAGAGCATGAGTCTACCCTAAAGATTTAAAAATCCACAAACATCCTTTATCCAAACATCAAACTTAAGTCAAAGGTGTTGTCCCAAAATGTTTGCAAAGATCACTCCCCATATCACTCATCTTTTCATCTCCCACTATCATCATTGCTCCAAAAAGACTTAGAGCATCCCTTTTACCTATATTTGAGTCAACTAGAGAGTTCAAACATTATAAATCTCAACACAACTCTCCTAGAGGTGACCCAAAATTTATGGTAAAAATAAGATCACAACACAAGAGAATCATGGAGAAAACCAAAGTCACATTTACCTCAAGTGATCTTAATCCTCTAGAATTTAATCTAAGAAGTCACACTACCCCATCACAACAACCTTCATCACCATCAGGGCCATATGAGATAAAATACATTGTGAACAATCCATTTGGACTTAATAGGGAAGAAATAATGGAGCATCCAACCTTAGAAATTATAGTTCCTAATTCCCAATATTTTATTGCAAAATCATCGACACAAGGCTTAACTTCATCCACTATTCCAACAACTCCATCACTAGAGCTCAATCAAACACCAACACCTAGTATTACAACTAGTCTTGCTAAGGACTTTGGCCATACTCTTCCATTTGAAAGTAGCACACTTGTGGGTACCCTTGATACCAATCCTCCATCCCAAACTACCATTTGGACACCAACTTTTGGTGCTCCTATTCCCAAGGATCCCCAACATCCATATAAACCACTTACACTTCATTACTCCATGACAACTTTAATATATTGAGGACACCCATCTTCATCTATACTCACGAGTACCACAAGTGTGCCTAACATCCTGTAGAGTAGTGTGGAACAAGTATCACACGTAGACCCAAAAGGGAAAGCTAATATTCTCATGCAAAATCAGCCTTTAACACAATAGGGTATATCTTCATCCAATCTTCCCATTGATACATCAAACCCAACGGTTTCCCAAAACACATCTATTCCATCCATTCACAACCCACATCCAAACAATCCCTTGATCATGAACCCCATCAACCAAGGCAATACCTTGAACACATCTCAAACACAAGGGAATCTCCAAAGCATCGGTCAAAGGAATCCTTTCAATCAGTGTACCCAAGGTCCTAATATGCCCTTTACATCACAATATTTAATGGTACCATCCTCATCTTTACTGTTTGTCACCCAAGTCTTGCAAAATCAAATGGGGACCCCAATTTACATTCCTCTATCACAATCCACTATCTTGCAAGGAATGTTAAACCAAGGGAATCCACAACCTCTCATCAACAATGCACAATTTGTACAAAATATCAACACTCAAAACCGATCTTAGATGTCCCAACCACTAATAGATCCTACATTGCAAGCACATGCCCTAGCTTTACAACAAGCCCAACATGCTTATCAACAAGTAGTCCAACAATAACAACAACAACAAGAAGCAACCCTAGCAGAAAAACAACAACAACAACAATAGCAAGCAATCTTAATCACCCAACAACAACAAAAACAAGCAACCCTAGTCGCAAAATAACAACTAGCACAACAAGTCACACAAAAAAAAACAACAAAAAGAAGTAGCCTTAATAGTCCAACAATAGCAACAACAACATCAACCAACCTTATTAGCACAACAAGAATCCCTAGCAGCTCAACAACAACAACAAGCCCAACAATAGAAACAAGCTCAACAATATGCCCAACAACAACAACAGGGTTTATAATATAACCCTCAAAAAAACATCATCAACTCGAACATGTTAGGAACATGCATGCCTAAACCATCATCACTTTATCCTACACCACCATACACACCATACAACACATAATCATATTAGAATCCCACATACACTTCATCCACCATCCCACAATACACAACATATGTTCCTCCATCTAGTCCACCAGATGATATGGCATCACAATGCAAGGCGTTAACACAAGAAATGCTGGACATCTGAATGGGAAAAATGAAGAAACCCCATACACGAAACCTATTCCCATATCCATTTGATCAAAACATCGCAATGGTACCATTCCCTCCCAGTTTTGAAATCCACAAATTTTACAAATACAAAGGGAGAGAAATTCCTATGGACCATATCAAAGAGTTTAACGTCATGTGTATGAAGGTCACCTATAATGAGTCCTATTTGATGCACCTCCTCCCATGAAGTTTAATAGGTCCTGCCATGGACTAGTTTTCTCAATTGCCTCTAGGCATCAAATTTTTTCAGGAAATCATTGAAAATTCATAGATCACTTCTCCTTCAATCTTGACATGGATGTAATCTTAGAAGAGTTATATACTCTCAAACAAAACAAAGGATAATCTTTCACCAATTTCTTGCAAAGATGGAGGTAAAGATTAAGTAAAAGCAAGTGGCCAATTCTTGATGAACGACAAGTGAGAATTATCATAGAAAATCTAGATCTAGATCTATCCTTCCACTTGAAAATGTAGTGCATCACATCTTATGATAAGCTTGTCCCTAGGGCCCTTAACATCGAGAGATCTCTAATCTCACAGGAAATACAAAAAGCCTACAAAGATAACCACCCATAAACTAGTTCAAATGACAAACCTCATGTTTGGGCTAAGAATAAGAATGTAACAAATGATGGAGTGGTAGATGCTAAGGTGGTTCTAAGTGCTCATAGGCCAAACAACAATCAAATTACCAAAATTCAACCATCTGTGCAATAAACAACACCACTACAAAATAATCAGGTTAACAACATTGAAACACAACAAAGATGAACACCTAACAAGAATAACTATCCAAAATGCAAGTATACATAGCTGTCAAAACCCATTGAGACTATCATGAAAAAATTGGTAGATTCCCACCTAATAACACTTCCAAATTTTGAAAACTACCAAGAATCACAGGACAAACCACCTTGGTACAATGAAATAATCTTTGTGACTTTCACAAAATCAAAGGACACAATACAAAAAGTTGCATGCAAATCAAAAACATTATCTAGGATCTTATAGAGAGCGACACCATATCTGCTGAGGTACCAATCGATAATCAATATCTTAAGATATACAAGACCCACATGCCAGATCATAACAAAGGAAACAACACTGGGAAAGCTAAGGATTATACAAATGTGCAACATACCTATTCAGATATGGTCACTGTTGATGGGTGTTTTTGCACCTTCTCAACACAGGCAATGCATAGGTGCATCACCTCTCTTGAAAGGAAATTTCCAATAACAAGTTGCTAAAAATTACCCCAAGGTGTCTCGGGTGTCATATCATGACATGCTTGGAATGTCTTAGTTGTTTTAATGTGATCTTGCTGGTAATCACAGGGCAGGCTTACAGATTTAAGTTGGAGGAGAATTGGATCTTAAAATAGAGTTCTTGTGATGGGAAAGTTATTGCACAATTACTGTAGGTTCAAACAGTGGTCTGGAACTCCCATTTTAGCTTCATATTTGGCTTTACAATGTGCAATGAACCTTGTTCAAAGTCACTATAAAAAGGGAAAAAGGGCAGAGGAAGGGAGAAGTTCCTAGACCTGAAGCTAGCAATGAACAATGATAATGGGGGACTTGTTGATGGTGTTTTATGCACAGTAACAACTCAGAAAAAATATGAAAATCTTGTCTCTCTTGAAAGGCAAGCCTCTATCAGCAAGCCTCAAGAGATAACCCCAAGGTCTCCAATGTCAGGTCTTGAAAATGCATAAACAACTCAGATAATATGCGAAAATGCTAGTAATCACAAGGGGCCTTACAAATGAACAATGTTGGAAGCGTACTTTCATCAGATGCAACAATATGGTGATGCTTTTAATCCTAAAACTAACCCAGATTCAAAATAAACAACAAAAGAGATAAGGGTTAAGAGAGATTCAACTCTAAACTAGCTCCTAAGATCAATCACAATAGTGATGAATGTTACAAATGGAAAGATCTCCAATAAAACCAATCTCTACTTGATCAAGGACAAGCCCACAACTCTGCAGAAATGGTGCAATCTTCTAAGGAAATTGAAGATTTTCAAACTATGAATATTCATCCACATACCCAATAACTGGTGCAATGTAAACAAGCATCCATAGTTGAACTTAGCACAAAATAAAGCCCAGACTAACTTTACATAGCAAATTACAATCAACAAATTGCTAAAAGTATGGACCGGAGATTGATCAACATCATTAACATTTTACCATTATTGTAAAAGAACTGAAATCTAACATCTAACATTGAGAATTGAGAACAAGAAACCATAAATTGTCAAAATGTAACACAAAGCTTGCCAAATCAACAATCCAATTGCATTAACTTTTCCAACATTACATAACAATTTCCAGTCTCTTTCCTCTCCTATAACTACTATCTTGCATAATCTAACTCCTAACTTAGCCAATTTTGGCTTCTAATAAGCTCTTCAAACCTAGTCTCACCCCTAAATCTAACCCCCTTACAAATGAGAAGGCACTAGCCTTTTTATAGAAAATTACATTTTGAATCAAAGGCCAGGATTAAATCAATCCAATGGCATGAATTACACCTCTAGAAGCATCCAACAGTTACATTTAATTTTGGAGCTCATGGTACATCATCATCCAATTGCATAAAAGTAGTTACATCATGGAACAATGAGAAAACAATATTATGCCAATCTGTCATTAATGAAAATTCTGATTGGATGATGAAATCAGCTTCACATGTCTTCCAGAAACCCCTTCTAGTTGTAGACAGTTTGGGCACAGATTCTTATGCAATTTCCACTTTTAAAATTTGAATTGAACTCTTCCATATTTCCCTTTTGGCACGAATCCATATGCAATTTTCCTTTTTAATATTTATTTAATCAGGAAAAAACAGATATCATCATTAGTAGCTCACATGTTAAAAATCCAATCCAAATTAAACTTGAATAAAATTTTGGCTTTTTTAGAAAAACTTACATTTTTATATGGAAACTTTTATTTTCGAAATTTTTATCCATCTCAAGAATTTCATTTTTGGGAACATTTTAAAATTTCAAGGAATTTTTTTCCATTTTTGGAAAAAATGCTTTTCTAAAAAAATTCATTTTGGAAAAAATTCCATTTTGGAAAATTTTGGGTTTTGAGGGGGGTAAGGAATTTTCCAAAAGTCATGGAAATTTCAGGAAAAACCTTCAGGGACGGAATGTCCCGAATTCCCTGCAGGGTTAAAATCCCCTAAACCCCATAACTTTTTTTCTGGAAGGAATTTTCAAAAAGTTCAAAAAGCAACCTAGCCTAATTTTATGTCCTCTATCCATGGGTGCAAAAACAATTTACATATAACATTGAAAATTCACTTCAAAATCCCCATTTTTGAATTCCAAGACAGACAAATTTCCCCTAGAGCCTCAAAATATTGTCCTCATCAAACCTAGTCTAAACTTAATCCCAAAATAACCTCCCAAGAAGAGAAAAACCAAAATTTGACCAAGCCAAGAGACAGAGATGCAAAATAAAAAAGAGGGTCCCCCCCTCTGGTGGGACGTGTGCGTGAAAATTGCACAATAGGACCTTATTGCAGACAACCTTCCTAAAACTGAATCCCACTTAACTAGATTATTTCACAGTCTCATGAAATTAGTGCAAGCTTCTAAGGACTACAAATATTCAACCATTCATTCACCACAAGCATGAATAAAAGATGGAAATTTAGTGCAACTTTCAATTTATTCCCAAACTAACTTTACAAGCCATTTACCATCAATAAACAACAAAAAGTATGGACAAGGAAGGTTGCCAACACACAACAAAATTCTTCAATATCAATGCACAACATTAACTAATCTACCAAGTAAACTAAAACACATAGAACAAAAAAGTTACTCTACTCAAATCTACTAACTATGAGAAGAAGAATCATGCAACATGAAGTTGGAACTCAAGAATCCACTAAATCAATGAATTTCTATTACCATTCCAGTAGGATGTCTTTACAACAACTCAACTCTCTCTTGAAAATGAGAGGATTCCCCCTATTTATAGTGTCCAAAAAGCAAAATGAATGGCCAAGATTTAGTCTCATTGTGTAGCCAGGATTCACTACAAATTAGGGTTTCACCTACCCCCAAATATTTTACAATATAAAATTACATTTTGTCATTTAGCCTATTTTGTCCTCATGTGGCAGCATTGTAGCTCTTTTGTCTTTTGCTGATTTCCTTTTTCCACAAATATTTGGTGAGGAACTCATCATCTATTATGGGATTTCCTTTGCTCTTCTTCATAGTGGTGTATTCCATAAACTTTATGATCAACTCCTAGAGCTTGTTTGACTCCAATATATCCGACTTAATCACTTGAAAGTTCAACCTCCTTGATCTGCCAGTGAGGATGTCCCAGTCCTTGTCATACTTTTGTGCATTCTTTATCACCTGTTCGGATAGGGAGAAGGCTCGTGCAACAAAACCCATAAAATCTGGCATAAGTGCATCCATGGTATCGTTCTCTATCTTCTTGTGAAAATATGGCTTTATTTTCTCTGGGTCTAACTCGATGACAGGCACATCAAAATATGTCATCAACCTTAGATATTCTTCACAGGCCACCCTGATTTCTTTAGCCCAGTCGATATCTAGCTCCACTTCATGGAGCACTCACTCCACTTCCTTTTTGTGGTCTAAGCTCAACTTCCATGTCTCCACGAGCCAATGGTCGCCTTCTACCAAAGCAGACTCCCAAGATTTATCAGGTATCTTGAGAGTAGCCTCAAGCTTGGGATATGTGATTTTGTATAGCTCTGGGAAGTCGGTGCAAAATTTCCTTATTCCCTTGAGTATCTTTTGCACCTCTAGGAACTTGTTTGCTATCTTGACAACATGGCTTATGCCCATGTTTCCATTGTAGAGGACTTGTTGGAACCAATCCTCTGTGTCCTTTGTCCAATTATTTCTTTTCTCCAATTTGTCAATATGGTCCTTGGACAATAGTTGTGGTGGTGTCGAGGACATGGTAGGGATCTCTTCAACGGATGACCATTGTTGGATGTAAGCTGTTAGATATGCCACTTGTGCTTTTAACCCCTCCTTGGAAGTCTTATCTTTATGCATCTGGTGCACAATAGTGGCAATGGATCCTTGGAGATGGTCAATTTTCTGCTCTCTTGTTGCTGTCCCTAAATCAAGGGTGGAGATATTGTAGCTTACCCCTTCTTCTCCCATAATTGGAGTGGCTATCTACACTGTCTTAGATCTAGACACATCCATTGTTAGATGGAATATGACCTTTGGCTCGAGCCAAGATGGCCTCTATCCTTGCTTTTAGATCCATTGGGGTTGGGGTCTTCTTCTCTAGTTGTTACTTGAGCCATTTGGCCATTTGAGATTCCCCTTTTGGTGATTCGTGATCACCTTCTTCTTCACTGGTATGTTGGATTTCCATTGCTTTGTCACCTAGAGCTTCCTGTTCTATCTTTTCTTCTTCTTCCTCATTGAAATCTCAGATGAAGACAATTTTCTTTTGCGGGGATTTAGTGGCTATGTGTTCTTTGGGGCTATCCTCCCCTTCAGTAGTTTTCTCTTCTTCTTCTTGGTCACACCCATGTTCTTCATGATGTTCCATTTCTAAGCTCTTTTGGGCTTCAACCTCTTCCTCAGGCTTATCTTCTTCTTTCTTTTCCTCTTCTTCATGCCGAGGAGGCATTCCTTCATCATGCTTGGGGATTTTATCTTGTTCCCCAGTTGTAGGCTTAGTTTCCTCCTCCATTTTCTCTTCTGATTCCTTCTCTTCCTCAAGAGGCTGCTTCTCTTCCTCTTCTCTGACATCCTTGAGCTATTTGGCAAGCTCCTCTTCCAACTCTGGGTCAAAGGTTTCCACAATATACTTGGTACCCGACTCTTCAGTGTCTTCTTCAGATGACTGTGTTTCTTCCTCCTCTCGTACCACTTCATCAATTGTCAGATGCTGATACTTGGGATGCTCGTGGTAGTCATCTGCTTCCTCTTCTATTTCTTTGGTAGCCTACCTTTCTTTCCTTTTAATTCTTTGGATATTAGCATTGTTGCCTCCATTGTGGGTGTTTAAGTTGGAGGAGGAGGGACAGGGAGGTTTGCAACAATTTGTGCCAAGGCAACCTATGTTGTTGGGTTCATTAATACCCTAGATAGCTCCATTGGGATATTTTGTATGTGGTGGCAAAAGGCCTCCGGGAGCAACAGAGCAAGCATTTGCATTGTTGTTGTAGCTAGTGGGAGAGATGATGATGAAGACATGGAGGAAGAGGAGAGTAGAGAGGTAGTGGCAGAGGAAGAGTCTATCACCATGACTTGTGCAGTGGGTGGGGTGGAAGCAAGGTGGACCGAGATATCCACCAAGGGTAGAGAAGTGGCAACCATTGCCTAAGAAGTAGGTAGAGGGGCAGGCGGAGGGGCAACAATGGTGGCAATGGAAAGAGCAATGGTGACTGCGAGTGTGGAGACTACATGCAGGGATTTTGGTTGCTCGGCCTCTTGTTCTTCCCCTTCACAGAGCGGGTCCTTCTGAATAGTAGGCATTTCCATAAAATTGCATGATGTTTTTAGCTTCTTGGAGGGTTCACCCTCCGAGGCTTTTCTTGAATACACCCTAGATTTAGGCTGCCTTTCACCCGTCTCTTTTCTCT
Organism: Sequoia sempervirens; assembly: GCA_007258455.2. NCBI lineage: Eukaryota > Viridiplantae > Streptophyta > Pinopsida > Cupressales > Cupressaceae > Sequoia > Sequoia sempervirens. The sequence continues at coordinate 318,084,952 of VDFB02000003.1, read as the reverse complement.
TTCTCAACCTAGTGGTTGGAGGAGATTTTGAAGTTTCTCCAGATGGGGCGGCAACTGTCCCACTATTGGTCTCACTTCTTGGTTCGTCTTCAAGCTCTCCATATGTTAGGGTGACTCCTTGCTGCTTTAACTAGGCAATCTTCCCATCGATCCATTCTTTTATCCTTTCCTCGATCGGCTTCGTCAAAATATTGAGGTTGTGGAACTCTTCTTCATTCTAGTCAATTAACGGAAGTGGGAGGTTGGCAACTGCACCGTATCAAGGATCAATCACTATATTTTCATCCTCCACTATTTGATCTAGCACAGGGAACAAGTTGACCTTCTTAACAAAGTACATCGTCATGCACATGTAGTGCCTCATTCACACTTCTTTACCATCCTTGTAGTTAGCCCAAAAGTCTTCAACATTATGTTCATAGGCATGTTCCATCCCGACCATCTTCCTGAGCTTACCATATGGATCCATCCATGGCCGGGCAGTGGGAGGTTGGCAATTGCACTGTATCAAGGATCAATCATTGTATTTTCATCCTCCACTATCTGATCTAGCACATGGAACAAGTTGACCTTCTTAAAAAAGTATGTTGTCATGTGCACATAGTGCGTAATTCACACTTCTTTATAATCCCTGTAGTTAGCCCAAAATTCAACACTATGTACGTGGGTGTGTTCCATCTCGACCATCTTCCTGAGCTTACCGTATGGATCCATCCATAGCCAGGTAGTGTGGAGCTTTAGGTTATATTCCACAAGTTCTTTATCAAAATAGTCCGTACACTGGGATGTGTGGAGCTCATACATTCCTTGGCTGAAGGAAAGGGGATAGGGAATCCCTACTCTATGGTTGTCGCTTAGGAGGGTGTGTGCACGCTACAGTTGTCGAGAGAGCTCGAGCAATATCATCTGGTCATTTGGGTACCGGGGCAGCTTGTATGGTTTCTTTGAGAAATCCTCAGCTCGAATGTAGGTAAACTTTGGAAATTGTATGAACAAGAAGCTAAACCGACAAATGTAAGCATTTGCACTGTGGGTGACTCTCCTTTCAAAATCACCTCCAAGCAATTTGACAATATGGCCTATGAAGGTGTCATTGACTCTATAGTAGTCCCTCTTGAAATTTATGTATTGGAGTTGGGGAAACTTATCATATACCTTGAGCTCCCTTCCTGGAGTCTCACTTGGAGCTACAAACAAGCCTCTGTATTGCATTTGGTCAGCCAGAAGATAGACCAGATAGTATGTCATGTAAAATTGTTGAGTCTTTTTCACTGCCACAAATTGCTCATGCAAGTAGTTACTGATCATTCCCGCCCAATAGAATTTGGCTTCACCCTGAAGGATTTCTTCCACAAAGTACAACATCCACTCCTAGAAGTAGGTTGTGGTTGGAAGGCCCATAACTCTACTCAATAGGGTTACTAAGTCATGGTAATCCTTGTAGAAGTCACTGCGGAAGAGCTCTTGGGGTACTTTAGCTGCACTACCCCCCTTTTCTTTTAACCAATACTGATTGATGATCTTTTTGCATTTGAGGGGGTCTTCATCCCACATCTACTTTCTGTATTCCTTAGATGTTTCCTCCATCTCATTGAAGGTAGGGTGTGGAAGGTCTTCCCTATTGGTTTGGCTGATAGGTCAGCTAATACATTCCCATCTTTGTCTACTATTCTTTTTGTGTCCTCTTGATATGCCTCCCTATAGGCCATCACAAGCTCGGGAGCAACAAGATCAGGCGGAAAACTGACAGCCTTGGCCAACCCACTGCTTCTAATATTTCTGGCATTCTCTATTGTAGGGTTGATCCGAACCCTTTATTTGAACTCATCAATATCTACATGTCCCAAATTAATATTTGAGATCTCCCTCCAATTTGTGGTGACTTTGGAATTAAGGGGATCACCTTGGAATTTGTACTTCATCTAGTCTTTATCCTCTTTTCCTCAGGGTGATTTAGCTGGCTTCTTTCCCTTTTCTTTCTCCACGGACGCCTCCAAAGGTCCTGTACCTGGTTCCATATATCCTGTGGATGAGAGAGCAGTAAGCATATTCAAGCATGAAAACATGGGGAAGGTTAGCCAAAATCCTGCAAAACAATGTTTAGATTAGATAATTTACCATTTAACATCCCAACATCTCTTTCAGATCAATATTAACCTTTCATTGGAGGAAGTTTTTGCAATGTGAGCCCATGGGTGTGGACTTCCCTGGGTTGGTGGGTGTTTTGGAGGCAACTGTAGGAGGGATGACAATCAGGGCACGACGGTCCGCATGTCCCAACCTACATCAAGGTTTAGGCATGAAGTGGGGTCCACTGAGGAGGTCAATTCATTTTGGCACCGAGGTTGAAATCAATTTGAAGATTTGGAGGCATTAAGATTACCTTTTGGTCATTGCAGAATCAAAGGGCAACTCGACTATTTGGGGCCTGATCGTTGAAACAACGTTGGTAAGGCGACAGTCAGCAAGCGGTGCTTCGCCATGCAGGCCCTATGGCTTTGGAGGGAGGTGGGTGATGCATTGTTGAAGTTAAAATTGCTCAAAAGGATATGGGCAGACAGTGGGTTGTAGTCATTTGGAATGGTGAAGGCTAAATAGAGGTCTGACGGAGGAGGCCCACATCATCGGGTCTGTGGAGGGCTCCGGTGTTTACTTTGTTTATCATTGGGCAGGAGGCAATGGAGGGGTCAGGCTCCACATAGCAGGCCAACAGGGGTCTACAAACATTTTGGGATGGCAGAAGCGAGACAGAAGTCCACAAAAAGTGACCCGCAAGGGATGGTCTGCCTAAGGCTTAACACTTGTATGCTTTTGTTCTAAGTTCAAACGAATGTGGTTGGTTCAAGACCCATAGTGCAAAAAGTTGGCATGCAAAGGCCATTTGGAACAACAGATAGGCTACAACAGCCTACAAATGGAAGTCCACGAGGTGAAGCCTGCAATGAAACTTAGACTTAATCATTTAAGGCGCAAAGGATAATGGCAGGCAGAGGTGAGGTTGGGACCTGCTAGTCAGGCGGATGCTAAGGTTTTTCCATTTTGAATAGCCGTTTGTGCATCGATGAAATGCCAACGGAGGTCTACGGAAAATGATTCACATCATCTAGATTGCCTTGTTTTGATTTGGATGGAAGGCCAAATAGCGAGGTCTAACATGCAGGGAGATGGGGCACAAAATTCGTTTGAAATGACAAAGCCAAGATGGAATTCCACAAGTGGAAGTCCGCAGGGAGGAACCTGCGATGAGCCCGTGCTTAGGTACTTTTCCAAGTTTGAGTTTGATGGGAAATCAATAGGGTGGGGTCCACACATCATGAGGTCATGGTTGGATAGCTGTTTGGAATGATAAAGTTTGAAAGGAACTCCATAGGTGGAAGCCGACGAATGCAGACCTGAGAGGGTCGATGGACCTTTGTTTCAAGCTCATGAATGTAAGTCCAAAATGGCCATATTGTGGGGGCTTCTTGCTAGGGTGGAATCGGTGAGGGCGATCATCATTTCGAGTTTTAAACATGTTTTCAAAGGATGGAGATGGCGGCGGCATGGGTATGGGCCCACAAAGAATAAATTCTCTGGCCAAAGAACGACCATGGCGACTGTGAGTTCCACTCGTGGCTCACAGGAGATTGTAAATGGATTTTGTAATTTCAAAATGTGGGTTTTGTTTGCCTGGGTTTAATCTAGTTGATTTTAAGCTTTCCTTAAATATTTTAACAACCTTTTATAAAATTTGAAGAAAAATTTGAAACAAGGCACATGGTGGAATACTAACTTGTGAAGCTTGATAAAATGGATGAACAAACAACTGGCAAAGGTTTCAAATCAGTGAACGAACTTGGTGGGTGCGACGAAAACATTGCCAAGAGGTTCTCTGACTCACTCTAAATAATTGACCAGTAAAAATGACAGCTTAGGGTTGGCTATTTATAGAAAATGGTGCATTTATTTCCCTTCATAAATGCTCATATGTTGGTGTTAAAGGTTGGTAAGCAGTCCTTTTGAAAATGATAGCGAGAGCGGTGAAACTCGACAAGCAGATGGCAGTCAGGAGTTAATCATTTGGGTGGTCAACAATGGAAATGGCACCAAAGGGTGTGGGTCCCGCGACTCTAAAGGAATGCTGGGTGAAAGCTGTTCGAAACAATTGTGGAGCCAAGGAAACTTGCATTGGGCGGCCCCTAGGGGTGGACCTGCCTAGCTCCAAGGATGCTAACATTAAGGAATGAAGGAAAACAACCAAGGGAGTTTCGTAAAGGCCCAAATCCTTGAAAATTTGAGGGTGGCAAAACATGGCGAACTCAAGATGATTTCTTTAATACTCACTGACCACTTAAGACATAAAACATGGGGCATGCAAAATGAGGTAGCGACAAAAGGGACCGATGAAGCAAGAAGAAAGAGGGTCCCCGTTCTGAATAGGGCATGTGTGCTATAGGCACAATAGTCACTTCCTGTGATAGCGTCATTACCATCATCACCATCAAAGGACCTAGTATAGAATGTGGAGTCACCACAAAACATGACAAGGTCACCATCCAAGGAGTCCTATCTCAATCTAGGGCACACCCTACTCAGCCAACAACAAGCACTAGCAAGTACAATCTCTTAGATTAGTTTAAGATCCCCACATAGATTTCTATCTTAGAACTATTAAGGCTATCCCCCACACATAGGGAAATCTTAGAGGAAGCTCTATCTATGTCATCTATCCTTGAGGATATAGATACTGAATAGTTTCAAGCTATGGTAGGGAATATCACTAATCATCTTCTCACATTCTCAAAATGAGACCTACCATCACAACCATCTTGTAATATTTCTTTACACCTTGAGGTCATCATTCATAGAAACAAGGTTAAAAGTGTCTTAGTACGTAGATGTAGGTGTTGGTATGAACATTTGCACCCTTTAGTTGATAAAAAATCTTGGCTATTTAGAAGATACAATTGAGAAAAAAAAGAGCACCACCATTAGGGCATATGACGACCAAGAATGGGTATCACAAGGCATCATCACACTACCCATCCAAGTGGGCCCCATCATTGGAAAAACTACATGCCAAGTGTTAGACCTTGATCTTCCCTACAACATCCTGCTTGGTCGATTCTGGATCCATGCCCTAAAAGTTGTAGCTTCAACCTACTATCAGTGTGTAAAGTTTCCTTTTGAGGGTAGAGAAGTTTCCATCCATGGAGATCTTGAGCTTTTTACTACTGTAAGAATCTTGAGGCCAAGTTCTATAAGATCCCCCAAATACCCAAGAATGATGAAGGGTCTACACCTCCTACCTCATTTTTTGACCCATCATCCCTTGCATCTACCTTACAAACAAAAGCACCCATTATGCAGAACATACCCAACATCAAAGCAGTGATCCAGGATGATGGTTGTGGAAACTATAAGCTAACAAAAGATGCTTTTGTGTTGGGAGAGCTACCTCTTTATCCCAAATCTAATGGGAAGCCCACACCTAGCAACATCCTTGAAACTATCAAGATGGAAACTACTACCTTCACCAAGTGGGGGAACCTGAACAAAGAATATGTCAATGAGGAGGATATCTCTAAACTGCTATATCAAGATGAACGACACATCCCTGTTCTTCCTAGGGAAGATGACAAAAAAGGCTTGCAGCTAATGAAGGGAATGGGGTATATACCAAGAATGAGAAACAAGGATAATATGAAAATGTTTTTCTAGAACCTATCATTTCTGAGAAATGTCCAAAGAATCTTGGCCTAGGTTGCACTACTAGCAAGTTACCCTTATTGGCAAAGGTACTTCTGTTAAACAGGCAGAGGCTTCCTCTTAGTTACCAACATTGCATGATACTACCTTAGATGACTTCCCCCTTGATTTTGTTGACCTATTTGAGAATATCTCCCTCTTCATGATATCTACATCATCGTTCACCCCAGGTGAGTGACCAAATGAAATATGCCTAGTATACCCACAACTCATTGACTTGGACCAAGAAGGACCATTGATTCTAGATTTATTTGAAAATGATGAAGCGATCTCAAAATTCATGGGACTTTATGACAACTTACCATGGGTAGATCACAAGGATAGTTTTGACATAGAGCTATACACAAGGGCATACTATGAGGAGACGATTGAGTCCTTCAATTGCAAAATTGATGACATGCAACTAACTTGCAGATTTTTTAGTGAAAAACACACTATGTCACTCTCTGATCCTAAAATAGTAAAAAGAAAGGATGCATGCAAGGGTGTAAACCTCTCTGAGGAACCTAAGGATGAGGGATTCAATCTCCCCCTTAGTGTGATGTATCTAGAGAAGTCATCAGTTTTAGCAGAAAAAGGCCACTTTAGTCAATGTGGGAACAAAAGAAGCACCCAAGATCACTTTCTATTCTAAATCCTTATTAGATGAAGAATAGAAGAACCTAGCAAAATTCCTGAAAGAGTGAAGAGCTAACTTTACATGGTCATATATGGATATTCCAGGGCTTGATCTGGAAGTAGTTGTACATCATCTAGCAGTCTATCCTAAATCCAAACTAGTGAAGCAAAAGTTAAGGAAAATGCACCCTCAGATAACACTCTTGGAAACTTGAGATACAAAAGCTTCTTGACATTGGATTCATCTGACCCATAGATTATCCTGAGTGGGTTTCAAACTTGGCACCAGTCTCCAAACCCACTAGGGGCATCAAAATATGCATTGACTTAAGAGACTTGAACAAAGCATTCCTAAAGGATGATTTCCCTCTTCCTAACATCGATATCATAGTAGATTTAATAGTTGGGCATGAGATGCTATCACTTATGGATGGTTTTTTGTGCTATAATAAAATCATGATCACCAAGGAGGATTAACAAAAAACTACATTCACTTGTCCATGGGGGACATATTGCTAGAACATGATGCCATTTGGGCTAAACAACGTAGGAGCAACCTATCAAAGAGAAATGACCCTCATCTTTCATGACATGATCCAAAAAATAGTTGAAGATTATGTGGATGATATTTTGGCCAATTCAAAGAAAAGGAGTGAGCACATACAAGTCTTAGGACCCATCTTCTACAAACTCAAAGAGTATAAGGTATGATTGAATCCAAAAAAATGTGTCTTTGGGGTGACACCAGGAAAGCTCCTTAGCTATATCATTTCACAAAGAGGGATATAAGTTGATATCGAAAAGGTAAAAGCCATCCTAGACATGGAACCACTACAAACATTGAAGCAGATGAGAAGGTTACAAGGAATATTGCAGTCCATCAGAAGGTTCATAGCATAACTATCAGATAAAATCAACCCTTTTTTGCATCTTCTCCATAAAGGAATAACTTACAAGTGGGATGAGAAGTGTGATAAATCCTTCTAATAGTCAAGGACTACTTATTGACATATCCAGTGCTCATGCCACCAATGCTAAATAAACCATTTATCTTGTATATCTCAACAACATCAACAACACTAGGTGGTATTTTAGCACAACATGATGAAAATGGAAAGGAAAGGGATATATATTACATTAGCAAGACCTTGGTGGGATATGAAATGAGCTATTCATCCATTGAGAAAGCATGCTTAGCAATATTTTTTGTTTCACAAAAGTTTAGACATTATATGCTATCGCATCAAGTCAAGCTTATTGCAAAGATTGACCCATTGAAATACCTATTATCTAAAGAAACTCTTACTAGGCGATGGCCAAATGGGTAATGATATTGATTGAGTTTGACATAGATTATGTGGAGAATAAGGTAATAAAAGGGAAAGTAATCACAAAACAACTAGTAGAGGCACCTATCTATGCAGAGAATCCATTGATATCTGAATTCCCAGATGAATCAATATTCCTTGTCAATAGAACAAATCAATGAAAGATGTACTTTGATGGATCATTTACCCAACATGGATTAGGGGCAGGTATTATTTTCATCACCCTCAAGGTGATTGCATCCCAAAGTCATACAAGCTATCATTTATGTGTACTAACAAAATTGCTGAGTACAAAGCCCTAATCATAGGCCTAAGGATAGCAGTTCAATGGAAAATACAAGAGATGAAAGTTTATGGAGACTCATAGCTGGTTATCAACCAAGTCAATGATGACTACCAAACTGAGGAAAACAAGATTACTCCTTACAAGAAGATGGTAGAGAGTCTCAAGGAACTTTTCATTAATGTAACTTTCAAGTGGATTCCTTGCACAAACAACTGGGCAACAAATGCTATGGCAACAATCAGATTGTTGTTAGACATGCCACATAACATCCTGCAATGTGAATTTTTGGTAGAACTTCTTGTACCAAATTTCAAAATTCTAGAATTTGAATTCATGTGTGTCATTGTTGGTCCTGCATCCTTGTGGTATCATGACATATTCACTTGCCTAAGCAGAGGAACCCTCCCATCTGATATCACCTCCAACCTTAAAAAGACGCTTATCAAAAAGGTATCCTGATTCATAATCCTAGGTGATACCTTATACCACCAAAGCATTGAGGGGAATTACTATGATGTATTAACCAAGAGGAAGCCTTGATCACTTTAATATAAGTACACAATGGCATATGTGGTTCTCATTCTAGTGGTATGACTTTAGCTAAGAAACTATTGAGGATGGGGAACTATTGGCGAACCATGGAAAGAGAAGGCCATCAATATGTGTAGAAGTGTGTCCAGTGTCAACAACATGGAGATCTTATTCATGCTTCGACTTAGGAGTTGCAACCAATGGTCACACCTTGGCCTTTCTCGCAATGGGGGATTGAACTCATAGGAAAGATTACCCCAACTTCATCTAATGGCAACAAGTTTATCATAATGACCACTTAGTACATTACCAAGTGGGTCGAAGCCATTCCTATGACCTACATAACAAGGAAGAAAATTGATAAGTTTATCCTTAATTATCTAATCTACCATTATGATGTTCCATAATCCCTTATCTCAGACAATGGAACACCCTTCAAGAACAAGGATGTGAAAGAGTTGTTGGTTATTTTTAAGAACCAAGCAAATCTCACCGAGAATATATGAATTTCCTAAATTCAATTCTTGAGTACTTAGGATGTGATTGGCCAACGAACGAGAGGAAGCTAGAATGCTTCCCTCCTACACTTTGGGCTCTGCAAAACCCGAGAGGGTAATCCCACAATGTGTATCCTACAATCTTCTAAACAATTATATCATACATTACATAATAAACAGATATATTCTCACTGAAATGCTAAAGAGATGAAATCCTTCAAGAAATTGGAAATTCCTTAAAGAGGATTAAACACCTAAAGCTGAGAATACCACAATTTACCAACTACACACAAAATAAATCAATTGTAAATTTATTTATAAATCTTGTTCTCAAATTGAAAAAACCAGAACCACAAGAAATGCACTAACACTTATGGGATCAATGTATTATCTTAGGGAAAGGAGTCAAATCACAATAAATTGAACTATAAGGTGAATTTAATTTTAAATAGCCGTGGTATTTGTGTAATTTCATTACAATACATGTACTAAATTCTTATATTCTATGACTATTTATCAAAATCCACAGAACATTCATATGAACTCATGTTTTAACTAAGGTATTTTAACTGATTCATTAAATCAAAGCCAAAATTAAAACACAGTTGATTGCAAAGGAACTATGAACATTAATGAAAGATCATTGATCAGGTTTTCATTAATAATTGATATGAAATATTACAAATGGAGAGACAATAGACTCAAAAGATTTGCATTTTCATTCAAGCATGCTTGAAAACCATACAATTTACAAAAATTGCTTGCTTGACTCAAAACCTAACATACAAACTCAAAATGTATTTTCTTTTTGTCATACATCTGCATTTATTAGATCCAAAATTCAAAAAGAGACCCACACTAATGGCCTTGAATTCCCTTTTATTAGAAACAAGGGAGCGAAACAAGCTTCAAGCCAATAGTACACTTGTCACATTTTCATTTGACAACCTAAACCGATCATTCCATGAGGAATGGTTACAATAGATTGAAAGAATATTCTCATATGAGACAAAGGTTGCATTTTAGTCAGTGGAGAGCCTTGTGCCTTAGGTCATCAACATTGCTTAAGCCACTGACATTTTCTTTTCCTAATCTAAGGCTACTTTCTCCTATGATCGATGCAATCCCCCTCGAGGGAGAAGGAATTCCTTCTTTCATCTCCTCTAGTGTGACTAGGATGTCATCTTCTTCTGTCTCAGGGTAATCAACTAACCCTCTCACCTCAATATTTTTCCCCTTGGGTGGTGGCTACTCTAATGGAGATGGACCTCTTGGAGGTGAATCAAGTTCAATTATAGTAGGGGAAGATTTTTTAGGAGGAGATGGTGCTAACCTCATACAAGAAGATGCTCTTGACCCCTCTGATGTAGTAGGGGTTGGAAGTGTTGGTTGCTTCTCAATTACCTCCTTCTTCTTGGAGTACATACACTCTGACTTTCTGAGGTGGTTGATAAGAGGGTCTGTCCTCCAATGCTCGTGCAAGTTCTTCTTCAACTACCATTTCCTTCCCCTTATCAGTTGTTTTGCATTCTTCCTTCAAGACACTAACTATGCTCTCAAAATTGTCTAGTACATACATGAATCTATTCAATTCACCCTTAATGTTGGGTAGATGGTCATAGTTGGGATCTAAATTTTTAGCTTTATCCATCATTTTATTGAAGGTGAGATACTTTTCCTTCCTCTCAGCTTGGACTTGAAAGTCAAAAATGTTCCTGATCACATCTTCAGGATAGTAGAAATTATGAACAAAAGAGCCACTTATATTATTTTCCTTCAAAGCAACAATGAAACCCTCTGGGTCATGGTTCCTTGGATGCACAATTTTTAGTCTGTAGGTTGTAATAACCTACTCCAATTCTTTCCATCCTCCTTTTTCCATGACAAAATCTGCAAACACAATCCACTCTAGAAAGAATGAGCCTTTATTTAGTTGCTTGGGTAAGTGTACCATTTGTGTTGCCCCCAATTGCCTCATAATTTCAATGAATCCAATCCTCAATGGAACATCTCTTGGTAATGTATGTAGATTCACATTAGTGCCATAGACCTTGAAAATGGTTGTACTGGTGTATGGAATTATATCCCCCCAATTGTGATTCAAACTCAAATCAAGCCTCCTTTCCAAGTGCCTCAAAAAATCATGTATCTCCTTAGGGATTCTTGGTGGATCATAAAATAGGAACTATCTCAATTTGGAAGCAAAGACATTGTGGAAAATGACATAATCAAACTTCATATCATCTTTGTAAAAAATTTGAGTCCAAAATTGGACAGGTAGCTCAATATCCCCCTCTACCTTCTTTAGTATCATTTCTTCACAAAAACTCTTCTCTCCCTTGTATAGGAACATGTACAATAGGAGAGAATACCACCATAACTTTACCCAATCTTTTCTTGCCTTCAGTGTAGACAAACCCTGATGAATGTGCTCTGCCAGATAAGTGGCATAGTCATATACTACATTGTATGTTGGGTGTTGAAGGTGTGCTTCCATAAACATGAAACCCATTGGCATGGTGGATGTTGGATGAAAAACAAGAATTTGGCACAAGGAATAAATTATTTTCTTGAAGTAATTAGCAAAGTACTTCATGGGGAAAGGCTCCAATTCATCCTTGCCAAATTTTATCTGTTTCCTAGATTTCCCAACCCTAGTACTTGCAGTATGAATGGGAAACATTGTTAACCTAAATAGAGCCTTTGTGTTTTCGTATTATTTTATGAAAGTATCAAGATCAGTGGCAATCATATCTTGACTCCATTCATGCAACTTGAATTTTTTTGCAATTTCCTCTCAGGTTATCTTAACAATTTCAACATCATCATATGCCTTGACCATCCTTGAAACATGATCATATCTTTTGACAAGTCTACATCCATATATATTTTGGGAAAAACTAGCTTCCCCATATCTAATCTCCAAGTGTTTTAGATAGGAACTCCATAATTTATTTTCCAAACCAATTTTGGAACATTTTCCACCCTATGTATGGCACATCGACATCCTTGATAAAGCATTGTTTTTCTAGTAACCCATCCTTAATTCTAGGGCCATAAAATAGAGTTGTTCCCTAAAAATTTTTGCTAGTTGAGGGTTTTAGTTAATCAATAATATATTGGGAAAGAGGTGTTGAAGCGGTTCCAGAACTAGAAACTTGAGCCTTGGGAGCCATTGGTAACATATAGGCTCAAACTAATCTAGGGTTTTGACACCAAGGAGGTTCAAAACGTAGTCCTTTTCTTAAAAACCTAGGGCACGACCTGATGATAAAAATTTCAATGGGTTTGAAAGAACCTTGAACCCTAGAAGAAGCTCAAACTACCAAATAACAATTCAATAGTATGTAGAATAATCTGATAACAAGATACAACAAACCTCTACCCTAATTCAAGATAATTTAAAGAAAACATAGAGAGGAGTATTTGTTTTTTACTTACAAATTTTTCACTTGAAGAAAACCCTAATTTTGATCACCCTGAACTCTAAAACTCTTAATTGAATCTCCTGGATGCTTTAAAACTTGTTTGCAATCTTCAATTATGTGAAAAAAAATATTTTATGTGCCTTCAAATCGGATTTGGGTAGGTATGGATGTCATTTATACCATTACTACTCACTTGCATGAAGTAGAACGATTCTCATAGCCACTTCTTCAATTTTGAATTTCAGCCATTAATTTCCTTGTGAGATGGCACACTAGACAACTCAGATTGAGTCAAAAAAGTTTGAATTTCTATCTCTTTCACTCACCAATGCCATGCCAATAATATTCTACCACTTGAAGTGTTGACTCATTCATTCTGCGGTGTCTACCTTCTTTCCAAGTGACAATAGGATCCACGTGGCTCTCGCCTGCTAGCCCTGCTACTTTTTGCAAAACATTATTTTATTCCTACAGGGTTAGTGGGAAACGGTTGAGATTAAATCAAAACAATGCATCTTGACTGTCAGTTTAAAATCTTATAGTGTCGGGTATGTAAGTGGAGACCAGGCCCCATGCCTATAATAGTACATGTGTCCTCAACCCGCTAACCCTACTGCTTTTTGGAAAGTAATATTTTATTCATGTGGGGCTGGCATCAGACTAGGATCAAATCTTTAGATCCAATGTTAGTAATTCTGCACATGCAAAAAGGCTAGTCTTAAAAGGGGACCCGATTAGGTCGACAAGACTTAGACCCATGGGATGAAAGATTTAAGCCTTAAGTGTTGATGGTGTTTTCTGCACAACTCAAATAGATTATGAAATTCTATCTCTCTTGAAAGGTAAATCTCTATCTACAAGCCTCAAGCGATAACCCCAAGGTCTCAAAGGCCAGGTCTTGATAATGCAGAAACAACTCAAATAACATGTGAAATGTTGGTAATCACAATGGGACCTTACTACAAGAAAATACTGAATCATGATAACTTATCAGATCTTGCAATACTGTGATACTTGAAATCCTAGATCTAACCCAAATGATAAAAGAAAATGCAAAAGATAAGGGTTTTATAGAGTTATCTAAATTTAAAGCTATTCCTAAGATTAATAATGCAAATGAGAAAATACTTGAAATGGACCAATCCCTTAAAAACCAATTCTTTCTCAACCCAGATAAATTTGCAATCTTACAAAAACAGTGCAATCTTCTGAGGCATTAAAGCTTTTCAAATCATGAACATTCATTCAAGACAATCCTACAACTAAAATGAATAATCTTCACAATCAAATTGAACACAATGAATGTGTGGTCCAGGTTGACTTTTCCAAACAACTACAATTAGATAGTTGCTGGGAGTATAGACCAGAGATCACTACAAACACTTCAAGTATCAAATCACAAACACCATTAAACAAATATAATTCTAAATCTAACATACATCAACTATTTTCAAAGCAATTTTAAAGATAGAATAACAAGAACCATGATAGATAAAAATAACACAAGTATGGCACCAAGTCACAATGTCATTACTTGCATCGAATTATCCACTATAGCAACAATTCTAGTTTTCTGTTACAATATTTGCTTGAGAAACAACTAACTCCTAACTCTAACTCCTGCTCTACTGCTAAATTTTCACTAACCTTCAATTTTTTCAGCCCTTACAAATAAGGTGAAATGCCATATTTATAGAAAAAACCCAAAGTGTTGGCCTAAGAATTTACAATAATAGCTGGCCACAGAAACAAGTTGGCCCAGAGGAATTCGAAACAAAGGTCAAATATGCATTGAATGCATATACACCAACCATGTTAGCCTAGGATCTCCCACTAGTTCAATCCACTGCATCCAAAGAAGAAGCGAAATAATAGAGAAAACACAAGGCTCGATGCAGCATTGCATTAACTACTTCCTCCTCATCCTTATCTTTGGGGTACTCCATCATGTCCTTTACATGTTATCTCAACCTACCTTGTTGGACCGATATTTATTGATGATTTCACTATAGATCACTGCGTCATCCAACTTGTGTTCAGTTACTGGATCTTTCATTGACTGGAGAGTAAACATCTCGCCATGACCTCCTCAATCGTTCTAGACTAAGATGCCTTGGTTCATCAACAATATCATTCATTGCCACAATACATTCCTTGATTCGAATCAATAAACTTAGCACTGCTTCCATCGTGCCACTTTCATCAGCTTGAGGATCTCAGAAACTCGTAGAATGCACAAGATGGCGGATTTATACTACTTTGGGATTTAGAGTCCTCGGGGAAATTCTGCGCAACAAGATTTTCCTGAGCTATGTTCCTTCGAGGAATCCGACATTGTCTGGATTTTCTGAACCTCCATATTCTTTGACGATAGTCTTCAATGATGTAGACCTAATCATACATTGGTGTTTAAAACCTCAGACTAGACTAAGGCTATCTTGCCTTCAGGAATCCTACTCTTTACGTACACCATCATTCTTTCTACCTCAGTGATGGAGGATCCCTATGCATCTCTCTTAGCCCTACCAGCCGCTGCCTTGCTAGACTTAGCCTACATCCATCAAATTCCAATCATGAAAATTCAATTGTTAACAACATTTTCATCAGAGTGTTAGCTAAAAATCCTATAAAACTATTAAATCAACCCCTAAGCATCAAAACTAAGAAGCCTGGGATTTCGACCTAACTGGGGAAAGCCAGCCTGGGAGGAATTTCAAAAAATTCCAAACCAGGTGGATTCTCCCAATGAGGCACCAATATCAATAATAGATTATCAAAATGAACAAAAGAATGCATGAATCATTGCTTAATCTATTGTTTAAGGAATGAAATAGTAAGAAATTGTCATTAAAATTCATCCATTTTATCCATTTTTATGTTTCACAAAGTTACCTAGAAAAACCATAAAAGTCTAGCCAGACTAGAATTCTGCGAAGTCTCCAAAACTATGAACTCCTGTGCACACTCCAAAATACAGAAAGCTAGGCAGAATCCGGGAAAATCCAGGGTTGCAGAAATTCTGCAAAGTCCTCATAATCCCAAAAAACCTCCATCATGCATGATTTAAACCTGAGGCGACCAAATGTTTATGAATTATGAATCTCCTGAGCCCAACTAGATCCCAACTCATGATTTCTACTAGTTCCTTTGGATCGAGAACACCTAAGGAACCAAAATGATGAATGCTCATAACAACTCAAGGATTCCCTAGATGGACCAGATCGACTCGAATGCAAGAAATCCAGGAATTCAAGAAAGAAAATAAATGAAATCCAATGCCCAAATCATCAAATCCCAAATGCAGAAGCAACACAATGAAAGATGGGAGCAAAATGGAACAAAAACGAAACCACCAAGACAAGCTAGAGAAAATCCGAAAACCCAACAGGGCAGCGGAATTTCAAAAAAATTTGGCCCAGACAAAATTTCGCGAAGGCCCAAAAATCCCAAACAACAACATAAAATAAGCCGAGCTGGACTTTGAATGCAATCCGGGAAAATCCGAAGGGTTCGGAGGGACTGAAAAATCCTAAACTTGGGCAAAAACCCAGATTTGGCCCAAAAGTTAAGTTTTTCAATATGCAACTCGGGGAAAATACTTAGGAAAACAAGATAAACATTTTAAGCACATGCCAAGGCAATGCAAACTTGCAAAATCAAAGGGGGAAAAACACAAAGAGCGAAAGCAAAAGAGGGTCCCTACTTTCAGCGGGGCGTGTGTGCAAAACTGCACAACATTAAGTCATTTAAATGGGAAATATTTCACTCGACTTAGGAAAAGATTAAAGTGATAGTCTAACATATGATGCCCAAAAAACCTAGACCAAGGGGCCAGCGACAATATCTTTTTGATGGCTTAAGTCATGACTCGAGTGACCTACAATCGGGGGTAGCAAGTCAATGAAGGAATAGAACACCAAGGGAAAAAGACTTATGAAATTTGAAGCAAGGGCTTTGGAACCAAAACCATAAACCCAACCCTAGGGAAAAGATGCAATGGATGATGAAAAGGCAAGGATGCATCACAAAATTTTCAAAATTTAGAGGCTCCACCAATGGCTCCAGCTCGGGGATGCATAGCCCTGGTGGGTATGACAAGAATTCATATGTCACAGTTGAAGGAGACTAGACACAAAGTAATAAAAACCTAGGAGCTTTCTAGGATAGGGCAAGTAGATGCAACCAGAATCAAACACACCAAACCTATATACAATAATTACAAGACTATATAGTGTACATGGAAAAAAACCTATTTCAAGAGAAATAGGGCTTCAGGAATTGTCCATGTATCGATAGCTAAAGAAGTTCACCTATTAATGATTGCAAGAGGTATGAATTTTCTCCATGTTTATTTACAATTAGTTATGGGCCCAACCATAGAGGGTCAAAATTTCCATGTTTTCCTTTAACTTCTGACCTTGCATTCCACATCAAGACCATGCTTCCCACTTCAAACATCCTTTCAATGTATTTCTTATCATATAGATTCTTAACTTGGAGCTATAGATTTTCATTTATTTTATGAGCTTCTCTTCTAGTTTCATCAAGCTCAGCTAACTTGTCTATTCTGTGTTGCATCTCATCTCAGATATTCATGTCATATTCTTGAACAAACTTGTACATTTTCAACAAGGTGTTGTGGGGTATCCTTGCTTCTATGCCATACACAAGGTTGAATGGATATTTTCCAATGACCTTCTTGATAGTAGTCCTATTAGCCCATAATGCAAGCTACAAATTTGAATCCCATGCCTTTTTATTATTCTCAATCACTCATTTCATGATCTTCATCAAACTCTTATTGCTGGATTTTTTTTTTCCATTTCCTTAGGGATGATATGGAGATGAATAGGAGATACATATTCCATGCTTACTACAAAAATCAGTGAATTCCTCTAATCTAAAACACATAGCATTGTTAGAAATAATCTTTTTTGGGACTATATAGTACATTGTTGACTATTGCGTATGCTTTGGTTTGATATATTCTAAACTACTAAACTACATTGCAATGAGGTTTCTGTATGTCAAGGTGTGAACAAGGATTATCCTATCTATTTTTAGAGTCAAATTCCATCACACTAGATACAATGTCATCCTGGTTATCAATACCTGGATGCATCGTGTCTATGTGTTATATCAAACAATAAGGTACGATAGAAAATACCAAATCCCAAGATATGAAAAAATCATCATCATGCATTTATCATCACCATCTCTAATAAAGTATCGGTGGATCATAGACTTGTTGGACCTTTTGAATCAATCATCAAAATCAATGTTCAATCATCTTATTTCTTCTATATTCTTTCCGCGCTAACTTGGTATCATGATAGTAAAAAAAAAAACATTAATGCATCCATCCCACATTCACAAATCATCAACATGCATACATCTCAAATACATAATAGCATATCATAATATGAAAAACATATTTCACTACCACATCATTATCATTTAAGTTGGGCGAAATAATATAGATTTTTTATTCTAAAAGCATCTTAAATCATTGCATACATATCTTACACATACATCACATTATCATATCATAAGCATAAACATCTACATAATCCACATCCATATGTGTACATCATCTCATAAATTACATAGAAAAGTACACAAAATGAAGTGCATTCATTCCATATCATTACATCACATATCACCGCATCATAGATCATCATCACATAACACATATCACATATCACATAAATAAAAGGAAACACATCCATTCATTATGTTGCATCCATGCATGATCATAATATATAAGCATATCACATCATATCGACATCAAATTCATCCATACATCCATAAAGCATGAAATAAAATGAACACATCACATCATATCCAATCTGTATCATATATATCAAAAAATGAGGACTGTCATAATACAATATCTGAATCAATGTCTGTATATTGATCAAAAGTACAATATCCATGAGGTTATCAAAAAGGAGCCCATGAATGTATATCTATACAAAAAATTGGGAAATAATAAAAAATTTTCTATGCAAGCGAGCTAGTCTTGATGGCTGCTCCCCTTACCAGGCTGTCTCTCTGGCTAATCCTTAGCTTAGAGATGTACTCCACTCCTCTGTGAGTAATCTGGTTGTCTAATCATAGTGGGGACATCTCGATGATAGTGCATATGATAGTAGGCAGCCTCAGTCACGACCTCTCTGTAGAAATGGGCAGAAACTATCCATCCCTATGCTGCAACTATCATGGCCTCCAACTTCTGGCACCACCCGACCTCCTGTGCCAACTGTATATCAGAGGTCTATCTGAGCTGATGCTCTTGATCCCTCTCTATTGTGATAGCCAATACCTACTTTTGAGCCTAGTCTCTCTCAACTGTAATGGCTAATATTTTTTGTCGATCCTAATATCGCTTAGCTATAACCACCTACAAATGTTGTATCTATGCATCACAAGGATCAGGCCTGAGTGGTGGCTGCTAAGGTGGCTGCTGGTGCAATGGTGGTGCACCCAAGACCTATCCATATTACTATTGGCCATCCTATCCTCTGCCCCTGCCATCTAGACCTCTACCATGTCCTCTGCCATGTCCATCATCTGGCTAACCTTGACTCCTACCTATGCCTCTCCCTCTTTGTCTCCCTCATGAAGGTACACCTATTGGATCTATAAGTTAGGGACAGGGTACAAATCATGCATCATATGTAGGCATAGTCTTTGCATCCACCTATCCCTAATCATAGGCCCATGGCCTAGCAACCAATTGTATGAAGCCCTTGACAACCTCACGGGCTAGGATCGTATGTCCCCATGTAGTCTCTCAAGCTGACCTAGAAAAAATGTTTGTATATGCATCATTAGGCTTGTCCTTCCTCTCACCAAACTATTTGGAAACCCTATTAGGTAGGTACCTCTCTATCATGGTATTCTCTCAACCTTGCATATATTGGGTTTGTCGAGCAAAGAACAACTGTTGAACATCATCATACCATGCCGACATTTGTAACCATGACTGTCATTTGAACATTGTCATATCATTGATGACTCAATCCCAATGAGGAATACTGAGCTACTCTATGTGTTGCAATGCGATGGAACCTTTGTATTTCCAAATAACTGGATCATCTGGTTCCACATCTGCCATATGAACAATCGATCAAAGAACAAAAAATGTACTCCTAGGCCCATATGTGGAGAAGGGTGACCCCTATACCAATCACTCTTCCATCAAAATATACGAAGTCATGCATATCACGGTAAAGGGAGGCCAACATCACTGGACCCCATGCATACTGAGTCCTCCAAAACAACATCCTATGCCAAGCCAACCCCCATCTTGGAATGAATCCTCTGCTCCATCGATCTAGAGCAACCAAACCTGAGATCACTGCTGCAATGATCAATCTGAAGGTTGATGCTCAGCCTTTGTACATCTCAAGGTCAATCTAGGAGTTGACCAGGACAATGGAATCCTAGTCATGAACCTCATGGAAAGCATCATAGCTGGTGCTAGTATACTAGATCACATGCTCACCATGTATCAACAATCGCAAAATCCACCATACATCCTCTAGCCTCACTGTCACCTGGTTGGTAGGTAGGTGGAATGACAAGGTCTTGCTATGTCATCACTCACATAGGACTACCATCATCGCCAAATGGGTCCACACAATAGGAATGTTGGCGACGCACCACAAACCAATCTCTCCTAGGTACTCTTGTTGCAACTCAAACAAATCATCAAGTCTGGACAGTACGGTCGACTGGTGCTTGAGGAACATCAAAGGCTAGATAACCTACTACATCTACGAAGTGCACCACTTCAAAATTCACAAAAAATGGCTAGTTTGGAGTTTTTATTCCCTAAAATGATAAAAGCATCGCTATTTACAATAGCGTCACTATAACTCAAATTCCATACAATGACGCTAGATACATTCAAATTGAAAATTGCGAAATGCATTGCTAATAAAACCCACATCATCATTTGAACTTTGCAAACATTAATTCTAAATTTCAAATTGGGTGACTACATTGCTATTTACATATGCGCTGCGATTTAATTTTTGAAACCCTAATTTCAAATTGCAAACTACATTGCTAAAATTTGAAATAGTGTCACTGATTCTAAAAAATAGCATCACTATATAGTGACGCCGCCTAAGCTCAAATTTCAAAATTCAATAAATGCACTTCAAAGTCAAAATACAAGTCAAGTTTTGAATTGCATACCAGTGGTCCTACGCTTGGAGGCCTCTGGTACTCTCGAACCTGATAAAAAATGTGTCGTGGGAGCACTTATTGCACCATTTCACCAGGAGGTTAGAGCTCAAATTGTAAGAATTCTCTAAGGTGTGAATGCACAAATGAATTGAAAGTAACCCTTCCTCACCTATTTATGCCTAAAAATTAGGGTTTTTTGCCCTAATTTAACCATAAAGCTAG
Organism: Sequoia sempervirens; assembly: GCA_007258455.2. Taxonomy (NCBI): domain Eukaryota; kingdom Viridiplantae; phylum Streptophyta; class Pinopsida; order Cupressales; family Cupressaceae; genus Sequoia; species Sequoia sempervirens. Next base: position 318,064,095 of record VDFB02000003.1, on the reverse strand, counting down.
GGTTTTTCACCATTTTCACCAAACTTGCCAAACTGAAGCTTATTTTGCATCTTTTTTGTGTTTTTGGCATGTTTTTTGCATCTCAGAGCCTTTTTGGATCCCTGAGGCAACATTTAATCTTTGTCAAGAAATCAACCCAAAAATTCAAAATTTCTACCCAATTTCTTGAGGGGGAAGGGAACCAACTTATTCCTTCCATTGGGGCAACAATGGGGCATCCAAAAAGTTACATTTTTTTTTTAATTTAAGCAGAAGTTTTTAATCTGAAGGAGCACCAGTCTTTGAACCAATGTAGCAGGTACCTCACTTCAAAGAGAGGCAAAATGTAGACACTAAAAAATGTCCCAAATGATATCATGCACTCAAATCAGGTATAGTAACACTGCTTCATCCTCAAACCCATCCTCTTTTCACTTAATTGATTAAATTAACCTAGCTATTTAATTAATTGCCTCATTTTCATCTATTAATCTAATTGACCTGGTTAGGTTAATTCATCCCCTTTCATGCTAACATTTTGTCCTATTAAATTGAATAAATCAAATTATTTAATTTAATCCCCAAGTCCTCTTATTTAATTAAATAACCCTAAGTTATTTAATTAAATGTCATATCATATCTCCCCTTTTCATTAAATCATTTTATTTAATGAATACCATATAATTCTTCTAAAATTGCATAATTAACATTGTTTTAATTATTCAATTACTAATAAATCTATTTCCCCCCACTTGCAAAGGAATATTCCTCCTTTGCACATTCCTCCAAAATGAATATTCCCATGAAATATTCCTTCCCCTTTTGCACATTAAAACTTTGTTTTAATTTTCTAAATATCTATTTGCCTCACCCATCAAAATATTCCAAAGAATTTCTCTTTCTTCATTCATTTGGAAAAGGGGAATATACCTTTTCTAACAAACTTGAATTTTTGTACAAGTTAACTTGTGATGTATTGTGCACGTTAACTTGTGACCTCTTATGCAAGTTAAAAGTGTGTTTGTTTGGAAAAAGGTGAACCCTTGATTAAATCTCATCATTGATTCTCATCCGTTGATGAGAATCCATGATCCATGCCTCTAATTTCTTCCATCTTTGACCATTGATTAACCTTTTTGATCTCAACCCTCCATTTCTCATTTGCTTTCCTATAAATAGATCACTATTTGGAGATAAATGGATCCATCTTTTTCAGAGAAAACTCATGCTATTGAAATCTCTCACACTCACACTCATATTTAGCATTTATTTAATATTATTTTAGCTTAATTAATTGCATTAATTAGCTTAGCTTCCATTAATGGTTTCTATGGTAACATAGATGCATACATTTAGCTTATTTATTAATTAGGGTATGAATCTTTTAGCTTAGAATCCATTTAGATTAGTTAAATTGCATTCACAAATCTTGGTCATCTTAGCTTAAATCATGTTAAAATAGCTTACATCAGAATCATTTAGCTTTAAATCATGTTTCATCACACATCACACAATGGTTTCATCAGTTTTCTTCAATAAAACTGATTGAAACAAGCTCATTTATCCACGAGATTTGGCAAGGGTCATCGTTCTACATCAACGTGACACCACTCCCCCAATAGGATAAGTTTCAATGGATTAGAGTAAGTGTTTTGAAGCTTTCATAGTTTAACATATTAGTTTTAATGAATTCCTAGTTTAGTGTTTTTTTGAATGCTCTTTATTGGATTGATGTTTAGTGGCACAATTATATTTAGTATCCTCATGGATCAAGTGTAGTCATCCCATACTAATCTGTCAGTCACACAACCAATGCTGGATCTAGTCCTGGTATGTTTGCATATGTCCATGCAAAGTTTATCTTCCTTTCATTGATGAATGCTGAGAAGTTTACTTTTTCTTCAGGATCAAGTGACATTGCATGATATGTGATCTTTGGGTACTTTGTTGTGCCAACATTGATGGATTATGTTTCTTCAACTAGGAGTATCGACTTCTCTCGATATTTTGAAATAGGGAGATTGAATCCTCCATCTTCAGGTACCTTAGAGAGGTTTTCACCCTTAGATTCATCCTTTATTTTTCTCTATCCAGGAGCTGATAGAGCCACACAATGGTTTTTCCTAGGGGATCTTATTTTGATTTTTACATTCTCTTTTTCAATTTTGCGACTAGAGGACACAATATCCCCTCCAAAATATGCTTCCTATTTGAGTTCCATGAAAAACCCTACTTTATGATCTCCTAATGGTATATCAGTTCAAAGTTTCATAAACTTTGCAATTGCTTTATTGTTCTAGAATTAATCAAAATTGGTGTATGCTGTTGTTGGTCCCAATCTATTAACTATGGGTAGTAGAGGGGTAGGTTTCCATAATTATCTGTAAAGCTTATAAAAGTTGTTGAAATGGTTAATATAGTTTTGGCATCGTTTTCCTATTAAGTATCTAGGTCATCATCGCTAGAAGCAAGGGAATCTTATTCATATGCGTTGGAGTTTGTTTCATAAGTATAGTCTTTAAATATAGGTTTGCTAGGTTGAGTAGAGACTATAATTATTCTAAATATTTCAAATAGGTCCTTGATTGGTAAGTCATTGTTCATCCAATGGTAGGTATCCAATGTCTTAACGTCAGTAGAAAGAGCTCTTTTCTTAAGAGATGCCCTTCCAATGTTTGGGGTAACCACCTCTGTTGAACCATAACCTAGTCTCATGTTATTATTTCTTTGTTACACTATAATAGATTCCCATCTACCTTTTTTATGTCACCCAAGGCCAACTTTTCCAATGTATCCCATTTGTTTAGCCATCTAATACCATTTACTATTAGGATCAATAGGAAGGGGTTGTAGCTGTTCTAGTTCTTCTTTTTCTTCTTTGTAGAGCATTGATGAGACGTCCTCCTTGAATATTTCCTCATCCTTCATGTCTCCCCATTTGGTAAAGATTATGGATTTGACTACCATTTTTATTGTTTGAACATGTTTGATCTCCTTAGGACCTCCATAAACCTTGGGTGTTAATGGAAGCATTCCAATGCAAAAGGCTTGATTGAAATGATAGTTTTTGTTACCTTTTCCAAGTACTTGAACCTTGGTTTCAAATTTTTGTTGTTCTCTTGATGTGGGTTTAGTGAGTTTGATGGTAGTGTGGATGGGTCAACATATGAGTAGTGGAATGATATATCATTACTAGGTATTCACTATATTTTGTTATATTTCTCCTCCAATTTTGCATAGTAGTGGAAGGGTTTAGGATCAACATTTAATGTAACCTCCTTTCCTTCGTGAGGAAATTTTAGACACTGGTGAAATGTCGAAGGAACTGCTTGTAGTGTATGAATCCATCGGTGTCCTAGAAGAAGGTTATATGGTAACTCAAGGTCCATTAATTGACAAGTTGTTTTTGTTGTTTCCGGTCCTATATGTATAGGAAGCCTAATTGTTCCTTTTGAATTTATTTCAAGGTCATAATAAGCCCTTATAGTGATTCTCTTTCCCTTATCAATTACATCATTAGAATGCCCCATCTATTTAACAAATCTCAAGGTACAAATGTTTAGATCTACACTATAATCTATCAATACTCTTTTGACCATATGTTTGTGGACACCAACCTCTCTATAGAGGGCTTGGTTGTGGAATGACTTCCATGGAAGGTCTTTCTTGAAAAAGACTAAATGATGATTGGCTGTGATTTTGCAAAACATGGCTTGAAACTAATCAAGATTAAGGTCATTAGGGATTGATGATCCAAATATTTCTCTAGTATTCCCCCATGTGTAGGTGATAATTTCAACAACTCTAGGATGGAGATCAAACTGTGAGTCTTCTTCAATTTTTCCACAATACTATAGTCATTGGATGACTTAGCTATGGGTTTAGGTGGGGCTCCTTGTATTGTGACTTTCCCTTAATGAGTAGTTATGTTAAATTCAAGGTCCCTTCCTCATATAGTTAACACATTGAATCTAGTGTCATCTACTTGGGAGAGGGTACCTAGGACAGTGTCACCATAGGTGGAGTTGGTGTTGTGATAGTCTTGTTATTTCCCTGTGTCATTTTTCTTAGCATGGTTAGGAATTGGATTTGTGTAGATTTGGAGGTCTTTGTTTCCAAGACAGTGTTCTGTATCAACCTCTTCCTTGTCAATCAAGTCTTACACTATATGCTTAAGTCTCATGTTATTCGTCGTATGTTCCTTGATATTGTGGGACTCGCATAAGTCCTTTTCATTGTACCAAGGTGTTTTAGAACTCATCTCTTCATAGTTTGGGCAGTCATTGAATTTGATGAGGTTTTGTTGAAATAGTTTATGCATGATTGCCTCAAGTGGTTCTCCTGATGTAGTAAATTTCCTCCTTGGTTGGTGATATTATATTTGTTTTCCTCCTTTATTTGTTTTTTGGTTACTTGATTGATTATTTTGAGGATAGCTAAGTTGAATGTTTTGTGTGTTATTGGAAGTGTAGCTCATTTGTACAACTTTACGTTTGTTTTGTGGTCTATTGGGATTATGTACATTCCATACTGCTCTAGCATTGACTACTCCATCACTTGTAACATTTTTTTCTTGGCCCAAGTCTTGGGTTTATCATTCAATCTAGAAGGATTATTGTTTAGTTTAATGAATCCCCTTGCTATGAGAGCTCTTTTAATGTGTAGTCCCTTTTCAATAGTTTCTTCAAATTTATCGAGGCACAACATGGTGAGTTGGTAATTGATTTATGCTTGGAATTAGAAAAAAAAATATATCCACCAGTTCTTTGTCAGGAATAGGCCACTTGCACCTAAGCTTTATGTCTCCATCTTTGTAAGTAGGATGTAAAGGATTCTCCTTGGATTTGTTTAATCTTGTAGAGGTCTGTGATGGTGACATCCTATTCTATGTTGAATAAGAAGTGGTTCACAAACTTGTTGGTCAATTCATCAAAACTCATAATACCTAGTGGTAGATGGGAGAACCATTCCATAGCATAACTAGTAAAGATTATGTGGAAAAAGTATCTTTAGGTAGGAATAATTTTTTTGCACTTCCATGCAAGCTACCGAGAAATCTCTCACATGTTCTACTGGATCTCCTTTTCCTTTGTCAAATTTTGGTATTTCAAAATTTTTAGGGAAGGGGAGCATAGTAATAGAGCGACCAAAAGGGAATAGACATATATCCCGTAGAGTGTAGGTATTCTTTGGTTTTCCAATTTGCATGTCCAATATCCTTTGATTCATGGCTTGTGGTCGCATGCCTACCTTTGTGTTTGGTATATTTGTTTGGGGACCTTGTGCGTAGTAGCCTTTTTGTCCCAAAACATCCAATTGGTCATAAGTTGGGTATGGTGGAGGTATAGAACCTTGGTAACCATGTTGGGTAGAAGGAGGGTAAAGTACTTGTTGTGTGTAAGGAGTGTTAAGTCCTTGTTGATTGTAAGGAGGATTAATTCCTTGTTGTGTGGAAGGAGGACGATGATTCATGAACAAATGTGTAATGTGCTACAAACCAAGACATTCACCATGAATTCTTATTTAGTGTATGCACTTGCAAGATTCCATCCCTATAAAGGGTTGAGCACAAGAGGAATATTTGGACAAGATGTAATTTATGAGGTTTATCCTCAATTGCACTTAGGAAGCTCAAGTTACAGGAGGGTGAATGACGCATTCACCATGCACATCACTAGATTGCTCCAGGGTGCAGAGCATGTGAGAATATCATATGAGGCTAAGGAGCTGGTCAAAAGGTATGGGGCTTGGTTCATATAGTTTCCCACCTTCTCTTACATAAGAATTGATGGTTGTTAGAGGGATCCATATAGGCTTCCAAGGTATCCTACAGACCATGTTATAATTTTGGAGGTCATAAGGAAAATATGTGACTTTGATGCCATTGTAAAGAAAGATAAGCATAAAAATGGATTTGGTGGAGATTTTCCACTGAAGATAGGTACTAGTGAGGTATGCCCTTCAATTAATTCAGCCTATGCTTTTGAGGAGGAAATGAGCACTCTTGGGTTATCTTACCATTCCAAAAGGTTGGGTTTTGATATCACTGGTGAAGCACAAAAGAAAGCTAGTAGGGAATACCATCACAAGGATGGGATAGAGGACTACTAGGCCAATAGCAAGGATGAGTTTGAGGTAAGAAAGAAGAAATTCTCTAGACTCCCAGTTGATGTGGTTTGAATGTATAGTGTGAAAATGGTTCCTAATCAGATGGAAAATGATGGAGACTTAATCCAAAGTCACGATTATGAGCCAATTAAGGACAAACCAATTGGAGAAGTAGATTGGCTGGAAGAAGAAAAAACTGAATTAGAGAAAATCATGGCCCCTGTGATGAAATACACCAAGTTATGGCTCAAACACAAGGTGTGGGAACTTGAAAGTGAAGGTGTGCAATGTACCTATAATCTGATGGGGGATCTAAAATCCTATCTACTTTTGAGGAGTCGACTGAGGAAGATCCTAAGGGAAAAAACAAGGTGGATTCTCCTTTTAAGATTAATATCAAAGGTTCCCAAGGAGAAGAGCAGGAGAAATAGAGGAAACCAAAAGCAAAGAAGAGGATTACTGCTTCAAAGATAGAAAAATCTGAAGAGGAAGAACCCAGTGAAGGAGAAGAAAAGGATGGTGTCCCAACACCTAAAAGGAGTAAAACAACAAGGGGTTCAAGAAAGAAGGGTCGATCTTACAAGAAGAAAGGTGAAACTGATCCTTCAACAGTGGTAAATGTAGAAATTTTTGGAGAGAAGACACAGGTATACACAAGGAGATCAAGAACTCCTCCCAAGGACAATGTGCCAAAGAAGGATATTCCTCCAGCAACCTCTGCTACAGAACAACATAAAGAGGCTTCTCCACTCCATGAACCACATGGTGCATCAGAACAACCAGCAGATGTAGAGCACTCGTCAAGTGAAGGGGAGAAGAATTTCAAGAAGGTGAGCTTCATAGTGTAGTTGCAAAAATTGAGAAAATCCTACGGACTCCCTTGGTAACTCATGGGGATTCTCCTACTAGAAGTGAAGAAGACAGACCTCCTCAAAGAGAGGAATCACCTGTTAAGACTCCATCACCAGTGCATGTAGAAGGGGAGTATGGCAGAGGAAAACATGATAAAGATGAAGAGTTTCCTAAGAAGTAGGAAGATACATCCAAGGGTCAGCAGAAAGAAGTGGGACAGAGTGAAATACAATCAGAGTCTGTTGTTCTAGGTTGGCTTGATAGAGAAATAAAGAGAAAAAAAATTGTTGTGGATGTTACTCCTCCCAATTGGGATGAGCTACTGGAAAAAATAGCAAAAGGTAAGGAAAGAAGAAGGCTAGGGTAATCTCTAAGATCGAAAGAGATGAAGCAAACAATAGAGTGGTCCACATTGCTACTCCTACCACTAAAAAGAATAGAGATGAGGTTACTGGGAGCGATTACAACATGCAGACTATCAACCTAGGACCTACTTCCATGAAACAAGATATTGAAGAATATGAGGGCTCAATTGCTATGATCTTAGGAAGATTGAGGAAAGAAGCACAAACTAAATAGTGTTGATGATGTTTTCTGCACAACAACAACTCAGATAGAATATGAAATCCTATCTCTCTTAAAAGGTAAATCTCTATCAGAAAGCCTCAAGAGATAACCACAAGGTCTCTAATGTCAGGTCTTGACAATGCACAAGCAACTCAGTGATAATGTGAAAATGTTGATAATCACAAGGGGCCTTACAAATGAACAATGTTGGAAGTGTATTTTCATCAAATGCAGCAATGTGGTGATGCTTTTAATCCTAAAACTAACCCATATTCAAAATAAACAACAAAAGAGATAAGGGTTTTAGAGATATTTCTAAGACTAAAACCTAAGATCAATCACAACAATGATGAATGCTACATATGGATAGATCCCCAATGAAACCAATCTCTGTTTGATCAAGGAAAAGCCTACAACTCCACAGAAATAGTGCAATCTTCTAAGGAAACTTAATATTTTTAGACTTTGAACATTCATTCACATACCCAATAACTAGCGCAATGTAAACAAGCATCCACAGTTGAACTTAGCACAAAATAAGGCCCAAACTAACTTTACATAGCAAATTACAATCAGCAAATTGCTAAAAGTATGGGCCGGAGATCGATCAACATCATTAACATTTTACCATTATTGCAAAAGAACTAAAATCTAACATCTAACATTGAGAATTTGAGAACAAGAAACCATAAACTATCAAAGTGTAACACAAATTTTTCCAAATCAACAATCCAATTGCATTAACTTCTTCAACATTACATAACAATTTCTAGTCTCTCTTCTCCTACAGCTACTGACTTCTCTAACTTAGCCAATTCTGGATTTTACATCTTCTAATCGGCTATTCTAACCCTAAATCTAACCCCTTTACAAATGAGAAGGCACTGGCCTTTTATAAAAAATTAAATTTTTAATCAATGATCAGGATTTAGTTCATCCAATGGCTGCAATTGCACTTCTAGAAGCATCAAGCTGTTACATTTAATTTGGGAGCTCATGGTACATCATCATCCAATTGCATAAAAGCAGTTACATCATGGAACAATGAGAAAACAATATTATGCCAGCTTGTCATTAATGAAAATTCTGATTGGATGATGAAATCAACTTCACATGTCTTCTAGAAACTCCTTCCAGCTGTAGTCAGTTTGGGCATAGATTCTTATGCAAGTTCCACTTTTAAAATTTCAATTGAACTCTTCCATATTTCCCTTTTGGCACGAATCCATATGCAAGTTCCCCTTTTAATATTTATTTAATCCTAGAAAATAGATATCATCATTAGTAGCTCACATGTTAAAAAAAAAATCCAATCCACATTAAACTTGAATAAAATTTTGGCCTTTGTAAAAAAAAAACTTACATTTTTTAATGGGAACTTTCCATTTTCATAATTTTCTCCATTTTTGGAAGCTTTTATTTTCAAAATTTTCCATCCATCTCAAGAATTTCATTTTTAGGAACATTTTAAAATTTCAAAGAAAAAAAATCAATTTTTTCCATTTTTGGAAATTTTTGGGTTTTAAGGAATTTCGGGATTTTCAGGGGGTCAAGGAATTTTCAGGAAAATCCCAAGGGTCAGGATTTTCCTAGATTTCCTACAAGGTCAAAATCCCCTAAACCTCATAACTTTTTTTCTAGAAGAAATTTTAAAAAAGTTCAAAAAGCAACCCTGCCTAATTTTTCATCCTCTATCCATAGGTGCAAAAAATATTTACATATAACATTCAAAATTCACTTCAAAATCACCATTTTTGAATTCCAAGACATGCAAATCTCCCCTAGAGCCTCAAAATATTGTCCTCATCAAACTCAGTCTAGAATTAATCCCAAAATAACCTCCCAAGAAGAGAAAAACCAAAATTTGACCAAGCCAAGAGACAGAGATGCAAAAGAAAAAAGAGGGTCCCTGCCTTCGGTGGAGCGTGTGTGTGAAAATTGCACAACAAATAGGAGTTGAAGAAAGAGAATGAAAGGCTTAAGAAATATTTGGAGGATTTGATGAAACCCTTGCAATCTATTAGTTCCTCATCTTCTGTTGCAAGTTTCCTGCCCCAAGAAACTATATCAGAGCTAGAAAGAATGAATACCACTACTCTTGCCACAATAAATTGGTTACAAGGGGTGTAGACTAAAGGAGATGATGCTATCAAAGACATCCTTTCAACTAGAGGAGATGCAATGAGGGCAATAGATTGGTTGAAAGACGTATTGGCTCAAGATATACAGGATGTAGATCTCCTGTTGCAGAAGACCAAGACCATCATGGAGTACACTAAGGATAAGTTGGTGAGTGATGGAATTCTCCCTTCCTCCAGAGCTGCAGAACCTTGGGAATGGTTTGAGGCTTTGCAAATAAGGTAAAAGGTTTTGAAGAAGATATATAAGCAGAGGAGGAAAATTGAGGATACCTTGATTGATATCCATGATAGATGCATTTCTTTCTTTGAGGTGATGACAGGGAGAAGGAAGTTCACACCAAAGCATTTGAGCTTAGAATAGTTGAGGAAATGATGGCAAGATGTATATTCTCCAGTCAGTGAGGATCCAGTTACTGAGCACTAGTTGGATGATTTTGCGACCTACATTGCAGTCATTGATAAATATCAATCCAACAGGGTTAAGTGGGATAAGTCGGTGGAGCAATCAAGAGAAAATATTAAATCTATCGAAAAGAGAATTAAGGTTTTACCTCTGCCACCTATAGCCGACTTGGACAAAGTACTTTTGATGGCGCATGATAGGGTGGAGCGAAATAAAGACAAAGGGAAAAGTAGTTAATGCAAGGCTACATCGGAATTTGTGCTTCCCTATTATTTTGCATGCATTGGATCAAATTCTATTGGAGATCCCAGACCAACTTGGATGGATTTCATGCATTAAATGCATATTCTATTTTATTTTGAATTCCTCTTGGCTGACTTGTTTGTGGCTATTTTATTATTGTAAACCCTAATTAGGCCGACATATCTTGGGGGGTTTTCTATAAATATGGCATTTTGCCTCATTTGTAAGGGCTAGATAGATAGTTTTGATACTGAAGCGAATTAAGCAGAGCTAGAGTTAGAAGTTAGTTCACTTTGAGCAAGTGTTGTAACAGAATACTGGAATTGTTGCTGCTTTGGGTAATTTAATGCAAGTGAAGACATTGTGATTTGGTGCCTTTCTTATGTTGAATTTTATCTGGCATGGTTCTTGTAATTCTATCTTTGGAATTGCTTAAGTTATTTGATAAATGCATTAGGTTTAATGTTAGATAAATTGATAATGTTTATGATTTAGTACTTGAAGTGTTGTAGCAATCTTTGGTCCATAATTTTCACAACCAACTGATTGTTAGTTTCTTTGCAAAGTTAGCTTGGACTTTTATATTCATTGTGCTTAGTTCAATTGTGGAGGTTTATTCATTTCAATTTCAATAGGGTTGTTTTGAATGAATGTTCATGATCTGAAAATCTTTAATGCCTTAGAAGATTGCACTATTTCTATAAGATTGTAGATCCATTTGGGTCAAGTAGAAATCATTTTCTAGGGGATTGGTCCATTTCAAGTGTTTTTCATTTGCATTGTTAATCTTAGGTTTAGTGTTAAAATTATGAATCTCTCTGAAAACCCTTATCTTTTGTTATTTCTTTTATCATCTGGGTTATTTTTAGGATTGAAGTATCATCATATTGCTAGATCTGATAAATTAAGGATTCAGTATTTGCTTGTAGTAAGGTCCCTTTGTGATTACCAACATTTTCACATTTATCATTGAGTTGTTTATGCATTGTCAAGACCTAACATTAGAGACCTTGGGGTTATCTCTTGAGGCTTACTGATAGAGATTTACCTTTCAAGAGAGATAGGATATTATTTTCTATTTGAGTTGTTGTGCAGAAAACACCATCAACACAACAGAGTCGTCAACCTCGATTTTAAAAGAGGTATTTTTAGATTTTTGTGAAAAGAAAAACACTTGAGAACACAGGAACTTCGATTCTTTCCCCAACGGAGTTTCCAAAAATATGTTAGCAAATAGATTGCCCCCTTCAAATAATTAGATAAATGACTCAAATATGCCCAACAATGAAGACAAATCAGTTACCAACAACTTCAGAGATCTCTATTGGATTAGTGATCATCCTCTAAATTTTAGAGGTACAACTCCCTCTTATGATCTTCAAGGAATTATAAAAATTGAAAATAAAACTAAGGTGTGCTTTTAACTAGAAAGCATAAAAGGCCAAACCCAATATCAGGAAAAATCCTGATATCAAATGCAAGATAGAAATAATAAAATACTGGCACAAAAACCAGTTTAATCTTAAACATCATAGAGAATAAAATGATTCACTCAATATTATCTGGAAAATGAAATCTATCATGAAGAATTGCGTAACTCACACAAAGGTAAAGAATAGCATTAAGATGTACTCCTAAACAAAAATATTTAAGAACCTCAAATTTTCTTCACAATATAAATTCACAAAGACAAGTAGTGATTCCATTCTCAGAAAATAGCAGCAAAGTCTATACAATATTGAGCTTTTAAAAATGATCTCCTCCCTCATACCAAGAAAAAGATACAATATATATCCTTTATTTCCCCCAAGACTTTTTAGTTTCGTAACTGTTCATCTTTAAAGAATCAGTTATAATATGACCTTTCACATTCTGGTAACTACCTTTTAAAAAAAAAAATTAGAAAAAAGAGCTTCAAACGTCGCAGGCGAGATTTTATGTACTTCTGCTACCTCAGGCAAGGTTTTGTGAACTTTTTCTAACTTTCCACGTGGCGAGATTTTGAAAAATTCTACTAACTCTCCACCAGCTGGGTTTTTGTGAACTTTTTCTAAATTTCCACCCAGGCGGGACTATGTAGTTTTTTTTAACTTTGTAATCACCTCTTTGAGCTTGAAGATGAAAAATTTCATAACTTTCAACTGAAAGGTCCGTTTTCCATGAAACTTGAACAACAAGAAGCATGAACTCTCTAGAATAAAACCTAGGAATCATTTTTGCTTTAGATGCATGGATTCCAAGATCTAACATCATTTATATATTGCTAGCCAAAAACTTAAAATTTTAAAATCTCACCAATGGTAAGGCATCTTGGCATGAAAATTGGCCACATTGGACAAAAAGAGGTTAGGATTAGATCTGCAAAAGGATTTTGCACTAGCTTCATCAAATTTTTAAAATTAATTATTTTTTGTGATTTAGCGAGCTGAAGGCATTAGAAGTTTAAAATTGGCCAGGTCAAAACTTAGCCAACATTAGTTTAGTTTCAATTTATCTTTGACAACAAGAGGATATTGATGATATTTCTATTTTATGCTTATTACATTTAGGCATTTGGCAGTTTTTGATGCATATATAGTTTGATATGCTCATCTAACCTTAGTTGATAAGTTGATGCAGGTTGATATGTAGATATGCTCATTTTTTTTTATAGTCTGGTATGATGCTCATAACAATTTGGTCATGCTAAGCTCATCTAGTTGATATTCATGGTATTGTTGGTACTCTTTGCATGATAGCAATTTTAATACTTGATAGTGCTTACAACATGATGGTCATAGCCCTTTGTCATTGCTATCAAAGGGGGAGAATTTGCAAGTGATGCAAGATGAGTTGGATTTGATGGAGAGTTTGTAATCGTCACAGGGGGAGAAGTTGCCATCAATTCCAAAGGGGGAGTTTGTTGGCTTTGGCATAGTTTATCTTTGATGTCAAAGGTTGGTGACTATCACTGCTTGATGGAATTTAATGATAAAATGATGTTGATAGTAGGTTGCTTAGTAAAAAATAGTGATATTAATAAAACACCATGAGTTGATTATTTGCACAAGCACCATGAGGTATAATGAAGTTCATATTATCAAAATGGACAAAAAAAAGAATAATATGTGGAAAGGGAACATTGTAATGTTTTCATTGCAAAGGCAGTCTCGAAGGTTTCATTGCATTGGCATAAGCAATAATAAAGTGCTTTGGTTTCGAATGAGGCTTTTGGTGACACATACAAAATCAACATTGAATGGAAACACCAACATAATAATGTCTTTTCCCTAAAAGTTAGACATTTTGTAAAACACAAGGGAATGTTGGAAGGCCGAGTTAGGGCTTGAAGGAGATATGGTGAATGGTAGTTTGGCAATTGGTAAATCTAGAAAACAGTTTTAGGAACTTCCAGGCAATTGTTTTTTTTAGTACATACAAGGTGATGTTGACTTCATTGAAATGCTTCCTAAGTGGTAGCATTGACAATGGTTGTCAAGGTAGTTTCAATGTTGATAATTTTTGTTTCGACCTGGTTTACTTTCATATATTGTTTCATAAGGTTTTGCATAGTTTATACACCATTGTGTCGTGGCCTTGTGACAACATATGGTTAAGGGGAAGTCAGGTTTTTGGTTATAGATATACTATTGTTCATAAAGTGTGAACTTAGGTTTATTGCATACATTGATGTGGGGAATTGTGCATTGTTGTTTACCTTAGATCAGGTTTTTCTAACCTGAAAACTATACATTGTTATTGCATTTAAAAAGTTTAGGGTTTACACAAATGTATTGTTAAAAATTGTCATTCACAGTTGTTGGGGTTTTTTGCTTTGTGACAATCGACTATGGTTGTATGTATCTCGACCTATCTTTCTTATATTGTTATCTATAGTGTTCCAAAAGTTTTGACAAGTTTTACAAACTGTATTTCAAAGGTTTATTGGGTCATTGTTATTTTTTATATCTTGACCTAGCAAAGATGAAAGTATGTCTTGCAAAGGATTTGATCTTTAGTGACATGTATCTTTATGGTGGTTACAACCATTCAGTGATGCTTTCAGTTATGAGCATATTTATAATATATACATTGTTCTCAAGAAGCTTTGTTCGATTGGTTGATTATCATGTTGATATCACATAGCCATGTTATATGAATTGCATTTACTGTTATAATCATGCTATAAGAATTTGATGAGGAAGTTTGTAATGAGTAGTAAGAAGTCACTTTACGTGCATATTGTAATTGTTTATACATTCAGATCCTTGAGTCTCAAATGAAAATGAGATAATCAAGAAATGCTTTGTATTGAAGTAGAGATTATACTCTATTTTTGTGCTTTTTGAATCATTTTGAAGTGAAAATGTTTTTCCAGTGAGGCAATTGTATTTGCTAGTGAGGCATTTTGTGTAGCCAATGAGGCTTTGCCAGTGAGGCAGTTGTATTTTCCATTGAGGCATATTTTGTAGCCAGTGAGGCATTTTGTGTAGCTAGTGAGGCTTTTCCAGTGAGGCAATTGTATTTACCTGTAGGGCATATTTTGTAGTCAGTGAGGCTTTGCTAGTGAGGCATATTGTGTAGCCAACGAGGCATAAAAAGTGGCCAGTGAGGCTCTGTAATCAAGGAAATTTTATTAAGCCAGTGAGGCAATTTTTCCAAGTGGTTTTTTATCCCTTTGATGGTTTTCCACTCATAAAAATCATGTCATGGTGTTCCCAATTTGTGTGATTTGATTATGCTCTTTTTCATTTAAATTTTGATGGCTTTACAAGCATGTTGTTTTATTTGATGAATGCTAAAATATGAAATTTGCATTCCATATGTTCAAAATAATTGAAAGAGATTATTTGAATTAAGTTAAAAAAATTCATACCATTGATTCACCCCCCCTCTCTATGGCATTGTACTCCAACAAAGAGATCACAAGGTGTAAAGATTGACATTCAACTTCATTGGTGAGCTAATCAGACCCAGATCTCAGTCCTTAGGAAAATAGGAAAGATCTAAAACTAAGCTAAAATGATTTGGAATGCTCGAACTAAATGAACAACAAGACCTAATAGTACCTAAAATATATATTTCAAAATGTATAGAAATAGAAATGAAAATTTGTAGGTAGATCTAATAAGGGTTTGATGGCATGTACCTGTCATAAAAATATGATTTTGAGGTCTGCTAAGGGATTGGTTCACCCATAGGTGAATGGGTCCCAGTTAGGGCTTCCAAAATATCTTATTACAATCCTTTAATGCTAAATCTTGGCTCCTATTTGACATAGGTCCCACCATTGAAAAGTCATAAATAAATTATACAACTTAGTTCATGTGGCTTGAAAACAATGATGTCAACTTATGCAACAATGCAAAATTGCTCCTTCAAGATCTCATTAATTCTTCATCAACTTATAATTTGCACATACACAAAGAGGATTTTTTTTTTGGGTATGGGGGTTTGCGATGATCAAACCCCAAGTTTGATAATTAAACCTTGTTAGAAAGATAATTAAAAAGGAAGGAAATGATGAATGAAAAATTCTTGCTACAACTCACCACCCTTCAATGGCTTCATTTAGAGGACTAAAGTCAAAATTATATCTCCAAGGAACTTGATCTTTCTTTGCTTGCTTGATTTGGATATTTGAAATGCTTGGATGATTTAGGATCAACAATGCATATTAGCCTTCACAAGATGGCATGAACACACATAAGCTTGAACATGATGTTAGGATATTGATTGCTACAAGAAAGGACTGATAAATCTACTCTTGAATGCTCTTGAAAACAATATTTTCTCTTATGATTGCTTTATAAAGTGTGTTAGTTTTCAAATGATAAAAAGACTATGTATTTATAGGTGTTTATCTAATTTCCCAAAAAAAAGAGTCCAAAATCCAACAATTGCAAGTTGAATTTGAATGATTAAAATGCCACTAAAAACATATTTTAAAATGGGTCTTGGCACTTAAATGGGACCCATTCACCCATGGGTGAATGGGTATTGGTCTATAAGTGCAAGAAACACATATTCCATGGTGATTTAATTATTGATTGCATTTATTTAATGTTTATTCTCCTTTTAGAAAATGGGAAAAATAAGGCTTTGGAATGCATAATTTGGAAAATTAGAAGCTTAATTAAGTCCAATAAATTAAGGGACCCAAACATAGTGTGAAATTGTAAAGGTATAAAATTTATTACACTACATATGCATTCATGGATTCTAACACGCCCTATATCAATGAATATAGGTGATTGCACATGTACATAAAATTTTAAAAGTTGGAAAAGGAAATGAATTCATTTAACTTGCAAAATAGGGGAATAAACTTAAGCTATTGCATAGGCTATGGGTGATTATCACTTGAGTCTATGACTATTAACTTATAAGATTGAATTGTAACTAATTACTCTTAGGGTATGAAACACACATTAATCTACAAAATTCAATTTGATTACAGAATCATATTCTTGAATTCCAAATGCATGAAATTGGAAACTATCTTAATTAAATTTAATAATACATGAATTAATCTAATAATAGGAAATGGAGTGGATAGAAGTACCTCAAATGGACCTTGCTTGAGTTTTTTCTTCCACAACAGATGTCAACACTTACTACTTAATCAACAAATCATGATATTGAACTAACTCCTTTATTGCATGAAAAATTTGAACTCTAATAAAAATCTACTAAATATTTCTCATTCAGCAATACATATCTATTATCCAATTGGTAAAAAAAAAAACTAACAACGATCAACTATCAATTGGTAATTCAACGAAAGCTAACTAGATAACTAACTAGATTCACTCCTCACAACAAATACCCTATAAAGGTTCTACAAGGAGTATTATTCCTTCTAGGATTGAAAATAGAACCATAATTTGTTCATCCACTCTCCCTCAAAGATAGGGAGAGTACTTAGTATTGTAACAAAAAACCATAATTGAAAAGTAGAAGAAAAACTAAATTGAAACTCTACCCTAACGATTGCCGCCATGATAGAGACATGTTTCATGGATAATGTCACATCATGGGTTACTCCTGCCCAAAAAAAACTTCTTCATCTTCCAATCATCTTATTTGGTGGATAATAATATGCTTGTGGTGACTCATGGTTGACCATTCAACAGTCACCTTCATTTTCCTCTGGAGTTGTCACACTTCAACCATTCCACTTCTCCCCTACAACTATCTGCGTTCCTTATGTTGTAGGCTGGAAATTTAGTTGTTGTGGGTTAAAGTCCTACTAGTCATAAGAAGTTAGGCATACACTTCATTAATGATCATAATTTAATCATAGAATCATACTAAATTTCATGAACATTCATATGTTCACACATACAAATGTCAACATATCATATTTGTATTTTCACATGCTAAAGTCTAGTTTAAAGTGGATGAAAGGTATAAAATATGTATGAAGTCTTAGGGATGTCTGTGAAACTTGATAGTTTGAAATGATAGAAACATAAACTAATGAAATAAAACTAACCATAAATTAATCCCATCACTTCCCCCCAACTAAGCTGTTTGTTTATTCTCAAGCAACATTTTAAGCTTGGAGGTTATATTGCAGAGTCATTTCTTCAAAATCATTCAAAATTTCAACTCCTTTTCCCTACACATAATAGCCTTTCTAGTCTTAGAGCTTCAAAAATCTCTTGTTTTCTACTACTACTTTTTCCCTTCTTCCTCTCTTTTCCTCCTTATCCAATGTGGTACAAGGAACAAGAGGATAGGAGGATGGAAGACAAGTGGAAATTGGGTAACTCTAGTTTTCATTGCAATATCTATATACTTGTGAGACCTGCGAATTGTGGCTATATAGTTGTAAGCAAAGTGTGGCTCCTTTCTTTTCAGCTCTAGTGAAATCTCTTCCCATACTTTCTAAATAAATCTAAAGGCTTCATTGATGGTCCCTTTTGCTAATTCCTTCATCCTCCTATAATCTTGTTTACTGCAATCCATTATCTTCTTTCCAACTCCTTTGTGATTCAAGAGATCCAACCATTGAACTATTGTTGTATTTGGATCCATTGAATCCTTGAGCTATAAGGAAATAGATTTTTATTTTTCATAGTATTCTTGTATAATTTCCCCCCTTTGATGCTCATTCCTAACATAAGAGGCCAAAGCTCTTATTTGGATATCTCTTACAAACATCAATAGATTCCAAGCAGCTTCATCTGAAAGAACAAAATTACATGTAGATAGAACTCACAAAGTTGATCTTGCATCTATGGTGTGGAGTTGTAAAAAGTATCTAAAAATAAATATTTTTTGTCCATTGCAATAGGTAGATCACTAATCAATTGGCTAAAGTGAATACATAAAAAATTCTCTTGCAAGTACAAAGCATAGACTCTGGCAAGTGGTCTACACTTCAGTAGTTGTGTTATTTTATCATACATTTCTTCAATCTCTAATTTTAACTTTTTCTATTTTTTTTTACTTTTTCTAGTGCCCTAGTGTGGTTAGATACCATTTAATCTCTCTCCCTTTCCAATTATTTCTCTTTCTAAGAGAAATCATTTGTTTTCTTCCATAGTTCAATACCTAGGGACATTATAGTTGGTCCAGTGGGGGTTTTAATAAGTCAAATTGAGCTTTGGGATACTGGTTCTTTCTCTAATATTTCTACCATATCAAGTTGTGCCAATATCTCTAATTTTGACTCATCCTCAAACTTGTGGAGCCTTTCTTCCAATTCTTTGATTCTAGCATCTTGTTCATTGTCCTTCTATTGGTATGTTTTTAACAATTCCTCCAATTGTTTTATCCTATGTATTTCTTCTTGCAATTCCTTATTAGTATTCCTCTCTTCAATAAAAATTTCATCTTTCTCCATAAAATGCTCATCTCCCATTTCACCTGTATATTCACAACCCTTTGATGCAACCCTATTTTTTGGAGATCTTTTCCTCATCTTTTTAGCTACCAAAAAATATTTTGAATTTGACTTAGAAGTGGTAGAAAAATATAATTATTTTACAATTGATTGTTTACATCTAAATTAGGGGAATCTAGATCTATCTCAATCATAATAGCCTCCTCTTTTTGGGATTTTCTTGTGCCTCTCGTTGGCCCCTTCTTCCTGAGACGATGTGACCACCTGTTGGATTGTGTGGGTTTCTTCTACCCCCTTGTAGGTGCATAAGAAGAACATCCACTCTTTCTCTTTTTACCTTATGGTGGCTTCTTAGAAATAGGGGTTCCTTGTTTGCTTTCTGCTATGGGCTACTTAGTAAAGGCTATAGGTTATTTTTCCTACAAATATTTCTCTTCTAGATCTCTCATGTTACTAGTAGGTGTTACAATAAGGGAACTAGAGGGAATTTCTCCCTTAGGAGTACCCACAATAGACTCTTCTATTCTTTGTTTTTGGCACCTATTTTCTTCATTAGGCAATTCAAGAATATTGTTGATATTACTATAATTGAGAAAATCTTCCCATGACACATTTGGGAATTGAACCTTAAGGCTCCTCTTTACTAGTAATGTGACTAAACAAAAATGAGATAGCGTTGATTGGTTTCTTTTTCTTTTATACTTAGAAGACATTATTTTTAATAGGTTATACAAGTTAGGAACATTCACATATCTTTCATTGTGTAAATGACTTAACAATTTAAAATGGATTGTATACAGTAATGACCGTCTTCCATCACATGTCAAGTATCTAATTATGTGAGAAGCTATTGAATCCCAAATCCAAGGAAAAGACAAGCATTTGGTACCTTGTGAGGAAAAGTCCATATTTTCTCCTAGCAAGGATAATTCATTCCTTGTTGCAATTACATCTGCTCTTACTAGAAACTCCTCTCCCACTCTTGGTAGATCAGAAACTTCAACTATAACTACCTTTGATGTGTCTACCCTCAAACCCCTGACAATTGCCTCATCGTTTTGTAGTGTGCTGTAAAATTGTTGGGTCATCACTTCATTAAATTCTCTAAGCCTTAGGAAATAATCTATCCAACCAGCTTGCTGGAAGATAGGAAAGCATTACCTATCTTATAATATCAAATTGTGTGCTACTAGTTTCTTTCTCACAATGTCACCACCCATTGCAATGCTTCAACAATCCATAGTCACTCACTATGCTTTATTATGCTCTATTTTTCTCTTTGCCACTCCAATTATACTGCTTCTGCTATGTTTTATGTTATATCATTCAAATGCACTTCTTAATTCTACTGCTTAACACTTCTTTCTCTCCTCTGAATTATCTCTCATGAAAATGGTGGAAAATGAAACGATAGAAATTTTTATAGAATTTTTTTGAAAAAAATAAGAAGGAATAATCTTGAATGCGCTTTCCCCCAACTAAAGTTGCTAAGTGCCCTCACTTAGTTTGTATGGATTGGGTAGAGTCACAAATTAGAAGTAGTGGAAATTTTTAAACATGATATTTGACATGCATGAATGAACGATACATTATGCATAAAATGAGTAATCTTTAATGATAATTATGATATTAATGAAGAGTGTACTTGTAGGATTTGTTTGAAATGAAATGTAACTCATGTGAAGGAGTTGAATGTCACCTACAACATGACTTGAAATGATATGTCGTGATTACTATGAACTTTGTGTAGTGGTAGCTTGAAATTGAAGGTAGTATATGTGTGGCACATGGAAATGACATTGGAATAATGGACATAAAAGGCTATAGAAAGTACATGATGGGGGAGGTGAAATTTATTGCATGGTATGATGGAATCGAAAAAGGTGGTATGATGTATGCATGCTTAGGAAAGAAATAAGTTGCATGCAATAAAGTGTAAGGTGTAAGGTTGCATGTGTAGATGGATATGCATTTAAGTGATGGATATGAAATTAATATGAGTGTATATGGAATGACTGACATATAATTGCTACCAAATCATGTTGTAATAGGCCCCTTCTGTAGTTTTGTCACCTAGGGGCATGATGTTGTAGGTCCCTTTTTCTTCTTCTACTGGTTCAAAAAATGAAGGTTGTTGAATGTCACATGTGTAGTGTGTGCATGTGAAATATGAGAGAATGATGCAAACAAGGTGGTGAAAAACCCCAAACAAACTCAAGCTAATCAAATACAAACAATCAACCCTTGAATCACTAGACACTCAATTTGAATTAAGCTTTCACCAATAGGCTTGTAGCCTACAAACATGAACTCTACCCAATATCTTTTAAAGAAGGTCATCTAAGAACCTTCTTGCCACCCTTTGAGACCCACAACACAACCCAAAACAACATACCAATTAACTCCATAAGGATTCTTTGAGACAATTTTGTAATCCTTAAGTATGCCCGGCTTGTTTTTAGGACACCAATTAGCCTTGATTTACAAAGGAGGTCCCTCATAAACACCACCCTATCAATAAAAATCAATGAAAAATGATAATTTTTTCCTCAAAACATCTGAAACCAACATTATTTCTCAAATCCAAAACTTTTAGAACGTTGTTCCCCAAAACCCTCACTTTCAAGCAAAACATCAAGGGTTTACTCAAAGTCTATCCACCTCAGCTTCCCAAACTCAATAAAATCATCCAACACACCTTAAATACCTTTCAACAGCTAAAAAATTCATTACATGGATAGTTCCATCAACAATTCTTCAAAACCCTCATTTAACCCATCATTTTCATAAGGAAAACACACTTTTCACCCTAGGACATCACTCCAATTCACACAAAAATGCTATCCCTACCTACCAGACCATGAAATAACCTATATTAAAACATCTTGGACCCATTCCATGAGTCACAACAAGTACAAAAAGTGGAATGGGTCAATTGACCATTTTAGATGACTCTCAACACCAAAAATTGTGCAAAACATAGGTAGCAGCAATGAAATGAAGATAACTCACTCCAAACTCAATGTTAGACCTTAAAAATAGATTAATTTGAAAGATAAATAAGACTACCACACTTTACAATTTATTTCAAAGCATAACTCAGGCTGTGCAGGCCATACAAAATGAAGAAAGGCTGAAAAAACCAAAAAAATGCAAAATATAATGTTGTTTTTGTATTGAACTCCACAAAACAAACTTCAACAACCTTTTTTCGAGCCTTGGAAGGATTTTTATACATTTTTGAACTCAAAAAAACCTTCCCCAATGTTCATAACTACCTTTCAACTTCTCTTGACCCTTCAAATTCCCTAAAATTTGCATTTTTTACACTTTTTGACAACATTTGCCTTTTTTGTGCAACTTTTACAAAATGGACCCAAATGACTCAAAAACTAACAAAATGAATTTGTTTTGGCCTTATTAAAACATTAGAACACAAATCTTTCATAACCTTTTACAAATTCATAAATTTACCACCATGGGCTACAAAGACAACTTTTGAAAATTTGTGCAAGATTGCAAAACTACCAACCTATCAATTCTAAATGATTCCAAATAAACCTATTACACATATAATGGTCTCACTAGACCTTATTTAGCATATATAAACTAAAAACACCCTATACTACCCCCTTGAAACTTTCTATCAACCTTCAAGAGATCATATTTTGCCAATAAGGTGTAGGTACTCCTGCACCATACATTCAGGCTTAAAAAGATTCATGCCCCATGAATGATAGTAGCAACTTGTTCTTGTCTTCCTCTTAAAAAATTCATATCCTCCATATGATTTCTCAACTGACATTCTCCTCCATGGTGGTGTGTATGCTATCCTTTTCTCATACTTTGTTTTGTCCTCTCTTTGCCTCAACTTGTCTTCTTCCAATAGACCTGCTCCATATTCCTTAACTCTGTTTACACCTATAAAAGGTGCCTTTACTGTCCCTAAACCTACACACAAAATATTACAACACATAACTTTACCTTTTTTCACCACTACCATGTTCTTGTCAAGTTCATCAATCTCATAAAACTATGTCTTGAAAGTGCCAAACTGCCCTCCAATCTTATTCACTATTATAGGACGACTCATAGTCCCCACAAGGATGGTGTCACCACCCTTACTCTAAACCTACATCTACACATTAGCCTTTTCTTGACCTTTTTGTGGTATCAACATGTTACCTTCATCCTTCAATACTGAAACATACTTCAAGTGCTCTGTTTCTACCTCCTTATGTTCTGTCTTTGCCTTTTCCATCATGGGAATTCCTCCACACTTACCATTTTCCTTCCTCACCAGTGTCTCCATACCAAACACAATCACTTTCGTTGTATTAGACTAATCATCTTGCAATGGGAGGAGTGAAAAACTTCAACCTTCATGCTCAATCAAATAACAATTACTCATACAATCATATATGGCCCTTTTGTCATATTGCATGGCCTTCCAAGCAAAATATGACAACTCATGGGAACATCACACACAATCTGATCTCTATACCTACCAATATTAAATTAAAATTTTAATTTCTCATTCACAAGAATAGATTGATTCTCATTGATCCATGAAATCATGTAGGGGTTATCATGAGGGAATTTCTTCAAATTCAACTTTTCTACCATCTCACTAGCAACCATATTTTCAGTACACCCTGAGTCTATAATACTTTACATACCTTATACTTAGACATACATGTTGTTCTGAAGAGACTCTTTCTTTGCAAAGGTTCTTTGTCTTTAGAGGTCTTCAACATGGTTCTTCTCACCATTAGAGCATCTTCAATTTCAAGTTTTGCGACAAGGTTTGATGAACTTACACTTTTCGCTTCATCCTCTTGCACTATTTGCATCCTCTTTTCACCTCTTCTCTCACTTCCACTTGAAGTAGCACCAAGTTTATCAAGAAACTTATAGGATGGATGTCCATAATCACCACAACTGTAGCATCTACCTGTAAACACATTAGAACTACTTCCTTGAATAGTATTTCTGCCCCTAAAACTTGTTCTTCCACCTCTCCATCCACCTCTAGATTCAGGATCTTGTTCTTTATTCTTCTCAGCATCTTCAAGATCTTCTTTGGCATGCCTTGGTGTTGAAGATGTACCTTTTCCCCTAGGAATATTTCCTCTTCCCCTTGTTTCCTTCTCTTATCTCCTCTTGAGTTTCTCTTCTGCTCTAATTTCCATTTGGAAACATTGTTCCACAATTTTTGGTGCCAACAAACTAATTTCATCTTGAATGTTATATCTTGGGCCAATGAGATATCTAGCTACTCTTTCTTCCTCATCCTCATCATGCTTAGTTCTTATACATAGCCTATATTATTCTCCAATATATGTTTGCACATCTTGTTCTTTTTGCCTAATATTTTGTAATCTTTGAAGTAACTGAACATTATAATCACAAGGAAGGAACTTACCTTTTAGTTTTTCCTTCATTCTCTCCCATGAAGTGATCTTGTTCTTTCCTTTTCTCTCCCTTTCATCTTGCACAAATTTACACCACAATAAATCATGTCCTTTCAATTTGGTCTTGGCCTTCTTCACTTTGTGTTCTTCATCAATATCCTCACTATCAAAATAGTTCTCCAAAGCCCCTATCCAATCCAAGAGCTCTTCTCCATATTGTTTTCCCCCATACATGGGAACATCCATTTTTCTATGTCCTTCTTTCTTCACAGCCTTCAAAAGCTTCATCATCCTCACATCATCTGGATCCATCTCTTCCTCTTCACTAGAAGTCTCTTCTTCTTCAGTGTCACTCTCATCCACATCCATCCCAATTTCTGACTTCAATGCAACCATCTCTCTTCTCAAGGCTTCTATTTGTCTAGCCTACTCATCCATCTTTCTTGCAACTATGCTTCCTTTAGGAGGCATCTTGATATTAGTGACTCTTCACCTTCCAACCTACAAAATCCTACAAAATCATCAACAAGGGATCTAATAATCAAGCTTTGATACTACCTGATGCAAACAAGGTGGTGAAAAACCCCAAACAAACTCAAGTTGATCAAATACAAACAACAACCAACCCTTGAATCACTAAGCACTCAATTTGAATCAAGATTTAATCAATAGGCTTGTAGCCTTCAAACACCAACTCTACCCAATATATTTTAGAGAAGGTTTTCTAAGAACCTTCTTTCCACCTTTTGAGACTCACAACGCAACCCAAAACAACATACCAATTGACTCCATAAGGATTCTTTGAGACAATTTTGTAATCCTTAAGTCTACCCCTATTTTTAGGACACTAATTAGCCTTGATTTACAAAGGAGGTCCCTCATAAACACCACCCTTTCACTCAAAATCAATTAACAGTAATAAGTTATATCTCAAAACATCTGAAACCAACATTATTTCTCAAATCCAAACCTTCTAGAATGTTGTTCCCCAAAACCCTCACTTTCAAGCAAAACATCAAGGGTTTAATCAAATTCTATCCACCCGAGCTTCCCAAACTCAACCAAAGAATCCAAAACACCTTAAATACCCTGAAAAATCTTAAAAATTCATTACATGAATAGTTCCATCAACAATTCTTCAAAACCCTCCTTTAACCCATCATTTTCATAAGAAAAAATGCACTTTTCACCCTAGGACATCACTCCAATTCATACAAAATGTTATCCCTGCCTACTATACCATGCAAGAACCTATATAAAACATATTGGACCCATTCCATGAGTCACAACAAGTACAAAAATTGTAATGGTTCAATTGACCATTTTAGATGACTCTCAACACCAAAAACTATGCAAAACAGAGGTAGCAGCAATGAAACGAAGAGAACTCACTCCTAACTCAATGTTAGACCTTTAGACTAGATTAATTTGAAATATAACTCAGAATACCACAATTTCCAATTGATTTCAAAGCATAAATCAGGCTGTGCAGGTCGTACAGAATGAAGAAAGGCTTAAAAAACTAGAAAAATGCAAAATATAACGTTGTTTTTGTATTGAACTCCACAAAAAAAACTTCAAAAACCTTTTTTCGAGCCTTGGAAGGATTTTTATACAGTTTTGAACTCAAACCAACCATCCCCAATGTTCATAACTACCTTTCAACTTCTCTTGACCCTTCAAATTCCCTAAAAGTTGCATTTTTTACACTATTTGACAATATTTGCCTTTTTTGTGCAACTTTTACAAAATGGACCCAAATGAATAAAAAACAAACCAAATGAATTTTTTTTGGCCTTATTACAAAATTAAAACACCAATCTTGCATAACCTTTTACAAATTCTTAAATTTACCACCATGGGCTACAAAGACAACTTTTGACAATTTGTGCAAGATTGCAAAACTACCAACCTATCAACTCTAAATGACTTCAAATCAACTTATTACATATAGAATGGTCTCAATAGACCTTATTTAGCATAGATAAACTAAAAAAACCATATACTACCCCCTTTACACTTTCTATCAACCTTCAAGAGATCACATTTTGCCAATAAGGTGTAGGGGTCCTGCACCAGAGAATTATACTAGTGAAATGTCATTGGGCGAGCTAGATGGCTCATCTCTAATATTTCAAAAGATATGCTTGTTGATAATGAATTTTTTATATGTAGCTCAAATTGATGTTGTAGCAATAAAAACTGTACATCATCAATTGTTTTTAATTGAACTACTCCATATGGAAAGACTATTTTTATCTCATATGGCCCAAGTCATCTAGTTTGTAGTTTCCCTCTGTAATATTTGTACCTTGAATCATATAGTAAAGCTCAATCACCTACACCGAATGCTTTAGTTTTAAGTGAATGGTCATACCTATGCATTCTTTGTTTTTGGATGATTTCAATATGGTGTATGGCTTCTATTCTTATTTCATCTAGTGCATTGAGGTTATGTACCCTCTACTTCTGTGTTGTTGATAATTCCATGCCCAATTTGATTGTTGTCCTCAAAGGATTGTATTCAAATTCTATTGGAAGTACCACCTTTTTACCATACACAAATTCATATGGTCTAAAACCTATTGTTGTCTTCTAGGTTGTCGTGTAAGCCCAAAATGCTTTAGGTAACCTAGCTGACTAGTCCTTCCTATGGAGTTGCACTTTCTTTGTGAGGATGTTTTCAACTCTTTGTTAGTGACCTCTAGTTGACCATTTTCTTGAGGGTGGTAGGGTGTAGAATTTCTATATATGATCTCGTATTCTTGCACTAATTTTGTTAGTAGATCTGATGTAAATTGTGGCCCCTATTTTGTGACAATCTCTCAAGGAACACCATATCTTGTGAATATATCTCCATAGAGGAATTTTGCCACATTCCCATCTCTTAAAAAATATAAAGCTTTGATCTCCATCCATTTGATAAGGTAATTTATGCAAATTATTATGTATTCTTTTTTTTTGATGTTGGGGAGATGGGACCAATAAAATCTAGTCCCTATTTATCAAATGGTGCTATTACTAGTTGTGGTTGTAACGACATCTCATTTAGATTTGTTGGCCTTCCCATTCTCTAACATATATCACAACTCCTAGTGTAATTGACTACATCTTTATGCATTTTTGGCCATTAATAGCCAATATTCAAAATATTAAGATTTTTCCTCTTTGTTGCAAAGTGTTCCCTACAAGGTTCATCATAGCATGCTTTGAAGATATCATATACTTCATCTTCTTTGATGTGTCTTCTCATTATGATGTTAGGCCATGTGTAGAATAAATATCTATCTATCCATGAGTAAGGAAATTTTTTTTGAACTAATTACATCTTCTCCCTTAGTGAGATATGTGGTGGCATTTTCTTGCTACCAGATAGTTGGCTATCTGTGATTTGGTGGTGTTTTCCTACTACCAAATAGTTGGATATGTTTGCATACCAAGTGTATGCAGAGAAAGAAAAAATAGGTTCTCATCCAAAAATGAATCATCTACAATATCTTATTCTAATTTGGTTGGTAGTTTAGAGAGGAAATATGCTACTACATTGGCTTTCCTTGGCTTTTCCACAGTAGTAATGTCAAATTATTGTAGTAGTAACCATCTCACAATCTTGCCACCAACTATTGGTTTGTCATTAGATACCTTATTTTTGTATGATCAGTATGTATGAATAGAAAATACCCCATAATGTAGTGTTTGAATTTTTTGATTACATGAACCACTGCTAACATTTCCTTCTCAATTACTGTATAGTTGAGTCCCGCCCCTTGGAGATTTTTACTAATATAATAAATGGCATACTCAATATTTCCATCCTTATGTCCTAGCACAACTCTTATTGTAAAATCAAAAGCATCTGTATGGATATGGAAAGGTAAATTCTAGTTTGGTCCTTTTAGACAGGGGTCTTGGTTAGTGTTTCCTTGAGAGATTCAAAGAAATGTTGACAAGCATGTGTCCATTCAAACTCTGCATCCTTAGACAATAAGAAAAATAGTGGTGTTGCAAGTTTACTAATATCTTGTATGAATCTTATATAGTACCCAACATGGCCAAGGAATATTCTAACATCCATTTTTTTTTGGGGTATAGAAAATTTTGATATTATCTCAATTTTGTTGGGGTCTACTTGGATTCCCTTATTGGACACAAAATTTCCCAAAGCTACTCCCTCAGTCATCATCATGAAGCATTTTTCATGACTCAAGGATAGGTGATGATATTGACACCTCTTTAGTACTTTCTCCAAATTGACAAGTGCTTCATCATAGGTATTCCCATAAGTTGTAAAATAATCCATGTAAACCTCCATGAAATCATGAGAAAAGTCTAAAAATATGCTTAGTACTAGCCTTTGGAAGGTGGTTGGTGCATTACATAGCCCAAATGGAAAGACATAGTAAGCATATGTACCCTAAGGGCATGTGAAGGTTTTCTTGTCTTGTCTTGGTCTTAGGCTATCTTAATCTAATTGTATCCACTAAAGCCATCCAAAAAGAAAAAGTATTTCTTTCTTGCCAATGAATATAGTACTTGGTCAATGAATGGAAGGGGAAAGTGATCTTTCCTAGTTGTTGCATTCAACTCATAGTATTCTACACACGCTCTCCATTTCCCTCCTTTCTTAGGTAGAATTACTAGTGGGGACACCCATTGATTGTTAGAGCTTGGGTAAATGAATCATGTATCCAACAACTTTTGTAATTCTCCTTTGACTATGTCATGAATTGCAGGGTTCATTCTCCTTTGGGGTTGTCTAACTGATTTATAACCGTCATTTATGTAAATACGATGAATGCATAGGTTTGGGTCTATACCCTTCATGTCATGGTAATCTCATACAAATGTGTTGGTGTGAATGGGGTTATTTCCTAACTAGTTATTAGTGAGGACCTATTCACAATATTATAAGTTTACTTAGGAGTTAAGTTTCCTAGTTGTCTTTTTTAGAAGTTAGTTATTGTGAATGTTTTGTCTAAACCTGCTCAAACATGGACAAACAAGTAAACATTAGTCCTTAAACAAGTTCAAACCAAACATTTCCCATGTAATTAATTCAAACACAAGAACAAGAAAACAAGATAAAATATCAAATGCAATCTAATGAAATCTTATTCAAAATGCTAAAAACCAACATCCCATGGGGGAATTGGTGCTACTTTGATGTGGAAAGTAGCTCTTTCCCAATTCCTTGATAAGCTTGATGATGATTGTGTGCTCCTTGATTCAAAATGTTGATAAACTTGCTAAGATTGATGAAGTTATATGCTAACATGGATGAAATGTGGATGAGAATGGTTTCAAAATGACTATAATAACCTTGCATAAAATTTGTGAATGATTGTGGATTCAAATGAGCATGATGATCTTATATGGATTGTGGATGCTCAATCAAATAGAGAAGGCCTCTATTTATAATGGAGAAGGATTGAAGAATGAGGAATAGGATGAATGTGGGATTAAAGATAGACCAATGGTATTGTGCCACTTGTCAACATGCTAGTGAAGGAGAGTGGAGCACATTTTGAACAATGTGAATGTTAAATGTATTTAGGTGGATTTGAATTTGAAGAAGTGACTTGTGCAAGAGGGGATGCAAGAGGAGTTAATGCCAAGTCGGATCAAGGAGAGGACATGTAAGAGCCTTAAATTCCAATTTGGAGGAAAAAAGTCCTTTAGGAGGGAGAATTCAAATAAGTGGAATATTCCAAGAATATGCCACATTTGAATGAAAAAAGAGGAATTAATAAATCAAATAAATTGATTTACATGTGCAACTTGCAGAAGCTAGAGGAACTGAGGATTTAGGAGTTAATTAATTTGTGATTAATTAACTTAGATGAAATTAGTTGATTTGACATTTGATTTAGATATTTAGATTTATTTAAATCAAGTGAGAGGATAAAGAACATTAGTAATTTAATTAAATAAAGTTGATTTATTTAATCAAAGAGAAAACATTAGGATTTAATTAAATAAAGTTGATTTATTTAATAAAAGGAGGAAATATGATGAATTAATTTGATATAGCATATTATTTGATTAAGGAGGAAATTAAATGAATTTAACTAAATAAAGATTATTCAATTAAATAATTAGAAAAGAAGTGATTGAGGAAGAATTGAAGTTAGTGAATTAGAATCGAATCTATGATATCAATCAGGATAATTTACGTGTCTACATTTTGCCCCTATTTGAAGCAATGTATCTGCTACGTTGGTTCAAAGAATAACCTTTCCGAGATCAAAATTCAAAAAATTTCTGATTTTTTTAGATGCCCCATGGTTGCCCCAGCGGAAAGAAGTACATTGGTACACTGCCCCCTCAAGAGATCAGGAATTTTTTTTGATTTGAGGGTCGATTTCACAACAAAGAGGTTCAAGATGGGCGTATGGATGGTTATGATGATGATGCAAATGAGATGGTTTTAAGATGCTTAGAATAACCAATCTATATTATGCAATGCATGTGAGATGATCAGTATTTCCTATTATGATATGATATGAATGATATGTAATACGTTGATGGTTTGTGGATGCAGGATGGATGCATTGGTGATGTGTAGTTGGCTGTCATGGTATTGTGTTAGTGTAGAGAGAAGAAAGAGATGATGAAAAGAGGATCCAACAAGTCCATGATCTGACGAGACTTTATTAGAGATGAGGATAGATGGATGATGTTTCGCTTATCAAGAATTGAGTTTTTAAAAGGGCTTACTTACCTTATGTTTGATAACACACATAGATATGATGCATCAAGGTATAAAGAACTAGGATGGTGTTGTACCTAGTGCGATGGAATTTGACTTGACAAGCATATAGGAGTATCCTTGTTCACACCCGGCATACAAAACCTTATTTAAAATGAAGTTAAGATATTTTAAACATCTTGGATGAAAACATAGAAAAGAAAGCCTTCCTATGTGGTCAACAAGACACCTAAAACACCCTCTCTACAAACCAAACAAGACACGCATGACCAAGGTTATATTACAAGAATATCCCATAAGCACAACAAATAAAAAGATAATGATCAATACCCCATTCCTTTCTCTCTAAATAATTTTGATTAGACATCATCAAGAGGTCATTGGGATGAGCGCAATAAGATAAATCAAAAGAAAAGATCAAGAAAACAAATAAGTCAATGTTCTTCATACCTCTAGCCAAGACTAAAATTTGGTGATGCCTGATGTTGATGTCCATTGTAGGAAGGATGCATCCTAGGACATGATGTAATCAAATGATTTTGGGCTTGACTAGATGATGGGCTATTAGTACCAAGAGTTGACCAACTTGTTTACCTACTAACCTAGATTTGAGACCTTGATGCTTGAGTTTTCACTTTTAAACTGCTAGACTTGTTTTTGATTGTGTTGTCAAACGTTGGGAATGATGATGACTTATTATGAGTGGATGTTTATTTTGAGTGATCATGAGATGGGATGAATGGATTTTTTTCAAATATCTAGATTTTTTTTTGGGTATTTTTGAAATGTTTTGAGGTTGTTTTTGGTATTTTCGAGATTTTTTGCAAGTGTTTAATTTTCAAAATTTCTAATGTTTTTGTGTTTTCTGAGATTTTGACCAAGAACCTAACCTAAAGACCTATCCTAGGGTCCTCGAGGGCTGATCAAAGATTAGCCTTGCCTATGTTATACATGCAGAGACCACATAGTTCGACTGACACATACTCTTTTATTGATGAGATATGAACAAATGGATTGCCAATTTATTATGACAAACTCCTAAAGGACTGACCTAGGTGTCTTAGGGGATGATCAAAGATCAACCTTGCCTACGTTCAGAGCTAAAAGACCTTTAGTTTGACAAGATGACTCTGTTTTTGAATTTTTCCTAACTTTTTGACATGTTTTGAATGTTTCTGGATTTTCTAATTTTCTGATGTTTTTGGATTTTTTGATTTTAAAGAAGAATTCAAGAATATACACTAATTTGATCCAATGTAGGTATAAGAACATGCCCCTAGTGTGATGCAATAGACTACTCTGATATAGGCAGGACAAACTAACCTTAGGAATGGGCCGAGTAGTACTAGGAGGGAACATGATACAAACACAAGATCAAGCTATGATGCGAACGCAGATGGTGATGGATGGAGATATTGAAGTGTGATGGATGAATGATACAGAAAAAGCTATAGATATCATGGTGGATGGAAAGTGCTTATTTACACAAGGCACCTATTTTCCAGGTTTTCACCAAGGTACTTGCCCAAAGTGCCACCGAAGTGGTTTTCACTAGATGACAATTTTTTTCTTTACTATTTTCAATCCTTTTTCTAATATTTTGGATTTTGAGTTTTTTATTTTTTTGGATTTTTGTATTTACACCTTAGAAATTTTAGGCATAAATTTTTTTGAGATGGGAGCTATTCATAGGCTCCTGTAGAGGTTCACCTTCTGGTGTTGATAACTGATATGCACATGATTTGTATCTCACTCTGATGATGAAGGGTCCCAACCAGTTAGGTTAAAACTTTCCCTTGCTATCTGGATTTGGTAATATTTTCTAATTCTCCTTCAATATGAGCTCTCCAACTTGAAAGGTCCAACTCCTGATCTTCTTGTTGTAGCTTCGCTTGACATGGTTTTGGTAGACTTGTAAATGATTCAGAGCATCCATGTACCGCTCATCCAATAGTTCTAGCTCGTTTAACCATGACACATGATATTCTTTATCAGTGATGAGATTCTACAATGATATTCTTAAGGATGGGAGCTCAATGTCAATGGGAAGGATGGCTTATGATCCGTAGACCAAGGAGAATGGGGTTGCACCTATAGGTGGGTAGATGCTCATTTGGTAGGCCCATAAGATAGGGTTCAATTGTAGGTGCCAGTCACGACCAACATCATTGACTATTTTCTTAAGGATTTTTAAGATGGTTTTGTTCTTAGCCTCAGCTTGGCCATTACCCTAGGGGTATTATGGAGTGGAAAAGCAATGTTGGATATTGAACTTTTGGCATAGGTCTCAAACACCCTGGTTTGTGAAAGGTGTCCTATTATCTGAGATAATGGCTTGAGGGACACCGTAGCGGAAAATTAGGTAGTTTAGGATGAACTTAGAGATCTATTTTCCTATGATATAGGTCATGGGAATGGCCTCTACCCACTTTGTGAAGCACTCTGTGGCAGTGATGATGAACTTATGTCCACTAGATGAGGTGAGAGTGATTTTACCAATGAGATTGAGCCCCCATTGTGAAAAGGTCCAAGGTGTAATGATTGGGTGGAGCTCCCGAGTTGGTGCATGGATGAGATCCCCATGCTATTGAAACTGCAAGCACCTTTAGAAATAGTCGTGAGCTTCCTTCTCCATCATAGGCCAGTAGTACCCAATCCTTAGCAGTTTCTTAGCCAAGGTCATACCACTCAAATGTGACCCACAAATTCCATTGTGTACCTCGGTTAAAGTAGTCAAAGCTTCCTCAACATTTAGGCATCGTAAAAGAGTTCCTTCAATACTCCTATGATATAGGGTGTCTCCTAAGATAACAAAGTGGGTTGACTTCTTTACAAATTTTCTTTTAAGGTTTGGGGTTATATCAGTGGGGAGGACTCCTATTCTCAAGTAGGTGTATATATCATGATACTAGGGATCACTACGACCAACGATTTCACACACAAATTTACTCTGGTACCTCGAATGTTGGTACGAGAAGCTTCTCTACAAGGAATTCTTGCTTAGGGACGTTGTGTGGGATATCCAATAGCAATCCAATTTTTTCCGTAGCATCCATTGCTCTATTGTTTGCTCTTGGTATTTGCTCAAACGTGATGTCGAATAATTATTTGAGGCTTTCCGCTAGTTTCTTGTATGGATTCAACTTGCCGTCCTTCATTTGGTATTCATCACTTACTTGGTTGATGATTAGCTACGAATCTCCATAGAATTTGAGTGCCATGATCTGCCATTGTACTGTAATTATGAGTCTTATGACAAGAGCCTCATATTTTGCAATGTTGTTCATGCAAGGAAAGGACAACTTATATGACTTGGGTATGCAATATCCTTGTGGTGTAATCAAGAAGATTCCAGCTCTCGACCCATGTGTGTAAGATCCATCAAGATATACTTTCCGGTGATCTTCTACACTTATGTTAAAGATGGACCCATCAGGGGATTTTGATACAGGTAGGTTCTCTAAATATATTGGTGCTTTTGCCAACTGATCTACAATTACTTGTCCTTTAATGTCCTTTTGTTATACATACTCAATGTCGTGTTTTGTCAGGATCATAACCCATTTAGCTATTCGCCCTGTGAACGTTGCTTTAGAAAGAAAATACTTGAGAGGATCTATCTTGGCCATGAGTTTTATTTGGTGTGCTAGCATATAGTGTTTTAATTTCTATGCGGCAAACACGAATGCTAAGCAAGCCTTCTCAATGGATGTGTAATTCAGCTCATGTCCCACCATGGTTGTACTGATGTAGTAAATAGCTCTCTCCTTCCCATTTTCATCATGTTGAGCTAAGAGAGTGCCAAGGGCTATTGTTGTTGTCGATATATACAAGATCAATGGCTTGCTTGGAATTGGTGGCATAAGAACTAGTGGCATGAGCAAGTACTCCTTGATTTTGTTGAATGTATGATCACATTTCTTGTCCCATTTGTATGCTACCCCCTTGTGGAGTAGATGAGAATATGGGATAGCCTTATCTGCTAACTATGCTATAAACTGACAGATGGATTAGCGTCTTCCCTACAAACCCCTTAACTGCTTCAATGTCCTTGGTGCCTCCATCTCAAGGATTTCTTTGACTTTGGCGGGGTCTATCTCAATTCCCCTCATAGATATAATGTATCCTAGTAACTTGCTTGATTGTACCCTGAAAACACACTTTTTTGGATTGAACCTGACCTTGTATTCTTCTAGCCTATCGAAGATGGAGCTTAATGTCGCTATGTGGTCTCGACGTTTCTTTGATTTAGCCAATATGTCATCCACATAGTCTTCCACAATTTTTTGAATCATGTCATGGAAGATTAGCATCATAGCTCTTTGATAGGTACCTCCTATGTTCCTCAACCCAAATGGCATCATGTTCCAATAGTATGTCTTCCATGGAGAAGTGAAAGTCATCTTGTGTTGGTCATGTTTAGCTATCATGATTTGATTGTACCCTGAGAATCCATCCATTAATGATAGCATTTCATGTCCCACTGTCATATTAACAATCATGTCTATGTTTGGGAGAGGAAAATCATCCTTAGGGAATGCTTTATTTAGATCTCTAAATTTCGTGCAGATGCGGATGCCCCTAGTGGGTTTTGAAATAGGTACAAGATTTGAAGCCCAATCTGGATAATCAATTGGTCATATAAATCCAACATCAAGGATTTTTTGTAATTCCATCTTGACCAATAATGTTATGTGTGGATGCATCTTTCTCAACTTTTATCTTACCGGCTTTGCTTCGGGATATACAGCTAGGTGGTGAACCACAATTTCTAGATCAAGGCCAGGCATGTTAGCACAGGTCCATGCAAAGTTTACCTTTCTTTCCCTTAGGAATGCAACTAGAAGCTCCTATTCTATCAAAAGTGAATCTGCATAGAAGGTGATATGTGGCGTTTCTTCTGTTCCCAGGTTGATCGAATTGTACTTTTCTACTAAGACAGTTGACTTCTCCTAATGAATAGCACTAAGGGAAAGATTGAATCCCTCATCCTCTAGTACCTTAGAGAGGTTTTCACCATTGGATGTGTCCTTTGTTTTTACTATTTTCAGGTCAGAGAGTGCCATAGTGTGGTTTTCACTCAAAGGCCTAGATATTATTCTTAAATTTTCACTTTTGCAACTGAGGGATTCAATAGTTTCCCCATAATAGGCATGTGTATCTAGCACTATGTCAAATCCTACCTTGTGATCTCTACATGGTATAGTATCCCACATTCCCATGAATTTTGAGAGAGCCTCGTCATTTTTGAATGTGTCCAAAATTGGTGGTCCTCGTTGGTTGTAATTGATGAGTTGGGGATAGACTAAGTTTAGCGTGTTGGTTTGGTTGTTCGACTCAAAAGATAGGGTACTAATCATGAGAAGGGAGGAATCCTTGAATAGCATGGGTAGGTTAGTTATGGGATCCTCATCACACACATTGGTTATGTCAAAGGTATAGTTGTCTAAGGGAAAACTTTTGGATACTAGTAACTGAGGGGGAGCTTTGAATTTCCTAACTGGGGCACTTTTTCCAAGTATGGATATTTTCGAAGGATTACATCCAAGGCCAAGATTCCTTATACACTTCTCAGGAATGATAGGTTCTAGAAGACCATTGCCATTTTTTCTAAGTTTCTTGTTTATGTTGTAGCCCCATCCTTGCATTATCTATAGTCCTTTGTTATTATCATCCATGGGAAGATTAGGCACGAGCCTTTCATCTTGGTACAAAAAACTTGATATGTCCTTTTCATCCACCACTTCTTAAATTAGGTCCCCCCAACATCTAAATTTGGAGGGGTATGCTTTCAAGGTTTGAGCTGAAGTGTTATTTGGATGTGGTTGTCCATGAGATCTAGGAGATTTAGGTAATTATCCTATTATGAAGGCACTCATTTTCATTTTGTAATCCCCACACCCATTGTCTTGGATAATAACTTTGATATCAGAGATGTTAGGAATGGTGGGTGTCTTTGTCTCAAAAGTGGAGGCTAAGGTAGATGGGTCTACATATGTAGTCGTAGGGCCTTCATCATTTTTTGGGACTTGAGGGATCTTGTAGTACTTTGATTCTAGATTCTTGCAATAATAAAATGGATTGGGATCACCATGGATTGTGACCTCTTTATTTTGATAGGGAAACTTGACACATTGATGGAAGGTAGAGGTGATAGCTTGTATTCCATGGATCCATGGGTGCCCCAGGAGGATATTATAAGGTAATTCTAGATCAAGGACTTGGTAGGTAGTTTCCATGATAGCTGGCCCTACTCGAATAGGGAGTTGAATAGTGCCTTGAGACACTCTTTCTTGATCATCATATGCCCTAAATGTAATACCTTTACCTTTTTCAATGACGTCCTTGAATAATCCCATATTCTTTATTAGCTTGAGAGTACAGATATTTAGACCTACACCCCTATCCACCAAGACTCTTTTGACTTTGTTTTTATTGACCAAGACCTCGAGATGGAGTGTGTGGTTATAAAATGGTTGAGTTGGGAAGTATTGATTAGAAAATTTTAGATGTGGGGTGGTGATGTGTCTGACCATAGCTTGGAACTGGTCTGTATCAATATCTGTGGGAATAGTGGATGAATCCAATGCTTCCTCTAGGATCTTCCTATGTGCAGGTGAGATCTTAAGTAACTCCATGATGGAGATCTAAGCGGGGGTTATTTTTAGCTGGTCCAAGAAATTATAACCATTGGGAATAGATTTCTGATTAGAGGCTGGTGCCTTGGATGGTTGTGATGGTCTAGGAATAGTGACTTTGCCACTACATGTGGTGACTTCATAGTCGGCTCTAGCTCCCTTGACATTGACAACAGTAACCCATTCATCTAAGGATGCAACAACATGATCGTAAACATGGTTTACATTGTTATACTTTTCCTTTCCATTGTTGTTACATTTATTGTGATCTTGCATCAGATTCATGTATATCTTAAGGTCCTGATTTCCTGTAGGTTGTTCAACGTTTATGGTTCTATCATCAATAAGGTCTTAGATCAAATTTTTCAATCTCATGCAACTAGTCATTGTGTGTCCCTTGATTTTATGAAAATCGCAAAGGTTATTTTCATTATACCATGCTAGTTTTACTTGGGGCTCTTGATAATTCTCATAAATGGGGATTTTAATGAGATTCTCTTGTACCAATTTTTTCATGATAGATTCGATTGATTCCCCAAGGGGTGTGTATTTTAATTTGGGGGGATACTTGTTTCGTGGGGGTGGCCCCCCTTGATTATTCAGATTATTGACCGCTTGATTGTTAGGTTGTTGTGATAGTGTGTTGGCTTGTGTGTTGTTTCAGTTGTTGACTTGCAGTTGTTGATATGTTTGTGTGTTTTTCCTTGGGGCACTGATAACAACTTTGGCATCAATGGCACCA
The DNA here is from genome assembly GCA_007258455.2 of Sequoia sempervirens. Lineage (NCBI taxonomy): Eukaryota > Viridiplantae > Streptophyta > Pinopsida > Cupressales > Cupressaceae > Sequoia > Sequoia sempervirens. Next base: position 318,025,466 of record VDFB02000003.1, on the reverse strand, counting down.
TTGTTAGTGATATTTTTGTTTTTTTCCCATGTGCGAAGTTTTTTGTTATAGCTGGTTGATGGGTAGTTGTCTTGATAAGTAGGTGTTCCCCCTTGTGTGATAAGGGCTCTTTCAATATTGAGTGCCTTGGGGATTAGCTAGTCATATGTGGTGATGCATTGCATTTTCAGATGGAATGACAAGCTTCCTTCAAGATTAGCGATGATAGTGCAGATTTGTTGTTCTTCTGGCTTAGTCCATTTTCTCCTGTTGGCCTTGGATTGCCATCATTGTAAGAAGGATGTGAATGTTTCCCCCTTAGCTTGTTTAAGAGTGGATAGTTCTTCTAGACTTACATCCATGCCAATGTTGAATGTGTAGTTTTATATGAATGCGTCCACAATTTCTTGGAACTTTTTGATTCTAGGAGGAAGGCGAGAGAACCATTCCATGGCTGGTCTAGCCAAACTCTTAGGGAATAGTTGCATTACATAAGTTTCATCGTATGCAACCTCCATACAATGTACCTAGAATTCCTTGATATGATCTTCAGGATTACCCGTCCCATGATTTTTGTCAAATTTAGGGATTTCAAATCCTTTTGGGAATGGAACCATTGCAATGCTTCTGTCAAATGGATAAGGGCACAAATTGCTTGGAATTTTTTTTGTTTTTCCATATTGGAGGTCTAACACTTGTTGTGAAAGCAATTTTATTTGTGCAGACATGTCATTTTGTGGATCGGGTGGTGGGATGAAGGTGTTTTGGGGGGGTTTGATTGTTTGCCTGGTAGGTGGGGTGTTTTGCATGTTTGTGGGAGGTTGTTGCAAAAAAATTTGTGCGACCAACACTTTTTGGTATATCTACAATTTTTTTTGAGCCAACAACGCTTGTTGTTGGTCTTTTTGTTGTTGTGCCAACAATGCTTGTTGTTGTTGTGCCAACAATTCTTATTGTTGGGCTAGTAATTGAGTTGCTTCTTGTTGTGCTTGGTATTGTTGCAAATCTTGCTAATAGGCTTGTTGTTGAGTTGCTTGTGCTTGAGCTTGTTGCACTTCATATTCATCTTGTGCCTAAGTTTGAGCTTGTTAGGCAGTTTGTGCAGCCTGGACAGCCTATGCGGCTTGTGCAGCTTAGATAGCTTGTGTGGCTTGTTGTTGTTGCAATAAAGCTTGGGCTTGGGCATCCCATTATGCTTGTTGTGCGGCTTGTTGTGTTTGAAATTGAAGCACTTTTTGGTAGGCTTGTTGGGCTTCTTGTAGTGTGATATTGTATTGATTTTCCATGTTTGGTTTCGGTGGTGGAGGTGGAGGATTCGAAATGGTGTGAGATGTTGTGATGAGAGTTTCCTGAGATGGTTGTTGAGGTGTTGTTGGATTGATGATGGGGGGTTATGTGGTATATGGTGCGGTGGATATGTTAGGTCCTTAGGAGACCATATTCATAGATGGTGCAGTGATTGATTGTGTCATTTGGATTGGTCCCACCTAGTGTTGCGATATTGGTTGCATGATTGAAAGATTTGGTATGTTGAGTTGATTCATGATTGGAGGATTTTTTTTATTTTGTTGATTGAGGATTGGTAAAGGAGGTTTCCCTAAACCGAGGATTGGTGTGGATGTTAATGGTAGAGGGGGAAATGGTGGGAAGATGGGTGGTGTTTTTCCTTGAGAAAGTGATGATGAGGGATCAAAGATTCCCCCTTGCCCAAATAGTCTCCCTTGTCCTTATGAAGTCATGGGGAGAGAGACTTGTGTGTTAAGGGAACATGTCGGTGTTGCGGATAAGGCAGATGGATTATTGGTGTCATGAAAGACAAGCGAAACATATGGGTGTTTTGGATCTTGTGGGATAGATTGAACCAAGATGGTGTTTGCACCCAAGTCTTGGTTGTTTACAAGGGGATCTATTTTAAGAGCATAAAGCAATGAAATCCCCTTGGTAACTATGGGTTGACTTGGACCATGAGATGAAATTGGTCATGGGATGGGTTGAATGATGCTTTGGAATGAAGGTGTGAATGAGACCAGTGGCATAATCCCAAGAGGTTTCTCCACAATACTACTTACATCATAGTTAGAAGGGAGTTTAGCCCCCTCTTTAGCCAATTCCAACATGTATTGTGAAGGATTAAGTCTCATCATTGTGTTGACAATTTTGTAATTTTTAGGATTTTGGACCATTTCTATGATTTCATCTTGAGTCATTCCTAAGACATTGTTGGTGATATCCTCCACTTGGTAACCTCCTTCTTGAAGATCTTGTGGAAGTTGAGTAAGATTGAGTGGGGGATTGCTAGATCCGATGGGGTTGATTTCAGGCATAGTTTAACTCAAGTCACTTGAAGTGGATATTTCTTTGTTTGTTTCCATTTTTTTCATGTGTTGAGATCTAGTTTGGACCATAAAATAAGGATCAATTTTTAGGAATATGGGAGATGAACCTCTAACTCCTTAGATTGGTCTAAAATTTTAGGTACAAAAAAGAAAGTCTAATATGTTAAGGATCAAAGGGTGGTGGTGAGATGATGAAAGATGAGTTGTGTGATTGATTGAGCTCTTAAGAAATCTTGAAGGAGATACTAGACTTTAGGACTTTGGATTTTTTGATTTTGGATTTGATTTTGACTTGACTTTGATTTGATTTGGATTTGATAATGAACTCATAAACTCCAAGAGGTTAGATGTTGTCTTAGAATAAACTTTTCCACAAGATGATAAGTGTATGAAGAAGGATGCATCCACACACACTTAGTCAAACAAGATGATTTTGTTTTAAAGGATTTTTCCAAGATTTCTAAGAGTTTTTTGTGAGATGGGTTTTGATTGATACTTTGGGATGGATGAAAGTGTTGATTTTTATCCTAAGTGATCCTAGAGAGACTTTTGTTTACAAAACCTAGGTATTGAAGAACATGTTATACTTCCAAGAACTTGTTAACCCTAGAAACTGAGATACTCAAAACGTTGAAAGAGACTTGGATTTTGACAATAATAGAATGAATACAAGTTGGGATTGTCCTTTGAAGTACGTTTGTAAAAGTTATCAAGAAATCTTTCCCTAACTTGATAAAGCATAGACTGACGTTTCTTGAGATTTCTTGGACTAAGACATTTGTGACGATTGATGGAATTTGGTTTTGGAGCTTTGATCTTGTAGGAAATAATTTGAACAAACACATGTGTTGGGTTCAATTTTTCTTTTATCTTTTCTTAATGAGTTCTTTTTACCACAAACACTTTCTTGCTTAGTTTTTCAAACTAAATGTTTAATGTCTCAATTTCTTTTCATCCCACAAAGTAGATTATGTGGAAATAGTTCCCTAATGTTGACTTTAGAGAGCAAATTAAGATATAAACCAAAATATTTAGAAGCCTCTAAGGATGAAATCCCAAGTGACAAGCAATAGCACTTGGATTCTTTCAAAGGTATTTGCTTCTTCTAAAGGTTTGAAATTTGATATCCTTGTTGAATGTTTGTTTTCAAGATTTTGGATCCAAACAATGTGTTTTACTAACTCAAAATTCCACAATTCTAGGATGGAAAAGAAAATATTTGTTGAATTTCCCACTTGGATAAATCCAGTTGCGCTTATTCAGAGCGGATGACTAGAAGCTTGACCACACTGGCTCCCCTCCATGACACTCACTTCTATGGGTCAGCCAAGCTTCAGTTCTCATTAATCTCCCATGAAAAAATTTTCATCTCTACAAAGAATCGCAAGTATGTGGGACGGCTCCAAAGGTCTAACCTCCTGACACCAACAAATATTGGGATTTTTGGCTACTAAACAAGGGTTTGTAATAATTGCATCTGGTTCAAAGGACACAATGATAAAATCCCTCAAGAGGTCTCCCAACCCTTAGACCAAAGGCTTTACACATCATAAAGATACTAGGGGAGAGCTATCATGCATCACTAAGTTGATTGCAAAATTTCCTTACAACCACAAATTTGTATAGTTGTTTGGAAGAGCCTGGCTTATGCTCATTACCGCTTGGGTCATTCCCTTGGGGTGAGTAATTTTTCCCACCAAGGCAAGCCCTCTAAAGGTAAACAAAAGTGAGTAAGTACATCCGTAGTTCGATCAATCTTTGTTTGTGTGAACAAAGAGAGAACACACACAATATACTTGTCTCACACTAGCAAGATTTGTTCAATTTTTAAAAGCCCAAATTGAAATGTGGAGGAAATAGTTTAAACAACCTAATATCACCAAAATACATTTTATTCTCAAGATCACTATGAAGCACGAGAGAAATGCATAAAACTTTAAATGGTATTAGTTAGTAAAAATATTACAAAATAAGAAAGACACATATTCATTTTAGACTTTAAAAGTAGTAATGGGTTCTTTTTATAGCACCAAGATGAAATGTTTGGAGTTGTTTTTTCAATTCTTAAAACCCAAAACCAAATATAGTGAGTTTATAATGTACTTTTTAACACTTTGATTGCTCGTTTTAAAACCCAAACTGATAGGTTGTTGTTAGGTACCATTACTTTAGAATATAAAATTCAATTTGTCGACCAGGTAGTGTTCAAGGCAATTTTCAATAGAAGAAGTCTGGAGTATCTCCCTTAGGTTTTCTAACTTTTAAGAACAACTTAATATTAATTCTAACTTCAAAATATCTAACTATAAAATTGTAAAGCAATTTATTCCTAAGAAAATAGAAAATGCTTGAACTGAAAGCATAAGAAAACTAATTTAGAAAGCATAATAACTAAATTGAAAAGCACATAGAAAACTAATTTAGAAAGCATAATAACAAAATTGAAAAGCACATAAACAACTAAACTAAGAAGTTGGAAAATTATGAAAACATAAAAACTTATAGCAATCCATAAAACGTTTTCTTAGCAATAAAGATTCTAACAGTTAATAACAAAAACTACGGAAGTGAAAAACAACAAATACTTCAAAACTATAACAGTAAATTTAATGATTCTCTACATAACAACATTATAATAAAAGAAAACACTTATCTACTCCGGTTGAGTGGCCAGCTCATGGTTATCACATTCATTCTCAGCTCATATTCACAGCTATTTCAGAAACACTTTTATCAATTGTAGTTATCCTCCATAACTCATAACTCAAAATTTTTAGATAACAATCTCTTTATTCATAAACCTCAGAAACATTCTAACAGTATAACATTACTTTTTCACTATGTGTCTTACTTCTAGAGATCATATCTTTTATAGAGAAATTGTAACTACATCTTATATTTCAGATGGTATGGATAACCATTGAAAATATCTAAAACAGATCTACGGATAACTCGTATGTCTTTAAACCTATTACACAATATTTAAGAGGCTCAAGTCGAGCCATAAAGTCTTTAATTCAAAGGATAATAGAAATAATAACTTTAAGAGCAACTACATCTTCGGTCCATCACCCTGAAGTTCTGGAGCATATTTCCAGTGTATATCTTCAGCCTGTTTTGGAGCACGTGCCGGCTATATGCTTCAATCTGCAACTTTGATTGAACAATTATTATCTACAAAACACTTAAAACAACCCATTAAATCCGTATTGGAAAAATACTTCAAGAAATCAAAAGAAATAAAGTTTATACAATTTCTCACTAAAAATTAAGCAATTATTTCTCCTAAAATTTAATTAATTGGTAGAGGATGGAGATTTTACATGTATGAACCAGGTCTTTATGGTATTATCATGATGAGGTTATTTTTACCTCATCACAAATGAAATGTATTTGATTTCTAAAGCTAAAGATAACAATATCCTAAAAATGGGGTTATAAATGCTCCCAAAGTGTTTAAAAACACTTGTTACAATCATGAGATAGTGTCATAGGAAGCCTTCTCCTCATTTCCTCCTTCCCTTCTTAATCACCTCAACCTACAAAAGTTGGTCAATCTACAAAACACAAAGCCACAAAATAGGTTCAAATTCCAAGGTGATCAAAATAAAAAGCACATGTTAAAATAAACTTGAAAATTGACCTTTTACCCCAAAACATTGAATACAATCTTGATGGTCTTCTATAGGATAAAATAAATTCGGCTATTTGACATGCATCCTATTTCCCCTTATAAAATTTATTAAATGCTTCTCTTAATAACACTGTTTCCATTTTCAATCTGTTATTCTCAATTTGTGCATTCCTTAGGAAATAGCACCGTTCCATCCATTCCATTAATAATGGAGGAATCTAAATTTGGAACCATTCAGTTACCGTTGGTTCGGTTTGAACTTCTCTGGATTCCATCATTGGTTTACTTGTGCTTTCCTACAAATCCTGCTCTAATTCCATAATCTTACTAAGAGAAGCATTTAATTCTTCCTTTTGTATTTTCTTTTCTTCTTCAAAGGCTAAAAACATGAGCATAAAATTTCCTTTTAAATTTTGAATTTCTTTATTTAATCCATCTTTGTGTATCCTATTTTCCTCATCACAATTCTGAATTTGTATTTGCAGCTCACTAATAGATGTATCTTTTCCTTGCATGTCCAACTTTAAATCTTGAATTTCTTGATCCCTTTTATTTATTACAGTCTTATACACCATTATTTCCTCTTGTTGCAATTCCATATTTTCCTTATTTTCATGCAACTGACTTCTTAACTCTTCTATCTCTAATTTCAATTTTTCCAATTCTATGTTAATATTTTCCAGTTTCAACTATTTCAACAACTTTATTAATAATTGGAGACAAATTTCCTAACATACTGTCATCAACCTCCATAGGAAGTGGAGATTGTCCCCTTTCTGTTTCCTATTTTTCTTGTTCTACAACTTCTTCTTCAGACACCAAGTGAAAATGTACTTCTTCAACAGACATTTCTTTTTCTGAGGATTGGTGAATTGACTCCTCAGTTTCGAATTTTTTCTTTTTCTTTTTAGATTTTGACCTATTCCCTTTACTCTGTACTGGGGTTTCTGCAGATCCAGAGGATAATCTTTTGCTTCGCCTTAAAGGAGGAGTATCCTGATAATTTAAAATAGTTGGATCATTTAGAAGAATAGTTCTTCTTTTTCTCTTCTTAACAGAATGAGTATCCACATTTGGATGCATTATCTCTACATCTTCTATCTAGGCTGGAGTTTCAAACTTATCATTTCTAAATTTTGGTACTTCCTCACCAACTATGGTAGGAATTTGGGCTTCAGGAGCCTTAGGGTCTTTAGGGGAAGTTGCTCCAGAAGGTGAAGCAACTTGTTTTGAAGATTCTCCTAATTCTAACTTCCTTCCTGATGTAGGCATATCAAACTTCCCCAAAAAAATTTCCCATTTCCTTCTAGGTTTCTTACGAAAGTGATATTTACAAATCAATTGAATTAAACCATGATGTTTTAATGGCCCTGAACCAGTTTTATATCTTTCTATTGAAGAATTAATAGAATCATTCAAGAAATGAGGCAAATTAACCCTTAGAGTAGAGTTTTCCTTCCCATGCCGCAAATGTATCAACATGCGGAATGTTGGTCCTACCACAGTAGTGAGTTGACCTTCACAAGTAAAATATCTAATAATCCATGCAAAATCAGTAACCCAGGGTTCTAAGATAGAAGCTCATTGAAACCCCTTATTTTGTCCCCTAGAACTGACAACTATCATGGGTTGAGGATCTCCCTATCTAAGAAATAATTTTGATAATTTTTGATATGCGGTTTGTGTTGTTTCAGATATTTTAATGCCAGAATCTTCTAACCCTGAAATAGAAGAGATAATTTTTGAACTCACCTTGAAACATTTCCCATGCAGAATCACCTGACCCTTAGAGTAATTTTTCGTAAATCCACTCACCAACTTTTCATTATACCCTTCGAACTTCCTGACAAAATCCAACCGGCCCACTTCATCAAACAACCGAGAGATGTTACTTAACCCCAACAATTTTTCTGCAGAAGCTGGCTCAAATTTCTTCTTTGTACCACCCATTTTTACCTTGTTTACCACCTTGCTGAAAAATTCAATAATGCCAAAGACTTGTGCACTAATATTTTTAAAAATATGATTAGACTGTAATTATTTACTCTACTCTTGCTTGGAGCTTGCTGTGTAATAATTTCAATTTGCATGAAGGGCCACAAAAAGAGTAGCGTACTTAACAATTAATCACCAAGTGGCTCAATTTACTAAATTGGGAAAGGAAACTCTTGCCAATCAATTATATTTTATTTGAAAATAACTACTTATTTAAAGCAAAAATTTGTACTTACTTTTATTCCATGATCGCTTAAAGATCTCATACCTCTACCGATTTGACAGGATGATGCAAGGGTATTGGCTGAGGTGATGGTACAGTTATTATGAAATGAATGAGGAAGCTCATTGATGATGAAGTCATTAATGCAAACAAGCTATTATGGTAGATTTTATTTATAATGGAAAAAGAGGGTTTGTGTACCAATGTACGATAATCAAAGCATCAAGGAAGATTTGAAAAAAAAATTGAAAGAAGGTGGCAAAATGAAAAATGAATAAGTTATGGAGCACACATAAAGCATGCATTTAGAACAAAAAAAGTGGTTAAAGTTTCGAAGCACGCGTAAGGCATGCATTGGAAACTTAGAAAATGGATAAGTTCTAGAGCATAGCCGAAAAATGTAGCTGAAATGATAACCGAATGAAAGTTATAGAGCATCATTGGAAGATGCAGCCGGAGCAACAACCATTGAAAGTTTCAGAGCATCGTCAAAAGATGCAACTGAAGCAACAACCAAATGAAAGTTCCAGAGCATCGTCGAAAGATGCAGCCGGAGCAACAACCAAATGAAAATTTTGGAGCATCATCAAAAGATGCAACCGGAGTAGCAACCAAATGAAATTTCTAGAGCATCATCGAAAGATGCAGTCGGAGTAGCAACCAAATGAAAGTTTTGGATCATCCTCGAAAGATGCAGCCAAAGCAACAACCAATGAAATTTCAAGAGCATCATTGAAAGATACATCCAGAAAGAAGAAAATGATGAACACCACTTAACTCAAACTTCAGGAGTTATATCATTCCACAAGAACATCCTTCCAACATGGTAAGTTGAAGAACATATTCCAGAGCATTGGGCATTTAGACCGTCAAGTTCTGGAGCACTAGCCAACTAAATGATCAAGTTGCAGAGCATCTTGGAATGGTGCTCCGGAAGTTGTTATTCCTTTATGAGAGGTCCTGCAAAATGAAAACACTTGTTAAGTCCAAAAATTTATGAAAAATGCTTTGAAAATAAATTTGGTACACGTCTTTTTATTACAACTTTTCATCAAATTTTTCTTTCTTTTTCTTTCTTTTTTTAGATAACAATAAATATTAAATCAAATAGACTTTGCCTTGGCAGAGTCAATGCATTGGATCTCTCCTTGCATTTCTACCAACTTTGTAAATTCTTCTTTATTAACTTGTTTATGGTAGATACTTAGGTGATGACCATTAACTAAGAGAATTCATAAATCACCATCAATGGGTTTTAACTGAACTGTGCCATTCGAGAAAACTTTAGAAATTTCATATGGCCCTAGCCAATGAGTTATGAGTTTTCCTTTATGGTCCTTATATCTTGAATTGAATAGCAAGGCCCAGTCACCATTATGAAATTCTCTCTCTTTAATATATCTATCATGCCAAACTTTCCGTTGATGTTGAACTAGTCCAGTTTGATGAACAACATCCAAACGAAGCTCATCCAACTCATTTAACTATAAAATTCATTCTATTTGAGCTCGTTTCAAATCTAGACCCAACTCCATAGTTGTACGTAGGGTCTAAAGTTCAAATTCAATGGGAAGAAAAGGTTTCTTCCCAAAAACAAGCTCATAGGGACTGAATCGAGTTGTATATTTCCATATTGTATTGTACTCCCAAACGGCTTCAGGCAATTTCTTGTCCCAATGTCTTCTTCCTAAAGAGAGTTTTTGTCAGTATGTTTTCTAACTCCGTATTAGTCACCTCTACTTGACCATTTGCTTGAGGGTGATAAGGGGGTTTCTTATGAATCACCTGAAAATGGTTCATAAATGCTAGGAGAACATTGGACATAAATTGGGGTCCCTGATCTGTAACAATAGTTTGGGGGGCTCCAAATTGAAGAAAAAATTTATTATAGAGAAAATCAACAACTTGCTCTTCTCTAGCAATTTGTAAAGCTTGAACTTTTTCCCATTTCGTCAGATAATCGATACAAACTAATATGTATTATTTCCCTTGAGAGGAAGGATCTATGGGGCCAATAAAATCTAACCCCCATTTTTTGAATGGTTCCAAAGTTACATGAGGCTGCAAAGGAATTTCTGTAGAAGCAGTTGGTCTTCCTACTCTTCGACATTCATCAAAATGGCGAACATAATTTTTAACATCTTTATGCATTGAAGGCCAATAATATCCAACACCTAAAATTTTATGAGAAGTTATTTTTGCAGAATAATGACCCCCTGAAGGTTCATCATGACAAGCTCTTAGAATACTATAAGTTTCATTAGCCTTGACACAACTTCTCAAAACCATATCAGGTCCACAATGAAATAAAAACACATTAATCCATTTAAATGGTGCACACTCTCGAATAAGTTGCTTCCTTTGTTTTGATGTAAATTTAGGAGTTACTTCAAAAGTAGCTAAATAGTTGGAAATATCAACAAACCAAGGAACCTTTATAGAGATAGCAAACAAATTTTCATTTGGGAACTCATCTTGTACAGGTGCTCAATCACCCTCTTCTTGTTTGATCTGAGATAAAAAGTCGGCCACCTCATTAAATTTTCTTGGCTTGTCAAGTATTGTCACATTGAACTCCTAAAGGAGTAGTAACCATCTCATTATTTGACCATTAACTATAGATTTATTCATTAAATATTTTACAGCTGAGTGATCTGTATAAACTGTAACTTTATATCCTATAATATAATGACAACTTTTTGATGGCATGAACCACAACTAAGAATTATTTTTCTGTTGTCGTGTAGTTTCTCTCAGTAAATGTTAAGTTTTTGCTAATAAAATATATGGCATATTTACCCCATCCTCATCTTCTTGCCCTAATACTGCACCAATTGTGTCATTTGAAGCATTAGCATAAATGTGAAAGGGAAGACTCCAATTTGGTCCACATAGTACAGGAGCAAAGACAAGATTTTCTTTTATCATTTCAAATGATTGTTGACACTCACGTCCAATTAAACTCCACATATTTTTGGAGAGAAAACATAGGGGCTGCTATCTTACTGAAGCTTTCTATGAGCCTTCTATAATATCCAGCATGTCCAAGAAAACTTCGAACATCTGTTTGTGTTTGAGGTACAGTCAATTGTTGAATGGCTTCAATTTTTTTAGGATCAACTTTTATTCCTTCTGAGGAAATGTGATGGGCTAAGACTATTGCTTGTTCCACCATTATTAAACACTTTTCGTGGCTACGGGATAGTCGGTTTTCCTCACAAACCTCCAAAACCCTATCCAGGTTTTGAAGAGCTTCATCATAGGTTGACCCATATACTATGAAATCATCCATATAAACCTCTACACAATCATTGACAAGTGCTGCAAATATAGCCAAGATGGTCCTCTGAAAAGTCGTTGGAGTATTACAAAGTCTGAAAGGAAGAACTCAGTATGCATATGTGCCCCAAGGACAAGTAAACATTGTCTTATCTTGGTCTTCTGGTGCTACCTGAATATGGTTGTAACCACTAAATCCATCCAAAAAGGAAAAATATTTCCTCCTAGCCAAATTGTCCAAAACCTGGTCAACAAATGGTAAGGGAAAATAATCTCTAAAAGTGGATTTATTAAGTTCTCTATAGTCCATACAAATTCTCCACTTCCCATTTTTCTTTGGTACAACTACCATAGGTGACACCCACTTACTATCTGAGATAGGATAAACGAATCCTGCATGGAGGAGTTTCTCAATCTCAATTTTGAAGAGATCCTTTAATGTGGGGTTGAGTCTCCTTTGTGGTTGACGAACAACTCTCATATTAGGATCAGTATAAATTTCATGAGTAAAAACACTCGAGTGAATCCCCCTCATCTCTGTATAGTCCCAAGCAAAATCTTTAGACCCTTTTACTAGCACATTAAATAATTTATCCTCTTGTATTTATGTCAACCAACTATTGACATTCACAGTTTTTCCTAGTAGCAACATAATTTTTTTTGTTCCAAGATAGGCCAAAGTGATAGTATGTATTGGTTGTAACAAAGTGTTGAGAGGACAACTATGAGATATAAGTCGGTGAAATATTGTAATATCATCAAAGAAATAATTCATTCTAGGAATCATATTAGCCAAGGGACAAGGCATCCCCATGGTAATATAATTTTGTTTCATCCCACTTATATCAATCAGTTGTCCCAAAATTTTTGGTACATCCTCTATTACTTCACTCAATCCTATAGCCTAGTGTGCAACCTCATTTACTAACTCATCCTCTAATTCCTCTCCATGTTGTTTAATCACTACCATGGCCAAGGAGGCCAAACTGTCTTGCCCACTAAATTCTTCTAGTTCATCAACCTAGACTTTATTATATTTGGTAGGCTTAGTAGGAGGATATAAAAATAAATGTTTACTATCTAGACCATGTGAAATGGTCATTCCTCCTTCTTGACAATCAATTTTAGCAGCAACAGTAGCCAACCATGGTCTTCCCAAAATTATTGGATAACTATCTTTAGGTGTAAGCAATTGGATTATTTGAAAGTCAATTGGATATTCCCATCCATCAGCTTTAACAAGAACATTTTTTATAACACCATTTGGAATGGCTATAGACTAATTTTCCATCTGTAAGACTGTAGTTGTAGGACTTAAATCAGTAAGACTTAATTTTTCCATTACATCCATTGCCATTACATTAATAGTAGCTCCCAAATCCACCAATGCACTAGGTATTGCTACCTCATTAATTTTAATAGTAATCAGTGGACTCCCAGGATCATCATATTTTGGAGCAACAGTCTTTCCAAACAAAAATTCAGCTAGATAATCATCAATGTGCACATTGTTTATTTTATTTGGTTTCCTTCTTGGAGTTCTAATACACAGTTGTTTGATCAACTGATTGAACTCAGGAATTTCATTTATTGCCTACAACAAAGGGAATTTCAGACGCTCTAGAAATGGTGCTTGAGTTTTCTCCTTTGAAGGGATATCTTTACTAAACTCAGTCAAAGAATGAACTCCCTCCTCTCGAGGTAAATCAACAGCTCTTGCTGCCAAAGACTCAGTAATATTTGCGGGTAGGGTAGTATCTTTCTCAAAATTTTGAGAAATAGGTTTGTCCACTACTTCCTCAATAGTGGTCGATTGAAGTGTCCTACTAGAATGTAACTGAAAATTTCCACAATGAATTTCATTAAGTCCTATGACATGATCTTGCTCAGTAGTATTTACCGGAGTATTCTGTCGGTTTTTCTAAGGAATCAGAAGTGGTTGTGCTAGAAGTTGAGGTTGATTTACCTGCTCATTCTGAGGAAGATTTTGAGGTGGTGGTAACAAATTATGTTGTTGATTCCTCCTAGAACTAGTATAAAATTTATTTTGTCCTTGATTCCATTGTGGAGCAATGTGTTGTGGGTACCATTGTTGTTGTGATTGGTTTGGCCATTGTTGAGTTCCCCATGATTAACTTGCCCATTCAGGAGATCCCCAATAAAGAGTTCCCCAAGTAGGCTATGGAGGATAGGATTGATTCCAAGATGGAGGCCATTGATTACCAACCCAGTTATTCTGGGGTCTCCATGCAGGATTGGAATTCTTCCCATAAGAAAAATAACCTCCCTGGCATTGATTTAGCACATTTATTTCTTCTTCAACTTGGGCAGTTTTTTTCTTAGTATTCTTAAGATTAGTAAGAAGCTTACATTGATTAGTAGGATGGCTTTTCTCACAAAGTTGACAAACATTAACCTTGTCTAAAGGGCACTCATGTAAAAGATGTTTATTTCAACACCTAGGACAATAGATTGACAAAGTCTCAGGGTTATATGTCTTTGCTTATATACCATCCAACATAGTGTTCAATTGGACAAGTATGCATGTCTTAAGATTTTCTATTCTTCTCGGAGCTTACCTATCTCATTATTCCCTTTGAAAAGATTTTTTTTTAGATTCCTCCATGAGTATGTGAAAAATTGTGACACAAATCACATATGTCTTCAAGGTTTAACTGAGACACATCACATTTTCCCATTAAATCAAGACTTCTTCTCACATCATCATCGAATCCTTTAAGAAATATAGTCTTAAGAATCTCAACACTAATGGTCATTTCTCCACATCATTTAGATAAGAAAAGAAACCTATCCAAATAGCCCTCTAGACTCTCATCCTCATTCTACCTAAGTTTAAACAACTCTTCCTTATGATCACTCACCCTACAATAACTCTAATATTTATTCAAGAACATAGTCTCCATTTCTTCCCAAGATGTAATACTTCTAGATGGTAGTCCCATAAACCAACGCATGGTTGAATCCTTCAAAGTAGATAGAAACAACTTCAATTTCTAGTTGTCATTTTTATAGTCATAGGTTTGAAAAAGGACCTTAAATTCAAAGAGAAATTGGTCTGGGTCTTCCGAAGATAAACCACAGAAGGTTGGAAGGAAAGCTAGAGAGATGTTTTTCATCGTTGTATCATCATCCGCATCCAGAGTAATAGGATAAGTGAACATTCTAGGTAGTTGAGGATCATTGTTATTAGGATTGGCATCATTATGGTTAGCTTCTGCCCTCTAATCTCCCATGATGTTTAGAGGAATATGCTCCTAAAAAATAATTTCTTCGAAAATAGGTTGCACTACAGGATGATCTTCTGGGAGATAGTGGAAAGCCTCAGGTGGGTTAGCCTCAAGTAATTCGTCAGCAGAATGGTCTTCTGAGCCTTGGGCCTCCCTATGTATAACTAGGATGTGTTTTGGGGGGGTCTTGGGTATAAATCATCTGTGAGGGCCTCTTTTCTTGACCATGCAGAAAAGGAAGCCAAAGATAGTATTTTTGGCCTAAAAGGCGTATTCTAGGCATCTTCTATTAACACTCAAGCATAAGAAGCGAAGGGGTCCCCGACAACAGCGCCAAAAAGTGACAGGTTGTCATTAGGTCCCATTACTTTAGACTATAAAATTCAGTTTATCGACTAGGTAGTGTTCAAGGCAATTTGCAATAGAAGAAGTTCAGAGTATCTCCCTCAGGTTTTCTAACTTTTAAGAATAACTTAATATTAATTCTAACTTCAAACTATCTAACTATAAAATTGTAAAGTAATTTATTCCTAAGAAAATGGAAAATGCTTGAACTAAAAGCGTAAGAAAACTAATTTAGAAAGCATAATAACTAAATTGAAAAGCACAGAAATGAATAAACTAAGAAGCTGGAAAATTATGAAAGCAGAAAAGCTTATAGCAATCCCTAAAATGTTTTCTTAGCAATAAAGATTCTAACAGCTAATAACATAAACTACGGAAGTGAAAAGTAACAAATACTTCAGAACTATAACAGTAAATTTAATGATTCTATACAGAACAACATTATAATAAAAGAAAACACTTATCTACTCCCGTCGAGTGGCTAGCTCGTGGGTTATCACATTCATTCTCAGCTCACATTCATAGCTATTTCAGAAACACTTCTATCAATTGTAGTTATCCTCCATAACTCATAACTCAAAATTTTTAGATAACAATCTCTTTATTCATAAACCTCAGAAACATTTTGACAATATAACATCACTTTTTCACTGTGTGTCTTGCTTCTAGAGATCATATCTTTTATAGAGAAACTGTAACTACATCTTATATTTCAGATGGTATGGATAACCATTGAAAATATCTAAAACAGATCTATGGATAACTCGTATGTCTTTAAACCTATTACACAGTATTTAAGAGGCTCAAGTCAAGCCATAAAGTCTTTAATTCAAAGGATAATAGAAATAATAACTTTAAGAGCAACTACATCTTCGGTCCATCACCCTGAAGTTTTGGAGCATATTTCCAACGTATATCTTCAGCCTGTTCTAGAGCACGTGCTAGCTAGATGCTTCAATCTGCAACTTTGATTGACCAATTATTATCTACAAAACACTTAAAACAACCCATTAAATCCGTATTGGAAAAATACTTCAATAAATCAAAAGAAATAAAGTTTATACAATTTCTCACTAAAAATTAAGCAATTATTTCTCCTAAAATTTAATTAATTGGTAGAGGATGGAGATTTTGCATGTATGAACCAGGTCTTTATGGTATTATCATGATGAGGTTATTTTTACCTCATCACAAACAAAATGTATTTGAGTCCTAAAACTAAAGATAACAATATCCTAAAACTGGGGTTATAAATGCTCCCAAAGTGTTTAAAAACACTTGTTACAATCATGAGATAGTGTCATAGGAAGCCTCCTCGTTTCCTCCTTCCCTTCTTAATCACCTCAACCTACAAAAATTGGCCAGTCTACAAAATACAAAGCCACAAAACAGGTTAAAAGTCCAAGGTGATCAAAACAAAAAGCACATGTTAAAAAAAACTTGAAAATTGACCTTTTACCCCAACCCAGTGTCACAATCCATAAAGGTGTCATTGTTTGGAGATTCAGCGTCGCTTGGAGAAACAAAGACTGTGTTTGCATCGGTATTTTTCTTCAGCGTCACCCTTTGGATTTTGACTGATCCGACCCTCTGGTAAATTAATATTGCATCACACTTTGGATGTAGTGTTAGTGTCACTATATAGCGATGCTAATTAATTGCTTCATTGTTTTCCCTTTTTAGTGTCATTGTTTCCTGGAAGCACAAAAATTTGAAAAAAACTATAGATTTGACCAAAAAATTATGTTAATTTTCAAAGATTTGCCATCCTTCTAGCGCCAAAATGTGAAAGCTTTGTCTAAACCTGCTAAAACATGGACAAACAAGTAAACATTAGTCCTTAAACAAGTTCAAACCAAACATTCCCCATGGAATTCATTCAAACACAAGAACAAGAAAACAAGATAAAATATCAAATGCAAGCTAATGAAATCTTATTCAAAATGCTCAAACCAGTATCCCATGGGGGAATTGGTGCTACTTTGATGTGGAAAGTAGTTCTTTTCCAATTCCTTGATAAGCTTGATGATGATTGTGTGCTCCTTGATTCAAAATGTTGATAACCTTGCTAAGATTGATGAAGTTATATGCTAACATGGATGAAATGTGGATGAGAATGGATTCAAAATGACTATAATAACCTTGCATAAATTTTTTTAATGATTGTGGATTCAAATAAGCATGATGATCTTATATGGATTATGGATGCTCAATCAAATAGAGAAGGCCTCTATTTATAATGGAGAAGGATTGAAGAATGAGGAATAGGATGAATGTGGGATTAAAGATAGACCAATGGCATTGTGCCACTTGTCAACATGCTAATGAAGGAGAGTGGAGCACATTTTGAACAATGTGCATGTTAAATGCATGCAGGTGGATTTGAATTTAAAGAAGTGACTTCTGCAAGAGGGGATGTAAGAGGATTTAATGCCAAGTTGGCTCAAGGAGAGGACATGTGAGAGCCTAAAATTCCAAGTTGGAGGACAAAAGTCCTTTAGGAGGGAGAATTCAAAAAAGTGGAATATTCCAAGAATATGCCACATTTGAATGAAAAAAGAGGAATTAATAAATCAAATAAATTGATTTACATGTGCAACTTATAGAAGCTAGAGGAATGAAGGATTTAGGAGTTAATTAATTTTTGATTTTTTTTTTTGATTGGTAAACTGCCGAAGCAAAGCATGCAGCTGAGGCTACAGAGAGGTGCATTTTGACTGGAGCATAGAACTAGTGAGACCACATTGATGAGGGGCCTCATCCTTAGAAATGTTCGGCATTTAAGTCAGACCCTTATATCTCCTTTGTGTTTTCTTCATCCTTATCTCTCCAAGACCAACCGTATAGAACCGCAAGTTTGAAAGCCCAATAGGGACACCAGATGGAGTGAAAGACTCACAAGGGACCGATACAGAACCGCTAGGCATGAAAGACCTGTGTGGGTCCAACAGAAGTCCATGAGCAGAACACGCCATCTGAAAAATGGATCCATGAGTAGCACACACCTACAAGGTCTGCGAGCACACCAAGAGGGGTTGAGCACGATTAGTCACCATGTCTACCAAGATCACCTGTACATCCTTCAAGATCAACCTCCACTTTATTAATCTTTGATCAAGGTGGGACCAAACTGGTGTAAACACTGCTATTGATCTAGGCGGGGATTTGAAATCTGGTTGCACCATAGATGGACAACCATTTCACCCTTACACCAACAGGGGATCCCCAATTAATTTGTGATTAATTAACTTAGATAGAATTAGTTGATTTGACATTTAATTTAGATATTTACATTTATTTAAATCAAATGAGAGAATAAAGAACATTAGTAATTTAATTAAATAAAGTTGATTTATTTAATCAAAGAGAAAACATTAGGATTTAATTAAATAAAGTTAATTTATTTAATTAAAGGAGGAAATATGATGAATTAATATGATAAAGCGTATTATCTAATTAAGGAGTAAATTTAATAAATTTAACTAAATAAAGATTATTCAATTAAATAATTAGTAAAGAAGTTATTGAGGAAGAATAAAAGTTAGTGAATCAGAATTGAATGTATGATATCAATCAGGATAATTTATGTGTCTACAATTATGATGGGGCCATGTCTCATTATTTACTTTTAGTTATCTCAGCATTTGATAATTCTCTCATGCATTTAATATTTGCATTGAGGTTGTTATGAATTAGTTGTCTCATGTGATATGATTAAGACACTTGTCATGATCTTGTCTAATCTTATCTCTCTCCTTTCCTATATAAGCAAAGCTTCACATGTACATTTCATTCATCCAAAGATTAGTTGAGTGTTGTGTAATTTGAATATATCATTGCAATCTTGAGTATTGCATATTGGCCACATCTTGCATGCATTGTTGCAATTTCATGTTCTTGTTTTCTCCTCTTGTGGAAGGTTGTTATTGGTTTTTGCAGATGATCCTAGATGCTTGAGTCCTTGAGTGACTCAAACATGTTTTATGAGCTATATCTCAACTCCTACACGGTATTAGAGCTTTAGAGTTACAAAACCCCTTCTCAAATCTGAGGGTGATTCGAGCTTGATATTTTGGTAAGTGGATATTAGGGAAAAATGAACTACACACTTACATCTAGAAGGCCCAAAAACCCCCATTATCATATATAATACTTCATATTTTCATGTAGGAAAAAAAATCAACTTTTTTGTGCGACTCTTAAATTTGAAAGCCAAATGATTGTCAGAATACACTATGCTAAATTTGATGGAAAAATGACCATCATCTGACACTATTGAACTTGACATTTAGTCAACCATTGGTATTTATTTTTCTTAAATTTGATGGTCAAACGGTCATAAAAAAGGTAGCTCACATTGAACCCCTTCTTCGTTGGTAGTTTTCATTTTGGAGGCAAACTTTAGAGGCTCATCACTTGGTCATACAAACTCCTTTTTTTGAGATTTTTTTGATTTGGGGTAGAATTTGATGCTCTATGCAGTGGTGGAGTTTTTTTTTAAATTTTTTGTGCCTTAGTTTTTCTAGAATAGCAGATTTTCTGAGTTGTTACCGAGTTGTTCTCATTTTCAGAACTTTTGGGGCTCCATTCTTGCTCCTATGGTAACATTTTTGAGTGATTTTTTTTTGAAAGTGCATTATTTTTTGTGTAATTTCTAGGGGTGTGATAAGATTGATCTCATTCTTTGTACAAATTTTACTTTGAGCTTGAGGCCAAATTTTGCAATCTGTATGCACTAAGATCAAGTCCACTTTGCTATTTTTTGAAAGTGGCACCTATAATCACATTAAGTATAAAGTGCCATAAATCATATTTTCTTGGGGGGTTTCTTGATTGAGTGATTTGGGGGGGTGGGTCTCTTGGTGTATTGCTTTGATCTGTTTGCTTATACTCTCTTCATTTTTTCATGGATCATTCTAAGGTTCCTTTACTGACATCATATAACTATTCAACATGGCATCAACATGCATGGAGTATACTAATGAATGAGGGTCACTCTCTATATGTTGAGAATAAGGTACCTGAACCTACTGATGATGAGAAAAATATTAAATGCATGATTGAGCATACCAAAGATCTTGGATGTCTTCATAAACTAGTTTCTCAATATTTCTTGATCCAAATTGAATCATGCAATAATTCTCATGAGGCTTGGGACAAATTGAAAACATCATATGGTTCTATAGATGAAGTTAGAGGCTATCAACTTGAAATGAATTGATGATCCTTGAACCTAAGAACTTTGACGACATCTAGGACTACATCACTAAGGTTAATGATTTAGTGGAGCAATGTAAATCATGTGCTATTGATAAGGACATTCAGTTAGTCTACAATTCATTGAACAAACTTGGTCCTAATTATGCTACTTTTGTTTCTAGATTTCATACTCATAGGTTAAATATGGGGTATGCATATACTACACCATATTCTGCATCATTTTTTGAGATGTTGATACATGAGCAACAAAAGCTTATCTTGATGGGTTTTATCAAGTCCTTTAAATCTCAAGAATTGTTGGCTAGTCGGGTGAAAGAATCAAATACTACTGATAAGAAGTAGAAGAAGTCAAAGAACAAGCCACATTCCAATCAACCAAGGGATAAATCCTCTTCCTTAGATAAATCATCTAAGAAAGAGAAGTCTACTTGTTTGTATTGGAAGAAGCCGAGGCATGATGAACATTCTTGTTATAGGAAGGATATTGATGAGTTGAAGCATCTCCTCACAAATAATCATATTGATTTGCCTTCTAGAATATCTAAGTTCCCACCTTCTTCATCATCTTCAAAACAGTCTAATAAGGGAAAAGGTCATGCTGATTTGGCTACTACATCAAGAAATTAAGGGAAATCTCTTTGTACTTTTTTAGGTCCAAGATCAAGGAGATGACTTCTAGATTCAGGAGCTTCTCATCATATGGCATATTCATAGTGTATGTTCTCTTCTTTTGAGACATGCACTATGTCTCCTATTTTCATGGGAAACAATACATACATGAGTGTACTTGGGAAGGGATGTATTAGCTTTGGTGAAAACACCTTTCATGATGTTTTGAGTGTTTCTCATTTGATGAACAATCTTATTTCCATATATCATATTACAGATGGTGGAGATGGGAGGTCTGTGGAGTTCACTTTGATTTAGTTATCATTTGAGACTTGGAGAGTAGAGAGATCATTGCTACTAGGATGATTAATCATTCATCTTGGTTGTATACCTTTAAATATTTTTCTCTTGATGGTTACATTGTTCCTTCAGTTGTAGATCATACTTCTAGTGTGAACCATGATTCAGAGGAGACATTTAGCTTCTTGAACTTGGGTGTTCTCACATTTGATCCCATTCTTAAGCCTTGTATTACATCTCCTTCGTCTACTATTGCATTTGATGATGCTTATATTGGCATAGGTTTGGCCTCTTGTGATTCAGTTGCTTAACATCATCTTCCAGCTACATCCATTTGGGATGCATACTTGATAGACATTGGTGGGTTGTTTGTTGAGTCTCATATTTCAGATTTGGGAGACATCATCGATTGCATACATCTTTTATTTGATGGAGACATTTCTTCTTCAAATGTTGCGAGGGAATTCTTTGAAGCTCTTGTTCATTCTCTACATGATCGTTATTTGTAGTTTGATATGAGTGTGGATTTTTTTGGACAACATTTGGAGGAGGCTTCTTCATAGGAGATCTCAATGTCTTTGGATTGTGTTCTACAATCATTTCTATGTGATTTTGGATTGTCTTCTTCAACAGTGTAGCCTAGAATTCCTATTTGGAATGTGACATCTTTCTGCATCAACATGGAGACACTTGAGCATTCTTTAGAGACATCATCCCTCATCCATCTTCCTAATATCTTGCATACTATCTTGGTTGTGTTTCTTCCTAAGGGGAGGAATGTTGTTCGACACTTTTGGATCATCTTCAACATTCAATGTCGAGCTTCTACCATCATTTCAAGTGACTCAAAATTGAGGGGGGGTTGCATGCTCTCTCTTCTACTTGACTCTTATGGGGAGACTTTTTCCTCACATGGGTTCTTTTCCTTCTCATTGTTCATTGAGAGCATTTTGTTTTGTATTTCATCTTTCATTTGGAGAGGAGTTTTGTCCCACTAGGTTTCCTCTTTTTCTCCATTTGTGAGAGATTTTTTTTCTTTGCATTTGTACATGTGTACCTAACATGGCCTCATAGTCGGGACCCATCCTTGCATTATTTGCATAACAACTACATTCCCTAAGTTTCACTTATGGGGGGTGTTTGTGTGAATGGGGTTATTTCCTAACTAGTTATTAGTGAGGACCTATTTGCATTATTATAAGTTTACTTAGGATTTAATTTTCCTAGTTGTCTTTTCTACAAGTTAGTTATAATGGGGTCATGCCATTATTTACTTTTAGTTATCTCAACATTTAATAATTCACTCATGCATTTAATATTTGCATTGAGGTTGTTATGACTTAGTTGTCTTACATGATAGGATTAAGACACTTGTCATGATCTTGTCTAATCCTATCTCTCTCATTGCATATATAAGCAAGACTTCATATGTACATTTCATTCATCCATAGCTCATTTGAGCGTTGTGTAAGTCCAATATATCATTGCAATCTTGAGTATTGCAATTTGGCCACATCTTGCATCCATGGTTGCAATTTCATGTTCTTACTTTTCCCTCTTGTGGAAGGTTGTTATTGGTTTTTGTAGATGATCTTGGAGGATTGAGCACTTGAGTGACTCAAACATGTTTTATGAGCTATATCTCAGCTCCTACATGGTATTAGAGCTTCATAGTTGTAAAACTCCTCAAATTTGAGGTTGATTCAAGCTTAAGCTTTTGCAAGGTGCATATTGGGGAAAAAAAGACCTCGTTGTTGCATCTAGAAGGCCCAAATCCCCCCATTTTCATATATAACACTTCCTATTTTCATGCAGGAAAAAAATGAGCTTTTTTCACACGATATCTTAAATTTAACAACCAACTGACCATCAAAAAACATTGTGTTAAATTTGATGGCCAAATGACCATCATCTGAAACTATTAAATTTTACATTTAGTCGACCATTGGTATTTTTTTGTTTTAAATTTGATGGTCAAATGACCATCAATAGATCACTCAAATTGGATCCCTTCTCTATTAGCAGTTTTCATTTTGGAGGAAAACTTTGGAGGCTCATAACTTGGTCATATAAACTCCTTTTTCTAGAATTTTGTGCTCTACACAATGGTGGAGTTGGTTTTTGATTTTTGTTCCTGGGTTTTTCTAGAATTACAAATTTTTTGAGCTATTGCCAAGTTGTTCTCATTTTCAAAACTTTCAGGGCTCCGTTCCCGCTCTTACGGTAACATTTTTGAGTGAATTTTTTTTGAAAGTGCATATTTTTTTTGTACTTTCCAGTGGTGTGATCATATTGATCTCATTCTTTGTAAAAATATTACTTTAAGCTTGAGGCCAAATTTGGCAATCTGTATGCACTAAGATCAAGCTCACTTTGTTATTTTTGGTGAGTGGCACCTATAATCACAATAAGTATAAAGTATTGGCTTTCAATTGTTCATGATATGTGGTTTGTCCTTGATGAAAAAATTGGTTCTTAGACAATGATGATACAATTGATGATTTGATGATACAGTTGATGATTTGATGATTGTGCAGATGGTGATACAAGACAGATATATAGGGCATACACAATTGTACACAAGACACATAAGATTATACATTTGTGCATTCTTAGATTGAATTGTATACATTGGTGTATTCTCAAATGGGAAAATAGTTCAAGTGATATATTTGTATAAGTGTGTTGAATTCTCCATGTGTTATTGGATGGTTTTGCATATTTGGCCTCTCAGTTTGATCGTTAAGGTGTTTTTCTCCCCATTTTAGTCCTTGGGTGATTCTAGCATTTGGCTTACATTGTCATAAGATCTCCTATAGACAATGATTCTATGATTTGGTTATACTCACATTGTGTTAAGGGTTCAAGTTAAAAGTTTAAAAGGTCTATAGATCTTAACACTTGTGTCTCATATAGTATAAAGGCCCTGAATGTTCCACCATTTGCATCATATTTGTTTTAAAGGTTTTTAAAGCCTTTAATATTAAAGGCCTAAGCATTGACATTAGCAGTATGTTTAATTTACGTCACTTGGGTTGTCGGGCACTTAAAGTGTCATAATAGTTTTGAAAAGTAGACGAAAATTATAAGAGCCCGAGGCTATCGGGCAAGCTAAATCATGAGCCACAAAAGTTAACCTAAGGCATACTTAGGGTTATAAGCTTGCATCAAAGCTTGGCGTAAGGTTTTTGTTGTTTCATTTTAATTTCAAAGCCCACATTAGGGTACGAGAGGTAGAGGCTCACATGGTAATCATCAGGATTTGTAATGATAAACTCAAATGGTGTCGACTTGAAGTGACAAAGCTCGGTAGTAAAGTGAAGTGGCAAAGCTCAACTATGGAGGTTTTCAACTGGGTAGTTATGGATCTCTTTGACAAATTTTTGTGGTATTTGTTTGTTTCTCTTCCACCGTAACAGGTAATACAAAAACCATCTTGATTCTTACGGGCTTTGATTAAGTAGTTTTTCAGTGAATAAATTGATTTTTAAAATGCTATTGTTAAGTTTTTTGTTAACAAGCTTAATCTTTGTGGATTGTGTTTAAACCTGTTAGGGTTAATGGGTAACAAAAATATTTTTCATTTACTCTACTTAAAAGAGTTTGGTAACCCTAACCCGAGTTGTTTTATAGTTATTGAAACTGCATTTTGAAAGACTATTCAGTGATTATAAAATGACAATTTTTTGTCAGTGAAGTTGTTGCTTGAAGAAGGAAACAACAGACATACATTTTGTGAGAAATTTTTGAGATGTATTGATACATTGTTCAATCTTGAAAATCTTGAAAAGTGATTTTGTAACAGTGTTTACATTGAGAACTATTTTGTAATCTGCTACAGTAATATTAGTTGATGTATCAATTGGAGATGTTATCAGTCTTATATAACATCCTCCTATGTGCTTATTGAAAATAATTTTTTCATAGTCTTCTATTGAGGCACTAGGAATGCTAATTTGCATTACTAGGGTATTGATGAAATACTGCTTGGTTATATACATTTGATTTTATGGAGTTGGTGCTCCTGTGATTTTGTGGAGTTGGTGCTCCTATAACTTTGGAGTTGGTGCTCTTGTAACTTTGGAGTCGGTTCTCTTGTAACTTTGGAAGTTGGTGCTTCTGAATTGTATGGAGTTGGTGCTCCTGAACTTTGTAGAGTTGGTGCTCTATCTGAATAAAGTGATATATTTTTTGAGTGGTTTTTATTCCCCTAGAGGATTTTCCACTCAGGACATATAATGTGTTATGTGATGAGTCTTTGTGTGATTGGTTTTCATGTTTATCTAATTTTCATAAGCTATCAAATGCATTAATGCCTATTATCGGTTTTTAATTCTTTAATGTTAATGCATTATGT
Organism: Sequoia sempervirens; assembly: GCA_007258455.2. NCBI lineage: Eukaryota > Viridiplantae > Streptophyta > Pinopsida > Cupressales > Cupressaceae > Sequoia > Sequoia sempervirens. The sequence continues at coordinate 317,999,941 of VDFB02000003.1, read as the reverse complement.
TGTTACAAGTACTTTCATAGTCATATGTTGCAAACTAGTTTTAAATCCCTATTTAATCAAACATGTTTTGCATGTTGTGATGAAAAGCATTTTTCCTATAACATCACATATTCTTTCACTGATTCATAGTTCAAGATTGTTATGTTGTACTAAAGCTCTTTGTTGCTTCAATGCATATCATATGTCATTCAGTTGCACAGTTGTTGCAGTGTTTCATAAAGTTGAATAGAAATCTGGTGGTCTTCATTTACACAGTCTTATGAGTTGTACCTATTTTGTCATCATGTTTTGATTGTTAAACAATGTTAGTCACATCTTTTACAAGTGTAAGATATCTCACACAAATTGTGTTGGCATAAGGTGTCTAATCTTTGTTTACCTCTTTCCTGAATGTTCTCAAAGTGATTACTCTACGTTGTTATCAATCGAAAGGATAACTAAACTAAAATTCTTTGTCAAAGTTTAAAAGGTTTAAATTTTTGGTCTGTCTATCAGACATTGATTCACCCCCCCTCTTAGTGTATGTCCATACTCCAACAAGTGGTATCAGAGCGAGGGTCCTCATATAGGTCTAATCAACCTATGATTCATTCTAGTTTTGGGAGTTGGTCAAAAATGTCACAGAGTATGTGTTTTGGAAAATCAGAATGGAAATATATCTTATCTCAATTGATATTGATGTATAGAGCTAGATCCTTGCATAATTCCAACCAAGTTCTTGATAAGAGGAGTACTATTGGTAAGTACAAAAGAAACAAAGGTCAAAATAAAACCACTAGTGTCAAGCAAAAATTTGATAAACCAACCTTGTCAAGGCTAGTGACGTTTTGTCTCAAGAAATACCCCTGCCAGTTGATACTAAAAGTGATCTTGTAGTTGGAGAAGAAGGTGATTACTTAGTAAGTGAAAAGGAATGTGAAGGTAATGAGTTTGAGGTTAATTTGGAAGAAGAATTTCTTGCTTAGATGAACTTAAGAGGCTTAGAAAGGAAAATTAGGATCTCAAGGTACACTTACTAGAAAGTTTTGATGTCAATAAAGTTGTAATACAAAATCACAATGATGATAAAAAAATTATTGAATTTCTAAAAGCTCAAATGGTTGATAGAAAAAGGACTGAAGAGGGATTGGATCTCAAGTTAAAAGACAAGGATGAATTGTGTAATAAACTAGAAAATGAGGTTGCTTCATTGAAGAAAAGTTCAGATAATGATTCCTTGTTAAAAGAACTAACTCTTAAAGACACGATTATAAGTCAGAAAATTGAAATTGAAGAATGTAAGAGGATAGTATATGTTGTAAGGTCTGATTTGGAGGTTAAAAATATTGAATGTCTAAAACTTGAAGGAGAATTAGTTGAATGAGGAAAGAGCTTGAAAGTGTCAAGGTTCAATCAGGTAAAAATAAGAAATTTGATCATAGTACTAATCTATTGAATGAGATGTTGGGCAGGCAAAAGCATTCTAAGGATCCTATAGGAGTGGGATATGAGGCTGGACAAAGCTCTACAAAAGAATCTAAACATGAGACAGTATTTGCTACTACAGATGGAAAGAGGTTTACAGTCAAGCAAACAACAAGAATGAAGGTTGATCTTGGTCACCATATTGCTGCATTGAAGGATAACACTGCTGCTAGAAGACAATTTAAAGGTATTCACAGAAAAAGGAGAAATGTTTTCAGATCTTCACATCCTTGGAATGATCAGTCATTTAGGTAAAATCATTCTTTTCAAGGATATTTTTATGCTTGTAATGACTTTGGTCATAAGGCAATTGATTACATAAGATGGTCAAATAAGAATCATTCTAATCTCTCTAGAAATGAGAATGTGGTGTGTTACAATTGTAACAATTTTGGTCATTTAAGAAAAGATTGTAGAATGAATACAAGTGATAATTATGTAGGGAACAAAATTGGAAATGTCTATAGGAAGTCTTTTGTTCCTCAAATCAATCATAAGATCATTTGTTTCAGATGTAATAACGTTGGGCATAAAGTACAATAGTGCAGATTTAATAGAAAGATAAGCACTTTAAACAAACAAATGAAAAAGTTTACATTGGTGTGGAGAAGAAAGAGCAATCAAGATGACAAGAAGAGCAATAAAGATGAATTTTTGAAAACTCCCTGTGCACTTCTTGCACATGTGATGCCATCCAGGTACTGAGAAGAAGCAAAGACTCAGGGGGAGTCTATTATGGTAACATATTTTACCCCTATGAAGTCAAGAATGAGGTATGACAGCATGCAACTACTATTGGTGGTATAAGAAGTAAAGAAAAGTTTTGTAAATGTCAATTTTTCATTCTGTTTATTCTGATTGAATTGATAGTGAAGGTCTGCATATGATATTGGAGGTATATGTTGCTGACAAATTCAAAAGAAGTAAAATAAGAGGTCTCAAATATTGACAGTTTTGCATATAACAAATATCATCATGATTATTGTATTGTGCATAACAGATTTGTTGTTACAGGTTGTTAAGGTTTATGTGCTGATTTGATGGAACCTTTCATGTCCTATCATTCAGGCAACAAGAAGGATTAAGCTAATGAATATTTTTGTATCGTGATCTTCTAAAGTTGTTCTCACCATCTTGTATGTGTTTCCACTGACACATTCTTTGTAGGAATTCAAGTTTGAAAGTACAATGACAATTCTTGGCGAGTTTGATGCTTTGATGGCTCAATTCATAAGGTGCAAGTTGACATGATGCTCTTTTGTAGTATTTTGTCTACATACAAGAGATGTTTAAGTTGCTTATCTTTGATGACTCAAAATCATTCATTAATATTGGTATTGGTGTATTTTGTTTTAAACATTCATAAGTTGCAAATGTCATATGGGGTCATGCATATTTGACATCTACATAGGATGTTGAAATCAGGTTAGATTTTCCTTTGTTCTTGACATACTGGTGCATTTTATGAAAAACTTGATGATAGGTTGTCTGAATTTCTTCTTGACTACATTTTAAGGCTTACTATTTTATTTTAAGCTTGTTATTGATCAAACGTTGAATACATCTTGATAATTCATTGTCACTAAGAAGAATTGGTTGAGTACCAGAGATAAATGTTGTCATTGGTTTGCACTCATGCACTTGGAAGATTGTAGATTCATGATTGAATTTAAGTGTTCTCACACAAAGAGAGCATTATAGAGGATTTATGAATCAAGATTGTTTTCAAGGAGATGAAGATTCATAAAGATAATCTTGAAAATGATATAAACAGTTGTGAGGAGAATTTATGCAAATGCAAACCAGTATCAGATGATAAAGATTCTAGAAGACAATTTGAAAATGTGACTTGCAGATATAAGTGTTAATGATCCAGTGATAATCTCTATGTCATATTTGAGCTATGTGAGTAAATTATATCTTGGATTCTTTTAGACAACATACTGTGATGGTTTATGTTTATGTTTTATAGATCTCCAAGTTGTACAATGACAAAGAAGGTTCAACTCTGTGGTGTACAGTAGAAGGACAAGGAACATTGCTTAAAACAATTAGAGAGTGAAAGCAATAACAATGAACATAAATGATAAGATCTTTCAAGAAGTTCAATATTTTGTAGCAGTTATGAAGAGATGAAAATCAACTCAAAGACATTATGTTGGTAAGAGTCTTATAGAAAATGAAGACTAGGGTGTTAGGAATTATTTTTTTCAAGGGCAGTAAGCAAAGATATATTGAGATCACTATCAAATGAAGACAAGAGAGGTTGGAAAACAAAGGAACAAGGTTTAGAAAGTACAGTGACATCTCCTGTGAGTTAATATAGAAGTGCAGATCATACTTTCTGCTAGCAGCATTGTTAATCATGAGTTGATGAAAATGTTATTGATAGTAACATAGGTTGAAGCTTCAAAGGATGTAGGTGGAACTTATGAAGAAGTTTTTAATAAGGTAAGTTTGACAAGTTTGCAGGTTGTATGTAAGTCAAAGTTAATGCAATAAGGAAATACTAAGGAAATTTTAACAGTGGGTCAACTTTATGGTATTTCCATGCTAAGTGACAAAGGGGGAGCAAGGCTAATTGGTAAGAGTATCTTGAGATTTTCTTTTCTCACATTGTGTTTTAAGCTTATGTAGATATACTTGAAAGAGATTTGCAGTAAGATGCTTGAGAATCTTGTTTGCTTTGTTATCTCAAATAGGGGGAGAAGCTCATATGTTGTAGATGCTACCTTGCAAGTGACATAACTCCTTGAGAAGTGCATAATTGATGCCTTGGTACATGGTTATTCATACTGGTAACATTGTTTATATAGTTGATATTTGTTGTAGACATGTTATTTGATTGCTCATGTGATTAACACAAGGAGATATATGACAACGTTATTTAATTATGACTAAAGTAATGATTTGTAGATAGTCTTTTATCCTTGATTTCTACTTTCATATGGATATAGTTGGTTGGCTTCTCAGTTGTTTATCTTCATGGCATCTCACAATTCTCTACTTTCATTCTTTGTCATTGAGGCAAAAAGGGGGAGAGATGATATGTGTTTTTCCATCAAGGAAAAATGGGGAGTTTGTTGGCTTTCAGTTGTTCATGATATGTGGTTTTTCCTTGATGAAAAAACTAGTTCTTAGACAATGATGATATAGTTGATGATTTGATGATTGTGAAGACACAATTGTACACAAGACACATAAGATTATACATTTGTGCATTATTATATTGACTTGTATACATTGGTGCATTCTCAAATGGGAAGACAGTTCAAGTGATATGTTTGTGCAAGTGTGTTGAAGTCTCCATGTGTTATTGGATGGTTCTACATATTTGGTATATGCTGACATATCTTGTGTTCATATAAAAATGCAGATTACGGGACTTAGGTTTTGCCATTTATATGTATATTCTCTATTGTTTATGCGATAAGGTGATAACTATTGATATGAACTCAGTCAGGTGTTGATGAAGGCCTACAACATGAACATTATCTTAGACATAACAGATGTTGACCTCTCAGTTTGATCGTCAAGGTGTTTTTCTCTCCATTTCAGTCCTTGGGTGATTCTAGCATTTGACTTACACTGTCATAAGATCTCTTGCAGACAATGATTCTATGATTTGGTTATACTCACATTGTGTTAAGGGTTCAAGTTAAAAGTTTAAAAGGTCTATAGATCTTAACACTTGTGTCTCATATAGTATAAAGGCCCTGAATGTTTCACCATTTGCATCATATTTGTTTTAAGGTTTTTAAAGCCTTTAATATTAAAGGCCTAAGCAGAGTGAAATCACAATACTGTGTCTCACTTTTTGCCCAAGATGAACATTTACATCAATATTTTTAACTCAATCTTCATCTTCTAAGATATATAGTAGCTAAACCATTAAGAATTTGAAGATAATGTGAACTAGTGATTTGTGGAAATTTGTGTGTAGATTCTAAATATTTTTTTTTCAAATTTTTTGAAATAAATCATGAATCTTTCAGCATCTCCTTTAATAACTAGTTTTAGATAGAAAACACATTTTCAGAAAGTAACATTTGTGTCGTACAACATAATTTTTTTTCTACAAAGGATTAAATTATAATTTTTGAAATATAGATTCTCAACATCAATATTTGGGGAAAGGATATTTTTTCATAATTTTTTGTTGCATATTTTTTTAAAAAATAATTTTTGAAGTCACTGTACCTATAATTTGGACATACGTGTGTGTCGTAGAACCTAAATTTTTGCGTATATATCAAAATTCAATTTTTCTTTTTTGGGTGAAACAAGGACAGCAATACCTAGGGAATGGGTATTTTTTGAATTTTTTTTACAATGGTTTACTATTTTTCACCTCTGCACAACAAAGAGCTTGATGTTTAGAGAAAAACCTATGTTTAGTAAAAATTAAAAATTAAATATATGATAAAATGAAAATATATCAAACCTATACTTGTTGGAAAGCTTGTTTCGAGGGCTACAATCTTGCAAATTATAATTTTTAAATGATGTTATTTAATCCCTCAAAAGGTAAATAAAAAGTGGTTTTTTGCTAGCATTTTGATAGGTGCGAAGGAGACTCCATTATGGATATGATTTAATACTAGAGGGGTTCTATCCAAGGGGGTTTTATCTAAGGGGGTCTTATCTATCCCTCTTTAATTAAAACCATTTAGATAGAGTCTCTCAAGACTTAAATCATTAATTTTTCTAAAAATAGTGATTTTAGACAAAAATCAGCATGTCCTCAAAAGTGAGACACACTATTGTGGCAACACCCAACATCGACATTATAAGTATGTTTAATTTACATCACTTGGGGTGTCAGGCACTTAAAGTGTCATGACAGTTTTGAAAAGCAAAGAAAAATTAAAAGAGCCCAAGGTTATCGGGCAAGCTAAATCATGAGCCACAAAAGTTAACCCGAGACATACTTAGGGTTATAAGCTTGCATCGAAGCTTGGCATAAGGTTTTTGTTGTTTCATTTTTATTTCAAAGTCCACATTAGGGCATGAGAGGCAGAGGCTCACATGGTAATCGCCAGGATTTGTAATGATAAATTGGAATGGTGTCGACTTGAAGTGAAAAAGCTCAGTAGTAAAGTGAAGTGGCAAAGCTTGACTATGGAGGTTTTCAGCTGGGTAGTTATGGATCTCTTTGACAAAAAATTTTGGTATTTTTTTGTTTCTCTTCCACCATAAACAGGTAATACAAAAACCATCTTGATTCTTATGGGCTTTGATTAAGTAGTTTTTCAGTGAATAAATTGATTTGGAAAATGCTATTGTTAAGGTTTTTGTTAATAGGCTTAATCTTTGCAGATTGTGTTTAAACTCGTTAGGGTTACTGGGTAACAAAAATATTTTTCATTTTCTCTACTTAAAAGAGTTTGGTAACCCTAACCCGAGTTGGTTTACAGTTATTGAAACTGCATTCTGAAAGACTATTCAGTGATTATAAAATGACAACTTTTTGTCAGTGAAGTTGTTGCTTGAAGAAGGAAACAACAAACATACATTTTGTGAGAATTTTTTGGGATGTATTGATACATTGTTCAATCTTGAAAATCTTGAAAAGTGATTTTGTAATAGTGTTTACATTGAGAACTCTTTTGTAATTTGTTACAGTAATATCAGTTGATGTATCAATTGGAGATGTTATCAGTCTTATATAACATCCTCCTATGTGCTTATTGAAAATAATTTTTTCACAGTCTTCTATTGAGGCACTAGGAATGCTAATTTGCATTACTAGGGTATTGATGAAACATTGTTTGGTTATATACATTTGATTTTATGGAGTTGGTGCTCCTGTGATTTTGTGGTGTTGGTGCTCCTGTAACTTTGGAGTTGGTGCTCTTGTAACTTTGGGAGTTGGTGCTTTTGAATTGTATGGAGTTGGTGCTCCTGAACTTTGTAGAGTTGGTGCTCTATCTGAATAAAGTGATATATTTTTTGAGTGGTTTTTATTCCCCTAGAGGGTTTTCCACTCAGGACATATAATGTGTTATGTGATGAGGCTTTGTGTGATTGGTTTTCATGTTTATTTTATTTTCATAAGTTATCACATGCATTAATGTCTATTATTGGTTCTTAATTCTATAATGTTAATGCATTATGTTGTTACAAGTACTTTCACAGTCATATGTTGCAAATTGGTTTAAAAGCCTTTTTTAATCAAACATGTTTTGCATGTTGTGATGAAAATCATTTTTCCTATCACATCACATGTTCTTTCACTGATTCATAGTTCAAGATTGTTATGTTGTACTAAAGCTCTTTGTTGTTTCAATGCATAGCATATGTCTTTCAGTTGCACAGTTGTTGTAGTATTTCATAAAGCTGCATAGAAATCTGGTGGTCTTTGATGTTGGTCTTCACTTACAAAGTCTTATGAGTTGTACCTATTTTTTCATCATGTTTTTATTGTTAAACAATGTCAGTCACATCTTTTTCAAGTGCAAGATATCTCACACAGATTGTGTTGGCATAACGTGTCTAATATTTGTTTACCTCTTTCCTAAATATTCTCAAATAGATTACTCTGCGTTGTTATCAATAGAAAGGATAACTAAACTAAAAGTCTTTGTCAAATTTTAAAAGGTTTAAATTGTTGGTATGTCTATCAAACACTAATTCACCCCCCCTCTCAGTGTTTGTCCATACTCCAACATAAAGTGCCACAAATCATATTTTCTTGGGGGACTTTTTGATTGAGTTATTTGGGGGGGGGGGGCTCTTTGTGTACTGTTTTGATTTGTTTGCTTGTGCTCTCTTCATTTTTTCATGGATCATTCTAAGGTTCCTTTGCTAACATCATATAATTATTCAAAATGGCATCAACATGCATGGAGTATACTAATGAATGAGGGTCACTCTCTATATGTTGAGAATAAGGTACTTGAACCTACTGATGATGAAAAAAAGATTAAATGGATGATTGAGCATACCGGAGCTCTTGGATGTCTTCCTAAACTAGTTTCTCAAGATTTCTTGTTCCAAATTGAATCATGCAATAATTCTCATAAGGCTTAGGACAAATTGAAAACATTATATGGTTTTATACATGAAGTTAGAGGCTATCAACTTGATAATGAATTGATGAGCCTTGACCCTAAGAACTTTGATAACATCCAATACTACATCACTAAGGTTAATGATCTAGTGGAGCAATGTAAAGCATGTGGTATTGATAAGAAGGACATTCAGGTGGTCTACAATTCATTGAAAAAACTTGGTCCTAATTATGCTGCTTTTGTTTCTAGCTTTCATACTCATAGGTTGACTATGGGGTCTGCATATACTACACCATATTTTGCATCATTCTCTGAGATGCTAATACATGTTCAACAAAAGCTTGTCTCGATGGGTTTCATCAAGTCCTCTAAATCTTAGGCATTGTTGGCTAATTAGGTGAAATAATTAGATACTATTGATGAGAAGCAGAAGAAGTCAAAGAACAAGCCACATTCCAATCAACCAAGGGATAAATCCTCTTCCTTAGATAAACATTTAAGAAGGAGAAGTCTACTTGTTCATATTACAAGAAGCCCAGGCATGATGAACATTCTTGTTGTAGGAAGGATATTGATGAGTTGAAGCATCTTCTCACAAAGAATCATATTGATTTTCCTTCTAGAATGTCTAAGTTTCCATCTTCTTCTTCATCATCTTTAAAACAATCTAATAAGGGAAAAGGTCATGTTGATTTGGCTACTACATCAAGAAATTAAGGGAAAGCTCTTTGTACTTTTTTAGGTCCAAGATCAGGGAGATGGCTTCTAGATTCGGGAGCTTCTTATCATATAGCATCTTCACAATCTATGGTCTCTTCTTTTGAGCCATGCACTGTCTCCTATTTTGATGGGAAATAATACATACATGAGTATACTTGGGAAGGGATATATTCGCTTTGGGGAAAACACCTTTCATGATGTTTTGTGTGTTTCTCATTTGACAAACAATCTTCTTTCCATATATCATATTACACATGGCGGAGATGGGAGGTCTATGGAGTTCACTCTTGATTCAATTATCATTCAAGACTTGGAGAGTAGAGAGATCATTTCTACTGGGATGGTTGATCATTCATTTCAGTTGTATACCTTTGCAGATTTTGCTCCTAATGGTGACATTGTTCCTTCAACTGTTGATCACACTTCTAGTGTGAACCATGATTTAGAGGAGACATTTAGCTTCTTGAACTTGGGTATTCTCATATTCGATCCCATTCTTGAGCCTTGTATTACATCTCCTCCATCTGCTGTTGCATTTGATGATGCTCATATTGGCATAGGTTTTGCCTCTTGTGATTCAGTGTAGCAGGATCTACATCATCCTCCAGCTACATCCATTTGGTATGCATTCTTGATAGACATTGGTGGGTTGTTTGTTGAGTCTCATATTTCAAATTTGGGAGACATCATTGATTGCATAGATCTTCTCTTTAATGGAGATTATTCTTCTTCAGTTGTGAGGGAATCATCTAAACCTCTTGTCCATTCTCTAAATGATCATTCTTTGTAGTTTGATATGAGTGTGGACACTTTTGGACAACATTTGGAGGAGGCTTCTTCAAAGGAGATCTCCTTTGTTAGAATTGCCAAGATCTGATTGCAAACCTGAAAATTACCTTCCACAAAAGAGGAAAAATGAAAAAACGAAGATTGCATAAAAACATGCAATTTGATATATTCGAAAAGTACCAATTAATTACAAGAGATTATTTGCTTTATAAAAGCAAAGATGCCTAAACTTAATCTTATCTTGAGCAACAAGATAGCTCGATAAGATAAAGATGAGATCCTAAAACCTAGGAAATAAATAATGCCTAAGTAAACTTATGCAAGTGTAATTAAATATTAATTACACTAACACCCCCCATAAGTGCAACTTAGGGAGAAGCATATTATTATGCAAATATGAGTCCTGGCAACAAGGCTTGATGAGGTACTCATGTACAAATGCAAAGAGAGATAAACCCCCCTCAGTGAGATGAACTGCTGTGAAGAAACACTGGAAGAACTCTGATGAAGCAACACTGGAACCCCAAATATGGCAAGCAAGGAAAGATACTTCTGTTTGCAAAATACTAATCGGAATCACAAATGCAACAGCAGACCCGATGCCAAGGAACACTGGAAACTCACATACTGGATCAACTTTGGAATCTATGAACAACAGTAAATGAAATGATGAATGGACCCATAATGGTGACAATTTTGGAAGCTATGTCTCGAAGCCAATGCCAAACTGAAAATAAAACTGCCCATAGGACGAGTACCATCAAGATTTTGGAACATTAACCATAAAACCATGGCCTTCAAATGAGAAAGATCTGAACCAATGCGGATCAAGAACTATAAAATCCCAATGTGAAGTGTGAACCGAAACAAACCAACAATGTGTCCAGCTAAACAAGAAAGAAGCTAAAAGGAGACAACAAAAAACTAGACAAACTCATGCGAGTTGTCACCAATCATGAAAGATGGATGCAATAACCCCCCTTAATGGAACTTTATCTCAGTTCATTTATTACAATAACCCAATGATTGTAAAAGGAGATAATGCAAAACATGCATAAACTACAGAGAAAATGCAAACCTAGTGCATGAAAACAAAAATGAGTGCATGCACAAACCAATGTTCACATCTGCCTCCATGATGAAAAATATTCAAATTTGATTTCTGAAAAATCTGTTTATAATGAGTAGACAAAAAAAGAAACCTAGAATTTTTTTGAAACAAAGAATAAAACCCAAAAATCGTTTTTTAATCCAACAAGCAGAAGATGAAAAAATATTTTTTAAAAACATTTAGCCAGGAGAAAAAAATGACGCGTGACGGTTTTTGTGCATCTATTTTCTTCAGATCTGTGAAAGAAATCAAAAAACTAAAAGATACCCAGATCAGATTTCGACCTTGGCTACAAAACCCAGAAATTGTTTTTTCTACAATTGAGTGGAAACTATATTTATGAAGTAAAACTAAAAATGGCTCCAATAAAAAAATGACTTTCATCAAACCTCAATATTTTCCAATGCTCTGAATCGAATGGAAAAACTTGATTTGATCCAAGATGCTGCATAAATATACTCAAGGAGAAAAACCCTTGAGGGATCTCGAACGAACTCTGCAATGAATCTCTCCAGAAATCTGAGAAGGGGCTGCAAATCAAGGCTCTGATACCATGTTAGAAAACCAAGATCTGATTACAAACCAGAAAATACCTTCCACAGAGGAGAAAAACAAAAAAAATAGAGATTGCATAAAAACATGCAATTTGATATATTCGAAAAGACCAATTAATTACAAGAGATTATTTGCTTTCTAAAAGCAAAGATGTCTAAACCTAATCTTATCTTGAGCAACAAGATAGCTCGATAAGATAAAGATGAGATCATAAAACCTAGGAAATAAATAATGCCTAAGTAAACTTATGCAAGTGTAATTAAATATTAATTACACTAACATCCTTGTCTTTGGATTGTGTTCTACAATCGTTTCTAAGTGATTTTGAAGTGTCTTCTTCAACAATGTGGCCTAAAATTCCTATTTGGAGTGTGACAACTTCTGACATTGACATGGAGACACTTGAGCATTCTTCAAAGACATCATCCATCATCCATCTTCCTAATACCTTGCATACCATCTTGGTTGTGTTTCTTCCTAAGGGGAGGAATGTTGTTCGACATGTTTGGATCATCTTCAACATTCAATTTTGAGCTTCTACCATCATTGCAGGAGACTCAAGATTGGGAGGGGGTTGCATGATCTCTCTTCTACTTCTCTCTTATGGGAGGAATTTTCCTTGCATGTGGTTTTTTCCTTCCCATTGTTCATTGAGAGAATTTTGTTTTTTATTTCATCTCTCTTTTGGAGAGGAGTTTTGTCCCACTAGGTTTTCTCTTTTTCTCCATTTGTGAGAGACTTCTTTTCTTTGCATTTGTACATGGGTACCTAACATGGCCTCATAGCCAGGACCTATCCTTGCATCACTTGCATAATAACTACACTCCCTAAGTTGCACTTATGTGGGGGTGTTGGTGTGAATGGGGTTATTTCCTAACTAGTTATTAGTGAGAACTTATTCACATTATTATAAGTTTACTTAGGAGTTAAGTTTCCTAGTTGTCTTTTCTAGAAGTTAGTTATAATAGGGCCATGTCTCATTATTTACTTTTAGTTATCTCGACATTTAATAATTTTCTCATGCATTTAATATTTGCATTGAGGTTGTTATGACTTAGTTGTCGCATGTGATTGGATTAAGACACTTGCCATGATTTTGTCTAATCCTATCTCTCTTCTTGTCTATATAAGCAAGGCTTCATATGTACATTTCATTCAGCCAAAGCTCAGTTGATTGTTGTGTAATTCCAATATATCATTGCAATTTTGAGTATTGCATATTGGCCACATCTTGCATCCATTGTTGCAATTTCATGTTCTTGCTTTTCCCTCTTATGGAAGGTTGTTGGTTTTTGTAGATGATCCTACAGGCTTGAGTCCTTTAGTGACTCAAACATGTTTTAGGAGCTATATCTCAGCTCCTACAAAATGTAGCTACATGTGCTTGCAACACATTCAACAGTGGTGTCTATTGTGTAATAATCAATTGACTATTTACATTTAGTGTCTTGTTTGGCACAATCTCTAAAGTCAAGGATGTTGCTTGAACAGATGAAATGTCAAGACTAGCTATATTTGGAATACAAGGATGTGGCAATAAGGTGTAGAGAGTTTGTGAAACAAACTCAGATGTAATCATAGGAATTATGTTTTGTAGGGGATCTTGCAAACATGTTAAACAATCATGTTGTTGCGGGTCCCTACCATAATTGTTCTGCATGATGTTTGCAATCAATTTATCTTCATCTTGGTTTGCTAACAAGGGATTGTGTTCAATAGTCATTAGAGTTGGTAATGAGTACTAGTCTTCCTCATCTAGGGCAGGCCATATAGTTTGCTCCAAATTTGCATGTGGCTGGGCAGGTGGATAGATGACTAGTTTCTTAGTCACATTTCCATTGGAAATAATCATCTTACCAAACTTGCAACTTATAAAGGAATCTATAGTTGTCAACCAAGGTCTCCTTAAGATGAGGAGATATCCTGCAAGATTAGCTTTAGGCTACAACACCATAACGTTTGTAGGGTACTCCCATGAGTCTAATGTTATTACCAAGTATTTTATGATTCGCTCAGGCTTGGCTGTGGACCTATCTGCTAATTGGAATACAATAGGTGTAGGTCTAAGTTCCATTAGTTGCAATAGTTTCACAGTTTATTTGGTCATTACATTAATGGCTACCCCAAGGTCAATTAAGGCATTCTTAATGAGAGTTCCATTAATTTTAACATCTATTATAGGGCTCCCAAGATTTGTATACTTGGGGATAGTTATGTTTCCCAACATAATATCTACAAGTTACCCTAGGACATCTATAGTCTAAGGGTCCTTACGTTTCTTGCCTAGTTTTTTGAGGCATAATTCTCTCACTGCTTTAGTATAAATGGGTACTTCCTTAATGACCTAGATGAGGGGTATCTTGATGTAAACATCCTTGAGCTATCCCAATAGATTAATTTTAGCTTGTGAATGATATTTTTGGATTGTTAATCTCTCAAGGAATGGAGGCTCTAGACTCATGGTTGTTGGGTTAACTTGATTTGACTTAGGTTCCCTAGGTTGTTTTTCCATGGGCTTTGTTGGGATTTCCTCACTAGTCAATTCAATGATGTGAGGAGATGAAGGACCAACTAACATTTCCTTGATCTGAGGTGTACATCACTCACCTCAACCCCATAGGTGGGGTATTGTATGGTGTCATTAGCATAAGCATATTAGACATGCTTATTATTTGGGTTAGGTGCAAGTTGTGCTAGAAATTAAGGTGCTCTTAGTGGAATTGGTGCAACTATTGTTGGGTTTAGCATTATGGCTTGTTGTTGTGGCTGCAAGGGTTGTTGTGGCTACTGATAATTGAGATTTTGATTTTTCCACTATTGACCTCTGTGTGACTGAGGTTGTCATTGATTTTGTTGGGATAGCCACTGAGAATTATAATTAGGTCATTGATAATTCTGTGGTGGCCACATGTTTTGTTGTTTTTTATTCCAATTGGATTGATGCATTGGCCATTGTGAGTTTTGCACATTGGTACAAGATTGAGGGTTCCAACTAGAGTGACTTGCATTATTAACTAGAAATGACATGTTATAGTTCAAGGGATCTTGGGGCATACCATGTCTTGGCTGCCATGGTTTGCATTGAGATATGTTAAAAACTTGACCATCTTCATCTTCCAAGGCATGAAATTCTGGCTTCCCTTGCTTATCTTCAAAAATACTAGCCAAATTCTTGCACTTGCAATTGATTTTCTTTTGTCTACAATGTGGGTAATATTTTGTGAGGGATGATTTTGCTTCCTCTTGATTTTTATTGATATGGAGGGTATCAAGTTGTGTAACCAAGTGGCTTATAATGTCCTCCTTCATGTTTGATAGAAGATTGCTCGACTCCACCCTTGAGACTTCATTGGATGATATGTTGAGAGAGGAGGTCATGTCTCCCCTAGTCTTCTTGGTGAAGGATCTAAAATAGTTTCTACATACTCTATAAATCTCATCAAATGGTAATTGTGAGATGTCTCTTGCTCCAATGAGGTTGAGTGCATCCATATAGTCCTCATTAACTCCCCTTAAGAATACCAATTTTAGGGATTCATCAAAGAGTCTGTTTTTATGGGATTTATTGAGGTAGAATTGAAGTTGTTAATAAGTATTTAACGAGCTCCCTTCGGGTGTATTTTTCCTCTATGTATCCGCTTGTGCATCGCAGGTAATCAACTCAGTCTTTTATCTAAATTTTTCTCTCCCACTCCACGTGTCTACTCTTCGCAACCCCAAGTTTCTTCATTCTTTTCGCATCCCAAGAAACCCCGCTATGCTTCCACGTGTCATGGCTGTAGGATATTTTTGATCATTCTTTCTTGTTGCCTCATCGGGCTCCGCTCGAGTGCCACGAAGCCCTCATTCCCAAAAATTTTGGCGAGCCCCACAATTATTATCTATGGTGTACTCTTGCTATGTGTCTAATCTTCGCAAAACTTTCAGCGTAGAGATGAAGTAACAACCGCGGGCAACGAAATGCTGCCACACGTCTCTTTTGCACCCGGTTGGTGATCGTTCCCTCCACTATTGGTTAAGTGCTCTGCCCATTCAACATGTGTAGCCTTAGCCCAAGTCTTTAGCGGCGAGAGAGAAAGGTTCACATGGGCAACGAAAGGCTGCCATGAGCCTAGTCGGCGGATCTCATATTCAGACGATCAACCAGACGGACCAAATGTTGTGATTGGCCACTACATGTCATAATCATTTGCATAGGATGGTGACACTTGTTTGATTAGCCTTGTCAGGACCACCGCCATCATTTGCAGAGGATGCACCTATGCCTGGAATGACCAGATGCTTGGTTTCAAATCGTTTCTGTCGCAACGGCTTGGAGAATATTCTTATTTCTGCATCATTGCCAGGGGATTGTGAAATCTTTTTTATTGCTACTTTTCGAAGCGATGGGGGTTTTTTCTGCTATATATAATTTTCTTTGTTGTGAGAAAAGGGTCCAAAATTTGGAGGAAACACTGGTTTTGATTAAAGATGCCATGCCTTTATTACTGTTTTATTTTATTGCAAAAACTTTCAAACTGTGCCAATTGTTCGGCCTTTCTGTTCTTTCATGCTATTTGATCAAATTGTAAAATGTGTTTTTATTGTCTGGACATTTCATTTGAGAACTTCTATATATGTTGAATGTAAGTTTGTTGATCTAGATCATGTATAATGACTCTTCTTGGTAGTAGGAATGTATGAAATGTTATTTTATGTCAATGAATGGATTGTCTATGCTATAATCTTCAGTTTCTAATTTTTTGGAACACTACAAACGCCAATTAGACACTTAGATCTATGATTTATCGTTCCTATCATTAATTCTTGGCGCATCGCCTTCGGTTAGACTTTATTTTATTATATTTGTTTCCTTTTCCTTTTCCAAACCCCCATTATAGAAGAAGTCGGCTTCTCTAAAAATTCGAAGGTCACTCAGTTTAGCGCAAAAGGTCCCCATAAACTGAGTTTCCCATAAGACACCGTTACCTCGTCAAATTTTGGCATCAACAGAAACCTCTCAATATAATCTTCCAATGATTCATCCTCTTTCTATGACATCCTAAAGATGTTATCCTTCTTTCTACCTATGCCTCTATAGTAATCTTGGTACTTCTCTAGGAAATTTGTCTTTATTGTATTCCAATTGGGAACATCTCTTCCAAATCCCATGAACCATCTCAGAGCAACATATTTCAGTGTTGGAAATAGTTTGAATATGTGAGCATCTGTGGTATAATCATAACTTCGACATAGCACATCAAACTCAAAAGGAAAGGTATATGGGTCCTCTATAACCAACCCATAAAAGATAAGCAGTGTCGAAGGAGGTATGTTATTCAATGTAGCAGCCCTTTCCTAGTTGGCTATAGGGAACTCAAATGTTACATGCTTTGGTGGGTCTTCTACTATTGTATCAGTCATGATGCTCATGTGCATGTGGGAAGTCTCCTCTATGTCTGGTGTAGGTACTAGTGTCAAGGATGATTCTTCTTCAAGAATACTGTCACTATGTTCATTATGTTCACTAGTATCCTCTAACACTTCATGTGTTGAGGGGAGAAATCCTCCTACAGCGTCTCACTACCTTTGCATGCAATGGTTGTGAATTTTTAGTTCAACTATTCCTACACATTATTAGAACTCATGTTGTTGTTGATGGCTAAAACCTATTTACCCTAATGCTGAAAACAAAATTACTAAACTAGGAAAGCTTGAAAAGAATGTAAAATACATAGGAGAATCTTGAACTTAGCTCCATCCTCGACAATAGTGCCAAAAATGTAGGGCCTCTCTAATGTCCAATCAACTTGGTGCTACAAGTAGACACATAATTCAGAGGGTGGATTCCTAACTGAATAGTTCATCTTCTATGAGAGGATAAATTTAATTATCAACTAGGGTTTCGTAAGCTTTTGACAGTGCTAGCACTATATATGCATTCATAGATTCTTACATGCCCTATATCAATAAGTATAGGTGATTGCACATACAACAAATTGTAAAAGCTGGAAAAAGGAAATGAATGTGTTTAACTTGCAAAATAGGAGAATAATTTTAAGCTATTGCTTATGCTATGGGGCTACTTATCAATTGAGTCTGTGACTATTAACTTCTAAGATTGAACTGTAACTAATTACTCTTGAAGTATGAAACACACATTAAGCTACATAATCCAATTCAATTACAAAATCATATTTATGAATTTCACATGCATGAAACTATAAACTATCTTAACTAAATTCAACAATGCATGAATTAATCTAATAATAGGAAATGGAGTGGATAGCAGTACCTCAAGTGGCCCTTGCTTGAGTTGTTGCTTCCACAACAGATGTCAACACTTACTACTTTATCAAAAAATCATGATATTGAACTAACTTCTTTATTGCATGAAAACATTGAACTCTGATAAGAATCTACTAAAGATTTATCATTCAACAATACATATCTATTATCCAATTGATAAAAAAAACTAACAGTGATCAACTATCAATTGGTAATTCAACAAAAACTAACTAGATAACTAACTAGATTCACTCCTCACAACAAATCCCCCTATATAGGGTCTACGAGGAGTCTTATTCCTTCTAGGATTGAAAATAGAACCATAATTTGTTTGTCCACCCTCCCTCAAAGATGGAGAGAGGAATTAGTATTGTAACAAAAAAACATAATTGAAAAGTAGAAGAGAAACTAAATTTAAACTCTACCCTAACGGTTAACCGCCATGATATAGACGTGTTTCATGGAGAATGTCACATCATGGGTTACTCCTACTCAAAACAAACTTCTTCATCTTCCAATCAACTTATTTGGTGGATAAGAATATGCTTGTGGTGACTCATGGTTGACCATTCAACAATCACCTTTGTTTTCCTCTAAAGTTGTTGCACTTCAACCATTCTGACTTCTCCCTTGCAACTGCCTGTGGTCCTTATGCCACAAGCTAGAAATCTAGTTGTTGCGAGTTACAATCCTAATTGTAAGAAGTTAGTTTCATCCCTAAGGCATACACATCATTAACAATCATAATTTAATCATAGAATCATACTAAATTTCATGAACATTCATACATTCACACATACAAATGTCAACATATCATATTTGTATTTCCACATACTAAAGTCTGGTTTAAAGTGCATGAAATGTATAAAATATGTATGAGTCTTAGGAATGTCTATGAAACTTGGTAGATTGAAATGATAAAAACATAAAATAAGGAAAACTAGCCACAAATTAAGCCCATCATCAAGCCTACCCTCAAACCACAATCCTATCACCTTAGTTCCACCACCTTTATCCAACCTAGTTTTCTTTCCACCAAGGAAACTACTACTACCACCAATACCTACCCATCTAAAAATGGATTTGTGTCATATTTCCAAAGAAACAATTATCCCATTACAAATTAAATATGTTAGAGCATGAACTATCAAGGAAAAGAATTAAGCCTTCATGATCAAGGAATCTTGGAGCCCATACATGTCAAATTAAATCAAAGATTTCAAGGCCTCAACTATAGATTTCATAACAAAAATGTTGGTATCACCTTTACAAATCCTAAGGAAACTTCTGCCAACATCCAAATAGGCACCTCTTGTTCCTCTTACCAAGATTTTGTTGCCACCAATCCTTTCATTGAACCTATCACTCCCATCACTAGCCCCTTCATTGGCCTCAACATTGATCCTTTCATAAATATCACCATCCCAACCACTAACCTTGACCACCCATCACCTAAAATCCCCAATCAAGATTAACAATTGCACACATCATTGGACTTGTTCCAAAATGATGAAGCTATCACTATATTCATTGAATTTCAAGATAATATCTCCATGGGACCATAGGATCAATTTTAGAAGCGATTTAGATGCACAAACATATAAAGAAAAAAATCCACAAGAATCCAAGGATCATTATGTTGCAACATGGGGACATGCAATACAAAATCAAAATCATATCCAAAAGTTAAATAAACAAAAAAGGCCACATAGGCCCACAAATAAAAAGGGAAGCATAAATGTAATGTGGGTCCCAAAGAAAAAAGAAGCAATGATTCTAGGTGGAGCCATCCAAATTTGCATCTCCAAAAGCTAACTCCATCTACAAACTAAAACCCTTTATCCCCCATCCCAGTGCATAAATCTTCACTCTAAATACAAACATCTGAATCCTAACACTAAAAATCATATCTGTTTGGGTCCCTAATTCCTAAAATCAACAATCCCAACATCTCCAATCACAATACCAACATCTAAAATCACATACACCCAAAATCCCACATCCTAATCTAAAGCTTCAACCTCTATCATTGTATGTTCCACTATTGGCCTTGGTTCCCCTTAGTCCCATGACATTTCCTCGTGCCTCCACCATCCCATCCTTCCATACATAGGTTTCCCATAATCCAATCTATTATTCAACAAATCTCACCCCCTTAATCCAAGCTTTCACCTCATCCCCATCATCCTCCATCCAACTTTCCTTTTGTTTCCCTTGGCAACATTCCACCAACATCACATTGAAACTACAATGGTACCATGTTTACATTTGGAGAAACCATCTTAGCAATCAATAAGGTTTATTCCAACATCTATTAGCACAACAACAGTCGAAGTGACTAATTTGAAGCAATTATTTAGCAAGGGATATTATTAGCTCACCATGGAAACAAACACTTGAGTTTGAAACTCCTAAATTGAAATCCCTATCTCCCATCCAAAAATCCAACCTAGCAATTGTAAATCCAAATTTTTCCATACTATTCCAATATTGCAAAAAAAAATATAGAAAAGCAATAAAATTTAAAAGGTAAAGAGAAAAAGTGCACAATAGTGAAAACCATTTTCATGGCACCTAAAACAAGTACCATGATGAAAAGCTATTTTTGGGCACCATGCATAAATTTGTTATCTATGAGCCCCCTACACTTGGGGGCAAGCTTCTTCCACCCCATATATCCCACCTCATCAATACCTATCCATTATATATACACATCTACCCCATCATATCCAATCCATCCTCCCTTCCTACTTTTGATTTTGATAAGGAAAAGGACATATTCTTGAAACATGTTTTGTACATCTATTGATGTATGTTTTGTACATACATGTCAAAGAAAATCAAAATTTTCACCACCAACAAATATACTACCCCTTCCTCCATACCCTATACCCCCTCCCCCTACCACACCCCCCAAAACCACCTCACATGTGTGCTTCCTCTTCCATTATAGGCTTGACAAAAAGAGTAGAGTTTGAAAACATCCATTGTTTCATAGTTTTTAGTGGCATATCTAGATGGGGCATATCATTCCTATACGATGTAATCCTCAAAGATCACATCCTAAACCCCTCCATCCATCAATCCAATTCATCACAATCCCTCCCATCCTATCCGTCTACATGATGGAAAATTGTTCCTTGTGATATTCTTTATGCTCACACATAAGAAAGAGAAGAGTTTAAAAACATGCATCTTAACCCCCCATCCCTACCATCCATTATCTAAGCAATCCATCAACCCATTTCATCCTTGACTATAGACTTGGTTTTCCTTTGTCATTAGTTCCAACCAAATGGCTACCCATACACACTCCAATGTAGATGATCCCCAACAATCCTAAAGTAATATATTAAATTCAAAACATTATTCTACCAACATTGCCATACTTTTTAATTCTCAAATTTTTAGCATCTTTGAGGTGGCATTGAAAATTCTCCACACTAGCTTAGGATATTTTTTGGACATGTCATATACATCTATAATATTTAGTATTAGTTGTTAAATGAAATAATCAACTAATTTTTTAGCTTAGGAGATTTTTTGTCACATGCGATACATCTATAATTTTTTAGTATTAATTGTCGTTAAATGAAATGATCAACTATTTTTTTCGCTTAGGAGATTTCTTCCCACATCATACATCTATAATTTTGAGTATTAGCTATTGTTAGATCAAATTATTTAACTATTTGTTTTTGCATTAGTTGGTCAATTAAACAACCACCTAAATTTTTAATATTAACTATTGCTAAACAAAATAATCAACTAAATTATTTTTCTTTAACTATTGTTAAAAGTACTCATGAGACCACTGACTTCCTAAAATTTCTCAACATAAATTTTAAATTTGCCTACTGCCATAAATCCATGGAACAACCTACATGTGAAATACTTCATGAAACCACTAGGGGAAAGTTTCTAATAGTTGAGCATGTTCCAATAGTTGATTTAATACCCAATATTTTTAACAATATTGCAATAATAGTTGTGATTTTAAAGTTAAATCCATGGAACTACTTATGAAATACTCAACGAAGCCACTAGGAGAAAGGATCCAATAGTTGAGCATGTTCCAATAGTTGATTTAATACCCCAATATTTTTAACAATATTGCAACAATAGTTGTAAAAGTTTTTTTTTAGACTATAAGAATCGGGTAAACTTCTTTTATGCGGCTAGTGACACTGATGAGACATGATGATTGTAAAGTTGTTAGTGTTGATGATGAGTGTTGAATGAAATGTATTCCTTAGATCTAAAAAGCAACAAAACATGTGATGCCACATCAGTGCACTAATAAAACATGACTTAATGCACAACTATCAATCTAACTTTTTTTTTGGACCTTTTTGAACACCTCAACAAAATGCATGCTAATGTTGCATCATAATTGATGATATGACCTAAAACCTTAATTATAAGAATGCAACTTGCTTGCCAACTGCTGTAAAAGATTGAGAGCGATTTGCAATTTCCCATAAAATTTTGAGAAGCAAGATGCAAGCAGTTGATTGTTGGTGGTCATCCCTAACAACCAATGATGGTTCGATGGTATTTAATTGCAAGAGAGGAATGGCTGTTCACGTGTTTGTTGTTGAGAGGATTGTCGGAAAATAAACAGATAGATATTCGGCCAGGAGTCATTATAATCTTTTTCCGTTTGGACTTATCCACGCTTTTATGAGTGCACATTTCTGGTCATAAGCTAGGAATTTTAGGAAGGTGAATGATTTAAAGATTATACTGATCTTCTATTTCTTTTTTATGGAGATGTGAAGCATGGAAGAAGGCGTGGATTTGAGAGACATTGGTGCCCATTGCGATCTTGTATTTCCAGATAGAGTTTACTTTATCAGTAAATGTCCATTCCTCAATGTTTAATCTCCTACAGTGTGCAAGCAATATAATTCTGTTTTCTTCCTTTGTATTGTAATTATGTGATATTCCCTAGTAGTGGTAGAGAGTGGATCGATTGTAGCACTCAATTTTTTTAGTTGCTTTTTCTGTTAGGTTTCCAAATTCCCTTTGCAGCGTATTAAATTCAGTTTTCAAAATAAAATGTGGTGGTTCATCTGCTATCACGTTATTGGGGTGTTCTGAATACATTATTGATCGTGTATTATTGAACCATATACATAAACGTATCAGCATTAAGGATGTGAATCAAGGGGATTCATGTTCGAATGAAACAAGACGTTTTTATAAAACTATCCAAGGCACGCTGAATTGGAAACCCAAGATATTCCAGATGAATATAGGTCAAAGTTGAGGTACTTATAAAAACAAAAGCTCAATCAGGAATCAGGGCCGCCTCAATATCATTGAAAGCTCTAAAATAATCAAATAACAAAAAGAATCAAAGAAATGATTTACTGTAAGCCCTTAGCTGGAAATTTTAGATTTAATCCATTTCTTGAATTAGCCGACAACCAAATCATTTACGATGGATGTGAAGACCAAGGTGCTTAAACGAATCAGTGCCCTTGCAAGTGCACAATAAAGTGGGGCTTGAACGACATTCAACCTGCAAAATAATAAAGCAAAGGTTGAGGAAGTATTTGAGGGAAAAAACAGATGAATCCTCCAAAGAAACGGTTAGAGAATGAAATGAGAAATTTTCCAGTTCCATTGCACCAACTAAAAGGAGTCTAAGGAGATTCCCATATCATCCATAAAAACAATGGGACTTCATCTTCTCAGCTGACACACTAAAATTAGATATAAATATTGTCAAAAATATAATAGACAAAATATCAAGGTATTCCACTCGCTAACAACACCATTAACTTCTTTCTACAAATTCACAGTAAAGATTCAAACTCCATTCACAATGAGAAAAACCTATGTTCCACAAGGGCACATCCCCAAGGGTCTGGTGACATCCCCAATGTCCTGGATGCCCCAGGACTTAGGGACTTGGAGGAGACATCCCCCTTTTTAGGACTGGGCGGCCTGCTCCATTCGACGCAAAAAAATACAGAAGGTAAACTTTATAGAGAAATAATGCTAAAAACTCCCAAAAAAAAAGGAAAGGGGGAGGATTGTCATTGCAAGTATAGCGCATTGCATTTAAAAGTCAACTGCTTTTAGTTTGTTTTAAGTTATTTTAAAAGCCGTCCACAAAATTTGGCATCCCAAAAACTCAGAGAAACGCACAGAAAAACCTTCCAACAGTAACTTACTGTCCACTCAAAAACTCTTTTTGTAATCTTTATGGTTTATAGTAACATTTTTTTCCTAAACCTTGTGTCTTCTTTGGTGACTACAACTTAAAAGACCAGTTACGTGGAAGTTGTTTGTTTCAGATAGAGCAAGACTCGAGTCTTGTTTACTGTTTGGGACTATTGAATAAGAATTGTGGAACTTAATCCTTAGAAATGAATTTATGGACTAATCTATTATTAGAAATGAATGGAATGCTTTATATATTGGCTTTCTACTTTTTAGTGGTTGATGATTGACATTTATGACAATGCTGTTACTGTGGAGCTAATTTTTTTTATTGCGCTACAGTGAGACAAGACAGAATCCAGATATTGAAAGTCTACCATGGGTAGCATTCAAGGTCTTGAAGTTCCACCACAATGTAAGTATTACCTTTGTACAATTGGGGAAAAAAAATTACTCGAGCAGAGGATCCAAGTAAAAATAAGCAATTCGGTATCCTATGATCTGTCATTTTGGAAAACATAACAAATTTGTCTTGTACAGAAGAAATTTTGGCAAAAGAAATGCAAGTGCAAAAACCTGATGCACCCTGATAGAAGAGTGGATGTTGGAAGTTCCATTCTAGAACCAGCAGGCAATCGTTTTTTCATGATTGGCACGAATGAAATCATTTCCACAATACAAGCTTGAATTAGTAATAGTGGTGTGGCGAACTTGCTTGAAATAATTCATTTACTTCCC
Organism: Sequoia sempervirens; assembly: GCA_007258455.2. Taxonomy (NCBI): domain Eukaryota; kingdom Viridiplantae; phylum Streptophyta; class Pinopsida; order Cupressales; family Cupressaceae; genus Sequoia; species Sequoia sempervirens. The sequence continues at coordinate 317,975,110 of VDFB02000003.1, read as the reverse complement.
GAGGCCATGATCAGTAGGGGAAGACTTCGAATTAATTGGGAGATCGATTACACTGAACAGCATAGCATATACACTTATCATTGGCATGTGGAATTGATAGGTGGAAGTGGACAAGTCGACCCTCCGGGCAGGAGGGTATAAATTCCCAACTACAATTCTCCGGCCCCACCCGGGGATAATAGGGAATTATAGCTAGTGTTGGGTAAGCCCGGGGTGCGGGGGAATGGTAATATGAAGGCGGGGGACCCACTCCTGTTACGTATATAGCATGGACCTGCCACCATGGAATAAAAGGTGCGGCATTCATGTTATGTATAGAATCTAATCTCCAAAACATCCAGAGTAGAGAAATTCCATGCTAACCATACTATCGGTGTAATGTTGGGTACAATCATAAACTGTTGGAAAAGAAGAAAATAAATTCCCTCTACAAAAAAAAAAATTCTGCGATTCCCCCATATTTTGAAACTTCTGGCAGTTCACCTAATAATAATCTTCATTTTATAGCATGCATTTTTTCATACTTAACCTGCAAAATAAAACCTGCTCTAAGAATCAGATTCAGAAAAGCACTAAAACATATATATTCTTTCAACATGCGCAAAAATTTCACATAAGTTATTGCATTCGAAAAAAGACATATTACAAAAGTAATTTAGCTTACCATATATTCATTTTAAAGTACAGAAAGCAGGCCAGCTGGGAAATGTCGTTTGCATATATATATGAGTGATGTTTGTCTATGACTATCCTTTGTTGGTATCCAGCAGAATAATAGCCCAGGTTTTGATCGTGCCAAGAATCAACTTTGGCTGGAACATGAAGCATGATGTTTAATATCAAAATCCATATATCAGCTATAGAGTATAGACCAAAAATTCAAACTGTATTTGCAACATTTCCGTGCTATAGATCACAGATTTGTTCAGGAAATGCAAACAGGTATCTTGATCAATTATTGGACATACCTTACTAATAATACAAAACTGGCAAAATAATCACCAGAAGAAAAATAGTAGGTGAGAATAAAACCCAACAGATAAACACTATGACTTGTTTAATGATATAAGGAATCCAGTCCAGGAACGTTAAGAAATCTACAAACCAATGCAAAACCAGACCATCAGTTGCATCAATATATGTCAACATCTGACAACTTATTTGGCCCCCAATAATTCTGAATCTCCTTACTGATTCTTAGTCCACCATTAATGGGACAAACTAAACTTCCTCCTACACCTCGGACTCTGGTGTTAAGATTGTTACAGAACAACATGGGCAAATGCATGGAAAACACCCAAACTGGGGATACACGCACTCAGGACAAGAACAAAAATGATACATGAAAATCCAGCTGAGATGATTAAAAAATGTGAGTCTACAATCTTTGAACATCAAGTAGCTGAATCCAAAAGGAAATCTTTTCACATGCAGAATATGTGCAACAAATTTGATTCTGTACTCAAGCTTGAGGCTCTAACACACTAATGTAATAAAATATCAATCCAGAGTCTAATACTTCAGGTTAAGGATGCTGCGGATGTCCCTGACGATTCTGCCACGTCATCAGTCCTGACAGAGCTTGCGCTATAATCTATTGACTTTCCATGATTATTTCCCTGCATTGCTCTGCTTAACCTTCTTAGCCAAATTTCATAATCTACAGGATATGGAGTACCACATAGGCTGTCAACATAGTCTGCAAATGCTTTCAAGAGAGCAGAGATTTCTCCGAGCTGTTGCTGTATGTATCTTTGTGCCCAAGATCTTTCTCTCCATTGCAAAGCAGCTTCTATAGAGTCTAGTTGTTGAGGAGCTCCGCTGCATAAATAATAGAGCAGGTAAACAAGGCTTTCTGCATCAGATGCCGGACAGAGTTTTCCTTCTTGCAAAGCATAAGTTGAAGAGAACTGAAGATTGATGGCAGGGCTGTCCCTATCCTCCAGTACAGCATGCCCCCAATCAACAAGCACATAAAATGGGCCTCTCTCTGCATCCATCACACGTATTACATGTTCAGGACAGATGTCTCCATGCTGAATAGAAGCAGATGCTGCATTTTGCAAAGCAGACAAGATATCATGACAACACTGTAGAGCTTCCTCTGAAGTAAAAGTACCATCTCTTGCAATTATGCTTGACAGAGGCTCTCCAACAGGAGAATATACTAATACTGGGGTTCCACACCAGGGATGGTTACAGCGTCCGCCAGGACTCTGTTTGTAGCATGAACCAGGGTGCATCACCTTTCCAGAAGCAACCAGCTGCGGTAGATGCATGCTAGATATACCCCTTTGTTTTAGGACATTCAAAACCTTTGTTTGTCTCTGTACTTGGTACCACATACTCATATCTTCCCATGAAGGTGCAAGCTGGGAGGGATGAGCACCTACATAAACAGCCAACAGCATGCTTGGATCTTCCAGAGAAGTTGCACTATACAAGAAATTCCTTCCATCTCTGGAAATATCATGTATCTGAAAGCCCATTTGTCCCTGTGAATCTTCCAACCATATAACAGTGCCTAGCTCTAGTTTCATTCGCTCCTTTTCCTTTGAAATAACAGGTTCTAATTCATCCTCAATTTCAAGAATCTCTCCATAGATCCGGTTACTTTGATGGTATTCAAATGAATTACTTCCATTGCCATGTGCTTCACTGAGACGGCTTTCAATTCTCCTCCTTTGGAGTCGCATACTATGATTTGCAGCCAACTCGGTGATGGACTTTGGAGGGGGGCCTTTACATTGTACGATAGAGTGAAATGTGGCCAATAGAAGATGTAATGTACCAAAGTCTCCCCAGTTAGCATTCCCCATCTTATTCCAAATTCGATCCACTGGTGAGACTTTAACTTCTGCATGTTTAATCCAATCTGCTGCACAATCATATACCCTGGTTGTGTTTGAATCCAATTTACCCAAGTCTCCACTAATCTTTACTATTCCCCCATACTCACAATCTACCACCAACACATATACAGAGTCGTTGTTAACTAGTAGATGGGAATTCCTTAATCGTCTTGATAACAACATATGAAATCCATAAAATAAAGCTTCTCCAACAGTGGCTACTGATAGAACTGGCTCCTTTCCTTGAGAATGATGTCCAACAGAATGCCTAAATAAGGCAAGCTCTGCAACACGATCCCACCGAGCATGTGAATTTGTATCATCTTTTACTAACAAAGCAGCTCCACATAGATCTCCCACTTTTCCCCTTACAATTGCCTTTTCTGCAGTGTGGAATTTGGATCTCACACCATATGGACAACTGACAGAAAAAGGCATTGATCCATCCTTACGCCAAAATGTTTTCCACAGACACTCTGCACTAGTATGGAGAAAGTCTTCAACTGCAAGATATGCATCTGCTTCATCACCACCACGAGATGATGGTGCATAGGATGCACAAGGCATTCGAAGCAATTGTTGAAAAACAACCCCTTCCAAAGCATAATCAAACTTGCGAAGTTCTTCTAGCTGAAATGGAGACTCAAAAAGAAGTCTGCCATCTACAGACTTGTCTGTTTTTTCTAACAGCCAGTCTTGAAGTTTGATTGTGAATGCCTCTTTGTCAATAAACTTCTTTGCAAAGTCTTTCAGTCCTTTAGGTGCCAATCTTCCAGTCCTGCTTCGAGGGGAACTGCCTAATTTACTCCCCACTGACTCATCTGATCTTCTATCAGTGGAGAAACCTGCAAAATGTTGATATCAAGTTGCATAAAGATACTCAAATGTACATATATTCTACAACTAGAAAAAGGAAATTTTCAATCCAAGCATTCTTTCTCTTCAATACTTCTTCCTCAGTTCAAGAAAACTGCACAATGAAGACTGCAACTTCAGCCACATGATGATATGGAAGCAAATGACCAAAAGCATTATCAAAGCAAGGAAGTAGAACATTCAATAACTCCTGAGGTATCCATGGTCAAAGCTGAAAAGAGTATGATCTACATTAAATATAAGTTTTTGATTCATAGTGTTCAAGTACAGGTGGTAGTCAACAGCATTCTAAACTACTTAACAGTTATGAACATCCAAAGCACACCCATCCAGGAGCATCACCTGACCATCTGTTCAAAGAACATCACTTGAAATTTTAAAGGAAAAAATTGAAACTAGTTGACAAAACTTGAAAACGGTTATGGTTTCTCAAATGGGAACACCACTGAAAACGCACACCTTAAAAACCCTCTGAAAACAGCTAATTTTTTATAAAAATAAGAAACAAATATAGAGATCTTGAGAATTATAGACTAAAACCAGTTGCTTCCTCTCAAACCTACAAAAACAAGGATACGGAATGAAAGAAGGGTGAATCATTTTGTGTTTGATTTGCTTCAAAGGATTTTATTTTATTTTTTTCCTTTAGAGTAAGCTTTTAATTTTTTTTCGCTTCATATTTCTTCCTTTTTTTAAATAGCTCTTTATTTAGAGGTTTTTTTTCATTTTTTGTGGGTCCCACACAAATCCCCAGTTTGCCTTCTTTTACTGCCAAGCAGAATTGCCTTCTTTTACTGCCAAGCAGAAATGCTTCTTGCTGAGGTATTCAATCATTTGTAAAACAAATACCAAAAAAGATAAGTCTAAGATATAGGTTTCTACTTCTACTCATTTTCAGTATAAACATTCTTTCTTTGATCATCCCAATCTCTTTGCTTAGTTTTATTTCTTCCACATCAATTTAAAACCAAAGAAGACATCCAAAATCCCCCACAATACTCACCTTGTAGATTGAAAACATTTTAACCGACCAACAAGTTGAACATGCAAGATGGATATAGGTGTTTATACATATATTTTGATTGATGACCAAATGGCCACTTATACTGCACTTATATGAAATATCTTTTCTGATAAGGCCAAAAAAATTATTAATATGAAGTCTAAGCCTTCAAAAAGGTACATCATAAAAACCAAGCAAGTTGACAAAATATCCTTTGAACGGACACAAGCAACCTCCAAACAGACAACTGAATCCAGCAAACCAAGAGCGGCCATATACTAGGCATCTGCAAGAGCACTCTTATTCAACTTAAGATAGCCTAAACAAAACAGCAAGTTTGTCAAACACCCAATCAATACAATAGCCAGATGTTGTATATACAACAATTACAATCACTTTGTTGATCAATTTAACTTCTGATCCTCTTCTTTCTCAAATTGTTGTGCTGGGGACTTGAAATCTTAATGAATTCATAAAAAATGGATCATTACTTCACTTATTAATAGTAATTAATTCATGCCAAGCAATTATGATGTCATGCCAATTGGCCCACTCAGTCATGGTTACATTAGAAAGTTCAAAAATTTCATGTAGGTTGGCAAAGAGAGCAAAATATCCTTTTATCCAGTTTAAGATTAGCTTGAACCTTAATGCCATCTGATATACCTAAAATAAGTATGATGATGACACAATAAATGATTAGATGATGTATAAATGTGCAGATGATGTCATGGTGATAAAACTGTCTTCTTCTAGCTCTTGACTCAAATTTTCTTCTTGATCTTTACTGAAAGACTTTTACCGTCACCTTGAAGATATGGTAGACAAATTTATGATTAGGTAAAGGCATATTACTGGACGTAGCAGTTGTAGGGCATACAATTCAGAATGATCAACACCGCAACAAATGAGCAAATTTACATGTTACAGCATGTAAAGACAACAAATTTTGGGATGTTTTGAACTTAAAATGTTTGGAAAATTTAATAAGCATGTTGAACAATATCCTTTGCTCCTGCCAGATATAACTTCATGATTATATTCTTGGACAACATGCGACTGTATGGCAAGGATTACAAAGAGCCCATAAACATTTTAAAATACCATTAGAACTTCTTAGAGAACATAAATTATATGCTAAATTATCCAAATGTGGATTCTTTAAGAAAGCAATTTAGGATTTAGGAGATAGAATCTCAAACAAAAGGATAACAATGGACCCTGTGAAAAGAAAGGTGTAATGAGATTTAAGAACATGTACAAGTAGAAACAAACTTAAAAAATTTATAACACTTGCAGGATTTTGCAGAAGATTTGTCCATGGATTCTTCACAATAGCCCTACCTCACTAGGATTTATTAGGTAATAACAAGACTTTAAGTGGCAAAAATATAATTAATTATTTGATATCTTTAATATTTTTCAAAGTGTTCATCAGTAATCATCAACATTTCACTTTCCTAATTCTATTGTTAACAAGGACAAGAGGCAAGAAAGTATACGTCTTATGCAATTTAACAAGGAGAATCCAAGAAAAACAAAAAAATTGAACTTAAGAAGGATAATCCAATTAATTTTTAATGTATAACATGTAGATATGGTATTGATACAAACCAGAACCACTCCTCCTAAAGCTTCCATCTCTACTAAGCGCCCGAGGTGATTCTAGAACATTTTGATGATGCCCTGCAATTAAATTTAGATAATCAATAAGATCTCAATGTTGTATATCATGCTCCATTGAATTAAAAATCATATTCCACCTTAAAGAATTCAGTTGATTTTGTACAATCTAATCACATATGGAAACTTTACAATATATTACCCTACACACCATTTCATGTGCCATATTCGGTCAGTAAACTTTTTATCTAGTTACTCCTATATCTATGCTTTTGATGTGTAGCGAAGTCATTGACAAATAGCCCTGGCTCACAACAGTACAAAGGGGTGTGATAGCAAACTAGGATTACTTCATACAGTTTTGCTAGAAACCTCTATGGATACAGTGATATGATTAAGGTTCATCTAGAATTGAATTATAATGAAATTAGTCAGATCAAGGAATTAACTCAAGTTTTAAATCTTGCTAGCATTCCCATCATATGGGGCTCTTCATTACAGCAAACAGTGGCGACTTCAAGCACCATATTCGTTGCATATAGTTTTAATCAAAAAATTTGAATTACTAAAACTTGAAAGACATAAATAAACTTCTGCAAGTTTGAGCAAATTCGTCACTAGTCTTTTAATTTTAAAAAGAGCAAACAAAGCCAGTGTACTAGCAAAATGTACAATAAACTAAACTTTAGCTAAAGAAAAATGTAACCCTAGATCTTTTTTATAAATGAAGAGAGATAACACAAGATATATTTGTGAGTACACTGGAGTTTGATTGTCTGCTGCTAAGGTTTCTGTGCCGAATTCCAGGAAATTTGTGATTGAAAGGCAATGATGAAGTTTTGAGGAGGACAGGATGCTAATTTGAGAACCATTGGCCAGTTTAATCTCTACTTCAATATATTCTTTCATTTCATGAAAATAGTTACTCAACTTTATATTTTCCAATTTGTCAAGCATTTTGATAAATTTTATCAACTTTTTTGACATAAGCAAGCTCTTCTTGAATTTTTCACTTCTGGATGCTCAACTCAGACACTTGTCTAGTGACTTTCATTGTATACTTTTTGATAATAGTGTAAAGAAATTATCCATATGAAGTTTAGCTGATGTCACATGGGTTTAACTACCCCATCTAACACCCTTCTCTGACGGCATGCGTAATCAGTTCGTTAAACATGAAAGTTACTTATAAATATAAAACATGTGGAGGCCTTAGAGAAAGTTCACATTGAGGCTCTGATTAGGGAATGGATATATATACCCCATCCTATAAAATATTTTTAATACAAATCAATTTATGCTCTCCATGGAGTTCTTTATTTATTTTTTAAGTTAATCTTAATATGAATTGAATTTATGCTCTACAAGGAATTTTCTCTTCTTTTATGTTCTATGTCCGTCAAACATGATTGGTGTCTTTATGCTTGGAGGAAAACTTCCGAGGAGCACCATTATTGTGGATGAGATTTTTTCAAATTGCCATGCCATTTATATGGTATTTAGTAACTTTGCTTTATGATTCTAGTCCAACCATGGAGAGGGGAGGTGTGGAGGAGAGAACGCAAAATACTTCATGTCATAGACAGGTTTAGATCTCAATTTTCAACTAGAAAATAAAGTAGCAAATCAAATTTAAAGAAGATAGTTTCTTCTCAATCATTTTCTTAGACAAAAATAATTCTAGTCAATAGTTACACTTACCCAATTTCATTGTGAAAATCTAATAGTATTGCTTCTGATTTGACAAGGTTGCCACGCTTTGGCTTGAGGAAACGGTGAAAAATGTTGAAGAGAGCTTCAAATAGTATTCTGACCAAAAATCTTTGCTAACTGCCTTGACCTTTGCTAGTTCCAGACAACTCAAAATCGAGGCACGTATTCTAATCACCACTTGGGCCTTTGCTTTATCTTTAAAGCTATCCATAAAACCTGATTTATCTGCTACTTAGATAAAAGGAACCGCACTTTGTCTGAAGAACCGCCTCTTCATATCTTACTAAAGACATGACATTCAACAAATTCAAGATTGCTGCATGGGAGTCTTACGGATTCCATATACTATTCCTATTAATAAATTGCCGCTCACACATTGTGCAATATCCGTAGGAAAATCCAAAGCAGTTTACCCCATTCTGTTTTCCTATGCCAATTCTGATATGGATCACAGGTCAGTTCATATTTATCTTATATAATCATTTGTAGACATCTGCATGTACACAAATCAGTGGATTCTAGGTTGTCATTAGTGGCTGCTTTGGTTCACTTCAGTCTGTGTCTTTGCTGCATCCCTGTTCTCATTCAGTCCCAAGTAACCTGATTGACAGGAGTAACTCTGGATATTTTGTCCTCTACGCATAAAAATTCATATCAGAAAACCAAAATTTCTTTGGCAGTACACCTCCTGTATTTCTAATGAAAATTTTCTTTTAACTCAAACTATAAATACAACAAACCTAATTGTCTACTGAATTCTCCAATTGTACCACACATGCCTCACCTGCAAACTAGAACAAAATTTACAATCCTGCAAGTATGTCTCAAAAACTTCACAAATGACTGAAACCTTTGGGCTTTGACTTAGCTTTCAACAGGTGCACTTTTCCAGCAATTGACATGCAAATGAGTTCCCTTGATTCTGCCAGGGTAAAATTATTTCCTTCCTTGCTTCTAGTTGGATATACTTATTGAGTATCACTGTTTTCACAACCTTGCTCAGCTCCCGATATGTTTTTACTCTCCCTGTTTGAAGTTTATATTGATCCCTGTATTACAAATTTGTATACTTTCTAGTAAAACCTTTGAAGTGCTCCTATAAGTCAAAAATAAGCATAAATATTCTGAATCTCTTACCTGAAACCAAATTACTTTCAAAACTTGCAATATCTCTTCAAGTCCAATTTAAGCTGCAAATGCATGAATTTCATTTCCGGAAACGGACTTTCGCAAAAGATAACGTCATTTTCCTCAAGTAAAATGGCTTTATCCATGAAACCTATAATTATCTTTCAAACTAACTTATTATCCTTTAAAAACAATTCTCAGTATAATCTAATTTTATCAGAATTTTTAATGGTGTCAAAAAATTTCAATACCATCTCCTTTGCAGCTTTTTCATGAGGAGGCATATTTGTAACAACTGATCTCCACAAGCAACACAATCAATGCAGCTTCACCTGCAAAACAAAAAGGTCAAATCCAAGAATTCCCACAACAGAAATTCACAGATTTAAAAGATTGTCATTTCTAAAACTAATTCTTATGCAGAAATATAAAGAGCGACTTACTAGCACAAAAATAGAGGTTTCATAGCCTGAGACTAGTGTTATGCAAAATAACTAAGACAATTTATCCCTAAGCGATTGCTACTCGAGTCTCGTAATGCATTAGAGGACAAAAGCTAATTTCTTCTAAGAAATTACTAGTCCCAGCCTCTAAGACAGATTTCTCTCAAAATCATTAGTTACCGCGTTAAATTTCTCTGAAACTTTGCATGGTTCTGTTTCCTGAAAGCGGAGACGGTTTCTACAGTTCAAAGAAGAAAAACAAAAACAATCGCATTTATTGTATATCTACACAAAAATTAAGCTACGTATGTCTGCAGTTGATTTTAACGGAGAAATTAAAGACGGACATCCTTATGGCGCGTTTGTAGTACAATATTTTCAGATTTGATATCTGCCTCTAGTTATGTCCGAAGCAGATGTGCAGGGAGAAATTAATGATCACCTTGCTCAAGGCACATTTATAGCAAAAGAATTACGTATTTAAGGCTTATGCCTCTATTTACGAATAATCATCAAAACTTGCCCATTTTTACAAGGAAACTTGTTATTTCTTCTTCAAAAAGATTAACAAAGGGATTTCTTCCAATTAATGACGATTTTCTGTGACGAAATAAATTACCAATCGAGCTTAAAAATTTCGCATACATAAAATTGTTAGACACACATCTACAATGAAAGATTTGCACATTTAAGACTTACATCACCTCTATTTACAGACAGACCATCTAAAGTATCCAATTGTTTCCATATTGACAGAGAAATATATTATTTCTTATTCAAAAAGATTAGCGAAGGGATTTGTTCGTGTTAAGCCGGATTTGGTGAAGAAATCCAATCATTAATTGAGCTTAAAGGCTTCTCATATCTGAACTTCTCAGACACACGTTTATAATGAAGGATTCGCAGACTTGTATAGCTTCTGTTCACGGATAATCTCTCTAAAATGTCACAAAATTTTACGGCTTGACAAAGAATCCATCAACTATTCTTCTAAAATATTAGCGAAAGGATTTACTCTGATTGAGCCCAATTTTTGAGACGAAATCAAATAATTTACAGACTTGCATACCTCTACAGAAACTTTGACAGCCTTGAACCGAAAGGAACCCTGAGCACCGCTAAAAATCACCACAAAGCGACGTTTTGAGATTAGAAAAAAAACGACTTTCTAGACAATTGCTGCACTGCAAACTTGAAAAGTTGCTGAACCGACCGAAAGGGGGCTAAAAGCAGCTTCTTTTCAGCTTTCAAAGAAAATAACGAGCTCTCGCAGAAAAAATGGGAGCAAATTTGACGCTACAGGTCGTCGGTTCGAATCCTCTGAGTATCATTAAAGAACGCATCGAAACTCTGCCCAACAGTTTGTTATTATGACAGGACAGGAAAAAAACAGGCATAACTTTTAGGCCGAAAAATAATTATTACGCGGATTAAAAAATGAAAATTGTCGACTCAAGTACCGCTAATGTATGGTCGTTGAATTGTATTTATTTATTTTAGATTTTTAATGGTGTCCTCGGAAATATTGGTAGGTAACGGTAGTTGCAGTTTAACTAAATATATATAGTTATACTAATTTAATAGAATTAATTTAACTCGGGCTTTGAGGTTGTTGTTGTAGAGGAGAGATTTTCTTGTATTCTAACTAAAGTCACTCTGGTTTTGACCATTGACATTGAAATTGACAATGATATTTTGACAGATCTTGACCCAGGGTTTGGAGGGAAAACAAAATCACAAGTGGGGTGGGGTTCACATTTAAGAGGGTAAGTTCTAGGGGGAAGTAATTGTGAAAGGAGAGGCTAATATCAATTATGTAGAAGAACATTAATCTCTTATAATTTTGATTTGTAAAGAATTTCTTAATTAATAATTAAATTTCAATAAATGTTTTCTTGAATTCAAAATTTAAGAAAAGCTTAAAAAGCAATGTATTAGATATTTGCATGGGTATAATTTGTTGACTATAACATATGGGCTATTTACTTTTAGTTAAAAGTTTAAGTCAAGTTTTCATAAAATTAAAAAAATCCAAAATCTCTAAAGTCAAAAACCTTTAAATCAAAAAATAGTACTTCATCATAAATTTAAATATAAAGTTTTCTAAAATTGTAATTTAAGAATCATGCGGGTGTGTCCTACAAATATATTTAAGGAACAAATCAATACAATTCAACCCTTAAGCAAATTAGAATTTGAGAATGAAATAATTACGATGGATTAATTAAGATAGAAAATATACATTTGTTAAAATGAAATTGAGAGAGATAAGGGTTTATACTGAAATTAGCATGGTGTGGACTTTGACTACTATAATGTTGTGGTAGAAAGTCAATAAGTGAAATATGAAATTAAATCTAGCATCAAAGATCTATGATGATTGAGAGTTGGGAATTTGAGGGCTTAGTATAGGACCACACTTACACTTGAATCTTATTAGTGTGATGTTTTCCTTGATGGTGTAGTTTTATCTTATGTAGAAATAGATCTTCAATAAGGTCTTAAAAAAATATTTGCTTGTTGTAAATATGGTGTAATGAAAATAAAATTGTGTTAAAGAGTATTGTTAGGAGTTAGTTATGCAAGTGTTGAAGTGTAAAATTTTCTTAACCTTAACTTAGGCCCCTAAGTTGAATTAACAATAATGAAAGAGATGAGAGGTCAATGAATACAAATGTAAGTGGTGGCAATAATTTCATGAGTTGATCGTTGAATGTTGTTGGTATCAAATGCAAGTAGATGTGCAACCATGTCTGATATATTCCTTTTGGATAAGTTTTGATTGTAAAGTTGATAATGAATGTCAATAGTTGATTATTGTTGATGTCCAATGCTAGCAAATGGTGATTGGTGTCTAATTCTTATGAGAGGCAAATGTTCTTTCAAAACACTTTTTCAATACTCTTTTGATATGTGTTTCTTATCTGAAAGTAATCTAAGATGGTGATTTTATATACACAATCTTCTATATGCACAATTTTAAGTTTTTCATATGCATATTGATGAAAAATGGTTAAATCACATGATTGTTGACCTTCAAAAATAGAAATTTGAAAAGTTAAAACTTAACCACACCCACATTCTAATCTAAAAACAATATTATAAATATAAAAAAAAAAAAAATTAAAAAAACTAATAAAAATTCAATCAAACAAATTTTTAATTAAAAATATTATATAGCAAATACTAAATTCAAACTTAATATAAATAAACATAAATAATATAGACATCTGCGCAATGATATGAAACATAGAGATAAAACAAACAAAATATACTCTTTAAAAGAAAGAAAAAAAACTAAAATATTATAATTTTTAGTTTCTTTCACACTGGTCCCCCCAAAAATACTCTATGTTTTAATAAAATCATAAATTTTGTTTGATTAAAAAATAAAATTAAAAACCGGTGTACAAAATATCAATCCCTCTAATTACGCGTTTAAGAAATCGGAGCTTTGATCGGGTCAAATTCACATAATAATATTGCTTGTGCTTCAATAATTAGAAGGCTCTCCAACTTTATAAAATAAAAAAGATTAAGAGAATTTTAGAAGCCGAAGTGCGGGCGAATAATGATTTTTAGGATTTATTCTGATCTGAAATAATTCCATTGTTATTTAAAAATAGGAATAAAGGAGATAAAAATGGAAAGGAGGAAAAAGACAAGGTGGAGTACACGTAGCATGTTGTCATTTAAGGGTGTTTATGGATAGACGTTCTGGTTACGCTTCCTAGAAGAACCCTACCTATCATTACGTCCACTCCCCCTTGTCACCTATCAACCACTCCCTTTCATGGAGTCCATTGTTCAGCCTTTTCATGTTAACAATAATTATCATGGAATCATATTTTGGCCACCCATGTTTGTACCTTTCTGCTTAACCGCGTGCATTGGTGACTTAAAATACTTGTAAGTTAGGTAGGGAAAGCATTCAAGAATCAATGCGTAATCATCTACATTATACTTTTCCCATGATATCAAATATTGTTTGGCTATCAATATTCTCCTTTCCAGCTAAGATAAGGGATATGTGGCTCTTCTTTTCAAACCCCAATGTTAAAAGATTTGACATGCCTAGACTTACTCCCTTTAGTCAAGATTTATAACAAAATTAATTTTCTTTTTAGTAAAGATTTATAACAAAATTAAGTTTCTTTTCATACTTTAAATGTCAAAGTTTGAATATACATAGACTTATTTCCTTTATTAAACATTAATAATAACAAAATTAATGTTATTTAATAGGTGAAAAGTGATTTCTATAATTTGTTCTCTTTTGCTTTGGTTTTGTGTTTATTTTTCAATTATAATGTAATAATAGGCTAGTGTTTATGTAGCATATTTCTATGCATAGTTTAATGCTTAAATGGTGTATATATGTGTGAGAATTGACATTTATCTTAAATTTGAGTTAGACTCAAGTCCTCATTCTTTAGCAGTTTAGACTTAACCCATGTTTTCCATGTTACTAGTCCTAGGCCAAAATCACTCGAGCTATTCTAATCTTAGGTTAAGATCACTTGAGCAACCCTAATACCCTAATCCTCGGTCAAGATTATCAAGGCAACCTTGACCCCCATTTTCCAAGTTCAAATTTAATCATAAGCCCAAGCTAGCTTGGCTCTAACTAGTCATTCCCTACTACTCAAGCATGAAATATTCAAATTTAAATGTTAGGGTTTGGACAAATCCCTAAGCTATTTAGACATCCATCATCCATCAATTTGTTCATTATATTATCATTACAAAGTGTAAGGTCAAAAAGTTCTTACATTCCAATCTCCACCTTATGTTTTTATGCTCATTTTAATGTCCAATCCCTTAGTTGTGTTCGAGGACCATTTCACTTCTTTTTGGCATTTTCCAGTATCTTAAAAGGATGGTGCAATTAAATCCAACGTTAGGATCACCTTATATGTCAACCTTAAAATTTGAGCTCCTAAGTCTTGAAGGACACCCTTGTTTAGTGGGCACTATTATCCTTATTCAAAATTTAAAAAGTAACTTTTCCCACCCCTTTGTGCCCTAACTCACTACATTTTCAATTGCAACCTACCCAAAAAACTAGTATAGACCTAGTTTTACCCATCCTTTTGCTAAGGTAATGCGCATTATGAAAACTTAGAATACAATTCTCACTTTCGACTAATAGGTGATTTGTGAGGACTCCATTACAAAGCATGACAACAAGGTAGAAATCTAAACATTTGAAGACCTTTTGTGTCATCTAAGACATTGAATTTTAGTGATGTCCTTCCTTATTCTTCTATCCAATCCATCATCCTCCCCATAGAGACAAGCCAGTGAACTTTTTGAAAAAATGCCTCAAAGAAATGTGGTCTCATGGAATTCCATGACAAGCAAATGCAATTGGCAGCTGCTCCTAGTTATTAGTTATGCAATATGAAGTAATTGCATAACAGCTTAGGTTAACTTTGTAAAAACTATATTGTAGTTGAATTTTTTTCATCTATCAGCATCTAGTTATTAGTTATACAATGTGAAGTAATGCTTTGAGTTTGAAAGATGTGTAATGCAATGTAATTGGCGATTTGAATATAAACTACAAAAATCTATTTTTTTCAATTCATTAGTTAAACTCTCTATTTTATCTACTCTCTATAACTCTATTGCTATGGAAATGCCTTTTCAATTAAAAAAAAATAGTTTTTGTTTCTTATTCTACAATTTTTAACATTTTGTCATCTATTAGCATCTAGTTATTAGTTATGCAATGTGAAGTAATACTTTGAGTTTAAAAGATGTGCAATCCAATGTAATCAACAATTTGAATATAAACTACAAAAATCTATTTTTTAGAGTTCATTAGTTAAATCTATTTTTGAACATTACAAATGGATCAACATCGAAGGTTGACTACGGATCAATACCATGCATTTGATGAGAGGGGCATGGAAAAATGTCCATGTAATGACTATCTTGGTGGAAAGGTGAGAAAAATAAGTTTGATTTATCAACATATGATAACATATGGGCATAGTGGTATAAGCCATTAGGATTACAATTATTATGAAGATATGATAGAATTATAGAGTGTGAGAGATGAAGAGGCAACAAACATAGATGAAGTGGCACCAAACATAGATGAAGAGGCAACAATGTTAGACAAAGGGTTTGAAGTTGATAGAATGTTGAATGAGGATCTAAACGATGATTGGGCCCAAGTTGATGGAGGATGCTTTAAAGCCTATGTATGCTAATTGCAAGTTAAGTCGTTCAAGACAACAATCCTTCAAATTCTTAACTTGCAAGTGGTGTTTGGTTGGACAAATGAGAGTGTAAATAAGTTACGGGCATTATTAAGTTTGTTGTTGCCACCTGACTCCACATTGCCAACAAAACAAAGTCAATGTAAAAATAAAATCACTAAGCTAAGCTTAGGGTATGAAAACATCCACACATGCGTGAATGGTTGTGTATTACTTCACAAGAATCTTGCAAGTGAGAGTGAATGTCCAAAATTTCATGAAGCAAGGTATAGACAAGGGTTGAAATCAATTGTAGATCCTAGAAAGATTCTTTGCCACTTTCTGGTAATCCCACGATTACTTTGAATGTATAGGTGCAGAGACATTGTTGAACTTATGCAATGGCATGCCCAAAATAAGAGCACTGATGGAAAACAACGACATGTGCCTGATTCTAAGGTGTGGATGGAATTTGATAACAGATGGCTTGATTTTTCACAAGATCCTCGTAATATAAGGTTGGGTTTGGCTCTAGATGGGATGAACCCATTCTTAGATCAAAGTACTAAATGGTCAACTTGGCCAATGGTTTTAATAAATTATAACTTTCCTCCGTGGTTAGCAACTAAACCATTTTTCTTAATTCCATAATTGATTATACTAGAAAAGAAAAGTGTGACTTTAGATACAACTAATGCCTATCTAGATCCATTACATGATGAGCTAATGAAATTGTGGAAAGGACTTGAAGCAATTCAATCTTTAAGGGATGGTTATTCAATCAAATTCATTTGAAGAGCTTCCTTATTGTTTATGATTCATGATCTTTCTGCATATGGCACACTGTCTAGTCTCAGTGTTCATGGATACCATAGATATCCTGCTTGCAACTTTAAGGATTTTGTGAGGCACTCAAGAAGTTTACATAAGTGTATTTATTATGGACATCATACTTGCCTTAAAATGGATCATCCATATCGTCAACAAAAAACATGGTTCAATGGTCAAGAAGAGAATCGTGAAGCGCCATTGCTAATAACAGGTGATTACATTGTTGAGAATGGACAAGAATATCATTTATTGAAAATGATGGGATTGTTGGTATTAGATATGATCCATGTAATGAAAGTAGTGTAAAAAGATTGCACATATTCTATAAGTTGCCATACTTTAAGGATATAGCCATTAGGCATACTATTGACTTTATGTATACTAAGAAAATATATACCATGCTATTATAGAAACTCTTTTTGGTGCTTTTGATACTATTTCATCACGTGAAGACTTTCGACAATTAAAGATTTGTCAAATTATTTGGGTTGAAAAATATGATGATGAAAAATATAGAAAGCCTAGTGCTCCTTATGTCCAGACAAAGGAACAACGTGCACAATTCTTATAGTTGATGTCTCAGACTTGTTTTCCCACTGGATATATAAGTAGTAGTATTAGAAGCCAAACTGACATTAATGGCTTAAGAGGCCTCAAGACCTATGACTATCATGTCATAATGGAGAATATTTTACCTATTGTGGTAAATATATTGAGTTTGGAAAAGGGGCGAAGATTGGAAATTATAAGGTTGGGCCTAATATTAAAGAAAATGAGTTTACATATATTAGATCCTTCGAACTTTGATAGTTTGAGGGAGGAGGTTGTTGGAGTCCTTTGTTTATTGGAACAGGAATTTCCACCAACAATCTTTAACATTTCTCTGCATCTTTTGATACATCTAGAATATGAACTAGAGTATTATGGCCCAGTAAGAATGAGATGGATGTATCCTATAGAATGATATATGAAGGTTTTGAAAAAAATTGTTCATACTAGGGAAAAATCGAAAGGCAGCATGTCTGAGGGATATTCAATGCAAGAGGCCATGGAATTTTGCACAGAATATATGAAGGATTTTAAAAATGTCAATCAACGTGTATGGGATGATGAGGAAGAAGATATAGTTGCAAGTGAAGTATTAGAAGGAAATGGATGTCACTTCAAGCTATCACATCAAGAAATAAGTGTGATACATTCCTATATTCTTAAAAACACATCTTCATTCAATTAGTGGTGCAGGTTAAAAATAAATAAACAATAATTTATTTACTCAATTGCACTTACAAATTTAGATTATTAATCTTACTATTTGTATGTTAATATTCTATGTAGAAAATATAAAGAATACAATCAAGTTTGGATGCAACATCGACCTCAAAAGTGTAGACGTCATGTTGATTTGATTGGAGGTGATTCTTTTCCAAAATTTGAAGAATGGATTGCTAATGTAGTCAATGATACAAAAGAAGAAGGTCAAGATATAACAATGGAGGAAAGTGAGCTTTCACAATCTCCACATTTATGGGCTATGTGTTTCAATGGAATGTGGACTTATGGTAGTCATTTAAGAGTGGAAGAAAAAGACAAAGGAAAGACAAGTTGTGATAATGTTGTTAGTGTTGAATTTCTTCACAAAAATGAGAAGAGATTTTATGTTGGATTCATCCAAGAAATTATTCAAGTGGACTATGGTGAAAATAGTCCTATATTATTAAAATGTAAGTGGATCCAACCATCCGTAGTACAATTTGATGAGTATGGATTTGTACGCACAAATACAAGACAATTTTTATCAGAGATGGATGAGACATATGTTCCCCTCTTCAAATTAACCAATAATTTCTAATTGATTATGTAAGAAGCCCATGATGGTTGTATGCCATTCAAACAGCTCATCTCATTCAAAACAAAAATTCATGGAAGTTGTTGATATAATTTCTGATGGGCAATATGTTAATTTACAAGAAACATTCAAAGAAGTGGATGAAGACAATGATGGAGTGTTTGAAGAAGAGATTTTGATTAAGAATGAAGAGATTGGGAGAAAGAATGCATTGCATATCATAGATGAGGATAAGGAAGAAATTCAAGCAGATGCAGACATGAGTGATCAAGATTCTGATCTTGCCAGCAATGTAGATGATCATGATGATGTTTTGTCACCTTAAGAGGTTAGCTTGTAACCTAAAAATTAGTTATATGTATGGTGTAATTTATTATTGAATGTAATAAATATTTGAGTATAGGTATGCTTATTCACTATTATTTTACTGATACATTTTTTAATGTAATCATCATTATTCTGTTGGATACATTTTTTAATGTAATCATCATTATTCTGTTGGTACTTTGTATACAAAACCTGAGATGTTCACTATTGATTTGAAGTGCATTTAAAGTTAGGTTCAATCATTCTTCTTAGTTTTCTTACTTTGGTTGAAAATTTGAAATTAATTTTGTTTAGTTAGAATATAATTTCTTGTATGTCCTATATGTTTTCTAGATGCAAACATATAATGAACATCTATGATTTAATAATATATATAGATATCTTAACATTAGGTGAACTAAGCCCCCTCATTACAAAAAAAGAAATGATCTCTTAGGTCTGACTGACATTGAAAACTAAAATTGGGAGACTGCAAAATTAGAAAATTGTTCAATCTTTTCAATAAAATGATATCTAAAATACTGCATTCATAATAAAATCCAATACTGCAGTACTGCAATAGTCAATAGAGGTATGTGTGGGATGATGAGACATATAGGTCAATGTACAAATGCTTACTGTAATACCGCGACAACCAAATATGAATAGCATAGGGTGGTGAGAACATGTTAACAACTAAAGTAAATCATAGCCCCACAAGGGGTAAATAGTGACACTATGGTATGGCGGTGAACAATCACTCAATTGCTAGAATTAACCCACTGTCTTGCGAGATTCCAAAGGGGTGTGTTCGAGGTGGTGATATTGCTAAACCTACCATACCACTACCTCGCAGTGTTCTTGATATGACAAAGTGGTATGGCAATGAACAATCACTCAACCGCTAGAATTAACCTGCCATCATGTGGGAGTTCAAAGGGGTGTGCGCGGGGTGGTGGTACTACTAACCCTACCATACCACTACCCCGTAGCGATCTTGATATGACAGAGTGGTACTACAGTACAAGTTGTCAAAGCATTTAAATTGTTAGTAGCAATGATTACACCTCTAAACATGAACCGCTTGATTTCCCAAGATAAAAGGCATGTATTCAAACTCAAAATACAAACATATTATGAAATATTTTGCATGAATTGACATTAATATGAGGTGACCAAGCTCAACAGCAAATATTACTTGGGACTCGATGACATTTTGCAATCATTCACATAGCTCAGTGTACCAGAGGCAAGAGAGTTCGAGGGGGAAGACTCTGTAGCTATTATTTTGCTGGTTAAGTTCACAAAAACCATTTGTAGCAAGTGTATAAGAACTAAATTTGTTCCTACAAGTAGACACTTAAAGAAATCAAGTAGGAGTAGATTCTTCATCATGCCACCCAAAAGAAGTCAACATGTGAGTAAAAAGGAAGAGTCCACAGTTTCTAAAACAAAGAAGAGGTCCTACAACAATCCATTTTAGATGTGTTACCTAATTCTATAGACAAAGGATTCAAAAAGGTGTTAAAATATATTGCCCGTGGATGTAGAGACCCAATTATCCCTATCTCAAGGTGGGATCTATTTTGGTACTTCTATGAAAAAAGGGATGACAAGATTATAGTTTTGAATCCTTGGACCTTAGATTTGGCCAAATTGATAGTCCCAAATGTCTTCGTAGATGTCGAGTTTATTAAAGTATTAGCATAATATTATCACTCAGCTACTAGGACTATAAGAATGCCAGATGGTTCACCATTAGTGGTGTTGACTAAAGAAGCAATTATAGAGTTTTTTATGTTAAACAAACAATCTATCACTAAGATCGACTTGGATAGAAGTGAGGAGGATTATAGGAGATTGAGAAAAACCTACGGGAGTGATGAACTTCCTTTACACATGAAAATGGGTGTAAACAATAGGAGGATACCTATCTCCCCCTCCCAAATTGAGCCATTTTCCATAGAAGACTTCCAAGTATATTTCAAAAGAACTTATTTTGCTTTGTGCCAAGTGCTTGGAATAAATGTTGAACTGAGGATGTGAATCTATCTCATGATGATGGCTATGAAGATACAAAATCCTGAAGTGAATGTTGAGTATGAATTTGCTGTTGAAATTGATAAAGGGCTATATGAGAGATTTTTGCAAGTAAGAGAGAACTTAGCTCCCATCACTTTCAAGAAATACTCGTTGCTGTGTAATTTAATATTGTACCAAAATAGAAATAGATGGACTAAAAGAATGTTTTTGGGAATGACTGATAACGAAGGGAATAGGTTGTCTGTACAAAATTGGTGTTACATTTGGGATAGTAGATGTAAAAATGGTGATTATGTAATATTTCATGATGATTTTGTAATAAAGGTCATGGTCAGTTTTGGTCATATTTCACCAAGTTTTCCTAATAAAATCATGCAAGTATTAAGACATTTAGCATTGAAGCTAGAGCAGGGACACACTCACAATTTTGGTGATTGGTTCTTCTTAGCAAACCAAACAGTAATAAGGGTCTATGGGTGTCCTCAAGCCCCACATGTTTTACCTAAATTTGTTTCTATTAGAATTGCATTTTTAGAATTTATGTGGAAAATATTATGGATGGAGCAGGATGTTATGAAAAGACATTCCTCCCTAACCTAATTGAATGTGAGGAGATATCCACAAGGTTTGACACTCTTGAAGAACTACAAAACTATTTGAAGATGAGGTATTCATTGAAGTCATGAGGAGAAAGTGTCTTTGATCCTAAAGGGAATATTAATTTTATAAAGCAAACACTTCTCACTAAAGCTGCAATTACCCATGTAATGGATTACAAAGAAGATGTAATAAGAAATTGCTTAACACCTCATGAAGTTTTTCAGAGGAATAGGAAGTGGGAAATCATAAAGAGGCTTGAGTAGGAGAAGAAGAAAAGGGACATTGGATTCCAAGGATTCTATGTTGAAGAAGGGGATCCTATCAAAAGGATTAACTTAATAATTAACAACTTTGAAAGATTATATGTTGAACCAGAAAATAAACTGAGGGGTTAGTCTTCAAAACCCTCTAAGATTCCCATCAAACCAAGTGGTATTGTAATCACAGAGCCCCTACCAAACACTGCCACAATACAATCAGAAGCGTCCCCTAAGCAACCAAGTCCTAAAAGGAAAAAGACATATGGAGTGGCCCCCTTAGTGGAATATGAAATAAGTGAAGGAGTAGGGGATATTGAAGAGGTAGTCAACGTAATTTTGAATTTTAAAGATGATGAAGTTGAGTAGCCACCGCCTACGCTTGCAACTGATGCTCACAAACTAGAAGAAAGAGTGGATGAACATGGGAATAATGATCAAGAAGTGCATGATGATGGAAGGGTGATTGTTTCCCTTAGATTTATTGAAGATGATGACTTTATTCATAGTCATCCCACAATACTGGTTTACAATGTTTGGCCAAATTGGACACTAAACTGATCTTTTTAACTAAATCTTCACTTTTGGGCACCTATAGCAGCTAAATCATGAGGAGTTTGAAGATGATGCAAACTAGTGATTTGTGACATTTTGCCTATAGATTCTAAATATATTTTTTTCAAAAAAATTCAAATTAGATTGCACTTCTTTTTCATCTCCTTCAAAAGCTAGTTTTTAACAGTAAACACCATTTTTAAAGAGTGATGTCACTAGCTAATACATAACTTTTTTTCTATGAAGGATAAAATTATATTTTTTTCGAATTTATATTCATAACTACGATATCTAGTGCATGGAATTGGTTTTGTAGCATTTTGTTGAATATTTTTTTCTTAATTAAGTTTCAAAGTCGAACCTTTTATAATTTCGACATGATTCACTGGCTAAAGCATAACGTTTTTTGTATGTAGCAATTTTTTTTTTTTGTTGGATCAAGGATATCAATATCTAGTGCACTAATATTTTTCATTTTTTTTTTATAATCTGCTATTTTTCCACATGTGTAGTTTTGAGAGCTTGATTTTTGGTGAAAAGCCTATGTTTAATCAAACTAAAAATAAAATACATAATAAAACCAAAACATATTAAAATTATATTTGATGGATAGCTCATTCTGAGGACTACCATCATCTAGTTGGGTCTATGAAGTCTCCTCCATTTTCATCCTCAACCCGAGCTTTGAAGGGAAAATTTTTGTAGAAATTTGGTGCAAGAGGGGGAGAAGAGGGAAAAAAGGGGGTTTGAATGAACCTAGGTTCAAAGGAACCCCCCTTGGAGGTTCGCTAGAACTAGGGTTCATTCGAACCGCCCCTTGTATTCAATTTTCCATTGTCTTTGTCATAAAAAAATGCAAAAAAATTGGGTCCCATCATTTAATAGGGTTTGCTCGAACTAGGGTCCATTCGAACCCCTTTTGGTTCCATTCGAACACCCCAGTTCGTGTGAACCCCTAAAAAGCAAAAAAAAATTAATAAGAGCATTTTTACAATTTTCCTTCCTCATTGGAATTGTAAACCCGTATTGTGGGATCACCCTTCAAACTCTCAAGTTTAAGGATTTTTGGATTAAGGTGAAAATGAAAGAATTTGAGGAGAGACTCCAAATTAATAAGATGTGCATTGAGGAGTCACGACATGACCAGATTGCTACCCAAAATTTTGAAGAAATCGGGATTAATGAAATTACTGTTAGCCCCCAAGAAGCAAGAAAATTGGTCTTAGAAAGAATATACTAATTATTCCTGGGATGGAGTTAAAAAAGATATTCTTATTGGATCAAGTAAGAAGCCAAGAAGATCCCATGTTGGTTTTTGAATTCAATTTAGATGAGGGAATGAGTGGCATAGGTTACAATCTAAGAATTGAAACCCTAGCCTTTTGGACAAAGCAAAAAAGAACAAAAAAAACAAGATTGCTTGATGTTGTACAAGAAATGAGAGGGATTGTCATGGTTAAGACACTTCAAGACACATTAGCATTAGAGGCAGCTACTATGAAAATGCACTCAACAATGTTTACTAGGGTTGTGGTTAAAGGATGGAGCTTGGATTGAAAAAATATGAGAAAGCACAAACTGATCTGAATGATGAAGTGAATAGGTTATTCATAGAAAATGTGAAATTGAAAGAGTAATTGAAGGGAGCGGGTCCTTCCCAAAGCACAAAATTAACAGTATACCAACCCCTTGCCATCCAAACTGATATAGGTGCAATCATTGTTGAACAAGTAAATGTGTTAAAACAAGAAATTAAGAAGTTGAAAAAGACTAATGAAGAAACAAAGGAAGGAAAAAAGAGACAAACCCTCATGGTATTGGAAAAGATCTTGGAGCATAGGGTTAAAAAAATTGTGGAAAAATTAGAAAATGTGTATGAATGTTATGTCTCCTTATCACAAGCAATTGATCAGGTAAAGGCCCATGTACCTATATTGGACCCCTTATTAAAGAAATGGAAACCTTTACATCACACCTTAATAATGTTGAGGCCCTCGTAGCTTTAAAGCCTACTGAGAAAATGGTCTGAATGGTCACAGATGAATTTGAATACATATCTATAGAAAACCAAAAGATCAAGGCAAAAATGGATTCATTTCACACACTAAAGTAGTGGTTTGTGCCTAAGATACTAAGGGATGATTATCAACTGAAAGTCTCCAAGGATTGGATAGATGAGTTTTAAAAAAATATTCCTAACTACCTCACTAATTTATAGAAGGATGGTGAGATAAATCTTCACCACCTCAATTTAACCTTGGATGGAATAATTGCACTGGATGTTGGATACTCAAAATTTATCATAGATAGTAAAGGGTTATTAGACAATAGATGGAAGAGTCACTTGGCCAACACATGAAAAATCTAAGAGTACAAATGGCCTCATGGTTACATAGTGTACCAATGGGAGCAGACATATCTAGCTTTCCCAGAAGAATAGGCCTTGTAGTAAAGTATCAATCCTGTTGCAGTATGAGTGTACTCCTAAGGGGGAGTAATCAGTGCAATTATTCTTTGCCATTGATGTCAAAGGGGGAGAGAAGGTTATGTGTTGCCATCAATGACAAAGGGGGATATTGTTGCAAGTATGAGCTAGTTTGGTGGTGTTGTCATTGATGTTGTCATTGATGCCAACATAGTTCAGTATGTTGCAGATTGTACATGTATGGTTGAGATGTTGTTGAGATGTTGTGAGTACATGGAGCCATCTTTATGATGATGTAGAAGTATTGGGTTAACAATTTTCTAAGTTCTTTTGAGAAAATTAATGAAGAAAAGAAATCAGAGTGTTGGAAGTGTTCAGATTGCACTCTGGTATGTGCTTCGCATTTCTCCTATGTTGATCCTATGACTGTGCGGTTATGAAGATTTCATTATGGTGATCTGATGATGATATATTCTAAGTTTTAGTTTTTGGTGAGATGGTACGTGAAAGTTGTGTCCACCGGTATGTGTGTTCTATCGGCAGAGTCAGTGTTTTGTGGATTGGGAGAAATATGTTTGCTCTGTAATCCTTTTTTGTTTTATTTTAGATCATGCAAATTTGGGATATGTCCTATGAAGGTCTTTCCTATGCTTTGGTGAAGAGATTTGGAGTTTGGTAATCTAGAAATCATGTTTTAGTATTTGTGTGTGTCTGCACAGCCCAAATAGTTTAGTGAAAGAAATTCAGTGATTGAAGCCTATTTTTTTGCTGTGAATGTATCTGGAAGGTTCTGAGATGTATTCTCGTGCATAATGAAGCGTGTTGCGTCATCTATGTGTCATCTTCCTAGGAAGTCTGTGCATCAATGTTTATTTGTGTTTTCATTAGGTTTGGCCGACTTGGTGTTTACACTTCATTTGAAGAATAAAATTTAAATTGAGGAAGCGTGTAGAAGATTCAAGAATACTATTTTTATTTTTTATTGGTCCACTCTTATTCCTTTCCACCGCAAGAATTTAGAGTTTCCAACCTAATTTGAATTTATGAAATGATGTATTGTGGCCGACCTTGGAGAAAGTTTCTAAGGTTGTAGATGGTATAAGAGCAAGTTGAATTGTGAAGAGATGTATGCCAGTGTGATGCAAAGTGATGAAAGAATTCCACAAATCATAAGAGCAAAAGTGTGTGTAAGTTGTGATAGTAGTGTTTCAATGTGTTGAAGACAGTAAGCTGAAGGTTTTTTTAATCTTGCGAATGTGCTTTAATTGCAATGGTGGATCTTTTGTTCTATTTTGTATCTATAGGCAGTGAGCCCCCCTATTGGATAGTGAGTCCTTTGTAGGCAGTGAGTCTTTGTATTTGGACAATGAGTCCTATTTTGGGTAGTGAGCCTTTGTATTCAGTTTATAATCTTTATATTGTGAGTTAACCCTCATCGTGGTTTTTCCCTTATTGGGTTTTCCATGTAAAAATTTGGTGTTCATTGTGTTGATTTACTTTCTGTTATCTATGTTTCATGCTCATATTTAATAACATAATAGTGTGGTTGAAGTTTTGATAAGTGATAAAGTTTTAAGTTAGATTTATGTGACAACTGATTCACCCCCCCTCTCAGTTGTCCTATGCTTGTTTAACAAAGCCTTGCAAATACTATCATGGAGAGAGGAACTTGCTAGATTTGAATGATCACGAGTACCTTACGATGAGTAACAAACTTCTGTATCTTGCTAGTGCTCTGGACTTCAACATTTAATAATTTCTCTTCATTTCTCATCTTTCATTTCTTTTATGTAATCCTATGTAAACAATGATAATTAAGACTTTTTTATTTATGTTAAAAGTGGGTAACTGAAAAAACACTTTTAGACATGTCAGTCAAGACAAAATTTTGAAACGTATTGTAAAATATTTTTGAAGATCAATAGAATGAAGTTATAATTGGTGGTCAAATTCTAGTTTCAATTGTTTGTTGAAGTGAATTAATGAATGTTATCTTGTTGTCTCTAGTTCGATATTTCATTGTTATTTAAATCAATATATCAAGAGTATATCTGGTTTATCAAAACAAATTTGTTGTCAAACAATTCATTTTGTACTATATTTTGGTGTCAAATCTTTGGTAATTATGGTTAGTTTCATTACATTCAAATTCTGAATTCTAGAAATAATATATAGTAAATAGATTGATAGTTGTTTGGATAGTAAAATTAGCTCTCTTAGAAATTAACTAAATATCTTGTCTTGAAATATCTAGAAGGATTATTTTAATTAAAGAGGATTTTGTGGTTATTTTTGTAACAATGATTATACAATGCAACTAGCTTGCTATTTTCATTCAAGATACAAGTCATCAAAGTCAAGCACATACCAAGAAGATGGTACTCTACTTCAAACCCTCAACCTCACTTAGCTTAGTCTGCTGACATGTGGATATTAAGCAAGTTGCTAAACAATTAATATATATCATTTGTTGTTTGTGAAGGAGAATCCTGTGAGATCCAATATGGTAGTGGATCAATATCCAGTTTTTGAAGTAAAGATGATGTCATAGTTGGGAAACTTGTTGTGAAACATCAGGTTAGTAATTTTTGGATGTTAAGGCTTCCCATTTGGATATCAAAGATATTTTTTCATCAACTTAATTTGGAATTCACATATAAATGGATTCTTTCATGGTGCAATTCTTTACTGAGACAACACATGAACCAGGGTTGACATTTTTGTTGTCCAAGTCTGATGGCATTCTTGGGCTTGGTTTCCAAGAAATTTTTGTTGATAATTTTGTTCCAATCTGGTTAGTATTGATAGCCTTCATTCTATAATGTCAACTTCATTCTATAATCTGAGCGTATCACCTTTCTTAAAATTTGAACAAGGTTCTAAAATCAAGGGTTCAATTTGCATATTCAGGCCTATGTTGAACACTTTGTTTAAGAAATTTGTTAACAAGGCTACAATTTTTTAATTGATTTATCTTTTTACTATGTTTGGACTTACTTTTTTAAACTTGCAATATACAATTCACTTTTATTTTTTTTGAATTGAGACTAATAGTAATTTGTTAGTTGTATTAGGGCACAACATTCGTGGTGGAAAAGGAAACACTCTATTGCTCATATTAGATTGCACGTTGCATATAAAGGAGGAAAGATTCTAGGGTTATTGTTGACTGCATTGAAGGAGAGCTTCATATATGGGACATGATCAACACTCTCCTCCTTGAATTCTACACGTTATAGCGTGTTCCAAGAAGATTTCCCACATTGTAGAAGTTTTAAGAGATGAAAGGGGCATGTGCTCGCATTGAAGGGCTCCAAGCATGTGTTTCCATCTGTAGACACTTGAAATATCCTGATTGATATCATGCACTTGATCCTGACTATCTGTTCACACCAATTCTTCCCTAATCATTCCCTACTAACTAATTAATTGAATAACCTTTATTTAATTAATTAATTTAATTTCTTTCTTAATTGGATAATACACTTTATCATATTATTTCATCTTAATTCCTCTTTGATTAAATAAATCAACTTTATTTAATTAAATCCCAATGTTCTTCATTGGTTAAATAAATCAACTTTATTTAATTAAATCCTAAATATATTCATTTAATTAAATAAATAAATTTTATTTAATTGGATCCTAATGTTCTTCATTTAATTGAATAAATCAAATTTATTTAATTAAATTACTAATCTTCCATTATCCTCTCATTTGATTTAAATAAAATCTAAATATCTAAATTAAATGTCAAATCAAACTAACTTCATCTAAGTTAATTAATCCTAATTAACTCCTAACACTAATCCTCCATTCCTCTAGCTTTTGCAAGTTTCACGTGTAAATCAATTTATTTGATTTATTAATTCCTCTTATTTCCATTCAAATATGGCATATTCTTGGAATATTCCACTTATTTGAATTCTCCCTCCTAAAGGAATATTTCCTCCAACTTGGCATTAAAGGCTCTTACATGTCCTCTCCTTGAGCCAACTTGGCATTAACTCCTCTTACAACTCTTCTTGCACAAGCCATCTTTTGAATTTCAAATTTCACCTACATGCATTTAACATGCACATTGTTCAAAATGTGCTCCACTCTCCTTCATTAGCATGTTGACAAGTGGCACAATGTTAGTTTAAATTTGAATCCCACATCCATCCTATTCTTCAATCTTCAATCCTTCTTTCTTATAAATAGAGGCCTTCTCTATTGATTTGAGAGACACAAGTTGAGACAAGTTTATGCAAGTTTATTATCCAAAATTTCATCCACACTTTCATCTAAGTTAGCATAGAATTCATCATCCATAGATAGGTTATTGGAATTTTTCATCAAGGAGCACACATTCATCATCAAGCTTGTCAAGGGATTGGGAAAGGGCTACTTTCCACATCAAAGAAGCACCAATCCCCCATGGGATGCTGGTTTGAGCATTATAATAGAGTTTCATTTGTGATTTATTTGCATAGTTAAAGACAATACCCAACAATGATCCAATTCAATAAATGTTAACATCATTTGATCCTATAGTTGAAAACATTGACAATCTCTCCACCACAATTTTTGAAAACAATGACCAAGATCTATCCATCAATGAGAACCTTGAAGATGTTTATACCTCATCCAATGATCAAATCAACATAGATCAAGAGTCACTTTTCAATCATGATCAAAATCCACCAGCAATACCCAACAATGATCCAATTCAAGAAATGTTAACATCATTTGATCCTATGGTTGAAAACATTGACAATCTCTCCACCACAAGTGTTGAGAACAATGACCAAGATCTATCCATCAATGAGCACCTTGAATATGTTTCCACCTCATCCAATGATCAAATCAACATACATCAAGAGTCACTTTTTGGTCATGATCAGAACCCCTCAAACAATGATCTATTTCAAGGAGTGTTAGAATTATTTGATCCTATTGACATAATCCACGATCCATCGACCAATGATCATGTTGAAAATGTATATACATCACCTAATGAGTTAGAGGACATATCTCAAGAATTTATTCCAAAGAATGATCACCATTTTTCACCAAAGTCTAGCAATGGTCCTTTCCAAGACATATTGACATCCTTTGACCTCATGTTTACAGATATTGAAGAAATACTCAACTCAACATTTGATCCAAATTCACTCAAAGATCAAGAGGATATTGAGCCACTTCCCATGCCTAATGAAGATATACAAGAACCCTTTATAAGCAATCCATATTTTGAAATTGACCCATGTCAAGAACTCGATCCAAAGTATGTCAGGAGCAATTCCAACATTAATCAAGATCAATAATTGGTATCTCCATGATACTACAATGATCTAATGGACACTCTCCAATCTATACAAGATGTCGCAAATGATTATCATATCCATATAGCACATATTCCTCCATCTACCCATGAGATGCTTACTCCTAATGGAAATGTAGATGATCTTCATTCAAAACAAGAGTCTCATACTCTTGATATCATTACCAAGGAACAAAAGTCTCCTACTCTTAACATTTATACACATGATCAAGATATAGAAAAATCTAGAGACATATCAGAAATGGGTCATGAAGAAGGCTTCTACATAATTTGTGAATTAGAAACATCCTATGAAGGCATATAAAAAATAAATCATGAGGAAGACTTTTACATGGAAAGTGAATCATCAACACCTCTTGAAGAAGCATTAAAATCTAATATTTCACAAGATCAAGCCAAAGATATGAATCAGGAAGTTATCCCACTTATGGGGGATCCTATCACTTATAAGCTTGGATCACTTACCTTTTTTAGGGAAAGCTATCTTATCAATAAAGAAACCATGACCTTTAAAGATCCACAACAGAGCAGAGAAGGAGTAGCACCTTGTTTCCAAGGTAAATCATATCCTATTGCACATAAAATGTTTCAACAAATGAATTATCAAAGTAGAGGATTAGGCCTACATGAATAGGGTATCCTAGAACCAGTTTAGATAATTGACAATCCTAAGCATCAAAGTCTTGGTTATTTGACAATGAATGGATCTAAAGATATTAGTGATACCTCTATAATACTGGGGGCAACTTTGTCTAGTGCAAGCATCAACATAGGGAGCACAAAGAGTCCTTATGAGGAAACTAATGCCAATACTATAACCAGACACGTCATGAATCTTCATCCACCCATCACCCCATCCACGAATTGGGACCAACATCAAGAGAAATATTTGAATCAAAGTACTAAGAACATTATCAAAGAAAAAGAAGTTGGGAAGCATAATGAACAAATCAAATACACATGGATACCAAAGAATACAAAGAAATATTATCCCTATCAAACTCCATTAGTCAAAGAAACTATGGGGCAAAATAAAAAAGGGAAAAGTATCCATCAAAGATGTTCACAAAGGCAAAAGAAGGCTTCTCAAGCGACGTACAAAGTATATCAAGCGATCGATCCTTATTCCATGCACACTTATGTATCCACCCATAATTACTCATCTTCCCAAGTTTGGAGAGTCAAAGGTTTCAAACTATCAACCAATTCATCTTTTATTCCTAAACACACTCCATCCATGCCTCCATGCATGATATCCAATTCTCACATTGACCATGTATTTGCAACCACCCTTCATCATAAGGATTCAAAAGGTACTCTATCATGATGTGTGCACAAAGACAAAGTTAACTTTGGTATCAACAAAATAGATCAGGAATCTCAAAAGTTGTATTCAAGTGCACATATCTTGGCAAAGTAGCTTCTTCAAGTACGATATCAATGGCACATCATGACAGAAGCATCTACATCGACACTACCAAGTGGTTCAGCATGGGCATACAATTTTCAAAAAATTTTAAAAAAATCATGAAAATAGTAAAGATTAAAAAAAATCCTCCAATGAAAACCACTATGGTGGCGCTTTGGGCAGGTACCATGATGAAAACTTGGCAAGTAGGTGTCATGTGTAGAATTGAACATCTACATGCACTAGTTCAGGTGGAAGCATCTCATCCCATCCATAATAATTCCAACACTCCATCCATCTCAACCATAATAAATTCATTCAACCATAAACCATATATTTAATCCATTTTCATCCATCTACATCCATAGCGCAAGTTATCTTGATCTTGAAAAAGTTTGGTGCACACTTTACACTTGCTTATGGTAAACATCTTGACATGAGTCATTTTCATTGATCCTATCCTACTAGATAAGCCATGAAGTGCTATCCAAATGACCATCCTCTATTTGAACTTGTTATCTTATCATAAGATAATCCTTGGCATCCTTTGTGTTCTTACCATATCCATCCATCCATCCATACATCTATCCAAGCATCCACCCAGGGCATTCCATACATTGCTAGACACTGGGGGCAAATATTTACATTTTGCTTCGAGAATAAATCTTGATCTATATCTTCTAACTTATGTGGTGATCTGAACATTGGAAAAAAATAAAATCAAATTGGTCAAAACACTTGTGATCAAAAAATCTAGATCACTAGCCCATGGCATACTTTGACGAGAAAATGTTCCTTATCAAGCTTTATCCAAACAATTAATATCAGTCGCATCTAATTTGCACATCAACGTCACATCAAATCATTCAAACGAATTTTGTTCCAAATAAAGCTTCAAAATATTGATCAATCAAATCCAATCAATCCATCATCATCTCAGGATATCCTTCCCAGTCCTTGTGTTGCTTAACACTATCCTTGCATTGTTGTGTATCCTCAACAATGTTATCATCATCAATCCATCAATCGAATCCAATCAATCCATCATCATCTTGGGATATCCTTCCCAATCTTGGTGTTGCTTAACACTATCCTTGCATTGTTGTGTATCCTCAACAATACTATCATCATCAATCCATCAATTGAATCCAATCAATCCCTCATCATCTTGGGATATACATCATCCTTGTGTTTCTTAACACTATCCTTGCATTGTTGTGTATCCTCAACAATGTTATCATCATCAATTCATAGATCCAATCAATCAACCTTAGCTTGGTTTTCAAAAAAATCCCAAAACAAATCTTTGATATTGTCACACATATCCATATCCAAATTGTTAAAACCAAGAAAATCCAAAAACATCCAGAACATATCAAAATTCCAAAATAGGTCAAAAATTTAGAAAACGTAAAAACCATGGTATCCGAACTACGTCATCTCTGAGCTTAAACGTAGGAAAGATTATCTTTGATCAACCCTGAGACACAAAATCCAAAAAAAATCATAAATCTAAAAAAAAAACACAAAAAACACAAAAAATTTTAAATAATCTAAAAATCCAAAAACAACCTCATAACACATCAAAAATACCAAAAACATTCAAAAACCCCCAAAAATCCATCCATCCCATTTCGCAATCACTTGAAATAAACATTCGCTCATAATAAAGGATCGTCACCCCTAACTTTTGGTGAAGCAATCAGAAACAAGTCTAGTAGATTAAGAGTGAAAACTAAAACGTCAAGGGTCTTAAGCTTAGGTCAGTAGGTAAACAAGTTGGTCAACTCTTGGTACTAATAGCTCATCATCCAGTTTGTCCCAAATCATCTGATAACATCATGTCCTAGGATGCATCCTTCCTACAATGGACATCAACATCAGGCATCATCATAGTTTAGTCTTGGCTAGAGGTATGGAGAACATTGGCTTGTTTGTTTACTTGATCTTTG
Organism: Sequoia sempervirens; assembly: GCA_007258455.2. Classification (NCBI taxonomy): domain Eukaryota; kingdom Viridiplantae; phylum Streptophyta; class Pinopsida; order Cupressales; family Cupressaceae; genus Sequoia; species Sequoia sempervirens. Next base: position 317,941,714 of record VDFB02000003.1, on the reverse strand, counting down.
TCTTGTTGATTTGTCCTATTGCGCTCGTTCCAATGACTTCTCAATGATGTCTAATCAAAATGATTTACAGAGAAAGGAATGGGGCATTAATCATTATCTTTTGTTTGCTATGCTTGTTGGACATTTTTGTAATATAACTTGGTGAATACTTGTTTTATTAGGTATGTATGGAAGGTGTTTTGGGCACCTTGTTGACTATTGCATTAATAGGTTATACCTTTCCGTGTTTTGGTCTGAGATGTTTGAAATATCTGAAGTACATCCTAGTAAGGTTTATGTATGTCAGGTGTGAACAAGGATACTCCTATTTGATTGTCGAGTCAAATTCCATCTCACTAGGTACAACGCCATCCTAGTTCTTTATACTTTGATGCATTGTATCTATGTGTGTTATCAAACATAAGGAAAGTAAGCTCTTTACATCCCCAATCTCTGATAAGCGAAACATCATCATCATTCATCATCATATCTAATAAAGTGTCGGCGACTCATAGACTTGTTGGACTTCTGCATCTTCTCGGAATCAAGGGTTGATCCCTCTCATTCTTCTATCTTCTTTCACACCAATCCATCTTGCATCTACAAACCGTCAGCATGTTGCATATCATTCATATCATTTCACATGCATTGCATTTCCATCATTGCACCATAATATAGATTGGTTATTCTAAGCATCTCATAAACCATCTCATTTGGATCATCATCATAACCATCCATACGTCTATCTTGAACCTCTTTGTCGTGAGATCGACCCTCAAATCAAACTTTTCACTCGATCTCTCGAGGGGGCAATGTACCTGTATACTTCTTTCCACTGGGGCATCCAAAAAAATAGATTTTTTTTGAATTTCGATCTTGACAATGTTATTCTTTGAACCAACACAGCAGGTACATTGCTTCAAAGAGGGGAAAAATGTAAACACTCAAAATATCCTAATTGGTATCATGCACTCGATACTTACTAACTAACACCAATTCTTCCCTAATCATTTCCCTACTAACTAATTAATTGAATAACCTTTATTTAATTAATTAATTTAATTTCTTTCTTAATCAAATAATACACTTTATCAAATTATTTCATCTTAATTCTTCTTTGATTAAATAAATCAAATTTATTTAATTAAATCCTAATGTTCTTCATTTGATCAAATAAATCAAATTTATTTAATTAAATCCTAAATGTCTTCATTTAATTAATTAAATAATTTTATTTAATTGAATTCTAATGTTCTTCATTTAATTGAATAAATCAAATTTATTTAATTAAATTACTAATCTTCCAATATCCTCTCATTTGATTTAAATAAAATCTAAATATCTAAATCAAATGTCAAATCAAACTAACTTCATCTAAGTTAATTAATCTTAAGTAACTGCTAACACTCATCCTCCATTCCTCTAGCTTTTGCAAGTTGCACATGTAAATCAATTTATTTGATTTATTAATTCCTCCTATTTCCATTCAAATATGGCATATTCTTAGAATATTCCACTTATTTGAATTCTCCCTCCTAAAGGACTTTTGTCCTCCAACTTGGCATTAAAGGCTCTTACATGTCCTCTCCTTGAGCTAACTTGGCATTAACTCCTCTTACAGCTCTTTGCACAAGCCATCTTTTGAATTTCAAGTTTCACCTACATGCATTTAACATGCACATTGTTCAAAATGTTCTCCACTCTCCTTCATTAGCATGTTGACAAGTGGCACAATGCCATTGGTTCATATTTTAATCCCACATCCATCCTATTCTTCAATCTTCAATCCTTCTTCCTTATAAATAGAGGCCTTCTCTATTGATTTGAGAGACACAAGTTGAGACAAGTTTATGCAAGATTATTATCTAGAATTTCATCCACACTTTCATCTAAGTTAGCATAGAATTCATCATCCATAGCTAGGTTATTGGAATTTTTCATCAAGGAGCACACATTCGTCATCAAAATTCTCAAGGGATTGGGAAAGGGCTACTTTCCACATCAAATAAGCACCAATCCCCTATGGGATGCTAGTTTGAGCATTAGAATAGAGTTTCATTTGAGATTTATTTGAATAGTTTAAGATATTTTGGTTTCTTTCCATATTCATATGTTCAAAGAATTTCATAGGGAATGTTTGGTTTACACTTGTTTATTGACTAATGATCACTTGTTTGTTCATGTTTGAGCAGGTCTAAGCTAAACATTCTACACCATCATTGTAGAATTTTTTTGGAGAAGTTTCTTTCTTGTCATTTTTGTGCAGTGTAACTCAAATTTTCAGTCTTGTGATTGAAAAAAAAATTTGTAATACTCCATTTCTAAGATTTTTCAAGCAAGATAGATATTTCAGACTTGTGCAAGCCATAAGAACATCTTTCTTTTAATAAAGTTCAACGATTTTTCCTTCTCAATGGTTGCCTTATTGTGTGCAATTGATGATTGATGTGTATTTCTATGTTTTATGCTTAAATCCTCAAATATTAGTCAATTAAAATGACTAAATATACTACTAATTGATGTCAATTAATAATTAAATTGACTAAATATACTACCAATTGATAGAAATCAATGAACAATGAATAAATATGACTAAATATATGACCAGTGAAATCAATGAATGAAAATGGCTAAATAAGTGACCAATTAACAACAATCAATGACTAAATTAACGACTAAATACATTAGTGAATTAAAAATGACTAAATAAGTGGCCTGATTACAACAACCAATGACTAAATCAATGAATAAATAAGTGACCAGTTAAATATATCAGTGAATAAAAAATGACTAAGTGACTAGATTACAACAATCAATGACTAAATCAACAACTAAATATACTACCAAATCAATCAATAAAAACAACCAATAAATGACTAAAAATGCTTTAGTCATCAATTTGAGCGCGTTATAAATGATTGGCAATAAACTAATATTGGTCACGTGATCATGATCAATCATTTATATGCAATTTTTAATAGTTTTTTAATCATATATTGTTGTTTCTGTACTAGTGAAATAAAATCAGGATTACCATCAACTTGTATAGGTTCTACCTTTGAGGTTGGAATCAAAGTATTAGGGGATTTGGAAGTGTTATGATCGTGTTGAACTTGTGAATTATAGATTTTTTCATCTACTTGAACCATTTATATCTTGTTGTATTCAAATTTTATTTCATGGTGAAGAGTAGACAAGACTCCTTTCATGGCATGAGTGCATGGTCTCCCTAGGAGAAGGTTGCATGAAAGAGATCTTGGCATTATATGGATAGGGGTAGGAAAAACTACAGGTCTGACCTCAATAGGTAATGTGATCATTCCTAACGGTTTCATATTAACATTGTCAAAGCCACGAATATTAACATCATTGAGTTGAATAAGATTCTTGTCCATACCAATTTTATCTAGGGGATCAATGCTACAAATATTAAGACCTACTCCATTGTCTATGAGAGTACATCTAACTATAGTTTCATTAATGATCACCTTTATCATCAATCGAGGGTAATTCTTGTTGAGGGAATGTGATATTTAATTTTGTCACTTGCATAAAATCAAAGGAGGTTGCTATATCATTCAATTTAACATAAGATTGGATATCATTTTTTTTCAAAATTTCTTGGAGCATCCTATTGTATGTAGGTGTTGTTTGAATCAAATCCCAAAGGGAGATGTTTATTAGAGTACGATGAAATTGCTCAATAAGATCATTCTCTTTACCACTACATTGAGGAATGTTATATGTGTGATCAATTGTGTGATAATTTGGTTGCTATGACATGGGTTTCCTAGTGAGTTTCCTTGTAAAATTCAAGATAGCTTTTGGTGGTAATTTGCGAGGTCCTATGATGGGAGGTGACTTAGGAGGCTCACTAATTAAAGGAGATCCAATTTGTGTGTTCATAACCTCAATTGAGTTACCTAGATGACCTTCTAGTGAGGGGGGATACAATGTGAACTTAAAATATTCATCTACGCCATCCATCTTACTATTTGTTGAGAGAAATGTAGCATTAAAAGAGGGAGAAACAAGATTCTCATGACACTCAATAATTGGGTCTTCTAACACCAAGATACCTTCGTCACAAGTAGGAGAGGTAACGAGAGAAGAATAATTAGGATTGTCATGATTGTCTATGATTGCATCCTCTTACACTAAAGCTTCAGTGGGTGATCTAGGTGAGATGAAGTCCTCAAGGGCTTCATCTAACATGTCAAATTCATCACAACTAAAGGGTTTGAAGGATATGATTTCTCCAAGGTTGACCATTTAATATGTTGTTTCTTATTTAGTGTTTTGAGATCATTTATGGTTGCTAATGTTTGCAATTTGAAAACTAACTTATCTAATGCAATGCAATGATGAAATAAACAACTACAGATTTGCAATAATCTAATACTAAAATAGAAAATAATTTTTTTAATTTTCCCCAAATTTGCACTAAAAGAATAACTTTTTCAACATTCAAATCAAACTATTCCAAATTTTCAAAGTGTAGATGTAACAATAGAAACAAAATGTAAAAACATACCTAAAAATGCTCCTAGAAATCTGACAGGTCACTTGTACAAGGATAGATTCACCCTAGGGAAAATAGGGGTTTTAAAAATTCAAATTTGAGTATGAAGCCTACAGCTAGACTTTCCTATTTCTGGTGGAAAACTGTGGTTTCAGTGATTGATTTTTCCAAAATTTGATGTTTAAATGCAAGTAAATTGAATGACAAATGATGAACAATATGACACTTTTAAAATACAATTTTGACTCAATTTTTGAATGTGAATGATGAAAAGTACACTAATATGCAAGTACTATGCAAAAACAATGTGATATTATACAATGTTTTTTATATTTTCTAGATTTTAAATTATGCAAAATGCAAGTTTAAAACCCTAAATGCAATGCAAATTAATACAATTTTGAAAACCCTAAATGAAATGCAAATTAATGCAAGATCATGCAAACTAATGCAAATTTTAAATCTAGGGTTTAAATGAACTCCAATTTCAGAAAGTTTAAAATGTTCCAAATGTCAAGTTCACCATAGTGAAGTATAGAAAAATAGGGCATTGTATCAAATATGGGATGGTATAATGGACCTACTTTCCTTTATTTCATTAGGAAATGAGATCCCCACAAAGAATTGACTTAAAACCCTTAGCTGAGTTAACTCAATGAGGGGATCTATTGGTTTCCTTATGATTGAGGACTGGGGTATCAACCTGAACAACACTTTTGGGATAAAAAGTAAAAATACGAAATCAACTCAATTATGCCCATTCAAACTTGAATCATCAATTTAAAGCACAATATAGACATAAACCACAAATTTTTAGTAGATCTGTAAATAGAAGAGTGATGTGTACATGTCACCAAAATATAGTTTTTCAATGTTGCTTGGGAATATTCACCCATGGGAAAATGGGTCTTTGTGCAAAGGTTTTACTCAACTTTCAATATCCTTTGGTGTTAGTTTGTAGCTTCTGTTTGATCTAGGTTTCAGTTTTGGACAGTCAGAAATAAAGTTTGTAGGTGAGATTTTGTGGATTAACAACAACATTGACAATTTTTTACAACTTTTCCACTTTGATGTCTTCAATCCTTCTTCAACATATAAACCTGCACATTCCCAAAGAGAATATTTTTTTTTGGTGGATAAGGGTTTGCCTTGGTCAAATCCTATTTTGGTAATTAAACCTTGAATTGAGATAATGAAACATGAAAGGAATTATGAATGAACAATGCTATGTAGCAACTCACCAAACCCTTGAATAAACCTTTGGAGGACTGAAATCTCGATCTTGCATGAAGTGGCTTGATTGATGATGTGATCTTGATGCTTGAAATATGACTTGAATGCTTAAAACTTACAACACAATGTTAGCTCCAAAAACATGCATGATTGAACATAACTTTGACATGATGCTTGAGATCTTGAATGGTGCAAAAAATGATGAAGAAATATAAGTTCTTAAACAAATTTTACAATAATCTTAGCTCTTGTGAAGTCTCTCTTGAAAATATAGGATTTGAATTGATAAAATAACCTTGTATTTATAGACAATTTTCTAATTTCTCAAAAATTAAACATTACAAGCTAACATTTGAATATGAATTTGGGATCATGAAAATACCGCTAAAAAACATATTTAAATTTTGAATTTTTAACTTAAAGGGGACCCATTCGCCTAAGGGCGAATGGGTCTTGACCTAAATTATTAGGATTTTTGAATTTTGGAGTGTTCAATTAATTAAATCATAATTCCCCTTTTGAAAATCATAATTAATTAGGCTTGTAAATGCATTTTTGGGCCAATTAGAGGCTTAATTAAGTCCAAATTATTAAGGGACCCAAACATAGTGTGAAAATGTAAAGGAGCACATTTTTCTACACTACACAAGACAATTCATGCAAGATCTAATCTTTAGAGTGATGTGTTAGACTTCAGTCCTCTAAGGGAAGCCATTAAGGGTTTGGTGAGTTGTGACATAGATTTTTTCATTCATCATTCTTTTTCATTTGTCAATATCTTTCATTATCAAGGTTTACTTACCAAAATGGGGTTTGACCAAGGTAAACCCATATTCACCAAAAATAAATAATTTTTCCCTCTCTTTGTGTGTGCAGATTTGCAGGTGAAAAAGGATTGAATATTGATCAAAAGTGTAATTTTGCAAATTTTTAAAGTTTTCATCAAAGTTATCAAGCCATGGAAACTCATTTGCAAAATTTATTTCCAGCTTTCTAACAGTGGAATCTAGTAAAATCGGGAGTGTAGATCCAAGATCAGAGGATTTCAAAAACAAATTTTGAATCCATGTATAGAGACCCATTCACCCTAGGATGAATCTATCCCAACAGGACACTCAACAACCACTTTTGGTGACAGGTGCACATCAATTTCTCCTTCTCAGATCTACCAAAAAAATGTTGTTTATGTCTATGCTATCGTTTATTTCAACATTTCAAGTTTTACATTGCATAATTGAGTTCATTAAGAATTTTATTTTTATCTCTCCAAAGTCCATTTTAGTTGGATTTGTCATAAAGGAAATAGTAGATCTCCTATAGGGTTGACTCACCTAAAAGTTGAAAGTCAATCCTACCTTTGGGAGATCTCTTTTCCTAATGAAAATAGAGAAAGTGTAGGTGCATCCCATACCCCTTTAATCATTTCATGTTGATCACCTCACCATTTTTCCACACTTCATTTTGGTGAACTTGGCATTCTTGCACTATAAGCTTTCTGATTTGGAGATAATTCAAACCCTAGATCTAGGATTTTGCATTAGTTTGCATTCCATTTAGGGTTTTAAAGTTTCATTTTGCATTGTATAAAACTTCAAAAATTTGCATACATAATATTTTCATTTCACGTAATAGTTTTCATATTAGTTCTTTTCATTGATTTACATTAGAAAATTCAAACAAAATTACATCTAGAAAGTTGTCATTTTGCTTGTTTGTCATCAAATTGTACTTGCATTTCATCATAATTTTTTGGAAATCTGTAACTGAAATTGTCTATTTAAAACTTAATCAAAGACCTTAAATATCAACTTAGGAACTTATAATTTAATTTTTCCAACCCCTATGCAAGGACCCATTCGCCCTAGGGAAAATTTGTCCTTATAGAGGTCATTTTCTTAATTTTTGGGAATTAATCTATCTCTGCCTACTTTACATATTGTTGTTTTTAGATCTCAATTTCAATTTCTGGAGTCATAGTTTTCTGAAATTGTTTGCATTCAAGTTCATTGGTCAAAACAAGTGCTTAGTTCAAACATAAAATTTGTATTCAAAAGTCATCATTTTTCAGTTTTCTACATTTAAAAATAAAAAAATTATTGCATGTCATATTTAAAAATTACATTTATTTTTACATCCATGTAATGTGCTTCCTATTTCTGGGTGTTTTCAACATTTGTTTAGTGCTTTGTGTTCATTTTGGGTGCACATTTGGTTTGGTGAAACTTGTATGAGTATTAAAACTTGGTGTCCTATTGATAATACTTCAGTGAGATGTAGTTCAAGTCTCATGGCTTCCCGTACCGGTACATCTCTTGTGGATCTTGGGTTTTTTTATTATTTCACTCAGTGTTAACACTAGTCAACCTATGTTGGAATCCATACTTGAAATAATATGTCCTATGACCCCTAATCTCATTGATGTTGAAACCGTTGTTGCTCATCTTCCTCAAGAAAACTTACAAAAAATGGATAAAGCCTTAGAAAAACTTTAAAACCTTATGAGTGTTGAATATATTGCTAGTAATGTAGTTCCTATTATAGATAACATGAGGAGAATTCCTGATAATGAATTGGGAATAGAAATTTTGTGAAGCTTAGAGCTCATACTATTGCTGATCATGTTCCTATAATGGCTAGTTGTGCTCAAAATTTGGGATACACTCAAGGTCAAGGAGAAAATTAAATTCCTCCTACAACTATGGCATCTATTCCAACATGCACCCATTCAACTTTTACTACAATAAGACAACCAAATAGCAATGTGAATCCAACCTTAGCCATCCACTGGGAATCCTTTTAGCTTTGTGAACTCAAACATCATATCTCCTAATCCATCACATCTCACAAACTTGCAATTCACTTGTCCTCCTAACACATATACACCTCCACCTTATTCACTTATATATCAAAACACAACCAATGATTCCATATGTTGAATGCACAAGACAACTGAGAGGGGGGTGAATTAGTTACTCCTTAAAACTTCAAAACCCTCATAAACATTCATATCCACATTCGTTCAATTTACCCTTAATTTGTTATGAGGATTTAGCATGAAAGGAAAATCACAAAAACTGAAACAAATCAACACCATGCACAAAAGAACACCGGATTTACATGAAAAACTCAAGAGGGGAAAAACTGCAGTGAGGATTACAGTGTAGAAAAATGTATCCCTTTACATTTTCACACTTTGTTTGAGCCCTCCTAATTAAAATGGACTTAATAATGCCTTGATTTAGTGTTTAAAAATGTATCCCTTTACATTTTCACACTTTGTTTGAGCCCTCCTAATTAAAATTGACTCAATAATGCCTTGATTTAGTGTTGAAAAATGTATCCCTTTAATTTTTCACACTTGTTTGAGACCTATTAATTAAATTAAGCTTAATTAGGCCTTAATAAGCCCTTTTATTCATTTACAAGCCTAATTAATTACATTTTCTGAAGGGGAAACCCGACAATAATTAATGCCAACACATAACACTATACCTTGAGTAATGTGTGTTCCAGGAATAGGGACCTGGAACCCATTCAGACCTTTGGACCTAAATTTAAAATATGTTTTTGGTGGTATTTTAAGGTCCCCAAATCCATATTTCAATGTCAGCTTGTGATATTTGAATTTTGAGAAATTAAGGATATATACCTATAAATACAAGGTTATTTTGTCAATTCAAA